>JASEVX010000013.1:27888697-27896197 GCA_031761405.1 Serripes groenlandicus | reverse complement strand
GAACTCGTTTAATAAAACTTTATATGAAATGACAACTCATGTCAGATCCTATATATAAGAAATTTGCCTAATAAAATGGCCGTCTGGGAAAGTTTGTTTTCATCGTATTAAAGGTGCTGAACTCCAGATTAGAGATAATATAATCAAAGTTGTCTTGACATATACGAATCATAATTATTAGAGTAATCATTTCCCTTTCCAGTATAATAAACATCTAAATATTGATCGTTTATGCTTCATTTTTACTGGGTAGACATACCCGGTAAGCCAATTTTATAACATTTTAATTGACTGTTTTTAACATTTACTGCCAAATAAGTTTAGAACTATTTATTTCTAACTATGTTTGTCAGTATTAGCATTATTTGCAATGAAAATATAGCAGTTCATTTTGAGGTTTTGTATTTATCATATGGTCACGTGTTAACTGTTAAATTACTTGACAAACCTTGTTAGTTTAATTATATAGAATTTAAGCTCTACCACATTTAGAAGTGATCGAAATACTGATGGAATAGAATCAACTCCATACTGTGTTGCCATCCTGACTTTAAGAAAGAATCTGAAAAATGTGTTTTCATTGAATGAAAATTGTGATCATGAAATTGTGCGTCAGCCCCTTTAAGTTTAAATCTATAAATAGACATATGCACTTCTTATCACCCCGGCACAGTCGGTAGCGACGCGGACTATCAATCCAGCTTAGACATCATTCTGTTAACGTTTTTCATCTTTTAGCACTATGTTTGCAAAAGTCACTGTGACAAGCGTCATTCGTCTTCCACCAATGGTCTAACAGTCTACGTGGATAAGCAGTTAGTTACTTGGGAAGTCTCGTGTGTGGAGTAGGCTTGGTAGCTTATGTTCAAGTCACAGAGTACGGAAAATGTACTGTAATATTTATCTTCAGCCACAAATACCTGTGGTATCGGCTTGATAGGCTATGTTCCAGACGCAGTGAACGGGAAGTATACTGTAATCTTTATCTCAAGGTACAAATATATGTCGTATCGGTTTAATAGCAGCCTATGTTTCAGACGCAGTGTACGGGAAGTGTACTGTAATCTTTATCTCAAGGTACAAATATATGTCGTATCGGTTTAATAGCAGCCTATGTTTCAGACGCAGTGTACGGGAAGTCTACTGTAATCTTTACCTCCAGGTACAAATCTATGTCGTATCGGCTCGATAGTTTAAAGTCTAGACGCAGAGTACGGGAAGTGGACTGCTATCTTTATCTACAGGTACAAATATCTGTCGTATCGGCTCGTTAGCCTATAGTCCAGACGCAGAGTACGGGAAGTGTACTGTTATCTTTATCTCCAGGTACAGATATCTGTCGTATAGGCTCGATAGTCTATAGTCTAGACGCAGAGTACGGGAAGTGGACTGTAATCTTTATCTCCAGGTACAAATAGCTGTGGTATCGGATTGATATTATATGTTCCAGAAGCAGTGTACGGGATGTGTACTGTAATCTTTACCTCCAGGTACAATCTGTCGTATCGGATTGGTTGCCTATGTTCCAGACGCAGAGTACGGGAAGTGTACGGTAATCTTTATCCACAGGTACAAATATATGTCGTATAGGATTGGTTGCCTATGTTCAAGAAGCAGTGTACGTGATGTGTACTGTAATCTTTATCTCCAGGTACAAATATCTGTCGTTTAGGCTGGATAGTATTTGTTCCAGACGCAGAGTACGGGAAGTATACTGTAATATTTATCTCCAGGTACAAATAGCTGTGGTATCGGATTGATATTCTATGTTCCAGAAGCAGTGTACGGGATGTGTACTGTAATCTTTACCTCCAGGTACAATCTGTCGTATCGGATTGGTTGCCTATGTTCCAGACGCAGAGTACGGGAAGTGTACGGTAATCTTTATCCACAGGTACAAATATATGTCGTATAGGATTGGTTGCCTATGTTCCAGAAGCAGTGTACGGGATGTGTACTGTAATCTTTATCTCCAGGTACAAATATCTGTCGTTTAGGCTGGATAGTATTTGTTCCAGACGCAGAGTACGGGAAGTATACTGTAATATTTATCTCCAGGTACAAATATCTGTCGTATCGGTTTAATAGCCTATGTTCCAGAAGCAGTGTACGGGATGTGTGCTGTAATCTTTATCTCCAGGTACAGATATCTGTCGTATAGGCTCGATAGTCTATAGTCTAGACGCAGAGTACGGGAAGTGGACTGTAATCTTTATCTCCAGGTACAAATAGCTGTGGTATCGGATTGATATTATATGTTCCAGAAGCAGTGTACGGGATGTGTACTGTAATCTTTACCTCCAGGTACAATCTGTCGTATCGGATTGGTTGCCTATGTTCCAGACGCAGAGTACGGGAAGTGTACGGTAATCTTTATCCACAGGTACAAATATATGTCGTATAGGATTGGTTGCCTATGTTCCAGAAGCAGTGTACGTGATGTGTACTGTAATCTTTATCTCCAGGTACAAATATCTGTCGTTTAGGCTGGATAGTATTTGTTCCAGACGCAGAGTACGGGAAGTATACTGTAATATTTATCTCCAGGTACAAATAGCTGTGGTATCGGATTGATATTATATGTTCCAGAAGCAGTGTACGGGATGTGTACTGTAATCTTTACCTCCAGGTACAATCTGTCGTATCGGATTGGTTGCCTATGTTCCAGACGCAGAGTACGGGAAGTGTACGGTAATCTTTATCCACAGGTACAAATATATGTCGTATAGGATTGGTTGCCTATGTTCAAGAAGCAGTGTACGTGATGTGTACTGTAATCTTTATCTCCAGGTACAAATATCTGTCGTTTAGGCTGGATAGTATTTGTTCCAGACGCAGAGTACGGGAAGTATACTGTAATATTTATCTCCAGGTACAAATAGCTGTGGTATCGGATTGATATTCTATGTTCCAGAAGCAGTGTACGGGATGTGTACTGTAATCTTTACCTCCAGGTACAATCTGTCGTATCGGATTGGTTGCCTATGTTCCAGACGCAGAGTACGGGAAGTGTACGGTAATCTTTATCCACAGGTACAAATATATGTCGTATAGGATTGGTTGCCTATGTTCCAGAAGCAGTGTACGGGATGTGTACTGTAATCTTTATCTCCAGGTACAAATATCTGTCGTTTAGGCTGGATAGTATTTGTTCCAGACGCAGAGTACGGGAAGTATACTGTAATATTTATCTCCAGGTACAAATATCTGTCGTATCGGTTTAATAGCCTATGTTCCAGAAGCAGTGTACGGGATGTGTGCTGTAATCTTTATCTCCAGGTACAAATATCTGTCGTTTAGGCTGGATAGTCTATGTTCCAGACGCAGAGTACGGAAAGTGTACTGTAATCTGTATCTCCAGGTACAGATATCTGTAGTATCGGATTGATAGCCAATGTTCAAAACGCAGAGTACGGAAAGTGTACTGTAATCTTTATCTCCAGGTACAGATATCTGTAGTATCGGATTGGTTGCCTTTGTTCCAGACGCAGAGTACGGGAAGTGTACGGGGCTTGCATTTCAGGAAAGTAACTGTGGAGTGTTTCTTCATAGTACAAACTATTCGAAGATAGCAAGTATTATTGTGACAACGAACGAAAATGGACAATATTTAACTTCTGGGGTGTTCGATGTTCATCTGAAAGTACAGAACAATAAAGAAAACCATATATGGCCCGGTTATAAACTGCCGCCTATAAAGGTAAATGGGTCCAATTCCACCAACTTTACTTTAATAGGGCTCAAAGCATATTTTATCATTTTTGTTTTCCTATTAAAACAAGCTGAATATTCCAGTTTTTAAATAGTATTGTTTGTCAACAAGATAACTATTTTTATTTCGCCTCCCACGAAATTCTAGCAATTTCATTGGTTAAAGCCTGTCACGTGCACACCCCCTATATTTCTATAGGGGGTGAGTAAATTCCATAGGGGTTGAGTAAATTCAATATGGCGTCTATTCTCAGATCAAGCTGAAAAACTTCCAGTTGTCTATGTTAAAATAGATCTATACACTGTATAATATCTTGATATTTTTAACAGCGATTTGTTTACAATATATCATAACGACTACGAAGTTGAATATCATGCAAAGTAACTTCCCTTTCCATAGAAAAAAAAATCAATGAATGTATAAATAATATAATGCATGTCCTACGCTTGTTAATTTTTTTTCCCCGTAGTTGGTCAATAACAGACCATATTTAAAACTGATTTATTTCATCAATCTCCTTTCATGAACAAAACAAATTGATATTGTTTCATTTCATTATCAAAGTGGGTTTAGTACTAGGAATTTTAAAAATACTGTGACCAAATACTAAGAAAATGACGTCACGTCATCGGTTTGACGTCATAACGCTAGTGATTTGGCGCCAAAACCCGTAAATTTCATCTAGACATATTGTAAATGTTAATGTAAATGAAAGAGTATCTTTTTTTTTTTTTTGCTCTTGAAAGGTGGTCGATGAAATAAATCAGTTATTGGGTCTGTTACTGACCCACTACGGAAAAATAGGGGGTCTGTGGAATGTATAGGGGGCGAGGCTTCGCCCCCTATACATTCCACAGACCCCCTATTTTTCCGTAGTGGGTCAGTAACAGACCAAATAACTAATAATGTCCGTTACTTAAATGTGCTGAACTCCAGATATAAAAAGTATAGTCAAAGATTTAAAACTGTTCAAATGTTGTCTTGAAATATTATAATCATAATTCTGGTATAAAATTAAAGTAATAAATTAACTTGCCGGTACAATAAACATCTAAATATTTTCATCACTTTTTCAATGTTTTCTGCCATACAATTTTTAACTAATTATTATTTACTGTGTTGTCTGTATTAGCTGAAGTTTCAACATTTCGAAACTTTGATTTCCATCTGGAGTTCAGCAGATTTAAATACATTCCAGAATTCATGTTTAACACAATATTAGGAAAACAGAAATGATGAAATATGCCTTTAAGTATTTTTTAAAGTATTACTTAGCTCAAAGTAAGGTTGGTGGAATTTGACCCTGTATATGTTGATCGTTTTTTCCTTTGAATTATGTTCGAAACTTTCGCCTTTTAAAGTAAATTTGGCTGGTTGCGACCAGCGTAGATCCAGGTCGGTCAGCGCTTCGACTCAGTCTGATTTAACTCTACATTGTTCCCAATTAGTAAAACAAATATTAAAATATTTCTGTAAAGCGACATTCATTTGGATCATTAGCATGGATGTGCAGATAGGTATTTTTTCCATACGTGTAATAATAACGTTAAGGTTTGTTTTCACAGAGCACCACTGAGGTTATTATAATTGAACCTTCCACGAGAAAACCAACATCGTGGACCCCTGCGTAATGTATCAGGCTAATCCGGGGCGACACATTCCGTCTCAGGGGGTTAGAGGTATAGAGTAATGATTTCTGAAACAGAAAATCCACAGGAGGCGAAACAAAATTGTCCGTGTTAGCCTGTGCGGCATAATGTTGGTTTTCTCGACGAACGGCTTATATATTTTCAGGTTACGATAACCGCGTCCATTGGTGACTCAAGCTCCCTGGGATCACGATGTACATCGCTCAACGATCCCCATCTCAGGACATTCGACGGCATGTAAGTAGTGTAAGCCGTAAGACTTGTACTCATGCAAATGTAATACAAGAAGACTTTTAATGCAAAATATCAAAGACGCCGCGCATTATTTTGAAGCATGACTTATAGGAAGCAGATGCAGTTCAGTACATTTAAATAACCTGTGCAAACAGACAGGATGTAAATATTTCGAACATGAAGGCCAAATGTTCCTTTATTTTAAACAAGAAGGCCAATATGTGCCTATATTGCTCACCTGGCTATCATAGCCTATATAAAAAGGTTACCAAGATCAGAAATGGCCAATATTGACATAGGGATTAAACGTTTTATATGCTATGATCTATGTGATATTCAGCATGTGAAGTATAGTCGTGAAATGACAAGTTAAGTCCTGAAACCATTTGGTTTACTGTTTGATTAACATTCACTGCAACTATAATGTGTCATACAAGCTGAAGTTTCTCAAGGTTTTTTTTACCAACAAACGGTTTTAAATCCTCTAACTAGATCAATTAAAAACACACAGAAAACATATGTGCTTAAATATTAACATATATTAAGGTGTATTGCCTCTAGTTGTAAGTTAAGTGTGATATAAGCTTTGGAATGAAAGGGGGGAGTCTATTCTCCTTCCAGTTTAGCAGAAGTATGATAGCAAAACGGGAGTATATAAACAAAAAATACGAAGTAATTAAAGCTATTTATGATCAAGATTGAGCATTATGAAAGTTCACATGTATAGTCAACATATAGCAATAATCATTAAGTCTGCTTTGTTTGTTTGTAATGTCAGTTGAATCGTTTTAAAACATGCCAGAAGAAAACTGAAAAATAAACAAAAGAAAATGGTCAAGTCAGTTCCCCAAGAGCAAAGAGCGAAACCAGATGTTACGAATCGTTCATCTCGAACGAAACATGAAAAACCGAGTACGAATCCAATGAATTTTAGAAATCGGATGAAATCGTAAAAACAGCAATATATTCATAACGGAAAGAAGCGGAGACAACTTAAGTACTCTATTGAACCGATGACACCTTGCCGTCTATTAAATACGCCAAACGATGACATGCTGCATTTACAAATAATAAAATGGGTCAAGTTACGGCCCTGCCTATTGCATAGTTGGGTTAGCGTTGTTTTTACAGTTTCTATAATTATACTGTAATATGTAGTAATTAAAATGAATCATCAATGATTTTTTAAAGATTACCCATTTATTTTAAAATCCCAATATTGTAAATAATCAAAAACGTCGCCAGAAACTTTTTTCTGAGCTTTGATGAATCGGGTCGTAAACCAAACTATAAAAAAAAAGCGTAGCCTAGGAAGTTAGAGGAAAGTTATTAATACCCATACCTTAACAATAATTATGTTGGTTAGTCCCTTTTCGATTACGTCACCCCATGGTCATTAATACAATTCATTAGCGATATCTCGAATACCGGCATATTAACCGGTAATTTCTCTGTCTGTCTCTCTGTCTCTCTGTCTCTCTGTCTTTCTGTTTCTCTCTCTCTCGCTGTCTCTGTCTCTGTCTGTCTCTGTCCCTGTCTGTCTATGCATGTCTCTGTTCTCTGTCTCTGTCTCCGTCTATCTGTCTGTCTGTCTGTCTGTCTGTCTGTCTGTCTGTCTGTCTGTCTGTCTGTCTGTCTGTCTCTCTCTCTCTCTGTCTCTCTCTCTCTCTCTGTCTCTCTCTCTCTGTCTCTCTCTGTCTCTCTCTCTCTCTCTCTCTCTCTCTCTCTCTCTGTCTCTCTCTCTCTCTCTCTCTGTCTCTGTCTCTCTCTCTCTCTCTCTCTCTCTCTCTCTCTCTCTCTCTCTCTCTCTCTCTCTCTCTCTCTCTCTCTCTCTCTCTCTCTCTGTCTCTCTCTCTCTCTGTCTCTCTCTGTCTCTCTCTCTCTCTCTCTCTCTCTCTCTCTCTC
>JASEVX010000013.1:27801374-27888497 GCA_031761405.1 Serripes groenlandicus | reverse complement strand
GTCTGTCTGTCTGTCTCTCTCTCTGTCTCTCTCTCTCTCTCTCTCTGTCTCTCTCTCTGTCTCTCTCTCTCTCTCTCTCTCTCTCCTCTCTCTCTCTCTCTCTCTCTCTCTCTCTCTCTCTCTCTCTCTCTCTCTCTCTCTCTCTCTCTCTCTCTCTCTCTCTCTCTCTCTCTCTCTCTCTCTCTCTCTCTCTCTCTCTCTCTCTCTCTCCCTCTCTCTCTTGTCTCTCTGTCTCTCTGTCTCTGTCTCTCTCTCTGTCTCTCTGTCTCTGTCTCTCTCTCTGTCTCTCTCTCTGTCTCTCTCTCTCTCTGTCTCCGTTTTCGCTGCATGTCTATTACTTTTTACGTGGATTTTGCTTCAGGCATTTTGATAACCACAAAGAGGGTGACTATATATTTTACAGAAACACGGAATATGATACAGAGGTAAGCTTGTCTTGTATCTATTCCTTTCTCTATGCAAGTGTGTTTAATTTAAACACATTTACAGCAGACAACTTTGGATTCCTAGCGATATAAAATGTTGCATATATTTACCTAGCTGATTCAATGTGGTCTTCTGCAAGATGTGTGAAAGGGGTTAAAACGTATCATCATTCAGGAGATTATAACCTAAAATATACACCAGAATAGTTGTTCACTGCTGTAGTTTTTAATGTATAAAACCGTTATTGTTATGACATGAAGTGCACAAAGTGCTCAATGTGAGGTAATGTGATCGCCTGTTGTCCGTCGTGCGTCGTGCGTCAATATATTTTTCTCTGTAACCAGTGGCTCAATTTGGATGAAACTTCAAATTTCGTTGATCCATGCAGGTTTTTTCATTTATTTGAGGAATGTTCCTTGTGTGACCCTCTATCAGATTCCTTCAAACCATGTTGATCGGTCGTAAAGACATTGCCGCCAGAGGGTGGGGCTGTTTTGCCTTTTATGGCATATATATAGTGAGTACTTTAAACAAAATCTTCTTCTCCAAAAGTATGTGGTCAATTTCCAAATAATTGTGTAGAAATGTTCTTTTGTTGACCTTCTATCAGATTACTTCAAGCGATGTTGATTGGTCGAAAACATGGCCGCCAGTGGCGGTGCTGTTTTGCCTTATATGGCTATTGTGAACACTTTAAAATTCTTCTTCTCCGAAAGTAACTGGCCAATTTCTAAATAATTTTGGAGAACTGTTACACGGATAACCTTCTAACTCATTCCTTCCAGCCATGTTGATTGGTCGATTTTCTCTATATAGCTATACTGAGACTTTAAAAATCTTCTTCTCCGAAACTATTTGGCCAATTTCCAAATATTTGTTCAGAGATGTTCCTTGGGTGACCCTCTACGAGATTACTACAAGCCATGTTGACTGGTAAAAAAAAAAGAATTATTGAGGTCAGCGACCCAATGCCATCATGTTCTTCTTGCTTTTGTTTCTTAGTAAAAGTCTGAGGAACACCATGATCATTGGCTGAACATATATGATTTAAAAAAATCGCTGTGGTATTTTTAACATTTCCCACTTGCAGACTTATTTGCACCAGACGAATTTGATAAATTAATGAGGAATTCATACTTATGCCAAAATAGTACTAATGTTTAAAGAACAGAGCAGACGCTTTATTCACATGACTTGAACACATATGGTTCATAGTCAAAATATTTACATATACATGTGCCAACGAAAAAAGAATAGACATACAAAACAACAAAATACTAAGCCTCTTTCTACGCTATTTATAGCTTCATTCATACGTCTCATATTTTAAAATGTATTGCTGATTTCCAAATAGGTTCAGACACGGTATCATACTGTTACCCTGGTATCAAATGTAACTGTGGTGTAGCGGCAAGAGCTGGCAGGGATGTTTTCGAAATCAACGTTTTGTGATGGGCGAGCTTTTATAGGATACAAATCTTGCGGGACAAGGCGCTTGAAGTTAAACAAGATTCTCTGCAAAAATACAGGGTAACAATACATAATCTTTCTTCTTTTCATTGAAGATTTCTCTATTCTCGTTCATTCGAAACTACAGGGAGAAGTGTTTTCAAGTTTATTTTTTTAAAGTTATGTATTGTGTCGTTTTCAACGGTATTTTATCTGGGAAATTTAAATATGTATATATAAGACATTAACTAGAACAATCAATCACATCCAAGGGATACGCTTGTAAATAAAACCATACTTTAGACGAATCGAAATCATTAAAAGTGATATAAGGCACACACTATAAATTGTATAGTACATACACATGATGAGATAAATACCACATAGTTTAATGCAAATATGAAGATACATGTTATTGTAAATGTCATATGATTTATTAACTTGAAGGACACACAATCACCATTTAGTGAACATACTTAGGATGTGAAAAAGGCAACACAATTTAAATTTTATGAACATATATTTGATGTGATAAAGGCCGCACAATTTACATGAACATATATATGATGTGATAAAGGCCACGTAATCAAAATACATGTACATACATATGATGTGATTGAAACCACACAATTTAAATGTTATGTGCATACATATATGATTAAGTCCAGAAAATTAAAAATGTGTTAACATACATATGATGTTATAAAGTCCACACAGTTCAAATTTCATGCACATACGGGTTGATGAAGGTCACACAATCACAATTTAATAAACACACGTAGGATATGATACATTACACACAATTTAAGTGTTATGAACATACACATGATGTGATAAAGGCCACACAAAATATAAATGTTATTAACAAACGTTTTACGCGATAAAAGCAACACAATTTAAACTTTATGAACAAATATTTGATATGATAAAGGCCACACTATTTATTTGTATTAACACACATAATTATGATGTGATAAAGGTCACATAATTTAAATTTCATGAACATACAAATGATGTGATAAATATCATATAATTGATTAACTTGAAGGTCACACAATCACAATTTATTAATCATACGTAGGATGTGATAAAGGCAACATAATTTAAATTTTATGAACATATATTTGATGTGATAAAGGCCGCACAATATATGTTTTATGAACTTGTATTTGATGTGATAACGGCAAAACAATTTAAATGTTATGAACATACACATGGTGTGCTAAAAACGTAACGAATGTACTTATGATGTGATAAATTACAAACAATGTTATGAACATATGTTTGACGTGATAAATGCTTGTCAATTGAAATCCTATGAAACATACGTTTTATGCGATAAAGGCAACACAATTTAAATTTGATGAGCATATGTTTGATGTGATAAAGGCCGCAAAATATAATTTTCACGATATAGTGTGATGATATATATATATGTTGTTATCATATGAGCGTCGTCTAGCGATATTTGGTAACAATGTATCTACGAACTTGTGAGATCATGTACATCAGCACAGTCTTATCAGAATGTTCACCGTCTGCATAAATGGCATAAAAACATCTTCTGACAAAACACTGGTGGTGTAGGTTAATATTGTATAATCGAAAAGTACTAGGACAATTATTCCTCATTTTGATACATGTAATACTATTGTGAGAATTGTTTGATCTTTGACCAGCTTTTTTTAACAAGTATATGTCGTATAGATGTTCTTATATTTTAGATATTTTTCTCATACGGGACGTACGTAGAAGTAACCACAGATTCTAATGATATAAACATTGGCATTATTCCTTCCACGGTAGACGAAAGATCCACAGCGGGTCTTTGCGGTATACTTGATGGGAATTGCTCGAACGATTTTCACCACAGGAATGACACAAACAATCCCCCTGTCAGCTTCGGACCGGCCGTATGTCATCGCACTCCCTACGGAGCCAGTCAGCCGGTACAGTTCATAAAAGAATGGAAGTATGTTTGATTGCTCTTTCGTTTTTCCGAGCACCGGTAGGTCAGTCGGCGGTCAATTCAGGGGCTGTGAGTTCGAACCATAGCACGGCCAACATTTTATCCGATGTTTGACTAAAGTCACTGTGATAAGCGTCATTCGTCTTCCACCAAATGTCTAACAGTCTATGTGTAAAAGCAGCCAGTTACTTGGAAAGTATGTTGTGTGGAAAACTGTTGTGAGAAAGCCAGGAACCATATGAATAGACGAACTGGCCGCCGTGATATGACTGAAATATTGTTAAAAAACGGCGTTAATATTTTGTTGACTTTTTAACCTGAAACATTGTACTTGTAGTAGTTAAACCTTGATTCATTAATACTTATTATTTGGTAAATGTGTCATGTTTACATATGGCCATTTTGATGGTGATTGGTCATGTTTACATATGACCGTCTTGGTGGTGATAGCTCATGTTTACATGTGGCCATTTTGATGGTGATTGGTCATGTTTACATATGGCTGTTTTGATGGTGATTGGTCATGTTTACATATGGCCATTTTGATGGTGATAAGTCATGTTTACATATGACTGTTTTGGTGGTGATATATTATGTTTACATATGACCGTCTTGGTGGTGATAGCTCATGTTTACATATGACCGTCTTGGTGGTGATAGCTCATGTTTACTTATGACCGTCTTGGTGGTGATTGGTCATGTTTACATATGACCATTTTGATGGTGATTGGTCATGTTTACACATGACCATTTTGATGGTGATTGGTCATGTTGACATATGGCCATTTTGATGGTGATTGGTCATGTTTACATATGGCCATTTTGATGGTGATTAGTCACGTTTACTTATGACCGTCTGGGTGGTGATAGCTCATGTTAACATATGACCGTCTTGGTGGTGATAGCTCATGTTTACATATGGCCCTTTTGATGGTGATTGGTCATGTTTACATATGACCATTTTGATGGTGATTGGTCATGTTGACATATGGCCATTTTGATGGTGATTGGTCATGTTTACATATGGCCATTTTGATGGTGATTAGTCATGTTTACATATGACTGTTTTGGTGGTGATATATTATGTTTACATATGACCGTCTTGGTGGTGATAGCTCGTGTTTACATATGACCGTCTTGGTGGTGATAGCTCATGTTAACATATGACCGTCTTGGTGGTGATAGCTCATGTTTACATATGGCCATTTTGATGGTGATTAGTCATGTTTACATATGACTGTTTTGGATATATTATGTTTACATATGACCGTCTTGGTGGTGATATATTATGTTTACATATGACCGTCTTGGTGGTGATATATTATGTTTACATATGACCGTCTTGGTGGTGATAGCTTATGTTTACATATATCAATTTTGATGGTGATTAGTCATGTTTACATATGACTGTTTTGGTGGTGATATATTATGTTTACATATGACCGTCTTGGTGGTGATTAGTCATGTTTACATATGACCGTCTTGGTGGTGATAGCTCATGTTAACATATGACCGTCTTGGTGGTGATAGCTCATGTTTACATATGGCCGTCTTGGTGGTGATTGGTCATGTTTACATATGGCCGTCTTGGTGGTGATTGGTCATGTTTACATATGACCGTCTTGGTGGTGATTGGTCACGTTTACATATGATCGTCTTAGTGGTGATTGGTCATGTTTACATATGACTATCTTGGTGGTGACATATTATGTTTTCATATGACCGTCTTGGTGGTGATTGGTCATGTTTACATATGACTATCTTGGTGGTGATATATTATGTTTACATATGACTGTTTTGGTGGTGATAGCTCATGTTTACATATGACCGTCTTGGTGGTGATATATTATGTTTACATATGACCGTCTTGGTGGTGATATATTATGTTTACATATGACCGTCTTGGTGGTGATAGCTTATGTTTACATATATCAATTTTGATGGTGATTAGTCATGTTTACATATGACTGTTTTGGTGGTGATATATTATGTTTACATATGACCGTCTTGGTGGTGATTAGTCATGTTTACATATGACCGTCTTGGTGGTGATAGCTCATGTTAACATATGACCGTCTTGGTGGTGATAGCTCATGTTTACATATGGCCGTCTTGGTGGTGATTGGTCATGTTTACATATGACCGTCTTGGTGGTGATTGGTCACGTTTACATATGATCGTCTTAGTGGTGATTGGTCATGTTTACATATGACTATCTTGGTGGTGACATATTATGTTTTCATATGACCGTCTTGGTGGTGATTGGTCATGTTTACATATGACTATCTTGGTGGTGATATATTATGTTTACATATGACTGTTTTGGTGGTGATAGCTCATGTTTACATATGACCGTCTTGGTGGTGATTGGTCATGTTTACATATGACCGTCTTGGTGGTGATAGCTCATGTTTACATATGACCGTCTTGGTGGTGATAGCTCATGTTTACATATGGCAATTTTGATGGTGATTAGTCATGTTTACATATGACTGTTTTGGTGGTGATATATTATGTTTACATATGACCGTCTTGGTGGTGATAGCTCATGTTTACATATGACCGTCTTGGTGGTGATAGCTCATGTTAACATATGTCCGTCTTGGTGGTGATAGCTCATGTTTACATATGACCGTCTTGGTGGTGATTGGTCATGTTTACATATGACCGTCTTGGTGCTGATTGGTCATGTTTACATATGACTGTCTTGGTGGTGATTGGTCATGCTTACATATGGCCATCTGGATGGTAATTGGTCATGTTTACTTATGACCGTCTGGGTGGTGATTAGTCATGTTTACATATGACCGTCTTTGTGGTGATCGGCAATGTTAACATATGACAATCTTGGTGGTGATTGGTCATGTTTACATATGGCCGTCTGGGTGGTGATTGGTCATGTTTACTTATGACCGTCTGGGTGGTGATTGGTCATGTTAACATATGACCGTCTTGGTGGTGATTGGTCATGTTTACATATGACTGTCTTGGTGGTGATTGGTCATGTTTACATATGACTGTCTTGGTGGTGATTGGAAATGTTAACATATGACCGACTTGGTGGTGATTAGTCATGTTTACATATGACTGTCTTGGTGGTGATTAGTCATGTTTACATATGACCGTCTTGGTGGTGATTGGTCATGTTTACATATGACTGTCTTGGTGGTGATTGGAAATGTTAACATATGACCGACTTGGTGGTGATTAGTCATGTTTACATATGACTGTCTTGGTGGTGATTAGTCATGTTTACATATGACCGTCTTGGTGGTGATTTGTCATGTTTACATATGACGGTCTTGGTGGTGATTGGAAATGTTTACATATGACTGTCTTGGTGGTGATTGGAAATGTTTACATATGACCGTCTTGGTGGTGATTGGAAATGTTTACATATGACTGTCTTAGTGGTGATTGAAAATGTTAACAGACGATCGACTTGGTGGTGATTAGTCATGTTTACTTATGACCGTCTGGGTAGTGATTGGTCATGTTTACTTATGACTGTCTCGGTGGTAATTGGTCATGTTTACTTATGACCGTCTGGGTGGTGATTGGTCATGTTTACTCATGACTGTCTCGGTGGTGATTGGTCATGTTTACTTATGACCGTTTTGGTGATGATTGGTGGTGTAATGATAAGAGAGTTCGCATCGAGCACAGGAGGCAAGGATCGGTTCAAGCTAAAAACTTAAAAGTGTTAGTAGTGGTTTCCCTACTTGACGTTCAGGGTTACCTAGATAGCATTTCGATTGATGTATCGGTGTCTCGGTAAATATTACTGGAAGTACTGGTTATTTATACTGTGAATTAACTGAAACACTGTTAAAAGCGATGTAAGACACGATTCAAACCAAATCTTAATTCCTCGTAGATTCTAAGTATTTGAACTGTAATAAAACAGCTGTTGTGGAATATCAACTGAGCTAAAACATATCTACGTACAATAGAAATTTCAATGTGTCATTTCAGAGTAAAGAATGATGAAGAAAATCTCTTCAGCTCGAAGTTTGATCTGTCAAAGTGGACAGCTTGGACAACGTTGGTGTGCGTGTGTGAAAACTCAACTGTATTCGACACTGATACTCTGGGCGCACAAGTCGTCAATTCCATCCCGTGCACTCCAAACGGAGTAGCCTCCTGTACGGCAGGTAGGCCTATTGGTACCCAAACGTGCACAGTGTACTCGGCGCGTAAACGGAGATCGTTGGCACGAGATCCAGTCATACCGATTGTAGAAATTCCCGAATCGTCTAGAAAATTGAAGGTATGGAATTGTCTGAGCCATTATTCACCGATCAAGTATAATGCTACTATTACCATTTATTTTAACCTTTTCCACAGCAGATGACCTCGAAATCAGTAAGTCAAACGTATGGAAGATCTCTATAAATGTAACTATAATTGTTGATTAGAATGGAAAAAACTTTGACAAAAAGCGAAATTGATCATCATTAATTAGCAAACTCATTACAACCAGACCTCATCTTCGCTGCTGCAGTATTGATCTGATAGATTGTTTGGTGTTTTACGCCGCTTTCAACGATTTTTCAGTTATATCACGGCGCTTCCCGGGAAAGTTACCATTACCTCTGGTCCGTTTATCCTGACACCAGCTAGTCGGTTGTATTGCTTACCCTAGAAGTCTTTGATGTGACGCTCTACAACTACACCACCGGGGTGTTCTCGCTGCAGTAGCAAACGCTCGTATAGATCTGATGACTTAAATCAAGCTACATTTATTTCTCTTCCACATTCCAAATTTTGACGGGAACACTTTCTATCCTGGGAGATATGAATGGCTACTTTAAACCCTTTTCAGAGATCGAAAAGAAGTACAGGGATGACGGAGCAAGAAGCTAAACAATACTGCAATGACAAGATAGGCTCTTCAGTCGTGTTTTCTCTCTGCTCACACGTTCCAAGCGTGGATCCAAGCACATCGCTTGACAACTGTGTCGTGGATATCTTGGTAAGCTTACGCTATAATACAGTGGACTCGAGATACCTCGAATATATCGTTTAACACGAGTCATATCCTGGAACGTATGTGTCTTTGGAAAACAGTGAAGCAGAAATTCTGATTGATCAAACGAGCGTTTAGAAGTGACTTACGTGCTGTTTTCTTGGTAGAAGTTTATTTATAATGACCATTTAAGTATAAATGACTACGAAGAGGACAAAACATTTAATCATTTATTATAATATTATATCAAGATAAAACTGTTGATTTAAGCATCTAACGGACAAGAACCTGGTTAGACGGGCCGAATGCACCGACTGGCCTGGCTATGTGCGGGTGCAACAGGCGATTTATAACAATCCCTGCAGTCAGAGGGTTAAGGGCGTCTCATGTCGAATTATAAATGATGACCGATGGTCACGCTTTTAGACAACATTCGTCGTCTTCCCTGGCCAATGAGGAGTAGAACATTTAAATGAAATCGCTGTCTCCCGGTGTCATTCAATATATTCGACCCGATAGGTTATGCGTTAGCTTATCAGTAACTATCTCCCCCATGTGTATAGGTGTCGCACAAGTTTCCACTTAGGCTAAACTAAAACTAATAGTTGGATTGACCATGTGTCAATCAGTTAATAATATAAATTGACCATGAAAACAGCCCATGTGTTGAGAGAGGAGACAATACTAGTAGTCAATAGATCGCATATGTATAGTAACAATACCGCTAATCATCGAGTAGTTCTATGATTTCATCTAAGTCCTACGAAATTATATTGTTTGTGGGTGTTTTTGCGTATCTAACTGTGATGTAATAAGAAGGTTATGAATATTACAATAGTTGACCGGAACCACTAATTGGACGTCGTCAACCAATGAGGCAATGCAAGACGCATGCCTCTCTGAATTGAGAAGAAACACCACTCTAAGAGAAGCAACCGGCACCAAACTGTCCATAGCCGAACAAATAGAAAACGTAGCGTGCCCTGGTAATTGTTCGGAGACTGGTTATTGCGATAAAGGTAATTTGAATTTGAAGTTTGTATTCTTAATGGGATTTTACGCCGTTTCAACAGTATCTTATCTATGCTTGCTCGGTACCAGTACTAACATAGGAGATGTACCTTGCTCGAACATAGCCGAGCCTCAGTAGCTCAGTCGGTAGCGACGTGGGCTGTCAATCCAGGGGGTTGTGAGTTCGAATTCCGGCTCGACCAACTTTCTTTCCGAGGATTGACAAATGTCAATGCGACATGCGTCATTCGCCTTCCACCAATGGGCTACGTCTATGTGGAAAAGCAGCCAGTTGCTTTGGAAGATTGTTGTGTGGAGTACTGATGTGAGGAAAACCAGGAAATGCATGAGTAGGTGAACTGGCCGTGATATAACTGAGAAATTGTTAAAAACGGCGTTAAACCTCAATCAATCAATTTCTCGAACACAAGACGACCAGTCTTATATACCAAACGTTTACCACTTAGATTTCTTTAAATTGACGCTTATGAATAATGACGACGCGAAAAGTAAAATAAAAATGGTTGCTTAACTCCCCTCCCCCACTATTTTAAAAAAGCGTATGACTAGATTTCGTATTTTCAGTCAGAAGTTTTCTTTGTATAACGCTTAGAAATAAAGTAAGACTGATCTAAACCGATGTAGTGTCTTTTTTCTTTTTAACTATTTTTTTTCTTGTTCTGGTATATTTCTTCGTTTTAAATCATGTATATATTTAAATCATGTATATATTTAAATCATGTATATATATACACGTATGTTGAATATAGTTGTTGAATTAATATTGTGCACATGTTGTCTGTACTTGATCTTTGCATTAGATGTTATAATATGCATATGTATGTAACTAGTTACTTTGTAACACATCTGTCGCCTTTGGATAATAAGTGAGCAAATGGAAGGGCAAAAAGCTGAGAAGGGGAGATAATTTTAGAAGTTAGCTGACTAGAGCTATGTTCTTTGTTATGATCAATTAATACAAAACGTGAGAGACAGACAGACGACTTTGAAAACACATAGCAAACATAGAGAGAAATTCTATAAATCTGCCGCAAACGGCTTTGAAATCACATAGCAAACGTATAGAAAATTTCTATGAATAAAAGTTTATCAGAATTAACAAACATTGTGGCAAAATGAAAAAATGCTCATTATGAGCAATTTCTTCTTTTGTCACAATGTTTTGAAAATCTGTCTGCTGTCATCGAAAAAAAACCTCTTAGCTAACTTCTGTGGATTGAACGTAATTTGTGTTTCTATTGCAGGACAATGTATTTGTGATGCGGGTTTTGACGGGAGTGATTGTTCTATAGATTTAAGTAGAGCTCCTTCGTTATCCGGACTACTGAATAACGGGCTTTGTGATGAAGCCGACATGCCTTGTGACGACGCATATGTGTTCGGATACATATTCACTGACAGCGACAAGTTAACTTGTAGATTGGAAGAATTTGTGGTAGGTTATCTACAGATAGGTTTGAATACAAATACTCTGTAAGTGACAAGTTAACAAGTAGACTTGACAAATTTGTCATTTACAGAGCCTGGTAAACTTGTAGATTGGAAGAAATTGTGGTTAGTTATCTATGCATTTGTAAATATTCACTGAGGGCTATAAGTTTACTTGTAGACTAAAATGTGTGGCATGTTATATATATATATATATATATATATATATATATATATATAATGAATAAATAATCAACTGACAGTAAAAAGTTAACTTGAAGACTGAAATAATTTGTGGTCGGTTATCGGAATACATTCCTCTTTATATGGTTTAGTGTACTCTACGTATGAAGGCGTAATGCCGAAACTTTTAGTATTATAAATAGCATAAACTTGACAAAATATAAGGTCCAAAATATACAAGACGAATTTTGATGCAGAGCATCAAAGACGCCGCGCATGATTTTGAAGCATGACTTAAAGGAAGCAGATGTAGTTCAGTACATTTAAATAACGTGTGAAAACAGACAGGATGTAAATATTTCGAACAAGAAGGCCAAATGTCCCTTTATCATAACCAAGAAGGCCAAGATGTGCCTATATTGCTCACCTGGCTACCATAGCCTATAATAAAAGGTTACCATACAAGCTGAAGTTTCTTAATTTTTTACCAATAAACGGTTTCAAATCTGCTATAACAAGATTAATTAGATAAAAAATAAATTACATAGCGGCTTAAATATTAACATTTAATGCCTCTAGTTATAAGTTAAGTGTGACACAAGCTTTGGCAAGAGAGGGGGAAGTCTCTTCTCCTTCCAGTTTATCAGAAGTTTGATAACAATAAGAGGCCCAAGAGGACCAGCATCGCTCCACTGTCATTAAATCTCCAAACAGCCCCGTCCCTGGTTGTCATGTTTTTTGACCAATCAACATGGCTTGAAGGAATCTGGTAGGGGGTCACCCTAGGAACATTTGTTCAAAATAATTTGAAAATCAGCCCAACACTTTCGGAGAAGAAGATTTTTTAAGTTTTCACTATAGCCATGTTATAAGGCAAAAATAGCCCCGCCACCTGGCGGCCATAGTTTTCGACCAATCAACTTTGCTCGAAAGAATCTGAAAAAAGATCACCCAAGCAACATTTCTGCACAATTATTTGAAAATCAGCCTGATACCTACGGAGGAGAAAAAGATTTTTTAAGCTTTCACAATTTTTTTATTTCGGTTTCCATGGAAACCAGAACTTTGCATGGATCCCAAACAGTTTGAGGAACTTAGGAGAGGACATTGAGAGGATGCTTCCTATGAAGTTTCATCCTAATTAGCCAAGTGGTTAGGTAGGAGAAATCGTTTGAAGCAAAACGTTTACGGACGGACGGGCGCACGCACGCACGCTCGTACGCACTCACGCACAGGCTCACGCAGGACTTCAGCCAGTGGAGCTAAAAACGGGAGTATATAAACAAAAAATACGAAGTAATTTTACAAAGTTTAAAGATATTTATGAACAAAATTGAGCATGTTTTAAATCAAAAGAAAAAGTTTACATGTATAGTCAACATATAACAAGAATACAATGGTATGAATGAACTATATGGGGGAACGTTTTAAGTTTAGAAATACAACATCATTTTATAAATAGGCAAAAATATCCGGCGAATTTTGGGGCCATAAACCAAACAATTAAAAACGCGTAGCCTAGGAAGTTTGGGAAAAGTGAACTTTTTTTCTGAGCTTTAATGAATTGGGTCAGGGCCGTAAACCAAACTATCAAAAACAGCGTAGCCTAGGCAGTTGGGGAAATGTTATTAAATCAGATTAAATGTGTCTAAAGTTTTGTAATAACGGTAAAAGACAAACGTATTTTGTATCTTGTTGTTTCTTAAATCAGTTAATACAATTTATTGATTCATAAAGGTTGTTTTTTTCAAACATACAACAGAGATTTAATAATGTTGATTGCTCCCTTTTCGATTACGTCACCCCATGGTACAAAATTAAAACCTATCCCATATTGACGCCGCGCTTCCACGCGGCGTCAATAACTCAGCACAAAATATAATGATTCGAACAGGAACGGTATATATTAAAGTAAAATGGTGATTTCTAAATCCGACATGACGTGGGTCACAACCGTATGAACTAACAAAAAATCTGGCTATCATCGTGCCAGGGCACGACATCAACATCCTCAGAGACTATAGACAGTTTCCGCCAGTCCCTTTCCTGGTGTGCAGTTATTACAAGATTAAATGTAATACAAAAAATAGGTCAAATTAAGCAGGGAAGGGAGAAATTGCTCATCTGGAGGAAAATCTGCCTTCACGGCACAACCGTTAAAAGGCATAGGCATAGCTACAAAACGTACATATATCTAACGAATATTTCACTAAAAAAGGATTATATATAAACGAATTTTCAACACATACCAATTATACATCCTTGTTACGAAAGCGAAAGGCCAAGACAATTGAGTGAGTGTGCGTTTGGGTTGCTGGACGTGTGAGTAAATAAGTCAACTTGTAGACCATCGGAACTGATGGTAGGTTATCTATGTATTTGAATACACATTCACTGACAGTGATAATTCAACTTGTAGACTGTCAGCATTTCTAGTAGGTTATCTATGTATTTGAATACACATTCACTGACATGATAAGTCAACTTGTAGACCGTCATAACTTAAGGTAGGTTATCTATATATTTGAATACACATTCACTGACAGTGATAAGTCAACTTGAAAACTGTCAGAATTAATGGTGAGTTTTCTATGTATTTGAATACACATTCACTGACAGTGATAAGTCAACTTGTAGACCGTCGGAATTGATGGGAGGTTATCTATGTATTTGAATACACATTCACTGACAGTGACAATTCAACTTGTAGACGTTTAGAATTAATTGTAGTTTTTTTTTGTATTTGAATACGCATTCACTGTTAGTTATAAGTCAACTTGTCATAATTGATAGCAGGTTATCTATGTATTTGAATACACATTCACTGACAGTGACAAGTCAACTTGTAGACTGTCAGAATTGATGGTAGGTTATCTATGTATTTCAATACATATTCATTGACAGTGATTATTCAACTTGTAGACTGGCATAATTGATGGTAGGTTATCTATGTATTTGAATACACATACACTGACAATGACACGTCAACTTGTAGACTGTCAGAATTGATAGTATGTTATCTATGAATTTGAATTCACATTCGCTGAGAGTTATAAGTCAACTTGTAGACTGTCAGAATGAATCGTAGGTTACCTATGTATTTGAATACACATTCACTGACAGTGATGTTTCAAATTGTAGACCGTCGGAATTGATGGTAAGTTATCTATGTATTTAAATACACATTCACTGACAGTGCTAAGTCAAATTGTAGACTGTCGGAATTGATGGTAGGTTATCTATGTATTTGAATACATATTCACGGACAGTGATAAGTCAACTTGTGTAGACTGTCAGATTTGATAGTAGGTTATATATGTATTCAAATACACATTCACGGACAGTGATAAGTCAACTTGTAGACTGTCAGAATTGATGATAGGTTAACTATGCATTTGAATACACATTCACTGACAGTGATGAATTGATTAGAGCACTGAATGAACTGATGGCAGATTTTCGATGCACATGTATTCGGATAACTACCCAACACTAATATATTGTGGAGTTGTTGTTGTTTTACAGATAACTTTACAAGGTGAAAGACATCCGATACGAACTCATCATATAAAGGCCGAGTTAGAAACAATGATAGAAGCGGTCTGTCCACTGAACCAAACCCGCAGTAGGAGGTCAATACCAGTACCCTCGTTTGTAACAGGATACACAATCTCAGTCAGCAACGATGGATCTATCTACGAAGATGGAAAAGATTTGTTTGTTTTCAATTCTAAGTGCCAGGAAATGCGAAATGACAGCAATACATTGAAATTTGTCCTTAAGGTGACTTGTCTATCCTTATAGCAATATTCAAATGAGCCACATGGAGCAAAACATGTCTTATTTCACGCCCATGAGTGCATCACATAACATACTGTTTTAATAGTGGTTTAATGTATGTTTTGGTGCAGTTTTAAGAGTATAACACGAAATTGCCATGTACACAGCTGACATAATGCCATTTTGGCCATACTGGTAAGCTTATATTGACATATATGCGTCAATCGTAATGATATCGTAACAACACTGAGACTCAAGTGGAAGCTAGTACTACCATGTTTAAGGTGTTTGCAATTTCTAAACGGAGGAGTTATAAGACACATCGCAAACTAGCTTGCTTTATCCTTAGCACATTACGGAACACCCACATTTTATAACTATGCACCGAAACTATAAAACTCTGAAAAAGTTACCTGTGCTCCGAAATGAACTCTTTGCTCCAAGTAAGACTTCCATCAATTTCTACATTGAAATTGCTACTGACCAATCAGATATTGGAGCACAATGTCTGAACATGGGATATAGTTGTATGGCTCATGCTCCAAGTAAGAATTCCGATTAGTTCATTTCGATGATGAAACTGCTTCTGACCAATCAGATACTAGATTATAACGTGATGGTTCATTGTCCTGGGATAAGGAAACAGAAATAGATTTATTTAAGCGGTTTATTTTCTGATTATTATTCACAAAGGTTGTTGAAAGTCGTGTATAGCATAATAATTAAGTGTTGTTTTAAAACGTGTATAGCATGACAACGATTAGAATATGTAAATAAATCGTTTTAAGTCTATACATATGTCACTGTCAAATAAAGAGAAATGTACATGGAAGTAATATGCATTTTATTTAATTCAATTATCTTCCTTTAACTGACGTAAACTATTACTGAACACTCCCAAGTTTAACAGTAAACACTTTCCTGCATATAAATAATTTGAAGCAGTCAATTTTGAAAACATCTGCGTAAAGCTATTGAAATCCCTACAAGGGAAAGTGTTAATATTGAATAGAGGTGACAATATTATGACAAAAGGAGAAATTTCTCATTATGAGCAAATTCTCCTTTTGCCACAATGCTTTCAAAAGTCGTCTGCTGCAGATGCGCCAATAAAGCGTCTATATGAGGGAAAAAGTTACATTACCGGTTTTGTTATTTTACAGGTGGGATTCTGTTACATTGACGGATTATGTGTTTCCGACGGTGCGACGCACACCCGAGATAACTGTTCCGTATGTGATGTACATACAAACGCTATTGACTGGTCTACCCAGCGTCGTCCTGGTAAACTACTCTAATCATTCCTTGTTGAAAAAATAATCTAAAATATGTATTTGAAAGTTAAGGTTGTCAATTAGAACAACGTATCGTCATTAATATATATTTAAACCAAAGTCACGGAAGTACTGATTGGCCGAATAATTATTAGCGAGATAAAATGATCTCATCTTAGTATTTGGAATTTACAAACAGATTTAAAAGCAGTCGACCCTAAAATGATAAAAAGAAAAAGAATACAGCAGCTTTCATTCAGCTAAAGTAAATACATGGGTCTATCAAGCGCCGTTTATATTATGATTGATAGTTGAAATGATAGTTGTTTAAATTATTTTACGGTCGCTTGCTTCTGAATCTAATTTTCTAAAAACTTTTAAAACGTCTGGATATACCGTATGGTAAAAACAATATATCGCTTTATTGCGTCCATAGTTTTGCTAATAATTGTTTTACAAGTCATTACTTCCAGTACTTCCAGTGATTCAAATATAATCTATAACGTTAAATTTGTTTGGTTAACGTACGTCTAATAAAACCCAGAGAGATATGAGCCTCTCACCGCTTCATAAACGAGTAACATGTATGTATGTATGTTTAACGAGGAACCAGTTTATATGACAACTGGTACAGGCTAATCTATCCCTGGTTTTGATTGGACGTGTTGCAGCCAATCAAATTTAACGTTACATATAATAATGAAACTGTCAAAAATGTCAAACCGCCGTTGATTTGGTTTTTTTCGTTGTAAACAAAGTTAGTTAGTCAAATCAAAATATTTAGAAAAACAAATAACCACAATTGCCTTAAACCTGTTAAGTGTTCGTGTATCAGGATCGCCTTACATGGAGATACGCTAGCAGGTTGTAAATACTGGGCATTGCATGTCTCGTCTTAGGTCTCGGGAAATCCCACGGACAGAATTCTGCTCGTTTTCATTTGCCTGTACCGATCCCTGTTCATGCGATGGCGTGATATCAGGGGAGGTATCAATCTTAGTGACGATGAGAACCTTATCCTCGTTTCAAATTCAAAAATGATATTTTCAAATATTTTCCAACAGAGGAAGGATGAAGTCCAAATAATTAATAATCACTTAACTACCTGTAACTATTAACGATTACATTATATGTGTTTGTTCACATATTCTTTATATCCTTGCGAGTATTCATATATCATTGAAAACGAGGCAGGGGCAACTTAGCGTATGTATATTCTTTAAGGAAAGTGTTACACGGTTTTTGATTACGTACATATTATTTAAATAGCATCTGATATAATGACCATATCATCAGGTACTATGAATGAGTTAAAGCAAATCATTTAAAATAGAAGAAACACCATTCTTGGTATGCACGTTAGAATAATGCATTGATATGCGAACAATCAAACATTTTCTTTCACAAATTCTACAATTGCAGCAGTTGTTGTATATATACAGTCATATAAGCAACACTGGAGCCCGCCATGACGTGCTTATACAGGAAACAAAAGACCTCATTCGATCAGCATTTTTACTCTTTTCAAAATATTCGCCGTTTGCATTTTATCGTTTGTATGCTTTTTTTTCAGAATGCGAAGACAATGTATCGCCACCAGATGTAACTTCAACCCGACCCTCAAATAACGCGGGTAATGATAAGCCAGACTCTCAGAAAAAAGAGAATGACGATCCGTCACATGAACGCTATCTGTGGGTCATTGGCGTGGTTGTCGGTGGCTTGATTTGTATAGTAATTGGTGTTGTTGTCGTGATCAAACTGACAACGAAAGGGTAAGTCAACATTGATTTAACGCTGTCTTCTTCACTATTTAAGTTATATCGGCGTCCCATTCACATACTAATGCGTTTCCTGGCTTTCTCGTACCATAGTTTGCACATAGTGTGGGAAGGGTTAATTAGGTATTTAGTTAAGCATGTTGCAAACGTTTCCACTGCGACCTAGCATATTAGCATTTCGTAACGTATTCAAAATGTATTAAAACACTCAACACTTTTTCATAATGTGAAATAAGGATATCATATCTACAGTTCTATAACACCAGATAAACCGAACTGCATAGCTTTCGCACAAAATCAACCGCACACACTTCCACTCTGTCTGTACATGAGAACATATATTCAGCAAGCTCAGGCAGAACTCCGTCGAAGGAACGAGTCCCAACATCATATTTTCCCATATTCATGCAATAACCTTTTTATTGTATATTTTGATATTGTCTATGTGAAATATGTCGTTTTTGTGTTTTGAATACATCGAGTATTTAGAAAATTAACAATTGTTTCAAATTGTTTTGATAAATTCACTTTTAAGATTTATCGCGCAATTATTGTCCTTTCCAGTGGTTGCTAGTGTCTTGGAAAATATGAATTTACGGCGAAGTCTTATTGTTCCCCAGTTGGTTTCGACTCGACAAAAGGATACCATGAGATGTATAACGATTTTTGGGACGGTTGTCGACAGACATCCGTTCCACAGTCAACAAACTACTCAATTAATAAACGGATTTTCGGAGTTACTACGTTCCTTATAACACAGGCAGCTCCGCCGAAACAAATAGTTCTAAGCGGAGTAATTTTTCACGCAAAACAGATGATGTGACCTGTATCGAGTGGGCAAACTACTCTTCCTTGCCGTTTAAGTTGATGCGATATCAGAAAAGGGACAAATGATCTTCTCCTCTTAATGAGCTTGTCGATTTCAAAGATAATGAGGTAGAAAGGTTTCTTAAAGTGACCTTTTAAAAAAAAGTTCAATCACTATTGATTGTTTGAAAATCATGGCGCCATGCGGCTTAAGAAAAGGGGCAAGATGACAAAACATTATAATTCCATTTTTCTGAAAGTTCTAGTCAGATTTCAAGATAATTTAGCAGAATTGTTGCTTCAGTGACCCTTTGCATAAATCGTTCAACGTTCAAGCCATATTGATTTGTTGAAACACATAACCAGCAGGGGACATAAGAAAAGAGATAAAAACTATAAGCTTCAAACGACATCTCTTAGACCACTGGACTGATATTAACTTAACTTCATAGAAATGTTCTTTTGGTGGCCTTATTACACGTGTCCTTTACTGATAAGCTATTTTATTCACAATTTCCATTCCTTGCAGTTTCATTCCTTCCTTATTACAATTTTAACCGATAGTAGCATTTACGCGTTTGCTACTATACCATCACTCAGGCGATCGATTAAGGACCATCATAGCCCTCTTGTTGTTTGTTATTTTTGGTTTGTTCTTGTATTTCAGTACATTATACGTTACAGGGTTAGGACATGTACTTAAAGAAATGAAATGTTAGTTTTCCTTGTCCATACAAAGTGCTCAAGATTTGCTATTGTGATCATCTGGTGTCATGCGTTTGTCCGTCCTTTACCTTGTGTATGCATTCGAGGCTGCATTTTTCACTGTATCTTCATGCATCTTGATCAGAATGACTGTTGGGTAGAATTTAGGTCGAGTTCGAATATTGGTCACCTGGGGTTAAAAAACTATGTCACCAGATCAAATCACAGAAAACCTTATGTATGCATTGAAGGTTGCATTTTCATTGGATCTTCTTAAAACATAGTCACAATGATTGTCTTGATAACATCTAGGCAACATCTGAATATGAGTCATCTGAGGAAATGCAAACTAGGTCACCCGGTCAAATCAAAGTTAAACCACGTGTATGCAATGGAGTCTGTACTTTTCTCTGGAACTTTATGAAATTTGATCAGAATGTATGTTTTGATATAATCTACGACAATGTCGAATATGCATTATCTTGGGTTAAAAACTAGGTCACCAAATCAAATCATAAAGGTGACATTTACAACCCACTCAATGGACATTGGTCAATATGTTATTTTCAATGATGTCTAGGCAAAGTTCGAATCTTGGTCATTTTTGGGTAAAAAGATTAGGTCACACAGTTAAGTCAAAGAAAACCTTGTTAACTAGACCACATTCAATATCCAATCTTCATACCTTTTTTTAACGGTCTTGAGTCACATATAATACCCAATCGTCATGACATTTGGTCAGAGTATTTGTGTGGATCCCCTGAGATTAAAAACAAGGTCAACAGATTAGTTCAAAGGAAAACCGTATTGATACATGTACTATATAACTCGTATGTTATAGCATATAATTATGAATATAAGTCTTAGTAACTGTTTGCCTTGTCAAGATCAAACAGAATGTGTGTGCCTCTGGCTGAATTTTAGTCACCTTTGACCATAAGTATGTATCAGGTGAGCCATTTAGGGCCATATCGCCCATCTTGTTTAATTTTTAAATGGATTGCCAAAGTTCACTATTCCTGTACTAGAAGTATGCTTGCACCACTATACCTTAAGTAATAATCACAACCTTCTTGGTTAAATTCTTCGATTTGGATCAAATTGTATAAGAATATCACCATATTGTTATATTCTAGCTCACCTGAGCACGAATTGCGGTGTGAGCTATTGTGACCACTCACCGGCTGGCATCGTCGTCGTCTGTCCGTCAGTCCATTAACATTTTCAAACATTAACGATCTATCGCGCAATTAATGTCGTTTCCGATGTTTGCTAGGGTCGTGGAGAATATAAGTTTACGAAACGCCAGTTCTGACAATTTCCCTCTTTTTAATGCCGGAGCAACCAAAGTTCTACATGGAGTTCAATTCTTTATTTGACATTCAAACCCTATGGTGTGTGTACTCAAACGAATCGTTTCGGTGATGCGATTCATTTGAGTACCCACAACATAGGATTTGGTTGAGAAATAAGAGAAATATTGTGGGCAAAAGACCTGTTCACTCCCTCTTATCTAGTCCGCTGATGCCTCGTTTGATCCCTGTAAGCGGCGATCTATGTAGTGTGACATTGACAAGGTACATTTCCTGGCCGACGATTTGTCAGCTAGAGTTCATATTAAATAAGTTTTAAAAAAGGCACTTAGTGAAAAAAAACTTTTAATCGGACATTTCATTATAATATATTGCAGAGCAAAGTCAGTATCGGACTCGTCGCTGTTTCAGAATGATGTACCAAACAACAAGTTTTCTACAAAGGGAAGCAACAACGACAAAGTATCCCGTTTTGAATGAGTTAAGCATTTACTCGAAACATAATATCATCAATGGACGCCTTGAAATATTCTGTAAATTTCGGGGGAACAATTTCTCTTTTTCTGATACAGACTATATAAGATGCTTTTGCAGCAGACGAATTTTGAAACATTGTGTTTTGATAGGAAATTGACGAAAATGAAAGGAAATTGCATGGCAGTGAAATAAGAGGTGCTACAGATATATCTTTTCGACAGGCGTACATCGCCTTATCCGAGTGGTTAGAGTGGGTGGGGCTGTGTGCATGGGGGATTTTAAACCAGGCGTCAAGGGTTCGATTTCTGCGTCCAATCAGATGTTACATCGATGTCTTATTTGCAGACACATTTTGACGCATCTGCAGCAGAAAACATTTGAAAACATTGTTGCAAAATAAGAAATTGCTCATAATAGCCAATTTCTCCTTTTGCCACAATGTTTTCAAATTCATTCACTTAACTAACCATCATCTAAAGAAAGTGTCTATAGTGTTGATTCGATGTATCTAAAGCTCAAAGTCGTCTGCTGCTGACTTACTGTATGCAGGAAAGGGTTAAGTTGACAGTTACACGTCCATTTTAACAGACTACTGGACACCAAGATATATCAATCACGAGGATTCCTTGTGGTTAGTTTTATCAATTACGAGGATTCCTTGCGGTTAGTTTTCACCAATACGCATGTTATTCTTTTCCTTTTATAGGCATATGTATTGATGCTTATTCATTTGGCTGCTGGAACCAATTTGAGCAGATTTTAACCCTTTCCCACTTATAGACGCATTTTGAAGCATCTGCATTAGACAACTTTTGAAAACATAATGAGCATTTTTTTTCCGTCTGTCCCAATGTTTTAAACTCTATTGAATGATAATACTTTCATCTAATTTTACGTTTTAGTTTTCATAGTCGTCTGCTGCAGATTTTTCGTATGTTGGAAATGGTTTACTACACACGACCGAGTCAGAGCTCTAGATAAGGGGCTTTGTTCATATTCTAAAATCCTTATTTGACCCTCTAACCCTATGATGTGGGTACTCAAAAGAATCGTCTCAATGAGACGATTCTTTTGAGTACCCACATCATAGGGTTTATTGGATGATAAGAGATATATTGTAGAGAAAGAGACGCATACTCCTCCTTATCTGGACCTCTGTAACTATTTTCTCTTATACATGTATCTCTCTTTCTGCCAAGGAAAACCTTATGTACTGAAAAGAGTTGTGCCAGTACTGAGTAATTTCAACATAAGAGTCTAAACGTCAAATAAGAAACTAGAAATACACAGTTGTGATGTTTGTTTTATGATTCAAAATGTCTTAATTTTAATTCCTTAAAGCTGTATGCCAGTTATTATTTGTGCTCGGTGTGTTTGGACAATCTGAATACATCACTGGTCTTAGCCCTTTAGCTGCTGTAACCGATTCTGTGACGCCTATTTCACTCCATCACCCGCCCCTACCCTTGCAGTATGGCCAGGCTGTATATCCTATTATTAGCTGCTTTAACTCAACATGTTCATGCTGATACTCCTAGGAAATGCTATGGAATCATCCAAAGCATATATTTACAAGTCTATATAAAATATTCACAATTGAAAGGGATAAGACTTCACAATGATCCGGCTGGTACCCCTTAACCACATATTATATTTATAATCTATTTGTTTTAACTTTTAAGTAAACTATTTTATCTTCTGTTTTGTAATGGTTTGAATTCCTAACACATCACGCGAATGCATTCAGAGGGTCAATATGCTCGTATAGGCGAGGCTACCTTCGGAAGTTCTGGTTGATTGATTGATTGATTGATTGATTGGGGTTTGACGCCGTTTTTTAACAATTTCTCAGTCATATCACGGCGGCCAGTTCACCTAAACACGTATTTCCTGGTTTTCTCATACCAGTACTCCACACAACAATCTTCCCAAGCAACTGGCTGCTTTTCCACATAGACTTAGCCCATTGGTGGAAGACGAATGACGCATGTCGCATTGACTTTTGTCAAACGTCGGAAAGAAAGTTTGGCCGAGCCGGGATTCGAACTCACAATCCCTAGATTGACAGCCCGCGTCGTTACCGACTGAGCTACCGGGGCTCGGCTCGGAAGTTCTGGGTTTTATCCTCAAAGTCTTCTGCTACAGATCTGTTGTGTGTGGTAAAGGACTAATCCTTTCCTATTAGAATGTATCTGCAGCAGATGACTTTGTGTCAAAAGGAGAGATTGTTAATGATTAGTCATGTTTCCTTTTGTCCCAATGTTTTCAACTCTATCCAGTAATTCAACTCGCATTTAAAGACAATTCCTTATTTTTTAAGCAAGATGGTTAAAATTCGTCATATTCGTTGTATGTAGAAAACGATTAAACAATTGCTAAGTACAACTAATGTGAGACAAGAATCGGGATGGTAGTTAAAACCTTTGCACGAAACAGATAGCTTTGACACCTCTGCAGCAGATGACTTTTCCCACAATGTTTTCATCTTATAGAAGATATACATGTATCAAATGATACATACAATTGTCTAGACATTGCAATATTTTATTCAGCTGGTTTCAAATCAGATGACTCTGAAACTGAAATATATCCATTTGTCATTGCCCGTGAACATAACATTCCTTTGTCCCCAGAAACGATAATGATGGACTTCGAAACAGCAGCTTGTCGTGCTGTCAGTAGTGTGTTTGTTGGTGTTCAAGTCCCAGGATTTTTCTTTCACTGCACAAAGTGTATGTGGAGAAAAGTACAATAGTGTGGTCTTGTAGCTGACTTTAAGGACAATGAAGAAGTGAAGAAACTTGTGCTACGTACTTCGGCACTGCCACTTGTCCGCCTAGCCTCTGTCGAAGATATGTGGTTTCAGACTCTGCAAGAATGTGACAATGACTATGTGCCGGTGTCTAAGTTTAAGGACTATGTGACTGAGCAGTGGGTAGAGGGAGACTGCCGTTCTTGAATCATAACGACAATGATGGTCCACGCACTACCAATCATGTTGAGGGTACATTATTGCAAATACAAATCAGCTCTATAGTTGTGTTTCTGTCATATTTATGATCAACTTTACCAAATTTAGAAACACAACTTTTCAGTACAGTATAGCAATGTTCGCCAATTATCACCTATCAACTCTATTGTTACACCAAACAGTACATACCCAGCCCCTACCTCAATTTCTATAGGAATAATTAAAGGTTGGGAAAGTGGGAACACGACAATTGTTTTTGTCACGTTTCCATTTATTTGTTTTCCAGCTGTTTTCAATTTGGATTCGAAATAATTATTGAAATGAGTCATGCAAAAACGGACATTCGGATGTTTTGAATTCAGTGATAATGATTGAATTGATAGTAATTGCGTCTGCAAATGGCTAAGGGTTAAAATCAAATTATTTTATTTGTCACGTTTTCATTTATTTGTTTTCCAGCTGTTTTCAATTTGGATTCGAAATAATTATTGAAATGAATCATGCAAAAACGGACATTCGGATGTTTTGAATTCAGTGATAATGATTGAATTGATAGTAATTGCGTCTGCAAATGGCTAAGGGTTAAAATCAAATTATTTAATTGTAACGTTTTTATTTATTTGTTTTCCAGTTGTTTTTAATTTGGATTCGAAATAATTATTGAAACGAGACATGCAAAAACGGACAGTCGGATGTTTTGAATTAAGTGACAAGGATTGGAGTTTAACCTATTCCCCCATACACCGACTCTATAGCAGACGACTTGGTAATTATCTTGGCAACAATGTAGAAAATCTTCTTAAATGAAAGTTTTAGTATTGATTATAATTGAAAAAAAATGTGGAAAGTAGAAATAGCTAATCATTAGCTTTTTTCTTTTGCCACAACGTTTTAAAAAGTCGTCTGCTACAGATGCGTCAGAAAGTGACTGCTTATGTGAACTTGTTAAAGTCGTTTTTAAACGGTTTTACCGTTATACCACGGTCAACAATATACATAACATGCGCTCCCCGACCACTCATACAGTAAACCACCCACATTTATTCTCAATTAGTCATTGCACAGGATGAATACCAAGTGTCGATGTTCGAACTCACAACCCCTTTATCGATAACGCTCGTCATTACCGAGTGAGCTATCGCTGCTTGGCGCACTTAATGGCAATGAAGAGTGCCTTTCGATCGATTTGGGTCTTAATTCATCTGCGTATAATCAAGAAACAGATGAGCATGTGTAGACACAGTCTCACCAGCGTGATCACTGTCTGATTATATGTTTTACTACCTAAATGTATCTCCTGCCAAAATACATAGAAGTGTAGCCCAACTACAAATGTAGCTGTATGATAATGTGACTATAAATAAACAAGTGCGTGGAAATATGCACAAGTTGACTTTTGTGAACAGTATATATCCAGATCAGCATAGTGTTCACACATTACTAACACAAGCTTGTTAGACGATTACGTCTACACGTGTAGATTTATTCGTAATACTCATTGCATGTCAATGGCCTTTGGCTTTGAATTCAGTTCTTAAAATTATTCGTTCAAAACAAACTACTTGTAACCAAATATAGAACCAACAATTGGAAAACTCCCGCCGATGTCGCCAAAGTTATCCGCATTCTTTTTAATCACGTTCCCCCCTTTTCTCAAAGCCATCAGTTCATGTTCTGAACACTGATTTACCAATATCAGCGCCTTTTACAATTGTTGTTTTACCCAAGTCAGAAGCTTTCTTTATTATTGGTTTTCCTAGATCTATCTGTCCAAATCTTGACTCCATCCATGGGCGATCCTGCTGAAACATCAGACCATCCTTTAAACGTTGATTTACCAACATCAACAGCTTTCTCTATTCGGAAGTTACGCAAGACTATAGGGATAATACACATTTTCGAGGGCGTGAACATCTGCGGACGCCCGCAAAATGTGTTTATGCCCGAGTGCGAAGCACGAGGGCATAAACACATTTAAGGGCGTCCGCAGATGTTCACGCCCGAGAAAATGTGTATTTTCGCTATTATTGCATAAAATAAGAGCAAACATCCAACATACAGTCCGCTGTAACGTTCAGTTGTACGATAACCGCCGATGAACATGACCCGATAACGCATGTGACGTCATAAACACATGTGACGTCATAAAGTAAACAAGTAATGTTTTACATATCCACGAACCGGGCCTACATCAAGGTTGCAATCGCTGACTCGACACGGGTCGAATTAAATAAATGGTTTTGGATTATTTTATGCTCTTTAACTGTGAATCTAGTGCATGTTACCGATTATCGAGTTAAAGAAGCTGATGTTATTGTTAACCCAACAAATTGCTCCTATTCTAGGGGAGATGCAGCGTCCATGTTTTGTTTACTAACGGTGCCCGGGTAATGCATATGTAAAACATCTAACCGGTCTGAAACGGCACGTACGCGCGAGAATCGCTTTGTTTATACACGTTTTCTCGCCGTTTACGCCCGGCTTTTGCAATGTTTCTGTATCCCTTAAGCGGGCGTAAAACATAGATTTTATGCAATAATATAGGGATAATACACATTTTCGAGGGCGTGAACATCTGCGGACGCCCGCAAAATGTGTTTATGCCCGAGTGCGAAGCACGAGGGCATAAACACATTTAAGGGCGTCCGCAGATGTTCACGCCCGAGAAAATGTGTATTTTCGCTATTATTGCATAAAATAAGAGCAAACATCCAACATACAGTCCGCTGTAACGTTCAGTTGTACGATAACCGCCGATGAACATGACCCGATAACGCATGTGACGTCATAAACACATGTGACGTCATAAAGTAAACAAGTAATGTTTTACATATCCACGAACCGGGCCTACATCAAGGTTGTCATCGCTGACTCGACACGGGTCGAATTAAATAAATGGTTTTGGATTATTTTATGCTCTTTAACTGTGAATCTAGTGCATGTTACCGATTATCGAGTTAAAGAAGCTGATGTTATTGTTAACCCAACAAATTGCTCCTATTCTAGGGGAGATGCAGCGTCCATGTTTTGTTAAGTAACGGTGCCCGGGTAATGCATATGTAAAACATCTAACCGGTCTGAAACGGCACGTACGCGCGAGAATCGCTTTGTTTATACACGTTTTCTCGCCGTTTACGCCCGGCTTTTGCAATGTTTCTGTTTCCCTTAAGCGGGCGTAAAACATAGATTTTATGCAATAATAAAGGTTCAGCTATGAAATATGTGGCCGGCAATTGGGCACACTTGACGAAATCAACAATAGAGACTGAGCAGGTGGACAAGATGATATTATCTTACACTTTTAAGAAATGCCAACTTGTACCTTTTCTCATGCACGGGCTCCGATAGGCGAATGAGACCCTAAATCACACAGCGTGGCTCATTTGTATTGCCGATCTTTGATCACACAATAAGCCCTAAGCAGGTCGTTCCCAACATGCTTGAAAGATGAGGTACCCGTCATACTGCGATGAGGCGCAAGCGGGTCTGGTTCTCTAATGTTCGCCAAGGTCGGAAGGTCGGTTTTCATGAGCCTCGTTAGATTAATCGTCCGCCTCGAGCGCGGAAGGTCGCAGGTTTGATCCCCGGCCGGGTCATACCAAATACTTTGAAATGGTAGTAACAGCTGCCCTCCTTGGTGCTCAGGGTTACGGATATACCATTACGACTGACTGGCTGGTGCAAGGAAACGCAGTGATATAACTGTTAACTGTTAGCGGCGTAAAACTCCATACAATGGATTATTCCGATCAGCCTACACATCTTGACGATTTGTAGAGACTGATATATATCAATATCGCAAGTGATCGGATCTCTGTCTGTGCTGACATATGAGCGAGGCTCCAGATGAAAACTAACTAAATGATCACAAGTGCAGAAGATTTTTATCTCCTGTGTATCCATGCTACAGGATCCACGTGGGTACTGTTCTTTCCGAGGTTTCTGGAGACTTTCAATGACTAATTGGCGATCAATGCAGATCCTAATCAAACTGCGCGGATGCTTGGGTTGATCTGGTCCTACACTGGAAGTATATACATTAAGGTTGATCTGGTCCTACACTGGAAGTATATGCATTAAGGTTGAATTTCGCAGAGTATCGCTCACACTTTCTGATCCAAGTATTTTGTCAATGAAACAATTAGGATATGGGTCATATTTCAAATTTGCAAATGATCAAATCTGTCTGTGTTGACATTTGAGCGATGCTAGAGATGTAAACAAATCAACCTTAGCGTAAGTATTAAGAGTGTATCCAAGTAGATACTGTTATTCAGAAGTCTCTTGAAACCTTCCTTCAGTAATTGGCGATCAGTAAAATAGTCTGATCAAGCTGTGCAGACGTTTAGTTTGATCTTTACCTACTCTGGATATAAATGCCTTAATCCTCTCCCACATACAGACGGTTTCTGACGCCTCCAAAAACAGACGACTTTTGAAAATATTGAGAATAAAACGATGTCAAAATAGACTGGTTGGTTGTCAAATGTGTACAAAATTGATGACGTCACTTATATCGGGTTGTTTAGACGTAACGTACGTCATCAAACTCTGTACACGTTATACAACCAACCAGTCTGTTTTGACGTCGTTATATGCTATAAATAGAGACGTCGTTACGGCGATAACGTCATATTGTCAAGATTTTTACAAGCATGATACACGAAATCGAGATGGCTGCAATTGAATTAAAAATACCAAAGTTATCACTGTTCAAAAATGAAGAAAAGATGTTTTTCGACTTGCAAGAGTATCTTGCAGTATTGGAGAGTTTGTTTTACAGAAGTCAGGAAGCGAACAGAAACAGATCGACAGCATGTATTAACCGGGAGCTGAAATACGTTGAAAATATGTCGTCAGTCATTCTGCAGGAATTAGTTTCAACTCTCGGACACATGTCGTCTAAGGTAGAAAGTAATGTATTCACATACAAATTGATATCGAAATGGAGGAAAAAGAAATCTCAAATGAAACAGTTATTATTGAAGTACAAGACAGAAATTGAGAAGTTAAGGGAATGCCAGATATCCTGCTGGAAGTCTCGATCTAAGGTAAACAAATACTGTTTACTTGTAGATGTAGCACAGCAATCACTACGCTACTATACCGAGGACAAAAAAGAATTTCATGAAAGATCTGTTGCCCTTAATGGGCTGAAGAGACTTCTTGGATCTAAATGTAAACTTCATACAAGAAATATGAGCAAGTATGATAGCACATTTGAGAAAGCTCAGCGCTTTAGATATAAATTGGTGCAAATTTCTGATTCTTTCGAAAAGTACATAACTGATATAATTAAAATAAAAGTACAAACTGCCAGTTGTACCATACAGTCGGGAGAAGACATCAACTTGGATGTGATCAGTAGATGTATTTATGACTTTATTGTTCACACTTATACATGCACAGAACCGCCGTCTGATATATTACACCCTTGCTTTAATCAACCAATCAGATTGCCAGACGAGCGAGTGCGTTTATATAATCCTGAAAGCACCAAGAGAATATTCGCTTCTCACAAATATACGGAAGAAGTCGAATCTACGAATCAGATAGAAAATGATATAAAACAAGATACAGTTGGAAGTGACGACTTGAACAACGCCGCCGAGAAAGAACTGAACCATGAACTTGATATAACACACCAGTCAAATGTAACACCGAAAAAGAAAGGATTACTTAGAGCAATCAGGAATAGATTTACAAGACGTTCAAAACCTTGAAGTACTGGAATGTTTTAGAAATTGATTATTTCATGTTTGTTTCATCGTTATACTTTCAAATCAAAGAAAAGAAAAATTAAACAATATAGCATGGCGATCATCTTTAAAAAGTATAGATCTAGTTATTATTATTTATTTTAATACATATCTTTCCAATGAAAAAAAAACCGCAAGCCGCTGGATATTTAGATATTCAATCTTTCAAACAAATATCTAAACAAGAGGGCCAAGATGGCCCTAAATCGATCACCTAATTGATAGTATATTAGTAGCAAATATTTAACTGCAAATATCTGGGAAAATTTGATCAAGAAACAGCTTATCAGTAAAGGCCATTTATATCTTGAAATCTAACAAGAACTTTAATAAGAATGGAATTATAAAGTTTTTGTCATTTTGCACCTTTCCTGATGCCGCCTTGCTGCCCTGTTTTTCAACGAACTCAATATGGCTTCAACAGTTTATTTAGAGTGTCACTTAAGGAACATTTCTACCAAATAATCTTGCAATCGCACAAGCAGATTATGGAGGAAAAGGATTTTAAAATTTGGGTATTTTTCTCACTTTCTGATGCCGCAGCAACCAAAGTTCTCAATGAAATTTAAATCTTTGAACAATTTTGAAAGAGGACCACCAAAGATTTAAATTCCTGTGATGTTTTGTGGAAATTGGTATATTGGAATGGTAGGAGTTGTTTGTCATTTGTAGCTAAAAGTTCAATTTACCCCTTTTGTGATGACGCCTGGTTGCTATGATTGTGTAACCAATCAAAACGGCTTAAACAAATTAAATAGAGGATCATTAAAGTAAGATTCGTATTATATTTTCTTAAAATCAGACAAACACTTTCATAAAAATGGAATTTTCAAATTTTGTCATTTTGCCCCTTTTTTGATACCGCCTGACTGCCATGTTTTTCGAACAATCAGTATGGCTTGAACAATTTTTATAGAGGGTCACCCAAGGAACATTTCTACCAAATTATATTTGAATCTTATCCGGCAGATTCGGAGGAGAAGATTTTTAAAGTTTGGACATTTTGTCCCCTTTCTGATGCCGCAGCAACCAAAGTTCTCAATGGAATTTAAATCTTTAAACAATTTTGAAAGAGGACCACCAAAGGAACATTCCTGTGATGTTTGGTGGAAATTGTTCTTGCGGTTCAGGAGGAGATGATGTTTAAAGCTAAAAGTTTACGACGGACGACGGACACAGAGTGATCAGAATAGCTCACCTTGAGCCTATGGCTCTAGGTGATCTAAAAAAAATGGAAAATAGTTAAGCATGTAATAATGTTTTATTGTTCTGCTTACACCAAAAATGCGTACCTGTCATTCACTCAAGAGTCAAAGTATGAGCGATACGCATCCCACATCCTTCCGGGTCGCAGGTAACATGCACTAAGATAATACTGTATATCAACGCATACAAACGGTTCGACCACTTGCCCAATAAAGCATTTTCCATTTACATATGCGTCTGTAGCAGATAACTTTTAAAACATGGCGACATAAAGGGAAATTGCTCATCATGAGTAATTTCTCCTTTTGTCACATTGCTTTCTACTTAATTCAATCATTATACGTTCATTAATTATCATAATTTTGCCTTGCCTGTTGCAGATTTGTTAATTGTGGGAAATTAATTGCGAAGTTATGGATCATTTGCTGCCAAACGAGTCCAAACTAGATACTCTATACAAAATGCCTTCTTATTTGATGCTTGATCCAATCAATCAACGGACGCTTATTTGACTTTGAATGTTCTGCCATGTGAATTGGTGTGAATAACATTTAAATTATTGGCCTTTTTCACTATTACAAGAAATGATGTTGCTACGTCACACAAAACCCGATTATTGGGACTTGTAGACAAGTGATAGTTCAGCATGCGTCTCCTCGCATAATGATCACGACATTCACTGTCGTACACTCTTCCTGAAATCGTTTGTAAAACAGACTTGACCAAAAGGTAAACAAATGCGTTCTCACAACGCGTCATAAACGTTAGGCTTGTACAATTTGCATGAACACGTTATATTAGCCAAGATTTTTTTTTTTTATAAAGCTTGCATAACAAGCACTAAAATTAAAAACGTTAACATTCCAGCATGACAAAATCCATTTTGACTAAGGTATCTCGTAGTCCACTGGTCTATGTGGAAAGTTAGACTGTCGCCTAGGAAGATTTGTGTGAAAAATAACAAGGTCACACACAGAAATATCTAGGAATCTGATCTTATTATAAATGTATTCATCAAGCGCCAGATCAATTTGCATGGACAATATTATCGGAAAACTTCGTAAATGCGATTAAAAAGGTTGGTGCTAACCAACTCGTTCGTGTAAATATGAACAAGAGGCCCAAGAGGGCCAGTATCGCTCCATTGTCATTGGGAAAAAATTAAATCTCCAAACAGCCCCGCCCCCTGATGGCCATGTTTTTTTATCAAGCAACATGGCTTGGAGGAATCTGATAGAGGGTCACCCTAGGAAAATTTCTACAAAATTATTAGAAAATCAGCCCGGCACTTTCAGGAGAAGATTTTTTAAGTTTTCACTATAGCCATATAAGGCAAAATAGCCCTGCCCCATGGCAGCCATAGTTTTCAACCAATCATGTTAACATGGCTTGCAGGAATCTGATAGAGGGTGTCTCAAGGAAAATTTCTACAACATTATTTGAAAATTGGCCAAACACTTTCGGAAGAGAAGATTTTTCACTATAAGGTAAAATAGCCCAGCCCCCTGGCGGCCATGTTTTTCGACCAATCAACTTGGCTTGAAGGAATCTGATAAAGAGTCACCCAAGGAACATTTCTAGGAAAGTATTTAAAAATCGTGCCGACACTTTCAGAGAAGAATATTTTGTTTAAGTTATCACTATAGCCATATAAGGCAAAATAGCCCGCCATCTGGATTTTTCGTCCAATCATATTGGCTTGAAGGTTTCTACAAAATTATTTAGAAATCGGCCAGAAGATTGTTTAAGTCGACACTATTTTTTTCTTTCAGTTGCCAGGGAAATCGGAATTTAGCATGGATCCAAAAAATGTAAAGGAATTCAGGAGAGGACATTGAGAGGATGCTTCCTATGAAGTATGGAGTTTCATCCTAATTGGCCAAGTGGTTAGGGAGAAGTTGTTATCACTATAGCCATATAAGGCAAAATAGTCCCGCCATCTGGATTTTTCGTCCAATCAAATTGGCTTGAAGGTTCCTACAAAATTATTTAGAAATCGGCCAGAAGATTGTTCAAGTTTACACTATTTTTTTTCCTTTCAGTTGCCAGGGAAATCGGAATTTAGCATGGATCCAAAAAATGTAAAGGAATTCAGGAGAGGACATTGAGGGGATGCTTCCTATGAAGTATGTAGTTTCATCCTAATTGGCCAAGTGGTTAGGGAGAAGTTGTTTGAAGCAAAAGGTTGACGCACGACGGACAATTCGCCATGACTCAAGCTCGACTGACTTTCAGCCAGTGGAGATAAAAATCACATTGTTCTGCTAAAATGTGTTGTCACAATGTTTTCAAAAGTCGTCTGTTCCAGTTTTCTCAAAATGAGTCTGCATGTGGGAAAGGGTTAATTTATGCGAGGAATTCCGCGCTTAAATTATTTAGCCGGTATAATAATGTTATAACTATTTCCCAGGTATTCTTATTTTAGAGTTGTCTGCATTGGCAATATTTCAGGAAAAACCTGGAAGATTTGAAGTAGAATCGTAATACTACAAAGATGAGCAAAACATCGTGTGAAAATGAGACATTGTTACGACTGAATTCGATCCGCGATGGATCCGTCGGTTACGAAGAGGGCTTTCAATCAAGGGGTCGTTAGTTCGAAACCCGGCTATTCCTGCTTCCGAATGTTTGGCTGATTTCCACAATTGTTCAGTTATATCACGGCGTTTCCTGGGTAAGTTATAAGTACTACTGGTTCCCTTAACCTGACACCAGCAAGTCAGTAACCCCGCATCCCTGAGCGCCAAGGAGGAGTGCAGCTTTCCGATAATTGAGCCAATTGCCATGTCTTCAAAAGATGGGCTAAATAGTTTATGTTGGAAGGTAGCAAGTAACCCGTGAAGAATGTTGCATGGAAACTATTGCGAGAAAGCCAGTGAACTGCCCGCCGTAATATAACTGAAATACGGCGTTAAACTCCAATCAATCAAACAGGCAGACGGAGAATTAATACAAACTGCCAACATGTCATTCTGCCAAAGCAGGAAATACAAAAACACACATTAAAACTCATCGTTTAATACAAAAACATTCATAATGTTTATACTACATTAACATGAGAACCTGGAATTCAGTAACAGTTAAAAATTTACACGTAACAATATACAATCCGGGATCATGGCAATTGAAATTCATTCACTAAAAACTCGTTACCTGGACCAAGCCTTTTTTTTAAAAAAAAAAAAGACTTATCAAGGTAGTACATTACGAATTCTATGAATAGCAAGATAGAAACTCGAATTGAGCAGCGAACAATACAGAGCCTGGGCAGACGGCGCGAGTGCGTCGGCTGGCTTGGCTCCATACTGGTGACAAGGGATCCACAAAATCGGTTCCAGCAGTCGAATGGTTAACCCTTACCCACATACAACACATCTGCAGAAGACCACTTTAAAAAACTTCTTCGGCAAAAAATATACAAAATCGCTTTAAATGATTGTATATTTATTATATTGTGGCAAAAGAGAAGCGTCAGAAAGCGTCTGTATGAGGGAAAGGGTTAAATCTTTATATTACCACGAGAGTATTCAAATAGTCCATACATGCCTAACACCTGGTCGTGTGTTAGTTAAAATGCTCTAATTTGATTGGCGGATTTCGACTAGCACATGCCCCGAGTACACAGTGTGTTAGGACAATCCAGAGACCTAACATAACATATTATTTACGTCTCTGGACAATCCGAATACACTCAAGTTATTGGTCGTTCATGAATAGAACCAAAGCACGTTAAGATAATGGATTGATTGCGATTGAAAGTAGTCCCCAATGCCGATGCAAGTTCTTTGTTTAAAATAATATGTCAATGTACTTGTAAAAAATGGCACTGAATAATACTGCACTGAACTTGCAAATTATGAGGGCAAACACAAAAATTGCTTTTTGTCATTTCTGAGATCCATCTTTTCCCAAAACTGATTATGGCTCGATTTGGATCACGAGAGATCTCAGATTCAACGTACATTTGTCTCAAGTAGAACAAACGGCAATAAACTACTCGATTTTTAACGGTACGCGATACATGCATTTATTTATTATCAGAAGATCAAGAATGACAAGAAAATTCCGAATGCAAGTGACTTTTCGTTAAAATGACCCTTATCCTAATGCAGAAGACATCTGAAAACAGCCATAAAGACAAGATATTAATAACTCGTAGACATTGAGATCAATTTCTACTTTTCCAAAATATAGTAACCATGCTGTATTTCAGTTGCCACATAGTCGCTTTCTGACGTCTATGCAGCAGATGACTTTTGAAAACATATGAAGTTTAATTATTGATAAGGGTGGGAAACATTGTAGTAAAAGGAGAATTTGCTCATAATGAGCATTTTCACCTTTTGCCACAATGTTCTGTGGCATCAGAAAGCGTTTGTATGTGGTAAAGGGATAATAACAAATTTTTGCGAAGATGTTTTCAAAGTCGTCTGCTGCAGATTTGTTGTGTGTAGAAAAGGGTTGTCAAAAGTGCTGTTCAAAAGGTGTCAAGTTATTTCTGTATCAGGAGATAATGTACTCGCACACAATAGGTTTACAGTCAAAATTGGCAAGTATGCTTCATAAATTAGTGTCTTGTTTTGTTGTATTGGGATTTAACGCCGTTTTCAACATGATTTTAGTTATATCACGGCGACAGTTCACTTATTCATGGGTAAACAAACTAGTACCAGGCTAGGAAATGTGCCTTGCCCAAAGACACTCCACCATGACTGTCTCGCCGCGATTGGGGATCGAACCAGGGACGCCCGGTTTCAAATGCCCGACGCGAACCACTCGACCACGGCGGATTCCTTTAGATTAACGTGAAGCTGTGAATAAATTTACAACTCAACATTTTGGCATACTTAAATTCCATCAAAGATTTAACTATTTACAACTCTTTAGGATACAACCTCTGAAAATAAAGTCAGTAAACCTTCTCTCACTTGCAGACTTAATTTGATGCATCTGCAGCAGGCCACTTTCGAAAACTCTGTAGCAAAAGGAGAAATTGCTAAAAATGAGCATTTTCTCCTTTTGACACAATGATTTCCATGTATGTGGGCCAGTTTATTACAGAATTGAAAGTATAGAAAATATTGTGAGATGAAGTGAATTATGATAGAATCAATTTCTCCGTTTCACGTAACGTTTTCTACTAGCAAGACAAACGGTTAACACATTAATGCCACTATTACCAACACATATAAGTTTTCAAGTGTTCTGCCTTTAGTCACGTACATTAATTAACCCCTGCCCACATACAGACGCTTTCTTGCCACGATGTTTACAACACAATTTAATAGTGACACTTTCATTGCTATGGATTCCCCACATTCTTTTCAAAGATGTTTTCAAAGACGTCTGCAGTAGATGTGTTGTATGCGAGAAAAGGTTTAAACAATTAATGCCTATGCTTTGAATATCTTCGGTCTCTATCATAGTCTCTATCACGACTTCTTCTATCCCTTTCCCTATCTCTGTCTCGATCCCTATTTCTATCCCTGTCTCGTTCGGACCTACTCCTGTCCCGGTCATGAGAATGACCCCTGCTGTGATCATGTGACTTCCTGTCCGAGGAGTCTCCAGATCGAGACCGCCGTTCCCGATCCCTATCTCGATCCCTCCTCCTGCGATCATCTCGATCGTCGTGATCCCTGTTCCGGGAGTCATTTCTAGAGTTTCTTGACTGACTCCCGCCTTCGTCACTTTCTTGAGAATGTGGAGGATGAACTTCCTTGTCAGTATCAATCTCCGCTGGCATACCTGACGTTTCTGTAACAACCGTCTGGGCTGAACTAGTCGGATTTCCCCCAACTGGTATGTCTAACAGAGATGGTGGGTTTGGTTGTGATGGAGGTGGGGGATGGGGAGGGAAGCAAACCCCGGGCTGCATGTTTAGGGGAAGTTGGGGTGGCATCATTTGGGACTGGGCATTTAACATTGTCCCCGGTGGTGGAGGACCCGGCATCCAACCCGTGGATCCGATCATTGCCTCGGTCCACGGCATACGAAGGTTTTGCATGGGTGGTGGACCATGGGGCATCATACCTTGGGTGCTCATTGGCATGGGTGGTCTGGAAAACCGTCTTTGGCTATGATGCATCCTTGACCTAAGCCCTGATGGGGGAATGGGTGGAGGGTCAATTGGTTCCTTTTTAGCAAGTTCAAGGACAATTTTTTGAAGTCTTGCATCACTTTGCAACATTGGCGTTTTCTTCCCAAACCCATTAGAATCTTTATCTGTATGTTCTGATTCCATGTCCTTATTTTTCTTGTCCTTTTTCATAGGTGGCTCTGGTGGTTTAGGGGCCGGGGGTTCAGAAGGAAGCGGGGGTGGTGGAGGATTTAAGGATGGGGGCTGCTGGGCCATTAATGGAGGATGAAGCTGACCCATTCCCGGTGGGAGAGGGGGAGGTACGGATTGACTGATATTCCATTCTTCACCGGGAGGTGGGGGCTGACCCCCTGGGGGCATGAACTGAAGACCTAGTCTAGGAGGGGGAGGAAATGGGTGTCTTCTGTGATCAACATCTAACACCATAGTTGGTGGCGGGGTACCGGTCACTTCAGTTGTGGGTAGGCGTGGATATGGATCAGAATGTGGAGGGCGAGCCGATCCAAGTCTTTGATCTATATCCAAATTTGCTGAGCCAAGTCTATGGTCCGTATCCAAATTTGGAGGTTCTCTTCGCATATCCTTATCTGCTATTTCTGGTTCAGCTAGTTTCCTTAAATCAACATCTTCAACCATGGCGTTTCGAACATCTATATCACCCATTTCATTTGTCATACCAATTTGAGAGGGGGGTTGATTTAAAACTTTTCCCTTAACAACAGGTTTTCTTCTTCTTGGGCTAAGAACCCTAGTACCGTCGTCTTCAAAACCTTCGAAACTCCCGTCGGAATCCGAGGCTGAATCATAATCAAAACCCATGAATGATTTCGAAGGTTTATCTTTATCGGTTTTATCAGGGCTTGTAATTTTAGTTTCTGTAGTATCCGATTTGTTTCCGACCTCGATGAAAGTGGATTTAAATCCAGCAGGTGTGGGTTTACCGGAACTCTGACCCCTAAGGTCCACATCCTGGGGTTCACTAGGTGTTTCTGCAGGGGCTGGTGTTTTGCTGTCAGCGACAACTGGAGGTTTCTCTGTCTCTGATGCGGCAGAACTTTGGTTTGGAAGCTTTGAAAACAAGGACATCAGGGCTGTAGGTAACTGCAATAATTTCTGTCCTACTAGAGCTTGTGCAGAGGAAGAAGCTGCCGAGCTTCCCAATCCTTTTAAAAGAGCCGCTACATTTGGAACTTCCGGTTTACTCACTTTGGGACCTTGAACCTCTGCTTGAATTTGACTAACAAGACTAGCACCTTCAAGATCTGTGGTTACTTTTTTATTATCAGTTACAGAGTCCTGTCCATTGTTTATTTCTTTGTTTGCTGGCGGTTCATCTTTATTTAACTTACTAGTTACCTCTGTCTGAGGCAGTGACTCTACATTTATGGCAGTAATATCTTTGTTACCTTCATCGGAAGGTTTTGTAGAGGCTACAACAGTTTGTTTGTTTGTATTTACATCCGTAATTAAAGCTTTTTCGGCACCTTCTTTGCCTTTCACACTAGCTAATGATATGCCTATAACCACTGGCTTATCTGAAGATTTGACTTCAGTCTCTTTTTGTTCCTGATCAAGATAAAAGCCAATTGGCATTGCCACAGACTCCTTTTCTTTTAGATCTGTCTTTGTCATAATGTTCTTTACACCAGCAAGGGTGGCCAAAGAGCCAAGTATTGCTGAAGCATTACTAGATATAGAGTCAAAAGGATTCGGAGGTTTCAACCTTGGGTCTGCAGGAGCTCCGGGCACTATACTATCAGCTGACCCAACAGGAATTACATTTGAACCAGCCCCACCAGGAACAACACTGGTACCAGGCACACTAAGAATAGCACTGGTATCAGCACCACCAGTAACAACACTGGAACCAGCCCCACCAGGAGTGACACTGGTACCAGCAGCACCTCCATGAGGAGGCGGTAACCTCATATCAACATCCATTGGTTCGGTGACAACCGGCGCTTCCTCTGCAGGTGTTTCCTTTGACTTAGCTGCACTGGCTGCCATTGCCCTTAATCTAGGATCTTTGGATGACAAGCCTTTCTTTTTATCACCCTTCTGGGATTTGTCAGAACTACTTGTGCCCTGTCCAGGGGAGGAGCCACTAGCTGGTGGGGATTTGGATGCTTTAGACCCGCCTCTCTTTTGCTCTAGTAATCTCTTTTGTTCATCCACCTTTTTTGTTAACTCCACCAGTAGCTTTCTCTGGTTTCCAAGACGACTTGTTGTTGCTAGGGCTGTAACCATGGCAGCTGTTGCTTCAGCAGGGTTCTTGCTTAATGCTATCTTTTCTATCATTATGGATACAGCATCTGGTTTTGCTGTATAAAAATACAAATAAAAGGTTTAAGATATGTAACAGTTAACGCTTTCCCGCATCAACAACAAATCTCTAGCAGACAAATTTAAACAAGAGGACAATGATGGTCCTATATTGTTCATCTGATTAAATAGAACTTAAAGCATGTTCAATGATCTTACTCTATGTATACAAGGACAACGAGCAATGCCCCTGGTTTCAACAGTATTGGTATAGGGTCACCCAAGGAACACTTGTGCCAAATTATTTTTAAATCAGGTCTATACTTTTGACAAGAAGATTTTAAGTTTTCCAATAAATGCAGTGAGATGATTCTTTTGATTACCCACAACATCGGGTTCACTTTAATAATAAGAGAGAAATTGTGGGGAAAAGAGCTGATACACCCCCATATCTGGACCTCTGACAATGGACAATGCGCCATGACATTAAGCTAAACTGAGACTGGCTTGTAGCCAGTGAAGCTAAGAATGTTTTCCAGATATTTTACCTTTCTCCTTTTTCACTGCTGTTTTTAATACCGCTTCTTTCTCTGGATCATATGGAGCATTTGGATCCAATGGATCATCAACGCCACCTGGTGTGTAGGGCTCTTCTGTAATACAATGTTAAAGGATAAGTCATTTATTCCTTTTCCCACATACTTTACAAGAAATCTGCAGCAGCTACTTTGAAAACATGTAGGTCAAAATATTGAAATCTCTTTATAATTAATGAATCGAGTTCAGAGATTTCAATATTTTTACCTACAAGTTTTCAAAGTAGCTGCTGCATATTTCTTGTGGCCAAAGGAGAATTTAGACACAAAAATCTGCAGCCGACGACTGAAAGTATCTAGACAAAAATATGGAAAAACTCTATACAGATGAATATGAAATTTTTCTATCGAATTGAATTTTTTTTGTAACAATGTTTTTTAAAAGTCAGGGAGTCAAAATGAGTTTGCATGTGGGAAGGGGTTAACCTCTCTCTATATTTAGGGGGACATCTGGATCATATTGTGTAAAGGATAACTTGATAGCTCTCTAGCCTTTAGGATTTGGAGTTCCTGGTTCGATACTAGCTAGCAGCGGCTATAGGAGTGCACTTTGTCTAATTGCGATATCAGAAGAAGCTAGTCTTCGTGGAATCATGGAAAAGTGTACTGTCACAGTAACATATAACTGATAATACCGTTGAAAATGACAAAATAATCCTGAAAGGACAATGAATAGTTAGTAACTAATAGAATGAGTTAGAAGTGGGAAACTGTTTATTTCTCTCTATATTTAGGGAAAAGGGCTACTTGATAGCGCTCTAGCCTTTATGATTTGTAACTTGGGAATTCCCGGTTCGATACCTTCTAGCATAGTAACGGCTATAGTGGCTATTGGTTAACTCACTGTCCATTGATAAGCAAACTGTAAATGAAACTACATGAAAACCCCAAATAACACAATGGATAATAACTGTTCTTACCTTGTTCAGAGACCGTGGAGTATTCCTTGACAATCGGATCAAATGATATCGTAGTTGCTTTCTTCTCCTGAGGCGTGCTGGTAGAACTCGAGGTTTTAGGTGTGCTCGAAGAGGATGATTTGTCTGGAGTATTGCCCGCCGATTCGACCTGCATAATAGAATTTCAGGTAAACATGTAGTGATTTAAGGTAACTATTATTTCATGGAATGAAATACGACTGAATCTACTTATAACACTTTATCAACTAGCAGAAAAGAAACAGTGATTTAAGGGAACTAGACTATTCAAAATAAAAGGGAGATTTCAGGTAATTAGACAATTATTTCATGAAATGAAATACAAACTAAATCTACTTATAAGACTTTCCAACCTGCAGAAAAGAAAGGGTGATTTCAGGTAACTAGACTATTATTTCATGAAATGAAATACAACTGAATCAACTTATAACACTTTCTGACCTGCAGAATAGAAAGGGTGATTTCAGGTAACTAGACAATTATTTCATGGAATTAAAGACAACTAAATCGACTAATAAAACTTTCCGACCTGCAGAATAGAAAGGGTGATTTCAGGTAACTAGACAATTATTTCATGGAATTAAAGACAACTGAATCAACTTATAACACTTTCCGACCTGCAGAATAGAAAGGGTGATTTCAGGTAACTAGTGTTTTATTTCATGGCATTAAATACAATTGATTCTACTTATAACACTTTCCAACCTGCAGAATAGGAAGGGTGATTTCAGGTAACTAGGCTCTTATTTCATGGAATGAAATACAACTGAATCTACTTATAAAACTTTTCCGTAATGCAGACATATTTTGAATCGAAGACATTGTGGCAAAAGGAGAAATTGCGCATCACTGTTTTAATACAGCAACCCAGTGGAAATTAGAAATGTGGCTGCTGAATGCAGGAAGTTGTTCACCCTTTCTCACATACAGACGCTTTATGAAGTATCTGCAGCAGACCACTTTTGGAACCACCGTGGCGAAAGAATAAATTGCTCATAATGAACAATTTCTCCATTTGCCACGATGATTTCAACTCTATTCAATAATCATACTATCATTTATAAAGATTTTCTATATTTTGGACTTGATAATTTCAAAGTCGTCCGCTGCAGATTTGTTGTATGTGGGAAAGGGTTAAAAGAACTCACATATAGGCTTTTTCGTTAACCTTCAACTGGGTACTAAAAACAAGATGACTGTTTAACAGAGGTGGACAAAAACACAAATATTTGTAAACCATGTGTGCTCTAAATGATACTGTTGCAACAGAGTATGAAAATACTTTTGGAAAGAAGAAATTCAAACAAACTGTTTTAAGTAATTTCACTTTTCCAATTATTCAAATGTATCGCTAGCAAGATCAATCTTTTGAAATTTTGGAAAATTGATATCTCGCGAGACGTCAAGGGAGATGTCAATCTGACCACACCCCAAGTAGACAATAAATGATTGATTGATTGATTGGGGTTTAACGCCGTTTTTAACAATTTCTCAGTCATATCACGGCAGCCAGTTCACCTACTCATTATGTTTCCTGGTTTTCACACACCAGTACTCCACACAACAATCTTCCCAAGCAACTGGCTGTTTTTCCACATAGTCTTAGCCTATTGGTGGAAGACGAATGACGCATGTCGCAATTACTTTTGTCAAACATCGGAAAGAAAGTTGGCTGAGCCGGGATTCAAACTCACAACCCCTGGATTGACAGCCCGCGTCGTTACCGACTGAGCTACCAGGACTCGACAAAAAGTAGACAATAAAAAGCAACGTCTCCCTACTGCAACATAATTTTCCTTTTTATTATATACCTTGTAAGATAGAATAAAGAAACATTATATTTTCAATAGTGAAATGAGACAACTAACACATAAATTAAAAGTTATGATCAGCATGTCAATCATCCCCCACTAAGGCATTTGAATGACATCACATCATATTTCAGTGACATACGATTACCATATTTGGTACCATATTTGACCTAGGCAAATACAAAATCTACATGTATTTACACCTGTGCAGGTATATAATAAAACTAGATGGTGAACCGGGAAGATCCTGATCAGACTAAGGAGCTGCACCCTGGTCTGGATCTTCACTTATCCCAATTATAAGCAATTTCTTCTTTGGCCACAATGTTTTCAAATGTCATCTGCTGCAGATCTGTCAAATTGCGTCTGCAGTTGGGAAAAGGTTAAACATCTATCTTGATGATAACTACAATTCAAGAGGCCCAAGAGGGCCAGTATCGTTCCACTGCCATTAGGCAAAAATTTACTCTCCAAACAGCCCCGCCCCCCGATCATCATGTTTTTTTACCAATCAACATGGCTTGAAGGAATCTGATAGAGGGTCGCCCAAGGAACATTTCAACAAAATTATTTGAAATTCGGCCTGATACTTTCGGAGGAGAAGACTTTTTAAGTTCTCACTATAGCCATATAATGCAAAATAGCCCAAGGAACATTTCTATATAAGGCAAAACAGCCCCGCCCCCCTGGCAGCCATGTTTTTCAACCAATCAATTTGGCTTGAAGGAATCTGATAGAGGGTCACCCAAGGAACATTTCTACAAAATTATTTGAAAATCAGGCCTGACACTTTGAGTTTATACTATGTTTTTCTTTCGGTTGCCATGGAAACCAGAATTTTGCATGGATCCAAAAAACATTGAGAGGATGCTTCCTATGAAGTTTCATCCTAATTGGCTAAGTTGTTAGGGAGGAGAAGTCGTTTGAAGCAAAAAGTTAACAAGATGTGTTTGTGAAACACTGATGCCCGAATGGCAACATCTAGGTCGAAGGTAATGGTCAAGGTCAAAACTATTGGTACTGACAGAAAGGTCATGTCACAAGGAATACACATGTGAAATATGGAAGCTGTACCTGTTAATATTCAAAAGTAGTGGTCAAGGTTAAAGTTTTCAAAATGTAGGTCAAAGGTCAAGGTGAAGGTCGCAAGGTCAAAAATGTTGGTACTGACAGAAAGGTCATGTCACAAGGAATACACATGTGAAATATGGTAGCCATACCTGTTATGGTTCAAAAGTAGTGGTCAAGGTTAAAAAAAAGATTGACAGACAGGCCAAAAACTAGATGCCCACCGAATCGGTGATTCCGGGGGCATAATAAACAGACGCACGCACAACGAACATTCGCCATGACATAAACCAGTGGAGCTAAAAACTACACCATTCTTTTAAAGTCTTTACTCAACAAAGATGACTTTGTGGGGGAATGAGATATTGCTCAATTTCTCAGAGGTTCAGATAAGGAGGAGTATACAGCTCTTTTACCCCCATTATCTCACTTATTATTCATCAATGGGACAATTCTTTTGAGTACCCACAACTTAGAGTAAGAGTGTAAAATAAGTATGTTATAACGTACAAAACTCTCCTTATCTAGAGCTCTGATTTATCCATGTTTATAAAACTTATAATGGCATTTGATAAGAGAGCAGAATCATAATATTAACAAGAGGCCCAAGAGGGCCAGTATCGCTCCACGGCCATAAGGCAAAAATAAAATCTCCAAACAGCCCTGCCCCGTGGTGGCTATTTTTTTTACCAACCACCATGGCTTAAAGGAATCTTGTAGAGTGTCACCAAAGGAATGTTTCTGCAAAATTATTTGAAAATATGCCTGACACTTTCGGAGGAGAAGATTTTTTAGGTTTTCACTATGGTCATATAAGTCAAAATAGCCCCGCCCTCTGGCGGCCATGTTTTTCGACCAATCAACATGGCTTGAAGGAATCTGATAGAGGGTCACCCAATGAAAATTTCTACAAAATTATTTGAAAATCGGCTGAACACTTTCGGAGAAGAAGATGTTTTAAGTTTTCACTATAGCTATATAACGCAAAAAAGCCCCGCCCCCTGGCGGCCATGTTTTTCGCCCAATCAACATTTCTTGAAGGAATCTAATTAAAGTTCACACAAGGAACATTTCTACAAAATTATTTGAAAATCGGCCTGACACTTTTGGAGGAGAAGATTTTTTAAGTTTGCTTTAGCCATATAGGCAAAATAGCCCCGCCCTGTGACGGCCATGTTTTTTTACCAATCAACATGGCTTGAAGGAATCTGATAGAGGGTCACCCACGGAACATTTCTACATAATTATTTGAAAATCTGCTGAACACTTTTTGAGAAGAAGATTATTTAAGTTTTCACTATAGCTATATAAGGCAAAAAAGCCCCGCCCCCTGGCGGACATGTTTTTCGCCCAATCAAAATTTCTTGAAGAAATCTAATAAAGGGTCACCCAAGGAACATTTCTACAAAATTATTTGAAAATCGGCCTGACACTTTCGGAGAAGAAGATTTTTTAAGTTCTCACTATTTTTTTCTTTCGGTTGCCATGGAAACCAGAATTTTGAATGGATCAAAAAATTTTGAAGGAATTTAGTAGAGGACATTGAGAGGATGCTTCCCATGAAGTTTCAACCAAATTGGCCAAGTGGTTAGGGAGAAGAAGTCGTTTAAAGGAAAAAGTTAACGGACGCACGACGGACAATTCGCCATGACATAAGCTCGACTGGCTTTCAGCCAGTGGAGCTAAAAACCAAAATCCTTAGACTGCTTCAGGCCGAGGTGCAAGCTATTCTGGATCTTCAGGGGAAAACTAGTCACACAGGCATTTAATTGGTTGCGACCAACCCCTAACTATACCAGTATGCAATTTAACCCTAAAAATGTCGAATTTTTTAAATGGACTTGACCAGCTGGAAGCATCCATAGCAAATAATTGAAATATCTAGATAAAAAATGTAGTCAAACAGCCAACAAATATAGAGCCCCGGACTAGATAGAGGGAGTAAACTGGTATTTTCTACAATATCTCACAAATTACTCAACCAAACCTTATGTTGTGGGTACTCAAAATAATCATCTCACTGAGGCTCTGGCTTGCAATACTCTATACTATTGACACATAAAATTTGATCCAGCCGTCATTGGTTTAATGACCATTAATTAAAAAACTTTTAAAGTTATTCATTAAAGATATCAACTTTTGCTAAAAATCAAGCTGAAAATGTTAATAAAAAGAGGTGTTTAACCCTTTCTCACATACCACATAAAATATAGAAAATGTCTATAAACGAATGTATAAATATTGAATTGAGTTAAAAACATTGTCTTCAAAAGAAGTAAATGAGCAATTTCTCCTTTTGTCGCAATGTTCTCTCCACTGCATATGCATCTTAACCCTTTCCCTCATACGACAATTCTGCAGCAGACGACTTTGAACATATTTTGTCAAAAAATAGAAAATCTCTATAATTAAATGGATAACCTATGACTAAAAGTGGAAAACATTGTGTCAAAAGGAGAAATTGCTCGTTTTGAGCAATTTCTTATTTTGTCACTATGTTTTCATAAAGCCATCTGCAGCAAAGGCGTCAGAAAGAGTCTATATGAGGGAAAGGGCTAACACAACAGCATGTGGGTGAAGATAAACTATTGCTAAAACAAGCATAAACTGTTAATAGAACAAGGGAGTTATAACAATATAGGGGGGATGCATCTCAACATCTAACATCAATTTACCGGTTCACTGATCTCGGCTTTTTTCTTCGATGGCTTTTTCGTCTGAAAATAACACAATTAATCATAACAGTGTATTCTTTGTTTATGAAACCACTCAGGAAGGCTCCCTCGCACCTAAATGTAGCAGATAAACCTTTCCCCGAGATGACACATCTCCAGCAGATGGCTTTATAAAAATATAGACAATCAGATTTAAAGTCTTTATAAACGAAAATATAATTATTGAATAGAGTTGAAATCATTGTGATAAAAGGAAATGTTATTCATTTTAAGCCTTTCCCACATACAAATATTCTGCAGCAGACGACTTTGAAAACATTGACAAAACCTGAAAAATCTCCATAAAAGATAGCTTAATTGTTAAATAAAGTTGAAAACATTGTGGCCAAAGGAGAAATTGCTCATTATGAGCAATTTCACCTTTGACCACAATGTTTTCAAAAGACGTCTGCTGCTATTGCGTCAAAATGCGTCTGCAGGTGGGAAAGGGTTAAGCAATTATTGCTTTTGCCACAATGTTTTCGAAAGTCTTGCTTCAGATGAGTCAGAATGCTACTGCAAGTGGGAAAGGGTTAAAGCGGCAATATTTACTATCCAACTCTGTCACAGATGCCAACCAAATATCATCAAGCTATGCCATTTGGAACTGGGATTTAAGCTGAGCCAACACAGGTCAACAGACATTAAAGAACAAGCACAACTATAGAATCTTTTGAAAACTCTGCAGCACTTTTGAACACTTTGTGGGAAATCGTCAATTTATCCTTTGATTTTTTCCACCCTGTATAAAATTCAATTAAAACTCTACTTCTAGAAATATCATATCAGGTTAGATTTTAGATGCCTCTATATATAAAAACACACCTTTAAAAACAAGAAAAAGACATACAATTATTCTAAATAAACCAGAGTGTCAGTAAAGTTAACCCTTTCCCACATACAACAAATCTGCAGCACACGTCTTTGAAAACATCTTGTCAAAACTGCGAAAAATCTCAATTGATGAGAGTTTATTGATTCAATAAAATTGAAATCATTGTGGCAAAAGGTGAAATTGCTCATGTCAATATGTTTTTTATAAATGGTCTGCTGCAGAGGCATCAGAAAGCGTCTACATGTGGGAAAGGGTTAAAAAGGGATGGTCAGACAGACCGAAGCACAGACCATTGGTCTCTAAGAAAGGAGACACAAATATATTTTAAACCACTTACAGGATCTTTAAGAGCTGACTTTAATGGCTTGGATTCCTTTTTATGACGACTAGAATGACTTGAACTGGATGATGAACTGTCCGAGCTGGATTTCCCTTTGTTCCTGATGATAACACCAATTAGCATATGGCACCTGTTTTCTTCTAGACCTGTTTGTATGGAAAGAGAAGGAATTGTACTGAACAGTCAAACAAACTAGAGCGATCACTGATGATAACACCAATTAGCATATGGCACCTGTTTTCTTCTAGACCTGTTTGTATGGAAAGAGAAGGAATTGTACTGAACAGTCAAACAAACTAGAGCGATCACTGATGATTACACCAATTTATTTATCAATTAGCATATGGAACATCTAGACCTGTTTGTATCGAAAGATTTGCTTGTTTTGTTGGGGTTTTACGCCATTTTCAACAATAATTCAGTTATACCATGGCAACAGTTTACTTAATCATGATTCTTGCGTAAACAAACCAGTAATAGGCTAGGAAATATGCCTTGCCCAAGGGCACTCCAACATGACCAAAGCGCCACGCCTGGGGATAGACCCCAGGAATCCCGGTTCCAAATCCCCCCCCGACGGATTCTGAATTGTATGGAAAGAGAAGGAATTGTACTGAACAGTCAAATAAATAAGTATGAACCTAGAACAGTTACTAAAGGCGACTGTATACCCTCATATTGAAAGATATCTTGTTTGTTTTCTTGTGGGAATACGACGATTTCAACATTATTTCAGTTATATCACGCTGACATTGTATTTTTATTTATGAGCCTTAGGTAACCAAAGAGTACTGCAATTATATCACAGTACAAATATACATGCTCCCAAGGTGAATATCCAGTACTAGGCTAGGATATGTACCCCACATAAGGGCACTCCACCATGACTCCCTCAAGCAAGGATCGGACCTAACATACAGATTGATCGATTAGGGTTTAACTCTGTTTTCAATATTTCATGGCAGCCAGTTCACCTACCAATGTGTTTCCTGATTTTCTTACACCAGTGACTTACACAGCAGTCTTTCTGAAGCAACTGGTTGCTTTTTACAGAGACTGTTAGCCAATCCGTGGCAGATGAAAGATGCTTGTTTCACTGGCTTTTGTCAAAAAGTCAGAAAGAGAGGTTTGCTAATCTGGGGTTTGAACCTAAAACACCTTCCTGGCATACAGAGGGAATTGTTCTAAACAATAGAATTAATCAATTAATCAAATAGTTTAATTGTCATGATATTGCAAATAGCAAAATTTCTTTCATGTTCCTCATATATAAATGACTTTAGAAAACAATGGGAGACAGCAATTGCTTCATTTCCTGCAATATTATTTCTTTCTCCGTCTCGATAACCAACACTCGCTAATAAAGTGGACTACTTTATAATTATGCATGGACAAATTAAAAACAACTGCATACAACAATTTTGGAAAAATGCAGCTATAACTATGAATAATATCAACAAGTGAAATCATATTTATTAAGGAGATTGACCAATTTCTTCTTTTAAAACAACATTTTGTAGTCTTTTGCTGCAGATGCGTCAGAATACTTCTACATATATTCATAGAAAACAGTACAAACCTGGTCCATCGAAGGGCTTTAGGACTGAGGGTATTTTACTGTGAGAGGCCAGGGGGACAACATAAAAGTCCTTGATATGTTTGGCCTTATGTTCCACAACTCCGCATCGGCTCCGACTATTCAGATATGAGTATAAGTTGATGTATGCAACCTTTTCTTCATTGACACCCGGGATGAATCGGACTACAGATATATCCTGAAATAGCAAGAATAAACTTATGGATTTGTTTGTTTGAATGCCGTTTTGGGGACAAATTAATATATCCTGTAGCAGCATGAATATATTCATTTGTTTTGATTTTTAAAATGTTGTTTTATGCCTTTTTCAGCTGAATTTCAGTTATATCAATCAAAACAAGTGTTTAAACCAGGCTAATTTGGCCAATTTTGGATAATTCATGGGCCATAATCGAAAAGTGTTTTGTGTGAATTGACTAGTTATCAAACTTGGCCCAGACAGACATTATGCCCACAAACATGTCAACAAGTTTGGTGAAGATCAGATGAAAACACTTTGACTTAAAAGAGCGGACAATGTGTGGATGCTGTCTTTTGCAGCTGTTACCATAATACAGTTCCGTCTATGATCCTGCCAAGCCCAGTTCAAAATTGCTAACCACTAGGTCACTCCGGATTCCTGACAAATAGATGAATTGAGGTTAAATGTATCATAGCTCCTGTAGTGATTCAAGCCTAGACTTACCCTTGATGCAGCTTGTTTAACTTTGCTCAAGTAATCCCACACATGCTCCGGGTTGATTCTTCCACAGACAGTGATGGTATCAGGAAGTACCTAAAATGTAGGCAATGAAATATGATTTCACCCAATACAGACAAATTTTGAAGATATTTGGGCAAAAGGTGAAATTGCTCAAAATCATGAGCAAATTCTCTTTGTGCTACAATGTTTTAAACTCTGTTCAATAACGATGCAATCATTTATAGAGATTTCCTCTTTTAAACCTTGATATTTTAAAATTGTCTGTTGCAGATTTGTTGACAACATAGGGTTAGGATGGAAAACAATAATTAAACAACATAAAATACACACTTTGTATGCACAAGCAAATCATTCAAGGCAATGAAATATTCCTTTTGCCACAATGTTTTCAATTGTAATTAATAATAATTTCATCATTTTAACAGATTTTCCATATTTTGCCGAGATATTTTTAAAATTGTCTGTGTAGATTATATTGTATGTTGGAAAAGGGTTATGGAATATAGAGCATCAACAGCATGCCCTTCCCTATAGCTATGTTTCACATACCATATGATCAGAGGGTCCCGTTATGATGTAAGCCGACGTCACAAACTTCGACACATCTTGCATGTAGATGAAACCTTTCCACAACATAGGGCCGCTCGGGGTGAATTTCTCCTTCTTATCCAAACCTGAACTGAGGGCTGAATCCGGTGATCTGAATAAACAAAAGAATTCTAGAAAAACGATGAGCTATTAATCTTCGTGCCACAATGTTTTCAGCTCTATTCAATAATATTATATCATTTATAGAGATTTTTCAAGAATGTTTTCTACATGTTTTCGAAGTCATCTGCTGCAGTTTTGCTATGAGGAGGAAAGGGTGAATTCTTTATTTGATTTTGTTTTATTGGGGCTTTACATCGATTTCAACATCATTTCAGGTATATCAAGGTAACAGTTCACTAACAGTCTTTGTGGAAAAGCAGCCAGTTGCTGTGAAAGACTGTTGTGTTGAGTACTGGTGTGAGATAGCCAGGACACACATGAGTAGGTGAACTGATCGCCATGATATGATTGTATAAAAACGGCGTTAAACCCCAATCAATCAATCAATCAATGGATTATGTCATTAGAAACCTACCTCACAGTGACAGCTGACCCGAGTTTGGATTCCCTTTCATCTCTTGTTGCCTCCTCCTTTGCTCTCTGGATAGCTTTGAGAACTTCCTTCACAACTTCCTCTGCTTGAAGATCTTTCTCCTGTTTAGTCAGGTTTTGTTCTTCTTCCTTCACCTTCGGAGTTATCTCCGTCTGTACCTGTAGTAAAAGTTTGTTATAATGAAAGGACGGTGTGTCATGGAAAATAATTTAAACCGGAAAGTTATAATTATTGAAAAGAATTGCAAACATTGTGGCAAAAGAAGAAATTACTCATCCTTAACAATTTCTCCATTTGCCACAATGTTTTCAAAAGGTGCCTACCGCATAGGTGTCAAAATGTGTCTGTATGTAGGAAAGGTTTAAATAAATGTATCTTTAGGTCAGAAGCTATATAATAGAAATCTTCTCTTCCATATATTAATCCCTTCTACTTATCAGTTATGAAAGTTTGAAGGGTATATGTTTAACAGAAACAAAGTTAGGAAAGGTTTAAATGAATGTATCTTTAGGTCAGAAGCTAAAGTTTAAAGTTGATACATGCAAGTGTACGAGAGAAATTTGCAGAAACAAGAAAAAAGTGACGCCTAACAAACCTCAGCCATCTGCAGCAGTCAATTTCGTAAACATTGTGACTCATAATGTGCAATTCCTTATTTTGCCATAATGATTTTAACACCGTTTAATAAAGAAACAAGATGTGTTTGTGAAACACTGATGCCCCCGAATGGCAACATCTAGGTCAAAGGACAAGGTCGCCAGGTCAAAAATGTTGGTACTGACAGAAAGGTCATGTCACAAGGAATACACATGTGAAATATGGTAGCCGTACCTGTTATGGTTCAAAAGTAGTGGTCAAGGTTAAAGTTTTTTTTGAGAATGGCAACATCTAGGTCAAAGGTCAAGGTCGCAAGGTGAAAATTGTTGGTACTGACAGAAAGGTCATGTCACAAGGTATACGCATGTGAAATATGGTAGCCGTACCCGTTATGGTTCAAAAGTAGTGGTCAAGGTTAAAGTTTTTTTTGAGAATGGCAACATCTAGGTCAAAGGTCAAGGTCGCAAGGTCAAAAATGTTGGTACTGACAGAAAGGTCATGTCACAAGGAATACACATGTGAAATATGGTAGCCGTACCTGTTATGGTTCAAAAATAATGACCAAGGTTATTTTTTTTTTCGAGAATGGCAACATCTAGGTCAAAGGTCAAGGTCGCAAGGTCAAAAATGTTGGTACTGACAGAAAGGTCATATCACAAGGAATAAACATGTGAAATATGGTAGCCGTACCTGTTATGGTTCAAAAGTAGTGGTCAAGGTTAAAGGTTTTTTTTAGAATGGCAACATCTAGGTCAAAGGTCAAGGTCGCAATGTCAAAAATGTTGGTACTGACAGAAAGGTCATGTCACAAGGAATACTCATGTGAAATATGGTAGCCGTAACTGTTATGGTTCAAAAGAAATGGCCAAGGTTAAAGTTTTTTTCGAGAATGGCAACATCTAGGTCAAAGGTCAAGGTCGCAAGGTCAAAAATGTTGGTACTGACAGAAAGGTCATGTCACAAGGAATACTCATGTGAAATATGGTAGCCGTACCTGTTATGGTTCAAAAGTAGTGGCCAAGGTTAAAGTTTTTTTCGAGAATGGCAACATCTAGGTCAAAGGTCAAGGTCGCAAGGTCAAAAATGTTGGTACTGACAGAAAGGTCATGTCACAAGGAATAAACATGTAAAATATGGTAGCCGTACCTGTTATGGTTCAAAAGTAATGGCCAAGGTTAAAGTTTTTTTCGAGAATGGCAACATCTAGGTCAAAGGTCAAGGTCGCAAGGTCAAAAATGTTGGTACTGACAGAAAGGTCATGTCATAAGGAATACACATGTGAAATATGGTAGCCGTACCTGTTATGGTTCAAAAGTAGTGGTCAAGGTTAAAGTTTTTTTCATGCAGACAGACAGACGTGCAGACGTGCAGACAGACGTGCAGACAGGCCAAAAACTATATGCCCACCGAATCTATGATTCCGGGGGCATAAAAAAATTATAGAGATGTTCAGTTCCGTAGTTATGTCAAAATGTTCTCATAGATGCCTGCTGCAAATCTTGCTTTATGTGAATATGTAATTTATAGAATTTGTTTAATCCTTTCCCACATATAGACACTTTCTGACACATCTGCTGCAAATGACTTTTGAAAACATTATGACAAAATGATAAATTGCTCATAACGAGCAATTTATCCTTGTGCCACAACGTTTTTAACTTGATTTAATAATTAAAATTCTCATTTTTGGAGATTATTCACATGTAAAGCTAGATAATTTCAATGTTGTCTGCTGCAGATTTGTTGAATGCGGCAAAGGGTTAAATGTCCCCTACCTTTGTAGATGGCGTAGTATCAGAAAGCCCGGGTACGACTTTGCCAGTACAGATCTTACAGTTTGAATCAAACAGATGATGGCCATGTCCATCTGTTGTGTCGGGTAACAGGTCCCCCAGTAAATCTCCTTTCTCTTCACCCTTCGTAACCTCTTTCTTAGCCTTAAAACATTGAGCATATCATTTTATTACGTGCCAAGCCATGAGATTTAGGAAAATATCATGAAATAAAACCCTCATATCTTCTCACTTACTTCATTTTTTATTGTGATAAAAAAGTGACTCTTTCCCACATACAGAAGCAATGTCAACAAAAATAAGAGCTGTCTCATGACAGCATGCCAGACTATTCGAAAGCTTGTCAGTAAAATGTTGTTTTCGTCTAAGAACATGTATATTGTGTAATTGTGTAAGTATTAACTATTTCCCTCATACCACAATTCTGCGGCAGACGACTTTGAACATATTTTGTCAAAAAATAGAAAATCTCTATAATTGAATGGATAACCTATGACTTAAAGTGGAAAACATTGTGGCAAAAAGAGAAATTGCTTGTTTTGTGCAATTTCTTCTTTTGTCACTATGTTTCAAAAAGCCATCTGCTGTAGAAAGGCGTCAGAAAGCGTCTATATGAGCGAAAGGGTTAAGGTCAAAGATATGAAACTTGTTGTAAATGTACATTACATGTAGGTAGAGGGGATAAATGATGATCATTTTGTCACAAGCAATATAATTTGAAAGTTTGATGAAGAAATATTAAGAAATGGCAAAATTATTTCCGATTTTAAGTTATCTTGACAAAATCTAAGTACAAAAAGGGGCATAAGTTTGTCAAATGCTACCTTGATGCAAAGATTTTTGTTGCATCACAACCCTGTTGTCAAAAACAAAATATTTTAAAAGTTTGATGAAGAAATATTGATAAAATGGCAAATTTATAGCTTAGGTTATGTTATTGTGATAAAAATATATGTACAAAAGGGGCATAACTCTACAAATATATGGTTGACAGATTTAAGTGACTTACTGCAGTTGTCTAAATTGTCATTAGAAACAAATATGCCAAGTTTGAAGTAAATATGTTTGATGATGTAGAATTAGAATTTGTAAAATACTTTGACCAACGCAGACGCCAGGGCGAGTGCAATAGCCTCCTTATTCTTTAAATACTCAAGCTGAAAAGGGAATATTATTTAGCATTACATTGTTTTTAACTACAAAGCCTGTGGACAAATTTATACTTTATTAGACTGAAAGTTGACTGAAAGTTGAGCGGGATGCCTTTATTTCAAAATATGGAAGCCATATATATACTAGCATTCATTTTTGTCAACCTTCAGAAAGAATATTGGCCAAGATGGGGGAGGTCCCTGAATTCACTCCCATGAACTCTGGCGAGAATATTAGCCAAGATGGGATTCCAACTCGCAACCCCTGGATTGACACCAACATCAATACCAATTGAATTAGGAATTAGGAATTAGTATGAAAGAAATTCAAATGAGCCCCTTTTTCTAGAGCTCTGAGCCTAGATTGGTCTACTTACCTCCTGTACAAGAGTGCTCATATCCACCCCCCCTTCGCCTTCCACCTCCACCTCTCCTTTGTGGGTTTTCTTCGTCACTTGTACGGGATCTTTTAGTAGATCTGTTTCTACTTGCTTTATCAGCTCTATTGTCTGTAAAAGCAGAAAAATCAAAATTACTTATTTCAAAAATCTTAGTTTTGAGAACTATTGTAGGTCAAAATCAGCATGTACATTCACAGTCTGACCAAGACCTACACTGTTCAAAAACTACTTACACCAGCTTCTCAGAAGCTCCCGTCAACTTGTGTATATCCAAATGAGACAGCAGATGTGCAGGCGGACCTGAAGGTACACTGCTCAGAAAGGCAAACTTGTACCTTTTCCATCATGCATGTTCATACGCTGTGGGCCAGAGGTCCAGATAGGGAGGGGTAAACAGCTGTTTGACCCACAGTATCTTTCTTATAATCCAAGCAAATCATATGTTGTGGGTACTTTGACGCGGTTTTTGTTTATTGAGTAAAGTAAAGTAGATGATTACATACATGTTTGGTCTCCTGTTCTCTCCATTGTGCCAGTTCTTTAGAGGCAAGTTCATCGGCTGACATGCGGACTAGTTTGGATGGACGTATTCTTCCATTGAGTATCTTCCTAAACAGACCCTGTTGAACAAACAAACACATGTTTATTTAAAAGGTGGTAACTTTTACAGAGGTTGGCAAAAATATGGAAAATCTCTATAAATGAAAGTAATATTGATGAAAATGTTGTTGCAAAGGGAAAATTGTACAATATGAAAATAATTCCTTTTGCCAGTGTTTTCCAAGTCGGAAAGGCTGGAAAGGGTTGAGTGCAAATCTTGAACGTAAAATTAAAAACTTTCTTGAGTAATGCAGGCAGCTTCTAGACTCAACAATATGTAAATTATATATACCTTATTCTTAACATCTTTGATATTAAAGACAAGACTTCTATATTTGGCTTTGTATTTGGAATCTGTGTCCTTGAAATAGTGATTGAGTTCCTTCTCGATACCGAGGGCCAGACCTTTGATCTCGCTGTTAGACAGCATGATGTCGTCTGCTGCATTAGCCCTGTAATTAAAAGTTTTAAGTGATTTGAGATTTACCACCATTTTTAACATTATTTCAGTTACATCAGGGTGGTCATTTCACACACCCATCTGATTCCTCGCTTTTTCGCACCAGCAATCATCACAAGTCTTCATATGTAGCTGGCTCAATGACTGCATAGGCATTTTAAGCTCATTAGTAGAAGATGAAAATGCAAATAACAGTAAGAATCAATGGTAGAACTTGCTACCCCTAGTTCGTTGATTTGACTTTTAACAGTATTTCAGTTATACAACGGCGGCAAGTTCCTTTTCCTCACATTCTTAAACCAGTACTCCACAAAACATTCTTCCCAGAAACTGGCTATCTTACCACATATACTATTTAGATGAATGGCCTTTTCCTAATGACGTTTGTCAACCATCAGAAGGAATGAATGAGCTGGGGTTTGAACCCATGACCCCTTAATTGATGGCCCTCATCATTACCAACTGAGCAATCGAGGCTATACTTGCTACCTCTGGATCGACAGCCATCAATGTTACCAAATGTGATAATTGGGCTCTACAACAGTCTGTTTCTTGAAATATTTTTGGATAAAAACTAAACATTATAATTTTCATACAGAGCTGGAAAATACTGCTTTTGAAATAGTTTAGGATAAAAGGCCAAACAATTAAACATTATAATTTTGATCCAGAGCTAAAAAATTCTTTTCTGCCATGTTTTCAAAAGTAATCAGAATGAGGGGAAAAGTTAGCATACCGTGCTGCAAGTGCGTCCCGTAATCCTTTTCTGACATTCAGTCTGACTGGTTCAGGTCCCTCATGGCGTACATCCGGTTCTTCAGACTTGACACTCTTACCATGCTGAGATTTAGATTTCTCGTCCGCTTGTTTGGCTGTAAAAATGTTTTATGAAAACGTACGTGGTGAAACAAATGAATGAATGCAAGAAAAATGTTTAAAGTGGCTTAACCCATTACTTCACACAGACGACATTTGACACCTGCCATTGATCATGACTTTTGAAAACATTGCAATAAAAGGTGAAATTGCTCAAAACGAGCAATTTCACCTTTTTATTGCAGTGTTTTCAACTGTATATCAATATCAATTTTTCAGTTCTCTATATTGTTGAAATTGATCGTCTGATGTTTGTAAAGCAGACGTCCTTTGAAAAGTCATGTGAAGTAATGGGTTAAACCAATCTTTCTTTTACATTACTTCATTTCCAGGGTAAACTACCAGCACTACCAGTCTAATTATCCTGACACCCATGCATCATTGATCTGACTCTGCACTGTTTAAGCCTTTCCCTCATACGACAATTCTGCAGCAGACGACTTTGAACATATTTTGTCAAAAAATAAAAAATCTCTATAATTGAATGTATAACCTATGACTAAATGTGGAAAACATTGTGGCAAATGGAGAAATTGCTCGTTTTGAGCAATTTCTACATTTGTCACTATGTTTTCAAAAAGCTGTCGGCTGCAGAGGCGTCAGAAAGCGTCTATATGAGGGAAAGGGTTAAGAAACATATGTACAGCAGTATCAATTTGTATCCTAAGCATGAACCTGCTGGTTGGTCTTTTCCACAAGTGTAACAAGAACATCTTCTCCTCTGTTACCAGAGAGCCCCGGTAGCGACGTGAGATGTCAATCCAGGGGTTGTGAGTTAGATCCCCTGCTCGGCCAACATTCTTTCCGACGATTGACAAAAGTCACTGTGACAAGAAGCGTCATTAGTCTTCCAGCAATGGGCTAAATGTGGAAAAGCAGCTAGTTGCTTGGAGAGAATGTTGTGTGGAGTACTGATGTGAGAAAGCCAGTAAACATATGAGTTGGTGAACAGGCCATTGTGATATAACTGAAAAATTGTTGAAAACGGCATTAAACCCACATCAATCAATCAATCAATCAAGAGACCCGTCTCGGTGAGACGATTCTTTTGAGTACCAACAACATAAAATTTGTGTATCATCCGAGAAATAAAGGTGCTCCGTACTTAGTCCTCTGAATATAGAATACACAGCCCAACCTGTGTTTAAAGACCACCCATTGGAAGAGGACAATCTGGTCTTTGTTCACAGGTGGTCATTTGATGCAGAAAATTGAGTAATTGGGAAATTAAATAAGTGGTTGTTATAGACATGAAATTGCTAAATAAAGTTGATCTTAACCCTTTCCCTCATATAGACGCTTTCTGACGCCTCAGGCTGCAGCAGACGGCTTTTTGAAAACATAAGTGACAAAAGAAGAAATTGCACAAAACGTGCAATTTCTTCTTTTGCCACAAAGTTTTCCACTTTTTGTCATAGGTTATCCATTCAATTATAGAGATTTTCTATCTTTTGACAAAATATGTTCAAAGACGCTTTCTGACGCCTCTGCAGCAGACGGCTCTTTGAAAACATAGTGACAAAAGAAGAAATTGCTCAAAACGAGCAATTTCTCCTTTTGACACAATGTTTTCAACTTTTAGTCATAGGTTATCCGTTCAATTATGGAGATTTTCTATCTTTTGACAAAATACGTTCAAAGACGCTTTCTGACGCCTCTGCAGCAGACGGCTCTTTGAAAACATAATGACAAAAGAAGAAATTGCTCAAAACGAGCATTTCTCCTTTTGACACAATGTTTTCAACTTTTAGTCATAGGTTATCCATTCAATTATGGAGATTTTCTATCTTTTGACAAAATACGTTCAAAGTCGTGACGTCTGCTGCAGAATTGTCGTACGAGGGAAAAGGGTTAAAGCACAGGTTAGACTGCAGTTCTTACTTGGTGTTGGTTTCTTGTGGACCTTCAACACCTCGAATGTAGGATGATTCTCCAACCATTCCTTCAGCTCGCTCTCCCTCGGGGCTTTGTCTCCTGTGAAAGTCTTCCCCGTGGATTTTTCAACGACTGCTATATGCTTCTCCTTGTTTTTCTTGTCCTGACAAGACAAAGGGATTGTGCATTCATCTTTTCCCACTTATAGAGACACCTTTTGAGGCATCTGCAGCAGAAGACTTTTGAAAACATTGAGGCAAATGTTCACAATGAGCAATTTCACCTTTTGCCACAATGTTTTCAACTCTAATAATTACTTTCATTTAGCAAACTTGGCAGGATGTTTTGCTGCAGACTTGTTGTATGTGGGAAAGGGTTGAGACAATTATTTTGAGTACCCACATCATAGGGTTTGGTTGGATGATAAGAAAGATATTGTGAGGAAAATAGCCTTTTTATCTGGACCTTTGCAGATATCCAACATTTAACTAATCTACAGCAGACAACTTTGAAAACATCTAGGCAATAATATAGAGAATCTCAATTAATAAAATTTTAATTATTGAAAAGAGTTGAAAACATTGTGTCAAAAGGGGAAATTACTTGTTTTTAGCAATTTCACCTTTTGTCATAAAGTTTTCAAGTCATATGCTGCAGGTGTCAGAAAGTGTCTGTAAGATGGAGAGAGTTAACCAAGCCAATGAAAGGTTGACAACATCAGTATCATAGCGACAGTCCAAGCAGGCTAAAAACATAACAATAACTTACCATTTCCTTATCTTTTGAATAGCTCACTTTCAATATCCCAACAGGTTTTTGACCGTCTTTAACACCATATTTCGTCTGACAATGCCCGCTACAGAATTTGGTTCCTGGTTTTACTGGCCGCACACTACACTGCACACAGATTGTTATTTTAGTCTTGTCACTTTTTGGTGAATCCTGTAAAATGTTGAAACGATAATTTATCTGATCCCAGGTCCTGATAAAGGGAAGTGAACCTTTACGTTGTCGGAACTCAAAGAATCGTCTCTTAGCAATACTCAGAAGATTTAAGCTTTTCCCAAATGCAGTCTCATTTTGATGAATCTACAGCAGACAAAGTTTTGTCACAATATTTCCAACCGTAATCAATAATCACACATTTGATTTTAATTAACCCTTTCCCACATACAACAAATCTGCAGCAGACGACTTTTAAAACATACCCGAAAAAGTTTGGGAAACTCCCTTTAAATGCAAGTACAATAATTGAATAGAGTTGAAGACATGGTGACAAAAGGAGGAATTGCTCATTTTGAAAAAAAAGCCGTCTGCTGCTGAGGCATTAGAAAGCGTCTATATGAGGGAATGGGTTAATATAGATTTTCCATAATTTTGGCCTAGAGCAGATGTTTTCAAAGTCGTTTGATGCAGATTAAATGTATGTGGTATGTGTATGGGGGTTAACCCTTTCCCTCATATAGACGCTTTCTGACGCCTCTACAGCAGATGGCTATTTGAAAACATAGTGACAAAAGAAGAAATTGCACAAAACATGCAATTTCTCCTTTTGCCACAATGTTTTCCACTTTTTGTCATAGGTTATACATTGAATTATGGAGATTTTCTATGTTTTGACAAAATACGTTCAAAGTCGTCTGCTGCAGAATTGCCGTATGAGGGAAAGGGTTAAAGGGATTTTCTGTGCCTTTGCCTATACATTTTCAAATTCGTCTGCTGCAAATTTGTTGTATGTGGGAAAGGGTTAAATGACGGTAGCCTTCTTCATGGGTTTAATTCTTTCTTGCATAATACATGACCCCCACATTTACTTTGGATTATAGCCTAGAGGCAACTCTTTTCAATGATATGAGAAATGATTAGAAAGTGCGACAATATAGGGTTGAAACTTGTTGATTTACATGGAAACAAAGAAGGAATTTATTTGGGGTATTGTGACCTGAAACGGTAAATCAAAGTCCCTGTTACAAACTTACCCCATCTTTAAACATCTTAATAACTCGGTCCCGCTTTTCAGACAAAGTCAGTTCTTTCTTCCTTTGTTGTTGGGCTGTTGTTTTTGTATCGGAAGAAGGTGGTTTGGCAGGTTTCTGTTTAGTTGGTGTTCTGACTGTTGAGGAGATTTCCTTGTCATCCTGCATCACTTGCTTGTAGCTGCCGCTGCTGGCAGATCCCTGTATTACATATCAAAGGAGTGAAAGTACTGATGGGTCAACCAGATGTATACACATTAGATGCAAATTATTTCAAGGGACACATGTTGCCTTCCAATATCCAACTAGAAATATCACTGAAGGTGATGAATACCCTTAGCTGGTGCCTGACAATATACATATGTGTGAGAAATTCAAGGGGCCATAACTCATTTAAAAATAATTCCAGTGCAACACGCCGACAATATGCACAACTAGGCTTGGTATCAATCATTCTTGTGAAGTAATATTGAATTCTGACCAAGGGTTGCTGAGAAATAGTGTTCACAAGAAATGTCCACAGACCAACGGACCGACAAACCAACAAGCGTGACTCCTATATATAGCCCCCATATACTATGTATCTGGGGGTATAATAACTATATCCAAGTCAACGAGTGATTTTCAGATTGCAATTCAGACAATTGAGAGTGATTGATTGTTTGGCATTTTATGCCGCTTTCAACAATTGTCCAGATATATCAGTGTTTCCTGGGTAAGTTACCAGTTCTACTGGTCAGTTTATCCAAACACCAGCCAGTCAATTGTAATGCTAACCTTGCAACCCTGAGCGCCAAGGAGGGCAGCCATAACTTGCATTTTTTAAACCTTTGGTATACCCTGGCAATGGATCGAACCTGTAGCCTCCCGCACCCGAGTGTGGATGCTCTACCACTACACAACTGAGGCGGTACAGACATTTGAGAAATCATTGTCGAGAATCAACCTGCTAAAGCATTCAACACAAACTCTGTGCCCTCCTCCCCTATATGCATGAAAATCAAATGAAATAATGTCTAAATGTTCATGAAGAGAAAATGTACACAGCAGATAACTCCTAAAATGTGCATGTAAGAATTTTAGTTTGTGTTCACTGCACATCTGCAGGTCACAACCTATCTCCATACCATAAGTTTGAAGGTCCTAACATATGCAGTTCATAAACGATGGCATGTTTCACAAAGCATGGAGAACACATACACAAACACAAGAACAATCAAAGGTAAAGCAATGTGTGTCACCAAAGTTGGCTGCTTCAAATGTGTCTGCATTAGGGAAAGGGTCAAGAAATTAGAAAAATAAAATATGTATCTATACCTCTGTGCTGTCTGGACTAGTTACTGCTTCAAAGACTGATGTTCCGTCTTCAGACATTTCCTGTAAAAGAACAATGAACTAAAAATAATTTTCAATCGAGATTTACAACATTTTCAATGGGTATTTCAGTTATATCACTGGACTTATACACAGATCCATGAACCCTGGATGACTAACCAGTACTATGCTAGAACAAATATCTAACCAATGTTTTTTTAACTCGTTTTTTTTTAACTCTTAACATCTGAAAGCATCACAGACGATACAAATCCACTCCCAAAGCGATTGACACTGAACCTGTGTATGACGTTTGAAGGTTTTCCATCCGTAAATGATAGAGGCAATGCTTGTGAATATATGCGTTAAGTTTCATAACAGAAGGGATGTCGTTGGGACACTCTAATAGTCACTGTGACCTTGACCTTTGACCTAGGTAAATTAAAACTAGAACTGTGAGTGAACTCACAAAAGGACACCCCGTTGCGCTTACAAGACATATGGACAGACAGACGGATAGATATATTTCCGACCGGGATAATCTTACTTCATGCACATCCTCATGTTGTGTACTGCAACTTTGTAAAGTTTCATCAGAATCGGTCCAGTCGTTAAGTTGTGCTTACAAGACATATGGACGGACGGACAAACAGGGTGATTCCTATATACCCCCCAAAAACTTGTTATAAAAATGAGGAATGAGAGGCAGTGCTAGTGAATTTGTGTGTTAAGTTTCATAACAATCGGATAAGAAATTAAGTCTCTAGAGAGATGAAGTTTATTGGGGCACATTGGTTATTGGCAGACCCGATATATCTAAAGATATATTCCCGCATTTTCCCCCATTTTTCTTTTGAAGTGGTCTAATGCAGATATTGTACTGTTTGGAAAACAGTCATATATATCATATATTGACACAGTTTTCAAAACAATTTCAGTCATATCACGGCAGCCAGTGGGGGACGAATAATAATTGTTGCATTGATTTTTGTCAAACATTTGAAAGAATATTGGCCAAACTTGGGTTCAAACTCAAAACCATTGGATAGCCAGCCTGACCTAAATAAGGGGCATTTTCATGTACTAAAATCCTTTTTTGACACACAAATCCTTTGTAGGAACTCAAAAGAATCGTCTCTCTGAGACAATTCTTAAGAGTACCCACAACATAACTTGATAAGGTTTGGTTGAGTAATTAGATATTGTAGAAAATATAGCAGTTTACTCCGCCTATCTCGTCCTCTGGGGGCTCATTATGTCTGTAATGAAAATTACCTTTGGTTGGTCTGTATCTGTTGTGGAGACCTGGCTATCCTTGTTTAGACACGTTGGGCAGACATATTCCTCCTCATTTTTCTCCATCTCCTCGCCCTGGGCCCGCGTGATTCCCACACATTTACCGTGGAACCACTCCTCGCAGGAGTCACAGCATATCATAAATCTGTAAGCAACAATAGGGAAATACATTCTACTTTTGTGATTTGTTTGTTTGTATGGTGTTTTATGCAACTTTGAAAAAACATTCAATTTCTATTTTTTCCACAATGTTTTCACTTCTTTTCAATAGTTTCAACTTTGATTTATAAATATAATATATTTTTGATATAGATGATTTCCAAGTCATCTGCTGCAGAATTGTTGTACGTTGGAAAGGGTTTATACGTCCCTGCAAATAAGTCATGAGTATACGTCTGCATGTGGGGAAGTGTTAACCCTTTTCCACATACAACAATTCTGCAGCAGACGACTTTGAAAATATCTAAGCAAACACACAGAAAAATTCTATAATTACTGAAAAGAGTTGAAAACATTGTGGCAAAAGAAGAAATTGCTTGTTTTGAGCAATTTCTTCTTGTCACAGCATTTTCAAAAGTTGTCTGCTGCAAAGGCGTCAGAAAGCGTCTATCTGTGGTAAAGGTCAAATTACGCTAAATATATCCGCTGACTTGCTGATCTACAGTACTATAGTCCCCAAATAAATCTTTGTTTGCGTAGAAATGAGTGTATACCATCACCAGAATGTATTGAATATATGACATTGTGTTTAAATGCATTGTGAATGTGTATAGGATGCACTGGAAATGATTGATTTGATCACTTTTAGTATTTTGACCTTGTTTGAAAGTGAAAGTAGAGAATGCTAAACACCGGTTTTATCCGGGCCCGATTTGGTCCAAAATGACGGTTACCTTTTTCGCCTGGTGGGTTCTTTCTTGCATAATGCATGAGCCCACATTTTCTTTGGATTGTTTTAAAGCTAGGAGGTAACTCTTTTCAATGATATATGGTGTTTTACATGAGAAATGCTTAGAAAGTGTTACTATTGAGGACTGAAACTGGTCGATTTGCATGGAAACAAAGAAGAAATTGTAACCTAAAGGGTTAACATGGACATTTGTGCTTACCTTTGGTTGTGTGGCTGACGGCAAATACAGTAAAGCTGGTCGGGATCTTCAAAGTCTTCATCATTTTCATCATCCTTGTACGGTTCTTGTTGTTCCTCTTCTTCCTCCTCTTCCTCTTCATCTACAAATTTTATAAATTATTATTAACCTATTCCCACATACTTGTATAGACTCTTTTTCGTGCCTTGGAGCAGAAAACTTTTGAAAACATTGTGACAAAAGAAGAAATTTCTCACAACAAGCAAATTGCTCCGATTGCCACAATGTTTTCAAAGACGTCTGCTGCAGATGTGTTGTATGTTGGGAAGGGTTAAATCAGACCCTGGTTTCATGAAACAACCTAAGTAGGTTCTTGGATTTTAAATCGTGTTTACGAATAGCATGCTCAACTTTATACCCTTCCTAAGTTATAAATTGTAACAAATTATCAAAAGCCGCGGTCACATCTTACGATCACAAACGTAGTTGACTGTAGTTGACTGTAGTGCCACTAGGTCAACTAGGTAGAAGTAGGTTCGATAAATATATATATGTTTGTAGCAAAATTGTATGTACTTAAAATGTATTATGGAAAGAAATAAAAAAAAAAATTAAAAAAAAAAAAAAAAAAAAAAAAGAAAAAAAAAAAGAAGTAGGTTCGCATAATGGCTGGGGATAACTAGGGTATCACTACTTGTAGTAGGATAACGGTCAACTAGGGTCAATTACGTTCAAACTAAAGTCACAGTAGGGTCTTGGCATCCAAGCTCACTGTAGAGATATTTTGAACATGTTGAAAATATTTGTGCTAACTACGGCCAAATCATGGGTTTCTTGAAGTTCAAACTACGTTGAACTACAGTTAACTACGGTCCACTATGGTCATCCCCCACTACAGCCAACTACATGCGTGACCGTAAGATGTGACCACAGCTTAAAGGAAGCCAAACATTTAACTTTTATTTTTTAACTTCAATGATCATTTTTCTAAATCTTTTCCAACATTTAGATGCTTTTTGACACCTCTGCAGCTCACCACTTTTGATTACATTGTGCCAAACGGGAAATTGGTCATGATGAGCAATTTCTCCTTATGTCATAAAGTTTTCATCTATATTCAATAATCATAATTTAATGTTTTTAATAATAATGTACAGAATCTGATGTTTTCAGTCGTCTGTTGCAGTTTTGTTGTATATGGGAAAGGTCCGAAAGGGTAAATATTCTAGAAGTGAAAACAAGAAATTATCACCACGTTCAGCTGAGTACCTACTTCATCTTTTCCACATATAGAGAAGCCTTACGACTCCTCTGCAGCAGAGGACTTTTGAAAGAATTGTGAAAAAAGGAGAAATTGCTTATAATTATACTTTACAAAAAAATATACTTTAACTGTTTCCCTAGTACAAAAAGACTTATTGCAGCCAGCTCTGCAGCAAACTTTACAAAATAAAATTATCAGAAAAGCATGTAATAAAGCACTATTACTATAATTGACCTCAGTCTTAAAGAGCTGAAATATTGACCCAATCCTACATACAGACACATTCTTACATCTCTGTAGCAGACGACTTTTGGAAACATTTCACCTCATGCCAAAATGTTTTCGACTCTATTTGATAAGTATATATATGTGTATTTATAGAAACATTCCATATTTTGACCTTAATAGTTTCAAAGTCGTCTTCAGATTTGTCAATAAAGATGCTTACCGCTTCCAAGTTTCTCCTTTTTCATTATCTCTGCAAATGCCACACCCTTATTTCTCCTTGCACTCTGTCTTGTAGGAGTGTCTGGGGAGGCGGTTGCCACAGGAAGCTCCTTAACAGGAACTGAAACAACTTTTGGTTTTCTGGGCTTTGGATCATTTATTTTCAATCTTTTCTCTTTAAAGAAATCTGATATCTGGAACGTTTTTCTAACTTTTGGGGAAGTTATCTCTGCTGGGATGGCATCTTGTTCCACAGGTTTGCTTTCAACATCATCTTTAGTGTCATTATTGCTAACATTATTGCTAACTTTATTGCCAACATCCCTTTCAATGTCTTCACTACCATTAGCAGTTTCGTTTTTGTCAGGGAGATCAGGTTCGTCACTAACACCCTTGACCTCCTCAGACTTGTCTTTAGCTAAACTCTCGTCATTTTTCACAGTTTCAGACTCATTAGTATTTGATTTATCTTCAACATGAAGTACATCGATTACAACCTCAGTCAGATCATCCTTGCTTGAACCTGTTTCATCGATATCAACACTTTTGGATTTCTCATTTTCAATACTGTCCGATTTGTTTTCGGTTTGATCAATCTTATTTGCAGTCACGTCTGCAACAATGTCAGATTTTTTTTCAGTTTGATCAATTTCATTTGTAGTCACATGATCAGCCTTCCCAGAATCCACTTCAACATTGTCACTTTTCACTTCCTCCAATTTCTGATCTACACTATCCTTTTCCTTATTTTCCATTTTGATATCTTTATCATCAACTTCTTCATCAGCCTCATGTTTATTATCCTTAATCTCAAATTCATTCATTTCTTTCACTGGATCTGTCTGTTCTACCTTACTCACATCAATTTCATCTTCAAACACAGATGTATCTTTACTTTCTTGTTTATCATCAATTCTAATATCGACCTCATCACTAAACCGAACTCGCATTGATTTCTCAACAACAACAACAACCTTTTCTTCTTCCACCTTTTCAACAGCTATCTCTTCCTTCGGGGCATCAGGCATATTGTCCGGTTTGAATAAATCCACCATCGACTGGTCCATTGGAAGATCCTCCTTCTTCAATTTCTTCACCTTTTTCCCGTCTTTACCGATCTTTTTACCAGAGGATCCAAGCTTATTCTTATCGAATCCAGACTGATTTTTACCAGGTGTAGTTATACTGGAAGTTGAATCTTTTCTTTCTAGTTTGGCAGACCCTTTACTCCCTGGTCGATCTTTGTCCGTTCTACTATCATGTCTGTCCCTATCCTTTCTGTCCTTGCTGCTCGACGAGGATGAATCTCTCCGATCTTTACTGGATCCTTTCCTATCATGTCCATCTTTCTTATCATGCGAATGTCGTCTTTCTGTTGATTCTTTTCTGTGACTGCTGCCGCTGCTTGTTGAATCTTTTCGGATATCATCGGATTCTCGTCTGTCGTGTGAATGTCTGCGACTGCTACTACTGCTGCTGCTATGATGGCGATGATGATGATGGTGGTGATGATGATGATGTGAATGTTTACCATCTTTGGAGTCCTTAGAGTCATTTGAATCATGTCTTTTATGAGATTCTTTGCCTTCACTAGGCTTATCAGGCCGCTTCTCTCCACCCACTTCCTTATCAACAACGTCTTTCCTCTTATCCAAAACTCTGTCCGCTTTATTTGTAGACTCAGATTCTTTGGACACACTTATACCCTTTGTTTTAACAACACTGGACACTTTTGAAGATTTATTTTCTGTTTTATCAGTATTTGACTCTTTTGATTCTTTTATGGTTGATTGAGATTTGGATTTCTTGTCATTTAGATCATCCCTTATAGATTCTGATTTGCTACTCTTAGAATCCATGCCCTCATCAGTCTTTGTTGCACTTCCAATGTTGTGTACACTATCACTAAAAGCACTGAATATGTTCAAGTCAGAATTCTGTTTCTTGTTGGATGTTTTTTGGTCAGCTGGTTTATTAATGCCCTCTGATTGACTAGATTTCTTTGCATCACCCTGTTTATTAGAAACAAATTCATCTTTATAACCCATTCACACATACTGACGCTTTCTGAGGCATCTGCAGCAGACGACTTTTGAAAACATTTTCGTAAAAAGAGAAATTGCTTATCATGAGCAATTTCTCCTTTTGCCACAATGTTTTCAACTCAATTCTAAAATTAAACTTTCATATGAAAATGTTTTCCATATTTTTCTCCAGATTATTTCAAAGTTGTATGCTGCAGATTTGTGGTTGATGGTTGATGCTGAATTTGAACTCAGGACCCCCTGATTGATAATCCTCTTTGCTATTGACTGAGAAGATTCTTTGGCATTCCCAAAACATATGGGTTTTTTTAAGTGTAAATAAAGATTAATGATTATGATTGTTTGATTTGAGTTAAACACAGTCTTCAACAATATCAAAGTTATATTACAGCGGCCATTTCACCTAAAGTGTGATTGTGAGTTCGGCTCCCGGCTCGGCCAACTTTCTTTCCAACGTTTGACAAAAGTCAACGCGACATGTGTCATTCGTCTTCCAACAATGGTTAAGTCTATGTGGAAAAGCAGCCAGTTGCTTGGGTAGATTGTTGTGTGGAGTACTGGTGATGGAAAACCAGGAAACACATGAATAGGTGAACTGGCCGACGTGATATGACTGAGAAATGGTTAAAAGCGGCGTTAAACCCCAATCAATCAATCAACTAAAGTGTGCATCGTGTCCTTCTTTCACCTGAACTCTACAATAAAAATTCTTGCCATAAATAGCTACCTTCCCTCATGGACTATTAATCCTTTCCCACATAAAGAAGCTTTCTGACGCCTCTGAAGAATTCGACTTTTGAAAAACAATGTGACATTTGCCACAATGTTTTCAATATTTTTCAGTGACAATACCTTCATTTATAGAGATTTTTCCATTTTTTGCTTAGATGTTTTCAAATTGATCTGCTTCAGATTTGTTGTATGCGGGAAAGACATAAGCCCATTGGTAAGAGAACAAGAGCTGTCAGAGGACAGCATGCTCGACTTTTTCGTTCTTGCCAATAAAACAAGACTATTTTGGGTGGTATAGAAAACATAAGCAATTACTTTCTCATACTATTTATAAGCAAAGTACTTTATAATTCGTTAAAGGGCCCTAAATCTTACAAAAACCTTTACTGCATTATACACTCTTGGCTGTTGGTGGAGGTATTGATGGTAAAAAGATATTGTAAGTGTTTAAACTATATCTCTAAATTCTAATTGTTTCGAAAAAAATTGATTTGGTACGAATAACTTGAACCAAAATTCTAAATCGAAAGAGGGCCATGATTCTTTAAAAAAAAACCTTGACAGAGTTATGAACTCTTGTCTGTGGATAGAGGTAATGATGGTAAATAAGGACTGTAAGTGTGTAAGCTATATCTTTAATGGCTTTAAAAAAAATTGGGGTGTTACGAAAAACTTAAACCAAAATTCTAAGTCGAAAAAGGGCCATAAATCTTTAAAAAAAACTCTTTGTCTGTTGATGGAGGTAATGATAGTGAAAAAGTGTTGTTAGTTCCAAAGCAATATCTGTTATGGTTTTGACAAAAAGTGAATTGGTACAAAAAACTTAACCAAAATTCTAAGTCGAAAAAGGGCCATAATTCTTACAAAAACCTTGACAAGAGTTATGAACTTTTGGAGTAGTATAGCTAGCCTTTTCTTCGAAAAGTCTAGCTAAAAATGACACTTGTCAATGATCTGAAAGAATGAACGGCAGAGTTGAGGTTCAAACTTACAAACCCTCATCAGAGGTCCAGATAAGGAAGCGTATACAGGTCTTTCCCCAACAATATCTCTCTAATCATCCAACGAAACCCTATGATGTGGGTACTCAAAAGAATTGTCTCAATGAGACGATTCTTTTGAGTACCCACATCATAGGGTTATAAGGTCAAGTAAGGATTTTAGAACATGCAAAACGTCCCTTATCTAGAGCTCTGCCTCATTATAAACCATCATGTGGTATGCAGAGCTCTAGATATTGCGATGTTTTCATGTGCCAAAATCCTTATCTAGTCCACCTGGTATGTCTGCTATAGATGTAGAGCACTTGGTGCCTCCCTGTGTACTTACAGTTAAACTGGTTTTGACTTTCTTCAGCGGAGTATCGTCTTCAGAGTCAGACACCTCCCGTTTGGACTTCACCTTTATTATGATGTAAAGAAATAAAACTTTTGAACTTTGAAAATTATAAAAGAATTGAATATCTATTTCGTTCAGCGAGAATAACAGTGAATACCTTTTAACACCGAAAATAGTGCTTTAAGTTTAACCCTTTCCCACCTGTAGACAAATTATGATGCATCAGCAGGGTCTTTTGAAAACATTAACAACTTTAGCCACAACATTTTCAACTCTATTCATTCTTTACACTTTCATTTCAAGAGACACATTCCACATTTTGCCAACACATTTTTCGAAGCAGATTTATTGTAGATTTGTTGTATACATGGGAATAAAAGGGTCAAACACAACAAAATATACTATGAACCATTATAATAATATTTGGTCAGATAAAATGACATTTTAGATGTAATTCAATAAACAAGTTGATTATGACTTAACTGTAATGAATTATTGTGTAAATACATAATATTATTTAGCCTCACAATTATATCATTTCATCCTTCTTTTAATGTTGATCCATTACCCAATACATGGATAATTTACAATTTCTCCTTTTGGCACTCAATTTTCAAATCTTCCACCTTTCCTACATGCAAAAGCATTTGAACACATCTGCAGCAAACATCTTTTAAAAACAGTGTGGCAATAGGAGTTATTGCTTATAACAAGAGATGTCCGTAAGACAGTGGACTTAACTATTCCACTGCTTATTAATTAAAGGATTTCAAAGTTGTGTGTGACACATTAAGTAGTTACTGAGATATGGATTCTAATGTAGTAGAATTTTTAAGTCAAATTCTAAGTCATTATTTGCATTAAATGCAAGATAGTTATCTAAATTGGTGTGATGGTTGGTAAGGGTTGTATAATAGTAAAATGCAATGCATCAAGTATCTTTTTAGATATGGACTCATAATGTAGTTGCATGCAAAACTTTATCTAAAAATTCAAGTAAAAAAGGGCAATAATTTGCATTATATGCAGGATAGAGTTATATATCTTGAACATTTACATTGGTGTGGTGGTTGGGAAGCATTGTAGAAAGTTTCAATGCAATTCATACAGTAGTATTTAAGCTATGGTGTTATATATGTACTTGCATGCAAAACCTTTACCAAGGTGTGACGCAGACGTAGATTTGGGTACAATTGCTTTAATATTCTCCGAATAGTCTAGCTAAAGCGCAGTATCTCGTTGTTCCTGAATGTTTTCAACTCTACTCAAAAATTAATTTTAATACATGTAATCAAAGTCATCTGCTGCAGATGGGAAGAGTTTTATATCACTCATTACCTGCTTCTTTCCTTTCTTTCCCAGTTTCTGTTTCTTCAATGGGCTGTCTGATTTCTGTGAGTCATCAGCCTCTTTTCTCTTACCGGCCTGCACTGGACTCTTACTTTCATTCTGTCCTTTTTTATTGCCTTTTGGTGACAAACCCTGAAAACCACCAGAGCTTAAGGTTCATATTACGGTGCAATCTCCCATGAGCAACATTGTTAATATGGTGTTTAAGAACACTTTCAACAATTTTTCAGCTATATAATGAAAGCCAAGGAGGGAAAGCAATTACTACCATTTTTAAAGTATTTGGTATTACATAGCCATTGATCAAACCCACGAATCCCGCACTGAAGCGGACACACTGCCACTACATCACTGAAGCAGTCCCCAGAGCAACACCTTGCATAAGCAAAGAAACAAAGCTGTTCAAGAGAGGTGATGCTACTTAGAGGTTAATCAATTCCCTGAAGCAGACAATGTTCTAAAACATAGATGGAAAATGTGAATTGCTGATAAAAAGCAATTTCTCCTAGTCCCACAATTGTTAATCACATGTTTTGGTATCTTTCAAACAATATTCCTCTGAACCCCTTCCATTGTACAACTAATATGCAGCAGATGACTTTGAAAATATCTAAACCAGAACATGAAAGCATAATTATTGAAAACAGTTGATAACATTGTGGCAAATGGAGTTAAATACTCATTGCCACTACGTTTTCAAAGTCCTCTGTAGCAGTTGTGTCAAAAATGCATCTGCAAGTGAGAGAGGGTTTATACCGTACCAAATCCTCTGTTGTATGTGATTTGTCTCAGTACTGCTATACCAACAACATATAACTGCAGAGGTCTAGATAAGGAGAGCATACAGCTCTTTTCCCCACAATATCTCTCTTATCATCTAACCAAACCCTATGATGTGGGTACTCAAAAGAATTGTCTCAATGAGTTAGATTGGTCAAGAAAGGATTTGAGAACATGCAAAACGCCCTTTATCTTGAGCTATGTATAAGTCAAATTTGAATTACAATATGTCTAGAGCTGTTAGGTAAATCTGAAATCGTCCTTTAACCTTTTCCTGCTAGCAGATGCATTAAATGCTGATGCACCTGCAGCAGATGACTTTTGAAAACATTGTTGCAGAAGGAGAAATTGCTCATGATGAGCAACTTCTCCTTTTGCCACTATATTTAAAACTCGGTTCAATAATTATACATTCATTTACAGTATTTTCTCCAATGTTATCAAAGTCGTCTGCTGTAGATTTTTATGTTTTTAAAGTCGTCTGCTGTAGATTTTTATGTTTTTAAAGTCATCTGCTACAGCTTTAACTACAGTTCTGATTAATCCCCAACATTGGTCTACATCCTATTGTACATGCATTCCAACTTTCATACTTTGCCATTCTGCAAAGAAAGTAGCTTAAACCTACCTTTATCTTCCCTGGACTTTCAGCATCAGAAGCTGCACCTAATTTCGCCTTCTTTTTCAAAGGACTCTTTTCATCGGCCGAGACTCCTTTCTTTTTCTTACCCATCTCCTCTTTTCCTTTAAGTTTCTTTTTTGCAAGTGAACTAATCACACCTGGCGAATCCAACGTCTCTTTTCCTCTCAATTTCTTTTTCACCGGAGATATACCAGTATCAGTGGATTCTGCATCTGTATCTTTTCCTTTCACTTTCTTTTTTGTCGGAAAGGGGCTCATATCTGAAGCATTTGTAGCTTCTCTTCCTCTCAATTTCTTTTTCACCGGAGATGTACCAGTATCAGTCGATTCAGCATCCGTATCTTTTCCTTTCTTTTTCAGCTTTGCTGCATTTTTAGCTTTTTTCTTTGCCAATAACTTGGCCTTTTTCGCCTCCTTTGCCTCTTTCAGTTTTTTTAACCTTTCCTTCTTTGAAAGTTTTTTCAGTCCTTTAGTTTTACTTGGCAAGGTTACAGATTCATCCTCAGTCTTTTCTTTATCAGAATTTTCTTCAACACTATCTGCTTGTTGTTTCTCTTTTTTCAGTTTTTTGCCTTTCAATTTTACCTTTTTCTTAGTTTTTAATGCAAGTTTTCCTTTCTTGCCTTTCTTTTTTGTTGCATCCTTTTCTTCCACCTCACTATTCGCACTTTCCTCTCCTTCTTTTTGCTTAAGGCCCTTTTTTCCTTTTTTTCTTGTTGCATCCTTTTCTTCCTCCTCACTATCCTCACTTTCCTCTCCTTCTTTTTGCTTTAGGCCCTTTTTTCCTTTCTTCCCTTTCTTTTTCTTTGCATCCTTTTCTTCCTCACCACTTTCCTCACTTTCCTCCGCTTTTTCGCCCTTTTTTACTTTCACTCCTTTCTTTTTCTTTGTTTCATTTGCTTCCTCACCACTATCCTCACCTTCCTCATCCTTTTGACCCTTTTTTCCTTTCTTTTGCTTTGCATCCTTTTCTTCCTCACTTTCCTCCCCTTCCTCGTCCTTCTGACCCTTTTTAATAACAGCCTTTTTCTTTTTAGTTGTATCGATCTTTTCATCATCAGAGAAATCACTATCATCTTCATATCTTTTGCCTTTCTTATTTACCGGTACCTTCTTTTTCGGTGATTTTTTGGGTGATATTTCCTCTTCTTCTTCTTCTTCTTTCTCCTGTTCCTCATTATTGATTTCCTCCTCTTTCTCACCTTCTTCTACCTCTTCCTCTTTCTTACCCTGTCCAGGTGAGGGAACCTGAAACCAAAAAACAATATCTAAGCCATGCCACATGAATTTGGCCCCGACCTTAAATAAACTTAAAAACTTTTGCCACAATAGTTTTCAACTCTATTCAACTTCCGTAACAGCTGTTTTTCATATTTTTGCCAATATGTTTTTCAAAGTCATCTGCTGTGGATTTGTTGAATGTGGGAAAAAGGTTAATAATTAATAGCAATTATGATCAAATATACAACTGATTCTTGTTTATTACTGTTCCCCAAAAGATTTTACGGTAAGGGTATGACAAGATTGCAAAAAAGGGAAGTTTCTTGTCAGACTGCACTGAGATTAATATTCATCTGGATCAGTTTTCCTATGACATGATCCATCTGAAACATGCAGCTAGAAATGCGATGTTTGGGAGATTCAATGCGACGGGAAACTTCATGAATCCTTTACCACATACAGCAAACCTGCAGCAGACGACTTTGAAAGCATGATCGCAAACACCCGGAAAATCTCTATAAATGAAGGTACAATAAGTTATTATAACTGAAAAAGGTTGAAACATTTTGGCAAACGTAGACATTGCTTGTATATGTGAAACGGTTAATAACATTGTGGGGTAAGAAATTGATAAATACATTATTCTTCTGTGTTACCTGCAGAACGACACATAGGGATCACTTCCTAAGAGTCTGTCCATCACGCTATCGTTTAATTGAACATGTCTTCCGATAACTCTTTTTAAACAAAATATTTAAAAGGGACTGATTTGTATGGTGTTTTGCGCCACTGTCAATAATTTTCAGTTCGATCACAACATCTCATTGGTTAGTTACAAGCACTTCAGAACCATTTATCCTGAGCACCGAGGAAGAAAAGTCATTACTACCTTTTTTAGATTTTTCAAAAGAGGCCTGAAGCAAAGGAACTGTATTATTGGAAGGACTAATTAACATCCATGAAACATACCTCATCTCCATCAATTCTGCCCCGCCCTCTTCCTTTACCCAGCAATGGATCCGCCTGTTTCTCCGCCTCCATGGCCTGTCTGTTCGCTTGTAAGATCTTTTCAGCAAGGTCTCTCTGCTTTTGATCACTGATTCTGGTTGAGGCTCTAAAAACGATTAAAGAGTATTTTTATGAACTCAATCAGGCAAAGAGGGTTAATGTTGCATATCCATTTATGCATCCCCCATATTTGTACATGAACTTAACATTATATGGACTAGACTCTCAGAAGAATAGATAAGTAGGAGTAAACAGGTCCATCTTCCATGATATCTCTGTTGGCACTCAATAAAACCTATGTTGTGGGTACTCAAAAGAATCATCTCACTGAGACGATTCTTTTTGACTAACCACCACATAGCTTTTGGAGGTCAAATAAGGATTTTAGAGCATGAAAAACCCTCCTTATCTTGCTCTGACTCTGTTTGGATCATACTACCAACAAAATTTCGAGGGCTTGGCGTGAAACGGTTGTAACTAAAATTGGTAATTTTTTACCAATGTTAATCACCTCACCATAAAGTCTTTATAAGCGTTAAAACATTTTTCTTGGTAAACAATGGAAATTTAGGTGCCATTGCTCGTTCTGAGCAATGGCACCTAAATTTGCATTGTTTACAAAAGGGTCAAAATTGCCCCTAAACCAGGGTGGTTAAAATAGGTTTTTAGATACAACCGTTTCACACCAAGCCCTCGAAATGCCGTAACTACTGTTTGACCCTCTTGACTTAATTCCTCATCTTTTCTTGGAGAAATGGGTCTAAACCAATTTTCCCACATTCAGCAATTTATGACGCCTCTACAACTGACAACATTTGAGAACATCAAGATTAAAGAAGAAATTGCTCCTAGCGAGAGGCCCCTGCAACAGATTTTATTTGAGAACATTGAGACAAAAGAAGAAATTGCTCATAATGAGTAATTTCCACTTTTGCAACACTGTTTTCAACTCTATTCAATTATAATACTTCAATTTATTGAAATTTATATACATATTTGCCAAGACGATTTCTAAGTGTGTGGAAAAGGGTTAATGACACATCATCCAATCAGATAAAAAAGATAGTGAAGAGGTTATTTCCAAAACAAGAGGGCCATGGATTGCTCACTTGATTTTTTTTTTTCCTTTAGCTATATAAGCCCCGCCCCCCTGGCGTCCCTTGTTTCCAACCAATCAACTTGGCTTGAAGGAATCTGATAGAGGGTCACCCTAGGAACATTTCTACAAATTTTTTGAAAATCAGCCTGACACTTTTGGAGGAGAAGATTTTTTAAGTTTTCACTACAGCCATATAAGGCAAAATAGCCCCGCCCCCCTGGTGGCCATGCTTTTCAACCAAGCAACATGGCTTGAAGGAATCTGATAGAGGGTCATCCAAGGAACATTTCTACATTTTTTTTGGAAAATCAGCCTGACACTTTCGTCGAAGAAGATTTTTTAAGTTTTAACTATAGCCATATAAGGAAAAATAGCCCCGTCCCCCAGGCGCTCATGTTTTTCAACCAATCAACATGGCTTGAAGGAATCTGATAGAGGGTCACCCAAGGAACATTTCTACACAATTATTTGAAAATCGGCCAACCAGTTTGGGAGAAGAAGAATTTAAGTTGTTTTCATTTCGTTGCCATGGAAACCAGTTCTGCATGGATCCCCATAATTTGAAGGAAATGTGGTGAGGTCACTGAGAGGATGCTTTCTGTGAAGTTTCATCCCAATTGAACCACTGGTTACTGAGGAGAAGAAATTGACGCACGACGGACACCGGACAAAAGGCGATCAAAATAACTCACCTTGAGCAAAGCTCAGGTGAGCTAAAAATGTGGTATCTCTCTTACTATCCGACCAAACACGTGTTGTGTGTAGTCAAAATAATCCTTTCATTGAGATTCTTTTGAGCACCAACAACATATGAGCCGTTCCATGAGAAACAAGAGGCCAAAGAGGGCCAGTATCGCTCCACGGCCATAAGGCAATAAGGCAAAAATCAAATCTCCAAACAGCCCTGCCCCCTGGTGGCCATGTTTTTGACCAACCCAATGAACATTTCTACAAAATTATTTGAAAATCGGCTAAACACTTTCGGAGAAGAAGATTTTTTAAGTTTTCACTATAGCTATATAAGGCAAAATAGCCCCGCCCCCTGGCGGCCATGTTTTTCAACCAATCAACATTTCTTGAAGGAATCCAATAAAGGGTCACCCAAGGAGCATTTCTACAAAATTATTTGAAAATCGGCCTGACACTTTCGGAGAAGATTTTTTAAGTTTTCACTATTTTTTTATTTTGGTTGCCATGGAAACCAGAATTATGGATGGATCAAAGATATTTGAAGGAATTTAAGAGAGGACATTGAGAGGATGCTTCCTCCAAGTGACCAAGTGGTTAGGGAGAAGAAGTCGTTTAAAGGAAAGTTAACGCATGCTCAGATGCACGCACGACGGACAATTCGCCATGACATAAGCTTGACTGGTGGAGCTAAAAATGAACATTATGGACTCTGTGTAATGTATAGAATCAGATCAGTCTGCACAGTCCACGCAGGCTAATCCAGGTCACCACATTCCATCTCACGGGGATAAGGGTATTGAGTAATGATTATATACAGGAGGGGAAAAGTGTCTGTAAGGGTTAGCCCGAGTGGCATGCTAAAGCTGATATGGATAGATACTTTATGCAGAGTCCACAATATTCTTTTTCTCGTGGTACAGCTTATATCGTTTAATTAACCCCTTTCTACATATAGCTGCTTTCTGATGCCTCTGCAGCAGACCACTTTTGAAATCTTTGCGGCAAAAGGAGAACTTGCTCATAACGTTCTTGGTTAAATTTTGAAACAATGTACCTTTTGCCAAATCCTGGTGACGAACCCTGGTCTGTTTTTCCCCGTCCTCTGCTTCGCCCTGGGCTCTCTGTAACCCATTCCTCGTCAAACATGCGGTTACGTGTAGGAGCCCTGCCAGATTTTCTTGGTGAATTGACATAGGGACTCTCTTTCTTCGCTATCACTCCTGAAAACACATAGTAATAAATACATCATATATATTTGAGCCCATTCTAGAAATTTGGGGTCTACACCATTTCACACTAATCTGCAGCAGACATTCTTAAAATAATTCAAATCATGGTGCCAGTTCACTTATCCATGATCCCTGGGTTAAACAAACAAGTACCAGGTACTAAAATGTGCCATATCCAAGGGCACTCCACCATGACTGCAGTAACTGGGGATCGAACCCGAGACAGCCAGTTCTAAATCCGTGACACTTAGTGACTTACCATTCAGCCACGGCAGATTCGTTTCTGATAATATCTATAACAAACATTTGGAAAATCTCAGTAAGTGAACGCTTTATCATTGAATAGAGTGCAGAGATCTAGATAAGGGGCGTTTTGCATGTTCTAGAATCCTTATTTGACCCTCTAACCCTATGTTGTGGGTACTCAAAAGAAGTGTCTCAATGAGACGATTCTTTTAAGTATCCACAACATAGGGTTTGCTTTAATAATAAGAGAAAAATTGTGGGAAAAAGAGCTCAATACACCTCCTTATCTTGATCTCTGAAAGTGCTAAACATAAATGAGAAAATTGCCTTTTGAAACAGTAATTTCAAAAGTTGTCTGCTGCAGAAGCATCAAAATGTGCCAATAAGACCCCACAGTCTAATCAGAGCCTTCACTGTCCTCATACAAGCACTGTAAAACAAACTAGAACCGTAACCCCATTTTTAGATTTATTCCAATTCACATTTACATTATGCCGACGATGCTCATTTATATAGTCATCTGGTGTAACCCTTTTTCCATTTGTAGATGCATGTTGACGCCTCTGCAGCAGACATCTTTTGAAAACATCCTGACAAAAAGAGAAATTGCTCATAATAAAGTAATTATACTTTAATTTTTAAAGGTTTTCAATAGAATAAACTAGATGATTTCAGAGTCGTCTGCAGCAGATGTGTTGTATATGGAAAAGGGTTTAAAACATCTCAGGAAACAAAAAGTATCGCCTAAGATAAGAAATATGTCACAAACCAGTTTTCATAAATTTAACCATTTCCCAAATACAGCAAAACTGCAGCTGACGACTTTGAAATCATATACAGTCGAACCTCGTTAAACCGGACGCCGTTAATCCGGAAAATTCGCGATCCGGACAAAAAATTCAGGGAACGGATTTTTTATGCTTAATTATTCTCCGTTAATACGGAAATTTGCGTTCCGGAACCGGACAAAAAAAATCGGGAACGGACTGACCATTTACACATATAATTCGTTTCGTTAGTCCGGAAGTCCAAACAGTAATGTACATGACTGTACAGCATACAGAAAACATAGACAGTATATATGTTTTCACTCAATTAGTCTGTGTCATTGTTTTCTGTAGTGTCCGTTTGTCCTAAAAGGTGTTAAAGCTGTACACAATGTAATAGCCTAAGGCTGTTCAATAATCTGCAAGCGTGTGTCATTGTTTACTTTGATTAGCAGCCATAAAATAGCAGCCAAATTGTCAAACAGATCTAAACTGATTTTGAGACTAAAATTTCGATATTTTGACCCAGAGACAAGTGTAGATCTGACAAAAATAATAAGTTGTTCAATATTTTTATATTTTGACGTTCATTTTTTCATAAACGTACATGTTTACTTACTGGTTATCTATGTGTTGTAAATCTCATGATAAAGCTTTGCTTACGACAAACAGTATCTAGAGGTAAATGGTAAATACAATATCGCTGACAGTTTGCAAAGCTATTTTGAATGAATTTCCCTCAATTATAATCATGTATCCGCGCAATATCTGGGGAAATATTGGGTCCCATTCTTTGACTCCTATTGTTATGCTAAGACAAAAATTTGACGTAGGCAAAATAAGAAATCGTTAATCCGGAAGATTCGCAATCCGGACGTTTTTCTCTGGGAACCAAAGTGTCCGGATTAACGAGGTTCGACTGTATGCAAAAATCTAATTGTACATTTTGAGGACTTGGCGTGAAAGGATTGTAACTAAAATTGGCATCTTTTTACCAAGGTTAATTACCTCGCCATAAAGGCTTAAAAGCGATAAATAATTTTTCTTGGTAAACAATGGAAATTTGATTGCCATTGCTCGTTCTGAGCAATGGCACCTTAGTTTACAAAGGGGTTAAAAATGCCTTTAATCTAGGGTTTTCAAAATAGATTTTTAGTTACAATCGTTTCACGCCAAGTCCTTGATTTGATCTTAAATGCTATTAATTATTAAAGCTTTCCCACTGTCAACAAATCTGCAGCAGATGACTAAGAAAATAAATTGGCAAATATATGAAAAACAGCTATTAACGAAACTTAAAATTTGAAATGAGTTGAAAACATTTTTACCACAATGTTATCAAAAGCAGAGACGTCAGAAAGTGTCTGTGCGTGGTTAAGCACTATTTCCGTTTTCGAGGAAGATTGGGAACCCTGCAAACCGTGTACTTACTGGTGACTGCTGGAGACAGAAGACTTGCTGCTATGTCAATGGATGGCGATATGTTTCCTTCTTCATCAAGACTGACCATGATGGGCTTTGCTTTAGGTGTGTTATCCCCAGGGCTCTTAGCTTTCTGGGCTCCTGGGTTCAAACAATACCCGTGGTCTGAGAAAACAGCTGACATTATGGATTCCTAAACAATAAAACATAACAACATCAGTTCAATTTATCAAATTGAGATCGCAGGTCTAGATAACCCCATGTTCTGGGTACTCAAAAGAGTTAAAAATTAGGAACATCCATACCAGTTCTGAGCAATTTCTCTCTGATAATGAAATGTTTTCAACTCGTTATTATTATACTTGTAAACGTATTCCATAATGTCACTATTTTTTACGCTGATGTTTCATATTACCATAATTATCAGGAAAACAACAAAAAAATAATACACTAAATATATCAGAGAAAGGAAGGTAATACCAACAAGAAACCGCTGAAGACGGTAAGGCTGGATTGTCGGCAATTTGACCCTGAAAATCGACAAACCAATGTCAAGGTCAAAGTAACCATAGAAATCAATAGAACTTGTAACTGGTTACCTTCAGGCAAAGTGTCAAGTTTGTAACCCTTCCCAGTGCTGAGATTTTGCCTCAACCTGAAACTTTAACCAAAATGTTGATGGACATCGCCAATTTATAGACCAGAATTGCTAGAGCAATCCGGCCAAAAATGTTTTAAGGAACACATGTGCCAATTGCCAATATGACAATAACTTTTATAAGTGAAGGTGTGATTGACAATCAGACAGACGATAGAGGAGGGAACACTACGAGTCACCCTGTCATCGAAAAAAACAAATTTCCTTCGATACTCACAGGAATTTCATCAGTAGCAGGGTCAGTGTCAACGCCAGCAGCACTAGTCTGGTTCCCGTTCTCGCCCAAATCCATGTTTAAAAGGTTAAGGTCAGATGTGCTCTGTTGTAGGAGCTCTTTGACTTCGTCTGACTGCAAAACCTCATCTAATTTGTTTAAATGCTCCTCACTGAATGCACTGAATGGGTTCTTATCCTGTAATCAAAATTAAATCTTAAATTTCAATCTAGGCAAAACTATGAAAGCTACTCCTATGTGTCTCCCTGCCAAGGCAGGCTACATAATAATGTTCCTGAATACCTGCTTGCCTGGTTCTTGACCGAAAGTTTGGATTCCAAAAGCAAACAAGGTTGACACATTGTAGAAGTACATCCCTATACTATTACAACAAATATACAACGGATGGATTTGAAAATATCTAGGCTTAACTATGGAAAATCTCTGCAAATGAACATAAAATTACAGAGTAAATGAGCAAAATCTCCTTTTCTCACATTGTTTTCAAAAGTTGTCTACTGCATCTGTGTCGTAATGGGTCTGCAAGGTTGACACTAATATAAGCACATAGTTAGTAACGTACATTATACAAACAGATAAATTCTTTAATAAACAGAATTTACTGGAAAAATGCAATGTTACATCAATTCCTGAATTTTCAGAAAACCAGAATTACATGGAGAAATAAATTTTTCTTGATTCTCACACTAAACAATACTATATAATTGTACCTCAAAAGTCCAACCCAGGTTGGTTCCCTGTTCTGCTGTCTTTTCCCCTTGTACAGCCTCTGTAGATGGTTCCCCAGAATCTGTATCTAGGGTTTGATTGTCACTAGATTGGGTCCCTTCACTCATAGTACCCTCCTACTGTAAAACTGTAAGGAAAGCAGAGATCTGAAGAATGAGGTGTTTTCCCTACAAATTGAGTTCAAAACCCTTTAGCACATACAGACCCTTTGTGTCTCTGCAGTAGACAACTTATGAAAACATTGTGACAAAAGAAGAAACTGGTCATAACGACCAATTTCTCCTATTGCCATAATGTTTTCAAATCTGTAAAAGAATTAAAAAAAAAAAATATAGGAGTTTATCATATTTCTAACCAAATCTTTTTTAATTTGTCTGCTGCAGAATTATCTTATGTGGGAAAGGGTTAATGAAACTCCACTTTGGCATCATTTAGTGGCGAGACTGCTGTGTACAGGCTTGTCTAGACGCCGCCTAATATATTTTGTATCATTTCTGTTTACGAGCGTCTCTATCAATTGATTGGTGTTTTAAGCCGCATTCAGGTATATCGCGACGTTTCCTGGCTAAGTTACCTGTACTACTGGTCCATTTACCCTGACACCAGCTAGTAAGTCATCATGATTACCCTGCAACCCTGAGCACCAAGAAAGGCAGCCATTTCTATCATTTTTAAAGTCTTTGGGTACTACCCTATACTAACAAACTAGCTAAAGCCTTTTCCACATACACCAAATCTGTAGCAGACGACTTTCAAAACATCTAGGCAAAAATATGGAAACTGAAAGTGTAGCTATTGTACAGAGTTGAAACAAATGCAAAACAAGAAATCGCTGAAGTCGGTAAGGCCGGATTGTTGGCAATTTGACCTTGAAAATCGACAAACCAAGGTCAAGGTCAAAGTAACCATAGAAATCAATAGGACTTGTTACTGGTTACCTTCAGGCAAAGTTTCAAGTTTGTAACCCTTGCCAGTGCTGAGATTTTGCCTCAACCTGAAAATTTAACCAAAATGTTGACGGAGACAGACAGACGGACATCGCCAATCTATAGACCGGAATTGCTAGAGCAATCCGGCCAAAAATGAGAAATTACCCACTTTGAGCATTTTCTGATTTTGCTTCAATGTTTAAAAAGTCATCTGCTGCAGATGTGTCCGAACGCTTCTGCATGCTGGCATGAGCTCTGTATTTCATGTTCATTATTTGACATTATTATGAGTACACAAAACATATCATTTTGAAGTTAAACCAGAGCGCCACACGTGAACGCCAATGCTAGCCTGCTTTTTTCTCAGTCGAAAATGGGGCATTACTGAATAATTATTCAAGCCAGAGTTAGGAGACTTGTGTACCATGTTTCATTTGAAAATGTTGAAAGTTTTTTGAGTTATGATGTCAGACAAAAGTTGTGTGACAACGCAGATGACACCAAGGGTGTCATAATACCCTGACTTTTTTTCCACTGAAAAACAGAAGAGCTAAAAAGGTTTTAAACGCATGGAATACAAATCTTATCTAGAACTCTGGAAATAATATTCTTTTGCTTGATTCAGATGCTGCAGCAGATTAAACTTAATGCCATGTAGCTGTAATGCTCAAGAGTATTATCTCATTCGAGAATCTGGATCAGTACATGTAAGCAGGTTTTGTCTTCTATTATCATTTAGTATAATCAAAAACTCAAACAATTTACCAAACCTAACCCTCATTTTTTTTCAATGTAGAGTTCAAGGTTCAAATAAGATTTCAAGGATCGTAATGGCTTTTGTGAGGTAAATGGAAAAAATTACAAATTGAAAAATTATAAAAAAAGGGTTCTTATAGAACTGGTCTAAATCTTCGCTATCACTCAATATCGCTTGTCTCAAAACTTCACCTTATTTTGAACCTAAACTAGAAATTGGAGCTCTAAGGCTAAATTCATAAACTTGATGTAAACCATTTGTGATTGGTTGTAATGGTATTTTACCCTGTTTTCAACCATATTTCAGTTATATCAAGGTGTTTCATGGGTAAATTAGTATTTATTTACTAGTGCTACTTATAACATGTATCTAGACACAGAATTCTCTCAGTTCAATACAATGAATAATCAAGCAGGACCATATTGCTCTAATTAACAGCATATAACTGTTAATACAACATACCATTAAGTTTAGTGGAATTAATTTATTAAGAAAGGGAACATATAGGAGGCAACACTTACATGCTACTTGATGACAAAAGCTGATCTCACATACAAAAACTCTACATCAGAAGCCTTTAAACACATGGAAATTCAAGGAAAGTGTAATTAAGGAATAGTTGAAAACATTATGGTAAAAGGATGAGTTGTTCATTATACAGTTTAATGTCGAAAGCAGTGTGCTATCTCCGTGTGGGTGAACCCTTTACCAATACCACATACAGACGCTTTCGGACGTCTCTGCAGCAGACAAATTTAAAACATTGTGTAAAAGGATAAATTGCTCATAATGAGCAATTTCTCCATTTGCCACAATGTTTTGAACTCTATATTAAAATTAAACTGTCATCTGTAGTGTAATTTCTAATTATGCTTTTTTCCTCAATTGTTATCAAAGTTGTCTGTTGTAATTTTGCTGTATGTATCTCCATGTGGGAAAGGTATAAACTTTATAATTTAAGTGTCTGATCTGATTTGATTGATGAGTAACATGGTTTTTCAAGAATTGTTCAGCCACATCATGCAGCCAGCTCACTTATCAATGTGTTTCCAAGCTTTCTGACACCAGTTCTCCAAACAATCAAAATTGTACAGCAATTTTAACAGATAAAACATCAGTCATCTAATGCCAAACACTTTAAAATCAAATGAATAATAATGTGAAATTTTACAACAAATCTGCAGCTACCGACTTCTGAAACATCTAGACAAAAACATTGAAAATATCTAAAGACAAATTCATTCATAATTATTGAATATACACTTAAAACCATAATAAGATCCACTTCTCCATTTGCAACAATGCTTTACAATTTCTTCGCTTGCAGATTCGTCAAAATGTGTATGCATGTCGGGAAGTGTTAATTGCATCAGAATCGCTTTTGTTAGACAACAGCAAACTGTATTGAAGGGCATGCTTTTGTAAACACAAAACGATGAAATAAATAAAGAAAAATAAATGCATAATTACAACATGACTACACACCTCGTTCATGCATACGGAAGGTTAATTTGTAACGCAACAGCTCAAGTATTAAACGAATGTTAGAACAAGATTTAAATCGGACAAATAACCCACAAAGTTGATGAAATTTCCACATAGCAGGAAAACATGCTCATCGCCATTTTTATCTCAAGTCACGTGACATAATAATCAATCCGACGCATTATTTTTGCACGTTTATAAAATATACACTTTAAATGCGGTAAGTGAGAAACCGGAATAATATAGGAAATGTAAATACATTCCGGTTGTAACAGAAATGTAAATCAAAAAATAAAATAACTCAATAAATATGATTAATAATTGATTGTTTTTGCTATATTGTTAAAACATATGCACTATATCATATATAATCGAGTTTTGGGTAAATTAGACACTGTATTAGCTATATTATTACGATTTAATTATTCGCCATATCAGGGTCTTTCAAATAGTACTATTTGAAAGACCCTGGCCATATATACTTCCCAATCGACAAATGTAATACTAATTAGTGTCTTAGTCTTGGTTTAAATTTACTTTGTAATAGTTGTTTTAAAGTTTTTAACATTTCCTACATGTATACGCCCCGCTTTGGAAACGAAGGGTTGTTCAATAAATACTTGCCTTGCTTGGGATAGACCGCATATTGATGTACATTGGGATATGTCTGGTCTTTCTGCTGTTTGATCAAAGTTTGCAAGTATGCAAGCGGCTTAGCTGGAGAACAATTCTGATCAATTTATTTATTTATTGGGGTTTTACGCCGCTTTCAACATTATTTCAGTTATATCACGGCGATAGTTCACTTATTCATGAGACCTGGGTAAAAAAAGCAGTACTAGGCTAGAAAACGTGCCTTGCCCAAGGGCACTCCACCATGACCGTAGTGCCGCGACTTGGGATTGAACCCGGGACACCCGGAATTCCGATCAAATACTAATTGAATGAATACACGGATTGGACTAGTTATGTTGGCCTACTGGTC
>JASEVX010000013.1:27628230-27801174 GCA_031761405.1 Serripes groenlandicus | reverse complement strand
TCGTTATATTTTTTGTCCTTTATGTGCATAAGTATCTTTACGTTATTAAAGGGGAAGTTATCCCTACTAGACATTAACAATTCAGGTGTGTAAAACAGTTTTTTCCTGAAGTTTCCAAAATTTAGAACCATCATGTTCTGAAAAACAATGGTTTCCAAAAGTGCTCTGCTGCAAATGCGCCCAAAAATGCATCAGGAAGTGGGAAGGGCTTTTCTCCATTTGCAACCCATGTTTTGTAAAGTTGTCTGCTGCAAAATGCGTCAGAAACTGCCTGTATGTGGAGAAGTATTGAATATTCAGTCACTTTTTTACGAGGGATGGTATGACATTTCCACAATGTAGTCAGATCATATAAGTGTAAACTATAATTAGACCTTTTAAATATTGTTCAATTTGTCAAAAAACAAGATAATTTCATAGTAAAGAGTGAATACCTTGTTGTTACCCATCGTCAGCATTATTTCAACATTATTAAATTTTTCAATTAGATAACGGCGACAGTTCACTTATTCCTGATGTCTGTGAAAATGTGGCCCTGCCAAAGAGTACTCCAGTATGACCCACGGCGACTTGTGTTCGAAGCCGGAACGCCCCAGCTATAAATCCCCGACGCTACCCCACTCGGCCAAGGCGATTTCCTCATGAAGTGTGAACATGTACATCTATACAGTATAAATATAATGACTTTCAGTTTTATAACGCTTACCTGACTTGATAGAAAGACAATAATTGATAAAGCTTTTTCTAATTCAATACATATACGAATCAAAGCACTGAAAGTACGAACATGTGGGGGGATGTTGGCTCTAGAGTATCAACAAGATTTTTCCTTCAATTTTACCTAGTGACCTAATTTTTGACCCAACATGACCCATGTTAGAACTTGACCAAGATATCAGCAAGAAAAAACATTCTGATAAAGTTTCAACATGCTCATTGAAGCTAAACATGCAGTATCCAGAGTGTTAACAAGATTTTTCCTTCAACTTGGCCTAGTGACCTAGTTTTTTAACCCGGCATGACCCATATTCAAACTTGACCTAGATAGAATTCTGACCAAATTTCAAGCTGCTGTAGCCAAAAAAGATGCTTCTACAGAGTTAACAAGATTTTCCATCAATTTGGCCTAGTGACCTAGTTTCTGACCCAATGTAACCCATATTCAAACTTGATCTGGATATCATTAATACAAACATTCTGACAAAATGTCAAACTGCTGAAGCAAAAATGGCGGCCTCTAGAGTGTTAACAAGCTTTTCCTTCAATTTGACCAAGTGACCCATTTTTTTACCCATCATAACTCATGTTCGAAATTGTCCTACATTTCATCAAGACAAACATTCTGATAAAGTTTCAACAAGCTCAAGTTGAAAATAAGGCCTCTAGAATGTTAACAAGATTTCCATTCAATTGGCTTAGTGACCTAGTTTTTGACCCGGCTTGACCCATATTCGAACTTAGCCTAGATATCATATAGATAAACATTCTGACCAAAGTTCAAGCTGCCTTAGTAAAAAATGCAGCTTCTACAGTGTTAACAATATTTTTCTTCAATTTGGCCTAGTGACCTAGTTGCTGACCCAATATGACCCATATTTGAACTTGACCTAGAAATCATAATACAAACATTCTAAACAAATTCAAACTGCTGAAGCAAAAATTGCGGCCTCTAGAGTGTTAACAAGCTTTTCCTTCAATTTGACCTAGTGACCTACTTTTTGACCGACATGACTCATGTTCTAACTTGACTTACATCATCAAGACAAACATTATGATTAAGTTTCTACATGCTCAAGTTTAAAATGTGGCCTCTAGAGTGTTAACATGATTTTCCTTCAATTTGACCTAGTGACCTAGTTTTTGATGGCCCAGTTTCGAACTTGTCCAAGATTTGATGGAAATGAATGTCAAGTTCTGATAAAATTTCATGAATATCCGATGCAAAATGTAGCCTGTAGAGTGTTAACAAGGGAAATGTTGACGATGCAAGACAGCCTATTTCCATATTTTTCATTGCAGGGATTTTCTCAAAAGGTTTTTGAGCTACCCGCTTTCAAGCTACTCGTTTTCCATATATTTAAAAGAAACATTTAAGATCCTTATGTCTAACTTAAATTTCTAAATTATGTATACAACTTCGTGGATTAAAACTTTACTTTGTATAATGTGGCATACTGTTTAGCTTGTTGTGAAACGTATGTAACTGATCCCTGGACAATCAAGAAAAATTGTCAATTTTGAAAAGAGGGCAGCACAAAAAATATACAAATTTACATTTCCTGAAAGCTTGGCATGACAATATACGGAGGTATTCAGCATAGCTGAATCCCCCTCATAAAAATAAGCCAAGTTGATGTTTTTGAACAAATAGGGATAACATGGAAAGACAATCTTACTTATGTGTATCTCAAGAAACATTTGGGCCAAATCATTTTCAAATCGGGCCAGTAATTGTCTACAAGAACGTTTGATGTGACACACGTTTGTATGGATGAACTATAATCCACTTTAGTCGGGGAAAGTTTTCTCGTGACAGACGGATCTTTGTTAGAATAGGTAAGTAAGTAAGTAAGTAAGTAAGTAAGTAGTAAGTAAGTAAGTAAGGTAAGTAAGTAAGTAAATCCTTATTATTGTGACTTGTGCATATTCACAGATTAATATACAAATACATTTATAATTACAAAGAGCACCCGGCCCTATGTGCCTATAAGTCACCAAAAGATACAAAAATCATGAATAATTCCGATATTTACAACAAAAAAAAAAAATGGTTTTCTATTAGAATATATAGTGAGATAAATGGGAATGGGAGAATGCACATGAATACTGTGTATGGAAAAAAGTATACTCAGTACTTAACAAATGAGTATATGCAGTAGAACAAAAAGACGATTATAGTGAGTATAATAGCAATACATTTACAGGTATCATTTAGCGTAGTCAATAGTTTATCATTAATAATAGGTGAATATGAAGATGATAAATTTAAATTTAAAAAAGATACATGTACGGATTTAAATGCCTTACATTTGCTACACAGTATGGTAGCAGTAAATATACGATCTATAAGTCAATAAACGAGTACTAGAATTCACTCTATATAGTGGGAAGTGGATTTTACGGCTACTAGTTTCCTAAGATTATTCATTTCAGATGTTTACAAGAGGACAATTTTACTGCAACGTATATATGGTACATGTTATAAAGGCTACTCATTGTTGTATCTGGTCGAAAACGAAATTTTGATAAGGTTGTGAGAAGCTAAACATGTATATAACAGATCATTCTAACGAACCACCATAAATGTTCACCTTTTTGAAACGAAATAAGGGAAACACTAGTGGTTCAACTATATTGACCAGGCAAACAAAAACAAACAAAAAATGATTTCATTTCCCTAAACTCTTAAAATTATTTCAGATAATAAAAATTAAGAATACAAAGCACTTCGTCTGAATATGGTGAAACGCAAAGGTATACATCCATTAAAAAGTGTAAATGAAATGAACAATAACAAATAAAATAAATTAAATGTTCTAAGAGATTAGTTTTCAACTACGCAGACTGTTCAGTCCGTATTCAAGTAATCAGATTAAAACGGAATATATATATTTTCAAAGCTATGTGATTTACCAAATTAACCTCGGTATTGCGAAACTAGCTGTGACGTCATATAAGACCTTTCCTATATACGGATAGATTTTTGTGAAGATTATGTATATGTGTATGTCAATAATATAGATCTGATGTGTGCTTCCATGCAATCTAATCCAAGTTTTGTGATAGTAATAAGTTTCGTGAACAAGACAGATTCGGATTAACTACGCGGATACCAAGAGAGATCTGAATCTATACTACGCAAATGTTCTGTGATTCGATTACCTTTAATAAAGGGAATTACAATTAACAGCGTGTCCATTTAGGTTAACCCTTTCCCACATAAAGATGGCCTTTGACTCATTTGCAGCAGAGAACATTTGAAAAAGAAGTTTGGCAAAAGAAGAAATAGCTCATAATATAAAAATAAAAATCTTAACATTTCCACCATTTGAACGGCAAATGGAAAACGCCGTATGAATACGATAGTGTGCTTTTTAAAGGTAATACATGCAGTAACGTATACCACCCTATATATAAGCAAACAATTAATACAAAGCCAACACCAAATGCTGGCACATATATGCACAGTCACTGACGTGTTCATAGACTATTAGCTATTTAATACCCCAAATCAGTCCGAATGATCCTAGTGTGTAACAGACGTTTAAACCAATAATACAGAGTGATATTTCTGCTTTGTTGTCTTTTATACACATGAGGGATATAACACGGCAAGGAAATAAATTAATGAAATAGATAGAAAGCATCGTTAAAACAATAATCGAAGCAATGACCATCAACGTTAATGTACAGAGTCTGGTTGTTACATGTTAACACGAAGACAGCAACCAGTTGACATAACTGCTGCTTGTGTGAGTTTGGTATCAGTCCAAGAGTTACCATCGTCATGACGACACAAGTAAGGATATCTGGTCGGCCGTATATCGGTATCTGGATGACGTCCGAGTAGCTCGAAGCACTCCTATTCTGTGTACAATGTACTTATACACAGCGAGGAAATGTTCCTTTCTGCCAAGTTATGTGTCAGTGCTCGAACTGCACTGACGGTTGTCTGGTTGTTTTGGAACCCCGATCGTACAACGATGAAACTACACTGTTCATCACCAAGTGTGCCTGACATATTATGAACAAGGAATGGTGTTTTGTGCTTTTGTCTGACTTTAAAAAACTTTTTGAAAAGGTGTGGTACCCACATTTCTATGCAACCAATATCCCCTACTTTAATTATACTAATTTTGTCATGTTTTGTTTATTCTGTCGAAGTAATGATCCCAGTAGTCGCTTCATCATCTTCAGTTACCGCAAAGCAATATTTACTCGCATTTCTCTGTATGTATGTATTTTGCTCTCTCGATGTTACCATAGAGAAGGAACAGTGTTTTTCGTGCTTTCGGGACGCCTTCCTTAGCATGGTATCTAGTAATTGTTTGTTCTATGGTTATTGTCGGGTTGGTGCGTTCATGTAACATGTAACTAACGGTGGTACAGATCGTTTCAACACATCTTTTTCATTTGTAACTATCATCAAATTCACGACCATTTGTTTTCACTTTGCCTGTAAAATAAAATAGTGCATGCAAGTAACCATTTTTGTATGAGCTGTGCTCTGCGAAACCCAACCTTAAGGCATCTGCCATCAGACGAGCAATCATAAATTCTGCTGCGCTGTTTTCATGATATGATTTGATCACTGATTTGCTTTTCATAATACGCTTGTTATCAAATCAGACGCCCGATTCCTAATGATAATTGTCTATTTTTAAGGAAGTCTGATTAATTAGATAAACGAAGCTTTAAATGTGTTAAACTTACCATAATCAAATCTTATTTAGTTATTAGGTTTAGACGTATTTTATTTATCACGAGTATTCACAATACATAACATGTCCACAACTTAAACTATGTTGACTGAATTGAAAACTTAGAGCTTATTCTAATTCTCTATATAAAGAGAAGTTATTTCTTCATCATTTTATTGAAGACTTATTGTGAAGTCACTGAAACAGCTTTATAAATTAATTACATGATATGATAAATGACACTTGACTGACAACAACAAAACCTCTAGTACTCAAGTAGCTATCCATAACTTACCCGCCTTATTAAGTGGTCTCTTTCTTTCTTCTCCACCATTCGTACAAGCAAGTGTATTCGACACATCCAGACGATTTCCCCCGCCTCGGCAGCAGAAGAACTTTGAAAACATTGCAACAAAAGGTGAAATAATGAGCAACACCTCCTTTTGTCATGTTGTTTTCAACTGTATTCAATAATAGAACTCTCAAATATTGAGAGTTTCCATATTTTTTACCAAATGGTTTATAAGTCGTCTGCTGCAGACTTGTTGTATGTTGGAAAGGGTTCCCAAATCTGCAATAGACGACTTTGAAAATATCTAAACAATAATATGGAACATCTCTGGAAGTGAAAGTGTTTCAAAAATCGTCTGCTCCAGTTGCGTTTGAAAGTGGGAAAGGGCTTACGTCAACAAGAAGAAAATATCTTGGCAGATTAAAGTTATACTTTCTTGGCTAGCCAAGCAAAGAAACGTATTGTTTTCACATTCACTTAACCATTTCCTGCACCCTATTCACCGGCATCAGACGGGAATGGAAAACAGATTGGCAAAAAAAGATGTAAAATTGTAAAAAGAAATGGTAAGTTATTGAATAATGTTGAAAACAGTGTGGCAAATGGAGTAATTGATTATCTTTATGTTTTCAAATCGTCATTGCGCGCCGAGCTATATGATATTACTTTTCACATTTTTCTTAAATTGAAAATGGAACAATGCACGATGAACTAAATGTAAATACTAGAAATGCCTTGGACAATTAACAATTGCAATTGTTAAATGTTTTTTATTTATTTCGTTGTATATCTAATCCATATCTTGTTACAAATATTTCGCATCAATATTGCCTTTGGCAATACAGTTGCAAGTGTATGCTTTTCATTTCGTTGATTAGCTAATCCATATCTTGTTACGAATGTTTCGCGTTAATTGGTTAGAATACAGAATATGGTAAGAGTAAAATTAAGAATACTTTTAATTAATTTATGACAAAACACAATGCATCCCCACCTGCATTTTGACGCATGTGCAGCAGAAGCGATCGAAAACATATTTTCTACAGGAGAAATTCCTTATCGTGAGCAATTAATCAATTTGCCACAATGTTTTTAATTTTTCAAAGGCGTCTTTGTTTTATGTGGCAAAGGTTTACTCGCGCACAATATGTTATCGGATATCACCGATTAAAAGACGATTTACACTGACTTGGCGTCACAGCATGATCGATTGTTTAATGACCATTAGATTGTTATACTCTCTGACCCACATACTTTGATGTGCCTAACATCAATCCAGACTGGCATTGAAATAAATCAAAGCACTGAAAGTGCTGACGGCCTGGGGGCTGCAGGAAGGTTGAAGAAGTAGGGAAAATGTGAAAGGAAATAACAATTGCAGCATTTGAAAACAGGAGGACCTTGTTGGCACTATATAGCTCACATGAGTGCAAGAGCTCACGAGTATACACATTTGAGACATGAAGAATCAAAGGATAATTTGACAGCAGGTTAGGTAGAATCTTTTGAAGTTGCTGCCTTATTATATATAGAGAAATATGTCAATGTTAAATCAACTTCGATCAAGTAGAAACGATTCTCTAAACCATGTACTAGACAGTGAGAAAGTGTTTGATCAATGCAAAACTCAGCAAGACATTTATTCTGACAAAGATTCAAAATGCAACCCCCAGAGTGTAATCAAGATTTTCCTTCATTTGGCCTAGTGACCTTTTTTTTTTTTTACCTGATCAATTATCAATTTGACCTTGTGTTTGACCTCATGTGGCCCAGTTTTAGAACTTCTCCAGGATTTGATGTTCTGATTAACCTTCATGAAGATCTGATGTAAAATGTAGCCTGTAGCGTGTTAACAAGGCAATTGTTGATGACGCATGTCACAGGACGGACGCCGGACAAAATGTGATAACAAAGGCTCACCTTGAGCAATTCGTGCACAGTGAGCTAAAATAAATAAATGTATTAATAACAATTAACAGCACATAGTGTACGAATTAATAGAAGAGAAGCACATAAGAGCACAAAAGCATACACTTGCCAATAATCATAAACAAGAGGGACATGATGGCCCTAGATCGCTCACCTTGATTTCTAATGCTAAACACATCAAGACAATTATTCTGACAAAGATTCAAAATGCTACCTCCAGAGTGTTAACAAGATTTTCCTTCATTTGGCTTAGTGACCTAATATTTGTTACGAGTTATGACCCATATTCGAACATGGACTAAATATCCTCAAGACAAACATTTTGACAAAAAGCTTCAACTTGCTCAACGTAAAGATGTTCCGGAGTTTTAAAACTAGGTTCTTTCAATTGGTCTAGTGACCTAGTTCTTTACCCAATACCACCCATATACGAACTTTGCCTAGATATCATTAAGACAAACATTCTGACCCAATGTGAAGATTCTAAACGAAGAATGCAGCTTCTACAGCGTTACTAAGATTTTCCTTCAATTTGGCCTTGTAACCTAGTTTTTGAGCAGACACGGTCAATATTCAAACTTGGCCTACATGTCATCAAGAAAAACATTCTGATCAAGTTTCAACATGCTCAATTTAAAAATGCAGCATCCAGAGTGTTAACAAGACTATCCTTCAATTTGGCGTAGTGACCTAGTTTCTGACCCAATATGACCACTATTCTAACTTGACCTGAATATAATTCAGACAAAACTTCAAGCTGCGAAGCAAAAAAAGCGGCCTCTAGAGTGTTAACAAGATTTTCGTTAAATTTGGCCTAGTGACCCGGCATTACCCATATTCGAACTTAGCCTAGATATCATTAAGATAAACATTCTGACCGAATTTTAAATAATGCGCCTTGTACAGTGTTAACAAGATTTTCTTGCAATTTAGTCTAGTGACCTAGTTTTTGAACAGACATGACCAAGTATTCGAACTTGGCTTACATATCACCAAGACACAAATTCTGATAAAGTGTTAACATGCTCAAGAGTGTTAACAATATTTCCCTTCAATTTGGCCTAGTGACCTAGTTTCTGACCCAATATGGCCTATATTCGAATTTGACTTAGATATCATTAAGACAAACATTCTTACGAGAATGCCGTTGATACCTCTACAGCGTTTGCTGGCACCTGCCCGGTTGGGTCGCCCGGTTGAGGGAGGGGTTGGCGTTTGCATGCTTCCGCTACAACTTAGTTCTTGGTGCATTGGTGACTGGAGAGGAGAGGTATGATCTCATTCACTTCACTGCCACTTTCCCTCTCTTGTCGGTCCTGCCCTCTTCTTCTCCTTCAGTCCTCCCTCCTTTTCTAGGGCATATTGTAGTACTGTTACTCTCACACTTTTGTTATAAACTTTGTGTTAACTTGTTACCTTCTGTGAAGAGCGCAACTGGATAGTCTGATGAATGATGCGATGAGTCTGCTTATATAACCTGCGAGCCATATTGGGTCGCCCAGACGCCGGCCTATCCCCGGTCAATGTCTGCCCGATGTCCGGCCGGTCTGGGCTGTCTGGGTAGTCCAAAATTTGGCCCGGCGCTCGCCCGATATCTGTGATACCCTGCCGGACATCGGCCAGGCATCAATCGATTAATGTGCGATCAGTTTGCGATGAGGATTTAGGTCGGAGTTAACAGTTACTCGATGCCCGCGAGGAGTCCCAAAGGGTTCCGGCCGAAAATGCATTAAAATCCGCTGCAAACTACTCGCAAGGTGATTGTGACTGGGGTTTAAGTGATACTAGGTAGGCTACATTTTTAATTCATAAATATGCTTTTGAAAACAATATAAATCTGCAGCAGAAGACTTTTGAAAACATAAAGGTTTATATCCATATCTCTATGTGCGGACATGATCTTCAGTCGGACTTCACGAGGACAATAGTTGAAATTCTTTCTTCGAACTCGCAAATTGTCACCCAAAAATGTGAACGCTTTCCAACGAATTGTGTTGACATCCCAACTCAAACTGGTCGGTAAGATAAGGGTGAATCATCAACCCATTTATTCCTCCAGCACTCGATTTACACCTGGAGTGTATCGTCCGATGGCAGGTCTTTCCTGATAAAGTTTACCGACTCTTCGTTAAGTGCTATATATCAACTGGCGGGAACAGTAAGAATGTCGTAGTAGCCCGCTGCTGAAGTGAGGTCAATCGTTTGAGGAATTCTTGGCGCAGATGATCCAATAATGGGATAGTTATAACAGGCTTATAAGATTTCTCCGGAGTATCATCGGGGTTGTTGTTACGGCGTGTCTGTCGGATACATACATCGGTATAGTAGGTATTATGCCGACGGATTCACGGGCCCTACAGGTCCCCGGGAAATCCGCCACTGCATTTGTCACGCGACTTCTTTATATACCATTGTTTTCCGTCGCACGGGGCCATAAAGCCCTCCCCAAGGTAAATCCGCCACTGAATTTGTCACGCGACTTCTTTGTTAAATACTTATTTTTCGTCGCAATTTTCCGGGAATATTCGCAAACTTATTTTTGTGTTCGTAAAATATTTTATGGTATATGAAATTGCAGTATATAAAAAAAAGTTTCGAACTCGGAACAAAATATGATTGTGATGCATGTTCTGATGGCATTTGTAAAGATTAGATAAAATTGTGTTTTGATCGAGATTTGATGAATTTTTAGACACGTCTCCTGGGCGGCCTTGTTTTTCAACATATCGGAATAATTTGAACATTCTTGGTAGAGGATCACCCAAGGAACATTTTTTTCAAATTATTCTAAAATCGAGCCAGTACTTTCAGACAATAATATTGTTAACGTTTTTACAGTAAGCCCTCAAAGGAAAACACATCGGCTCCTTTACGACCATGTTTTTTTTTCGACGGATGGGAATATTTTGAACAAACTTGATAGAGGGTCACCTGAAATACAGTTGTGCCAAATGATTTTCAAATTAGTCCTTTTGGACAAGAATACTTATACAGTTGTGGGACATTTACCTCTTTCTGATACCGCAGCGCCAAAAGGTCTCCATAGAATAAAATAATTTTTCTATGAAAGAAGACTTGTCTTGGAACATTTCTGTGAAGTTTTGCTGCAATGGACCTAGTGGTTAAGAGATGTATGTTGTTCAAGGAAATTGTTGACAACGACGGACACTCCTATTGATCACTAAATCAGCGAGTATAGCCCACCCTGAGCTTAAAAGGTTTTCCCGAAGATTTACCCAGTGACTAAGTTTTTGATTTTCGAAATTGAACTAGATTTAACTGAGCTTAACATTTTAATGATCTGGTGAAAATGTGGTATCAATAGTGCTCATGAGATGTTTCTAAAATTTGGACGTTAATTGATCTAGTTTTTGACCCACGGGACCAAGTTTCGAACTTCTACTGGGATTTGATGGAGATGAATGTTTTTATGCACCCTTATGGTGAATTGATCATACATTCATGAGTGTTCCATTTTTTCTTTAAATTTGACATTTTGATTTTTTTTGATTTTTTTTTTAATCCCACTAGATGAAATTTAGAGGTAGGACCTGAAGATTTGATGTAAAATGTGGCCTAGAGTGTTCCACGGTAATTGTGATATAAACATGATATTCAGTACATAATTATACGATTTCGGATCAAGGAGATATCCTTATTGCTGACTCGCGTTTCTTCATGGTGTTTAACCTTTCCATTTCCATGAAGTTTTTTTTTTATCAAATCCATTCAATCATGCCTTACAGTATATGGCTCCGAACGGACGATGCAAACCCAATATCCGATCAGCCTTTATCAGGGGGTTACCGAATTAACGGTTTAGCCAATTATGATTGTTACATTATAACGTTTAAAATGTCTTTCTATTCCACTCTTTTAAGGATGGTTCGGCCTAAAGCCCTTTATCAAAATATATACAGACTTGTAGTCCATAGGCTTGTGAATCAACAATGTGTCCCATATGTAATTTTTGGTATACTCTTTGAAACTTTCAGGGATCATTTTTAGACTATCGGGGAACATGAAAACCAATGTTGGCAATTTTTCATAATCCCCCAACAGCGGCCATCTTGGATTTCAAAATGGCCGCTGTTGAAAGCTACTATCCACCATATCTCGGCCTATAAACAACATAAATTCATGATTTTGGTGTCTACACCTACATTTTTAGGGTCAAGGATGTTTACAGATAGTGTCAGCTGACAGCTTTGGCGGCCATATTGGGATCCAAGATGGCCGCCATGCAGAAATCTGGATTTCTTTATATCTCACGTCCTATATGTCATAGAGACATGATTTTGATGTCAATACCCACATTTAAGGGTCAAGGAACACATTTCTGTAATTACAGATAATCTCAGATGACAGCCTTGGCAGCCATATTGGTATCCAAGATTGCTGCCATGCATAATTAATAGTCCAAATATAATAACTTTGTCCAAATTACATGTATTATATGCAACATTTAGAAGATACATTTTTCAGACCGTTTCATCTGGAATTTCTAGAATCATGAGTCTGGCTGAAGTAGGTAACAGTCATCTCCATCATTTGCTGGAGATTTTATTATGGTTAATCACACAATAGACACCACAAGACGTGAATTGTCTAGGCGAGCAATATGTGCGTCAGCAGACAATATGGACACCAGTGATGGAAAGAACAGTTTCCATGCAATGGCATCAAGTGTTTTCCAACCAGTTGGTGTTGGCGAGTCATTGGCAAGGTACTTCAATCGACCGTCGAAGCATGCATATAGAGTACCGATACCTACAGACATTACGGAACAAACTGATGTCTCCAACGAAATAACAATTCCGATGGAGACTATTGCAATTAATGATATCCCTGATCTCGAGATAGATTCTGTCACAACGACAACTGAGACAGTGTTAACTGTTCCTGTCAAATGTGCAGCTGTAAATAATGAATTAGAAAACGGTGACAATCAGCAAAAACCGGTGTGGTCGGCATACAATTCACTTCTGAACAGTTTGCCATCTGACCAACAGTCACTTGTGACTGTTGACAAAGTGTATTCACTTCCAATCATCAATGCTCCACTACAGGAGTAGCCTACATTAATAAGAACGCTGGATCAATTATGTACGTTGAATGATCTGGTATCAGGCGGCAACAGGAGACTAATTGTTACATTTGATATTGACCTGTACAAGAGTGTCTTAAAGTTAGAGTACCTGGATCCTCAGTACAAGAACAGATGGATTGTGTGTCCTGGAGCTTTCCATACATCAGTGTGTGCTCTCAGGTGCTTAGGCAAGACAATAGAGGGCAGTGGCCTAGATGAGGCATGGGTCGAAGCAGGCATGTATAGCACTGTAACCGTTCACCAAAGTATTAATGGCAACCATTACAGTAGAGCGATTGAGGCACATGAGATAACACTACAAGTGTTATTCGACCTTTGGCTTGAGGCTTTCTTTTCCGAAAGACCCGACACACGCAACTCTCTAGAAGCTAGTTGTGAAATCCTGTCACTTGCATGTGCATCGAAACAGGGTGTCAAAGACGCACACAAAACATTCCATACTGTTATCGAGTCCCTCGATCTCAAGCAGCAGCTAGCTTACTTTGATGTCAGAAATAGTGAAAATGCAATGTTTCAATGGGCACGCAATTACATGCACCAAGTAATGACTCTGTTGCAGTTTCAACGTGCCACACGACAGGGTGACTGGCTTCTACATCTGTCCTCTCTTGGGAAACTGTGTGCTTATTACATATTTGTGTATAATCGGCATGATTATGCCCAGCACATTCCGGAATATGTTGCATGTATGTATGAGTTGCAGACAAATGACCCAGAAGGGGGAGTTACAGTCAACACATCGAACCAGATACCTTTCACTAGTCTCAGATTAGATCATGCTCAGGAGAAACAAAACAAAAATCTTAAAGGCCAAGGTGCTTCTAACGGTATCACACAATCGCCAGCTACACTTCTCAAACCAGGCTAGATCAGTACATCACTGCCTCAATCAGCCAAGAGTACTTAGACAAGAGCGGGCCATTAAAAAGCTACATGATGTACTGGCTCCATGTAACATCTTTACATCAAATGAACAAGACATGTACAAGCTCATGACAAAGGAGATTATCCCAAAATCTGCCAAGGAAAGCATATTAACCTTTAAAAAACAAGGATCATCGGCTATGAAGTCATTTGTTGAGGAACAGATATGTGGAGATTCCAACCTATGGGATAAAATTACAAAATGTAAGAACATTTTCTGCAATGCCACCACGAAGGTATTGAAGCTGCAAGCCAACTCTGAAGTACTGACGATTCGTGCATCTGCAGGTCTAATGTCAAGATTGCTCATCATTGCACGTTCATCTCGTCAGATCGATCTTGAAGATGTCATTGGCAACTACGAGTTTTCCGTATCCAACTGTGTTCTCGTGAAATTAGATGGTTCAGTTCATCCAACTGTAGACAAAAGTAAAGTGATTGCTATAATTGAAAAGCTTCCAACAGATGTTCCTGATGCAGCTCCAATACCTAATCATTACACAAACACGTGCCTCATAATTGACCCTATGGCGGTTGTACAGGAGCTCATGTCAGTAAAACCACTTGTGAACTGTAAGTCACTTAGTGATGCATTTGTGTCGATCATAGACAGCAAGGCCCGGAGATATGATCTCACCAGAGTTATATTTGACAACTACTCAGTCGACGGTTCACTAAAGGAAGCAACCCGTGAGCGGCGTAGAGGGACCAAGTCAGCCGCCAGAGGAAATAAAGTGGAGGACTCGAATAAAATCAGAAACAACAAATCGTTTCTTGGTAGCATCGTAACAAAGGACTCGCTACCACCATACCTGGCACAGAAGCTAATAGACAATGCACAAGTACATGTCATTACAGCAAGTCACAAAAGTGTCATGTCAAATAGAGCTGGTGATGTAAATCCAGGTGTAAGTTCCCAGGAGGAAGCTGATACGTTGATGATCATACATGCATCACATGCAGCAAAGGATGGATTTACTGTTCACATCACGAGTCCTGACACGGACGTATTGCTCCTTGCCTTACGACCTGTTCATCTGCTCGGAGACAATATTGCAATGATAATGGGTGTAGGTGAACGACGCCAATTTATAATGTTGAAACCAATTTACGATGCTCTAGGATCAAACACACGCAAGTGCCTTGCCAAAGTGGCACACTTTAACTGGTTCTGATACAACTGGGCACATCAACGGTAAATCCAAGGAGGCATGTTTCGAAGCCTTCTTGAAAGCTAGTTCGAACATCATCACTGCTATCGGAAGTGAGTCATCCGAGGAGACTATGCATTGCTGTGTGTCCTTCCTGTGCAGTCTCTTCTGTAAGAAAGGGATCACCATCACACGGCCACACACTCTCAGGTGAACCTTATTCAAACAACAAGAAACTGATAAAGGAGTTGATATGTTGCCTCCAACATTTGGTGCGTGGCTAGAACATATCAAACGCGCTAACTGCCAAGCTGCTATTTGGGAACAGATCTTGTACTTAACCATGTTGTGCCAGACCCTACCAAGCTTGGTTGGACAAAACAGGATGACCGGTTGGTACCAGTGTTATCCAAGATCGCACCAGCTCCGGCTGCAGTTGTGGAATTGGTAAGGTGTTCATGTGGTGCCAGTAATCCGAATACGATGAATAAATGTGCTTCAGTGAGATGTTCATGTCAAATCAGTGCTCTAGCTTTTAACTTTGCCGATGTGAAGCAGAGGCAGACATGTGCCAAAACATGAACAATAATACCGTGGATCCTGATGGCATTGAATAGGCTTTTATTGTATTACTGGTGTGCGTGTAACGGTGTTAGATAACCATTAGTGCTTGATCATGTTGTTCATGTCTTGTGGTGTCTATTATGTGATTAACCATTATAAAATATACAGCAAATGATGGAGATTGACTGTGTTACCTACTTCAGCCAGACTCATGATTCTAGAAATTCCAGATGAAACGGTCTGAAAAATGTATCTTCTAAATGTTGCATATAATACATGTAATTTGGACAAAGTTATTATATTTGGACTATTAATTATGCATGGCAGCCATCTTGGATACCAATATAGCTGCCAATGCCGTCATCTGAGATTATCTGTAATTACAGAAATGTGTTCCTTGACCCTTAAATGTGGGTATTGACACCGAAATCATGTCTCTGACATATAGGTCGTGAGATATAAAGAAATCAAGATTTCTGCATGGCGGCCATCTTGGATCCCAATATGGCCGCTAAGGCTGTCAGCTGACAATTTCTGTAAACACGGAAATGGGTTCCTTGACTCTGAAAATGTGGGTGTAGACACCAAAATCATGAATTTATGTTGTTTATAGGCAGAGATATGGTCGATAGTAGGTTTCAACAGCGGCCATTTTGAAATCCAAGATGGCCGCTGTTGAGGGATTATGAAAAAATGCCAACATTGGTTTTCATGTTCCCCGATAGTCTAAAAATGATCCCTGAAAGTTTCAAAGAGTATACCAAAAATTACATATGGGTCCCTTAACCTAACAGACTATCGAGTAAGAAATTCAGACATGACAATTTCCTTTTTTTTTAAATTATAAAATGCAATTGCCATGTTTAGACAAAATGTAGTCTGAATTCATTTATATATATTTTAATAAAGGCCTTTATTATACTTAGAACTATTGGCGAAAACATGCCAGGTAAGCCCCCTCTCTACACAGTCGAATCAGGGTTTCGTCAATTCGCTATGGAGTCTCTCACACGTTTTGGTATCATATTTCGAGTCTATGGACAAAAATTGACTACTCGAGTTGGCAATTAATTTCAAAACCTCATAAGGCCGCTTATGAACAACGGTTAGCATGCCTAATTCAGGTAAACCCAGGTGATATTTCTAGGTTAAGTTACTCCAAACCTAATCGTTCTACGTATTGTTTGTTGTCAAGATGTTTCAATTTTTTTTGTTTTTGGTTTTACGCCGCTTTCAACATTATTTCAGTTATATCAGGGCGACAGTTCACTTATTCATGATCCCTGGGTAAACGAACCAGTACTAGGCTAGAAAATGTGCCTTGCCCAAGGGCACTCCACCATGACCGTAGTGCCGCGACTGGGGATCGAACCCGACGCTAACCACAGCGGATTCCTCAAGATGTTTCAAAAGTTGCCTACTGTGAGACGTTTCGATTTAACCCTTTCCCTCATACGACAATTCTGCAGCAGACGACTTTGACGGTATTTTGTCAAAACATAGAAAATCTCTATAATTGAATCGATAACCTATGACAAAAAGTGGAAAACATTGTGGCAAAAGGAGAAATTGCACGTTTTGTGCAATTTCTTCTTTTGTCACTATGTTTTCAAAAAGCCGTCTGCTGCAGCGGCGTCAGAAAGCGTCTATATGAGGGAAAGGGTTAAAACGCATCTACACGTCGCATGGAAGTGAAAGGGTATCACATTTATTTAAATCAAGGCAAAGCTAAAATAACAAGTACAACATATTACATTAAATAACTAATTTTAATGATGAATGAATCTGATATAATGATGTGCAAGACAATGATTTCTATTCACACAAACATGACAAAAGAGCTGTGTAAGGCAAGCAAATTAATGGGATCTTGATGCATATGCCAACAGGTTGATTGATAAGAGTTAACCCTTTCCCACATAAAGACGCTTTCTGACGACGCCTTTGCAGGAGACAACTTTTGAAAACACTGGCAAATGGAGCAGTTTCTCCATTTGCCACACTGTTTTCAACTTCATTTGAGAAGAAAATATTTCCGACAGTTTTGCTGCAGATTTGTTGTATGTGGGAAAGGGTTAAAAGCCGTTTTAAATGATATTTCAGGTCAGCAGATGTGTTTTTACTGGCTTTCTCGTACTAATACTCCAATAATCATTAGTCCTGCTACCTACTCACATAGATTAGTTATCCGATTGGTTGAAAATGAATGACCCTAGTCAGTCTTTTATTAATCATCCGAAAGAACAAAAGGCCGAGCAAGAGTTCAGACCAACTGTGAACTACTCCATGTTTTCAATTGCTATCTGCTTCCGATGCGTAAAAATGCATCTGAAAGAGGGAAAGTAATGAAAGTCAAATATATATATATACACACATTGTATATTGCTTTTGACAAGAAGCTGAAAGGGTAACCCTATTTATTTAATTTCTATTTTATACAACAGAACCCCACAGTTTGCCTGCCTATCACAGCTCATACGAGTCCGCCAATGGGAAAAGGTTCATGTTGTTAAAGTGCAATTCCAGATCAGCCTGTACATAAGCACAGTCTGATCAAGATATACACGATTCACATATTACTTACATAAGTCTTTTGTCAACTAGTGTGGATACTACACAGCAGATGTACAGGCCGATCTTAACCTATACTCTTCTTTCAGAAAATCCACTTTGTACCTTTTCACATGGATGGACTCTTTAAAAGTGAAAATGGGTTTTAAACATTAAAACTTTGAAGAATAATTTTGTCTTTCCTAAGAAGATGGTCTATTAGTTAGCAGATGCCAAGATGTTTTGTTTTTAAACGGTCCACTGCTGCAGATTTGTTGTAAGTGGGAAAGGGTTAAATTAAGAAAACATTATATCAAGAATAAGAACATCTTCATGAACTCTTTCAGCGCCCAAGGCAATATTGAGGTTTTTGCAAACAATACTGATTCAGGTGAGTTAGCTCATAACGAGCTGTCTCGTCCTGAAATCAGCATTGTTTGCCTTTTCAGTTCTCAAAATTGTCCAAACTGTTATTACATGAATAATGGAGATGCCCGATTTTGAACATGGAAGAGTCTACTTTAAACAATTCGGTGCTGAAAGAGTTAAAAATGCATTCATATTCACTGTCTGGTTAAACAGGTAACTTCTCCTTTGCAGGTTTTTCCCCCCCAATCAATTAATTGATTGGGGTTTAACACCGTTTTTAACAATTTCTCATTCATATCACGGTGGCCAGTTCACCTACTCATATGTTTCCTGGTTTTCGTTCCCCCAATAAAATCCTGCTGATGACATACAAACTAAAGGTTAGTAAATGTAAATGTATTGCCATCAATATATTAATCCCTTTACCTTTTTCAAAATGTTGATTCAATTTGCCCAACTTTCTAAGTCAAATGGAAGTGTCCTAAAAGGCGAAGGATGAAAGGCATAATTTATATATATATGTATTTATTAAATGAACACAAAAAGTATTTAGTATGACCAGGTCCTTTTTCATACCGAATAACATATGAAATGGACATGAATGATTAATGTAAAGCGGTATTCTAGATATTAGAATGCCCTCACTGCAACAATGTTCCATCTTTTAATATGTTTTTATTTTTAACCAATTGATCGCCTAAACATATTTTGTGAACCCTATGTAATCAATGGAGAGTAAGGCAAGCCTCACATCTGCCTCGCCAGATCAGCGTCTTTAAAGTTTGCTGTTCAACTCAAGAGTTTCCATATTAATATTCCCATTATTAGCTTCGGATTCTTCAAAATGCACATATGGACAGGTCTATTTTAAAAATTAAGCATTGATAGGGTTTAATTAACACAGGTACCCACAACAAAGGGTAGTGTGTAAAAAATAAAGTTAAAGCCTTTGAAATCCATTTATCTGGCTTATTCATGCTCTTTGGTGATCTTTTGAAGAAAGAAAGTAATAAATAACATCACAGACATTGGGTATACTCGAAGTCTAAAAGATCTGACAATCATAAAAAAATTAAAAAGTTCAAAAGTGCTATACAAAACTTACTGTCTGTCTGTCCTACTTTTCCTTTGTATGCTATACATGTTAAAAACCTTGCTAATATTACAGTGCTTAATACACCATTTTGCATTCTGAACAACTGACTGTTACAGATTTTACAATAGTGTTCATTACATAAAACCATATCCTTAATTTTTTTACGAGAAACCTGTACGGTATTTATAATGCATGTCTGTTTAAGATTACTTCTTATGAAGAAGCTTTGGTTCTTTATTAAATAGACTGAATAAATTGCACCTATACCAGTCTTCAGTATCAGGAGAATAATGAAGGCTAATTGATAATATGCAATTAAAGTAATCAGCATTGAAACTCTATTAGGTTCATAATAGTATTATGGAGAGATTTTTCAGTTAAATTTATTCGGTTCAATTACCTAGGGAATTAACCCTGTCCCACATATAAATGCTTTCTGATGCCTCTGCAGCAGGCGCTTTTTGAAATCACTGTGGCAAGATAAGAAATTGCTCATGCTGAGCAATTTCTCCCCTTGCTACAATGATTTCAGCTCTATTCAATAATCATACATAGTGACAGTGTGATCATTTCAAAGTTGTCCGCTGCAAGTTAATTGTATGTAGGAAAGGGAATTAAAAACATGTAACAATAAAAACGTAGAAGTTTGAGTTATAGGGTGTTTCTGTGACTATTTTTTATCCTTTCCCACATTCAACAAATCTGTAGCAGACAACTTTGTAATTATCTTGGTAAAAATAGGGAAGATCTTTATAAATGAAAGACCAATGTTTTTTATTTAGAATTGAAAACATTGTGGCAAAAGGAGAAATTGCTCATCAAAAGCAATAAATCTTTTTGCCACAAAGTTTTCAAAAAGTCGTCTGCTGCAGATGCGTCTTAAATTGCAAAAGGGTTAGTTTACTTACTAGACATCAGTGTATTCAATGTGCATCAGTTTATGAGTTTATGAGCTGCCAACATAGTTTTGAAACAATATACACATTATACATTTAACTTAAAGAGAGAACATGATAATTACAATGCAATCAACATTTTATAAACCTATAGACTGATAATACAACATTCATCTTCACTACAAGAAATGTTTGCACATAGCCCATAACTCAATGTCAGGGCTGGAGATATAGGGCGTAGTTCATGTATTATACCCTTCTTTGACTAACAAAACCTATATTGTTGAGTACCTACGCCATAGGTTTGGGTTGGGTAATAAGAGGGATATTGCGGAGAAAGACCATTTTCACCTCTGCAATGTTACATCATATTGAATTAAAGGATTACTCAATATTATTGACCTGTGTTCTAAAATCAGACTGTGCAAGAGTTAAAAGGCTGACCAGGTACGCCACTGTTTGTCAATTTGATACAGAAAGTATTAAATGTAAAACATCTTGACCAGATGGCATCAATTCTAAAAAGTATGTTATCTTCAATGGACTAAAATGACGATTTTCGAAAACACAGAACCATATACTTGTAAAGTCTTGACATGGACAACTCATCATATTGCTATTGTAGGGAGAAAAAGCTCAGATCAATCTAGACAGAAACGGAGTGATTGTAACCAACCCTTTTTAAGTGAGCAATTGATCTACATTTAGTAATCTTTCATCTTATAGATACGACAAATACATTACAATGCACATGCTCTAATTGGTAACTTAGAATAGATGTGTTCTATTGGATCCCTTATATGTATGCATCATCGCAGCATGTGTTCTTATATGTCAGTTTTCTAATTGGTTACTTATAATGCACATGTTCTATTTGATTACTTACGGTGTATGTGTAGTGATTGGCTTCTTACAATGCATGTGTTCCAATTGATTCCATATATGCACATGTTCTAATTGATACCTTAAAATGCAGTTGTTTTTAAGTGATTCTAATGCAATTAATACCAAATGTGATAAGACCATTTTTCCACAGAGCTATTATAAAAGCTTCACTTCAGTTGTAATGACCTAGTTCAGAGTTTTCAAAAAAAGAATCATTCTTCGTATGGTCGTCCTGTAAAGTTTTCTTGTTTCTCTGCAAGTATCTGACAACCAGATCTGTCAACATGACAAGTAGCTGATCCTTTATTGCAAGTTGTTCTGGAGCTTATTCAGCCGGCCTAAATAAGCACCTTCACGCACTCAAACACACCACAGAGGCCACGAGAAGGAGTAAACCGGTTTTTGTTCCTCATTTTCTTTTATAACCCCATTTAAACCTTATGTTGTTGATACTCCAGAGAATCAGCTGAATAACATGATTCATTGGAGTATAAATACAATATGGTTTATTGGTCAAATTAAGTCTAAAGAACATGGAGTTACTCCCCCTATCTAGAGCTCTGACACTTGATCAACAGTTAACACGAGATTCCAAACTTGGGTCCTTTACCGATAAGAATGTCTCCAAAGGGTTCCGACTGCGACACCGAGATAGCGTTATGTTTTTTCAGAACTAATAATGTGTAGAACTTGGATGTCACTTGCTTCCTGTTCAGTTTCTTCGCCATGTCTTGAAAGCTAAGTTCATCAGTGTATTTAAAACCTGAATCAAGCACATGCTGCATCTGCTCTGTTCTCTTCATCCATCTGTTTTCCTCTTCTTCAGCATTCTCTGGCATGATCTCTCCACCTTCAATGTCTTCACCAAATGCCTGTGAAATTAGAAAAAAAGGGTAATATGAGCCAGTCACTGAAACAAAGTTGTTAAGTTGTTGAAAGGAAGACATAATGTGTGTGTGTCACATGTCAAAACTGCAAAGTGTAATAAGAAGATCATGAAATTATTGTGTTGGTCTGCAATGGTATTCTGAACAAAAAGTGGTTCTTAACCCCCAAATATAGACACTATTTTATCATTTTCAAGTAAATTTTGTTCCTCAATGTCAGAGAATGTAACAAAATAGTCTGGAAATGAATGTTTCAACTTGAACAAGTAGTGTTTTCAAACGGATATTTGTCATCTACTAAATTAATTGTTTGTTTATTTGTATGGTTCTTAAGCTGCGTTCAATAATATTTCAGTCATATCACATGGTTTCTTAGGCCAATTACCAGTACTGTGGGTAAGCTTATTTTGACTCCAGCGCATCAGTCATAATGCTATCTATCCCTTCAACCGTAAGTGTTAAAAGAGGGAAGTCATTAAGCCTGGACTACAAAACTAGGTCGACCACCGAGTAGCAGCCTTGCAGGACAGAGAGTGTCAACCTACAAACACATGCTTGCATCACACTTTATGCATGGCAGTTTATATATATAATTATGGTATTTTTGCTTATAAAGTTGCACTTCAATGAAAAGCTAGCCAATGAGCAAAAGATTTAAAGAATATGAGATACAAACTTAGAAAACCACCTTTGGCATTTTGCATACAGAAAAAAACCAAGATCAGTCTGCATCCTTCACAGTCTGTTTTTAGTTTTGTCTGTTTGCAACCTCAAGTCATTTAAGCTAACTTAAAGATTCTACAGAGTTTTCAAAGTAGAGAAGGAATGAAGTTTTAGTTTAAAAAGAATCAAAATGTCTTACAATAGGTCCAGCTGATGGAGGACCAACAGACGGTGGTCCTACTGACTGCGGGCCAACAGAAAATGGCGCAATAGACGGGGGACCATCTTCATCAAATTGCGGGTGGATGAGACTAGGTACTTCTGGTATATCAATCTGTGGGTTACTTATAGACTTGCTGAACACATCTGACAAATCGGGATCTACAGTAGAGGTGTTTTGCGGTGTTGGTGGAGCCGGTAATGAAGTTCTGGTCAGATTTGGGTCGCTGGTCGTGGACAGCCTGGAAGCTTCTAGGATTGATGGTTCTTCAACAATGGTACTGATCTCATCTCGAATGTTGGTTATCGTGCTCATACCCAATCTCGACTTTTCTGTAAGGTGTATTGAATGTAAATGAATCGAGTGAAAATATATCAACACAAATAATGAGCAATTTCTGCTGTTGCGCCAATGTTTTTGAAAGTCACCAGTTGCAGTCTCATCAGTATGTTTGAATATATTAAGCCTTGACACCGCATCTTGGATCCTTTGAACTTACAATGAAGACATGGCAGAATTCCTCCTAAACTCATATTTACCAACCATTACAAACATCCTTCGTATTCTTACTTATATCATTATTCATTAAGTTCTGATCGGCCAAACCAAATAGATTAGCTTATTATAACTTTGGTAACTTTGACAATTTCATTTAAATTTTTATTCCTTTTTGAGCAGTAATAAGAACATAGTAAGAATACTTGGTGAATAAAACCCCTGGAATCAAATAGCAACAAGTTCAACAGACGGAGTGAATGCATGTCTGCTTTTTTTTAAGTCGAAAAAGGGGCATAACTGAATAAGTATTAAAGCCAGAGTAATGTGACTTGGTAATGACAAGCATATTGTTCCTAGGAACATGTATTTTCGATTTATGGCCTATTTGATTGTATATGGGTATGAATTTACAAATCTGAACAAAAACAAACCTGATACAGATCGCTCGATTTCTCTGGATACATCTGTTGCGTCAAGTTCAAGTTTCTCCTCATCAACATCTTCGACTTCTTCCATCTGTTTGGTCACCAAGTTTCTCTTGTATACCTAAATTATGAAGTGAAAATGTCAGAATGAATACCTTAAATGTATAGTGACAATGTCAGAATGTATACCTGAATTATAAAGAGATAACATCAGAAAGTATATCTGAATTATAAAGCGATAATATCAGAATAAACTAGAAATATCACTGAAGGTGATGAATACCCCCAGCTAGTGCCTGACAATATACATATGTATGAGAAATTCAAGGGGACATAACTCATTTTAAAATAATTCCAGTGCAACACGCCGACAATATGCACAACTAGGCTTGGTATCAATCATTCTTGTTAAGTTATATTGAATTCTGACCAAGGGTTGCTGAGAAATAGTGTTCACAAGAAATGTCCACAGACCGACAAACCGACTGTCAAGCGTGACTCCTATATAGCCCCCCAATAAACTATGTATCTGGGGGTATAATAACTGAATTATATTGAATTATATAGCAACATTGTCAGAATCAGCCTAAACTCTTTCCCACATACAATCAATCTGAAGCAGATGACTTTAAACAAATCTAGATGAATGTATAGAAGATATCTATCAAATGCAAATATAACTAGAAAGGTTGTTTTTATGAAAAAACATATGTCTCCCCATTGCAGTTTGTCAATGACTATTAAAATATTGAACAAGGGGAGATAACTTTGCAACGAAGTAGCACAGAGTTATAATTCTTGCAAGGTGCACAACTTCACATTGCCATCTGTCTATATTCCAAGTTTCAATAAATTCCTTTAAGTAGTTTCTGAGTTCTGCTCTGGACAAAGTTTACACTATTAAAATATTGAACAAGGGGGAGATAACTCATAATTATTGCAAGGTGCACAACTTCACATTGCCATCTATCTATGTTCCAAGTTTCAATAAATTCCTTCAAGTAGTTTCTGAGTTCTGCTCTGGACAAAGTTTACACTATTAACATATTGAACAAGGGGGAGATAACTCATAATTATTGCAAGGTGCACAACTTCACATTGCCATCTAACTATATTCCAAGTTTCAATAAATTCCTTCAAGTAGTTTCTGAGTTCTGCTCTGAACAAACTTTACACTATTAAAATATTGAACAAGGGGGAGATAACTCATAATTATGGCAAGGTGCACAACTTCACATTGCCATCTATCTATGTTCCAAGTTTCAATAAATTCCTTCAAGTAGTTTCTGAGTTCTGCTCTGGACAAAGTTTACACTATTAAAATATTGAACAAGGGCAGATAACTTTGCAACAAAGTGGCCCAGAGTTATAATTCTTGCAAGGTGCACAACTTCACATTGCCATCTATCTATGTTCCAAGTTTCAATCAATTACTTCAAGTAGTTTCCGAGTTCTGCTCTGGACAAACAAAAGTTAAGAAGAAGAAGAAGAACTAGAGATTGTAACTGTAGCAACAGTTACGAACGATTCCCTTGCCATTTTATTGAACAAGGGCAGATAACACAATGGCCCAGAGTATTCGGTAATGCGCAAATACACTTGCGAAAGTACTACTACTTGATTAGGGACACATGTACTAAGTTTCAAGTCTCTATCACTTGTCGTTTTTGAGTTATACAAGTCCGAAAAATCGACCAATCAGAAACGAGTATTCGGTCATGCGCTAATACACATGCAAAAATAGTACTACTTGATAAGAAACACAGGTACTAAGTTTCAAGTCTCTATCACTTGTCGCTTTTGAGTTATACAAGTCCGAAAAATCGACCAATCAGAAACGAGTATTCGGTCATGCGCTAATACACATGCAAAAGTAGAACTACTTGATAAGAAACACATGTACTAAGTTTCAAGTCTCTATCACTTGTCGTTTTTGAGTTATACAAGTCAGAAAAATCGACCAATCAGAAACGAGTATTCGGTCATGCGCTAATACACTTGAGAAAGTAGTACTACTTGATTAGAATCACATGTACTAAGTTTCAAGTCTCTATCACTAGTCATTTTCGAGTTATACAAGTCCGAAAAATCGACCAATCAGAAACGAGTATTCGGTCAAGCTCAAATACACATGAGAAAGTAAGTCACTTGATTGGGAACATTTGTACTAAGTTTTAAGTCTCTATCTCTTTTCGTTATCGAGTTATACAAGTTCAAATCACCCAATTATTAAAAAAAATGAAAAAGGGGAGATAACTTTGCAAAAAAGTGGCCCAGAGTTATAATTCTTGCATGTTGTACAACTGCACAGTGCCATCTATCTATGTTCCAAGTTTCAATAATATCTGACCATTCGTTCACAAGATATGGCTCTGACAAAAATTGATTAAAATACTGAAAAAGGGGAGATAACTTTGCAAAAAAGTGGCTCAGAGTTATCATTCTTGAAAACTACACAAGTTCACATTGCCATCTATCTATGTTGCAAGTTTCGATCAATTCCATCAAGTAGTTTATGAGTATTGCTCTGGACAAAAATTTGGATAGGAGAAAGAAAATAATAATAATAAGAAGAATAACAAGTAATACTGTGTTAGCTAAAGCAAAAACAAAAAGTCACCCACTGCCATTTGTTTTGAAACGGTGGCCATTTTGAGAAAAAAAAAAGTTGGATGCACCCCTTTGAGTGTGTATCTATTTATGTGTGAAGTTTGATAGAGATCGCACCATCGAAATATAAAATCAAGAAATGGTGGCCATTTTAAAACGGCGGCCATTTTGAAAAAAAAAAAAAGGTGGGTGCACCACTTTGAGTGAGTATCTATGTGTGTGTGAAGTTTGATAGAGATCGCACCATCGATGTCTGAGAAATCGCGCGGAAACTTGAAATCACGAAATGGTGGCCATTTTGAAAAAAAAAAAAGTTGGATGCACCCCTTTGAGTGAGTATCTATTCATGTGTGAAGTTTTATAGAGATCGGACCATCAAAACTTAAAATCTAGAAATGGCGGCCATTTTGAAAAAAAAAAAAGCTAGATGCACCACTTTGAGTGCGTATCTATGTATGTGTGAAGTTTGATAGAGATCGCACCATCGATGTCCGAGAAAACTGGCGGACAAGTTCAGGACTAAGAAAAACAAAAAAATAACAAGTAATACTGTGTTAGCTAAAGCAAAAACAAAAAGTCACCCACTGCCATTTGTTTTGAAACGGTAGCCATTTTAAAACTTAATTCAAGGGAAACTTGAATTCAAGAAATGACGGCCATTTTGAAAAAAAATAAGTTGGATGCACCCCTTTGAGTGAGTATCTATTCATGTGTGAAGTTTGATAGAGATCGGACCATCGAAACATAAAAATCAAGAACTGGTGGCCATTTTAAAACGGCGGCCATTTTGAAAAAAAAAAAAAATGGGTGCACCACTTTGAGTGAGTATCTATGCGTGTGTGAAGTTTGATAGAGATCACACCATCGATGTCTGAGAAATCGCGAGGAAACTTGAAATCACGAATTGGTGGCCATTTTGAAAAAAAAAAATGTTGGATGCACCCCTTTGAGTGAGTATCTATTCATGTGTGAAGTTTGATAGAGATCGGACCATCAAAACTTAAAATCTAGAAATGGCGGCCATTTTGAAAAAAAAAAAAAGCTAGATGCACCACTTTGAGTGAGTATCTATGTATGTGTGAAGTTTGATAGAGATCGCACTATCGATGTCCGAGAAAACTGGCGGACAAGTTCAGGACTAAGAAAAACAAAAAAATAATAATAACAAGTAATACTGTGTTAGCTAAAGCAAAAACAAAAAGTCACCCACTGCCATTTGTTTTGAAACGGTGGCCATTTTAAAACTTAAATTCAAGGGAAACTTGAATTAAGAAATGACGGCCATTTTGAAAAAAAAATAAGTTGGATGCACCCCTTTGAGTGAGTATCTATTCATGTGTGAAGTTTGATAGAGATCGCACCATCGAAACATAAAATCAAGAAATGGTGGCCATTTTAAAACGGCGGCCATTTTGAAAAAAAAAAAGTTGGGTGCACCACTTTGAGTGAGTATCTATGTGTGTGTGAAGTTTGATAGAGATCGCACCATCGATGTCTGAGAAATCGCGCAGAAACTTGAAATCACGAAATGGTGGCCATTTTAAAAAGGCGGCCATTTTGAAAAAAAAAAAAGTTGGATGCACCTCTTTGAGTGAGTATCTATTCATGTGTGAAGTTTTATAGAGATCGGACCATCAAAACTTAAAATCTAGAAATGGCGGCCATTTTGAAAAAAAAAAAAGCTAGATGCACCACTTTGAGTGCGTATCTATGTATGTGTGAAGTTTGATAGAGATCGCACCATCGATGTCCGAGAAAACTGGCGGACAAGTTCAGGACTAAGAAAAAACAAAAAAATAATAATAATAATAATAAGAAACTGAACAAAAACAATAAGTCCCCCAAACTCCGTTTGGGTGACTTAATAAGAAGTATAAGAAACAGAGCAAAAACAATAAGTCCCCAAAACTCCGTTTGGGTGACTTAATAAGAAACTGAACAAAAACAATAAGTCCCCCAAACTCCGTTTGGGTGACTTAATAATAATAAGAAACTGAACAAAAACAATAAGTCCCCCAAACTCCGTTTGGGTGACTTAATAAAAAACAATAGAAAAACAATACGATTCCCAACTCTGTTGGGGAATCGTAATAATAATAAGAATAAGAATAACTACAAATACAGCATGTCCCCCCTTTCGGAGAAGGGGAGACATAATTATTAGATAGACTATAGATTTGAAAACAGTGTGGCAAAAGGAGTAATTGCTTGCTTTGAGCTATTTTTTCATTTTGTCACAATGTCATAGCAAAGTGTCTATATGTGGGAAACCAGTAAAAGCTGCGTAATCAAGGTCTAATTTTACATTTCAAACTTGTTATTTCACCTGTCTCACAGAGATAATTCAAAAGATTTCTTGAAATCAGACAAACCTAACAAATATCCCTTCATATTAACGTTAAATGTCCTACCTTGTATGTATATTTTGATCTAATAGCTCGACCAGGCAGGGCAAAGAGCTTTTCAAACCCTCCAGTTTCTTTCCAGTGCATGAGTTTTTTGGTAGGTGGAGCAAGATCCAGTGTTGTGACAATGTCGGAAGTATCTGAGAGCTGAAGTTTCATGGTTTCACTTGGTATGCCTTGTTGTTCATCAACAATCAGTTTTCTCTTTCTCTTACCTCTTCTTTCAATACCTAGAGTAGATATTCATTTAAACATTTATATACCTGGTAAACCCTTTGCTTGCTGAAACCCACTTTGTGAAGCTAGGCCCTATACAGTTGGCTGCTCAATTCAACATTTAATCTTGGTATTCCTTAAATTGGTTATAGATTCTTCGGAATTTCTTGCAAATACAGAGCATGCAAGTCCATGTTAAAAATATAGCATGGAAAGGGTTAAAAGAGACCGATAGTTGCATTACAATGAATAATCAAGCCAAGTCTTGAAAACTGATTTTATTCAAATTTGAAATTATAGCTAATTGCATACTTCAATCGGTTTTAGGTAATTAACCCTTTTTCAGTAGCTCTCAGGGTGCTTAAATGACAAGATTACGAATAAGGATCTCCTGATCAGACTACGCTCAGACCAAAGGCCTGACCTGAACAGAATTCCTTGGCTGTTCAAAACAAAATACTAGAAACCTCTTGTCATGATTTAAATTTAAAGAAATATATGCTTATTTCTATCTTTAAAATAAGAAGAAAATAATGCATCCCAATTGGTTTGTTAACTACAAACTGATAAAAAAAATCTACTTTTGCTTAAGGTTGCCATATAGTTTCACTTCATCTTTGCTGAAATACAGTCAATACTATTTTTGTAGAGAATTGAGATAACATAATTTTAAGATGCAGTATCAAAGTGAGTGTAAAATAATGCATACCTGGAATAGCTGTGACGTCTAATGGTTCTAAAGCAAAAGCCTCCTCCTCATTTGTGATCAGAGTCAACTGTTCATGGGACGTGCCTGCTGCTGGAGTGTTTACTATCACTGTGTCAGACTGACCGGGAGTAGGTTCTTCTGGAATGGATGAAATATACAGTAAATGAGACAGATCATGAAACTGGACCATTAATTGAATGGGGTTAAGCGCCGTTTCAACTATTTTTCAGTCACATCAAGACGGTGTCTGTTCACCTTCTGATGTGTTTCCTGGAGTTATCACAACAGACTGCTTCCCCACATAGACTGTTTGCACATTGGTGACAGAGGAATGACGCTTGTCACAGTAACTTTTGTCCAACGTTGGAAAGAATGGGGATGAAACAACTCACAATCCCTGAATTGACAGCCTCTGTTGCCTCCGACTTAGCTAACAGTGCTCAATATGAAAATCGACAAAGGTCTGCTGCAGATTTGTTGTATGTGGGAAAAAGGGTCAACTGCATGTGAATGATGGTTAAACAATGCAACAGATTACAAAATCAACAGAATGATGAAGTTACCTATTGGTTTCTCTGTGGGGGCTGGTGTTGCTATGATCACTTCAGGTACAGCTGGTGTATCTTCAAACAAATTACCTCCCTCTAGTAACTCATCGCCTGTAAGTAGAGAACATCTTTAAAAAGCTGTACAAAGTGTCCATTCTATTGCCTTGTTGATTGATTTGGGTATAAATGGGGCTTTAATATTATTTCAACAATTTTACTGTCATTACTGCAGATAGTTTCCTGACTTTGCCACACCAGTCTTTTCAAGTAACTGACTGCTTTTGTAAATAGACTATAAATCCATTGGTGAAAGACAAATTGACTTGTCCAACATCTGAAAGAATGTTTGCCCGGCTGGAGTTTGAACTTCTGCAGTTTAAGCTTGATCTTCAATGTTTGCTTATTTCAATACACATTCAGCAAATTAATTCCAGATTATACAGGTAATTCAAGCATTTTTCAATTCTAAATTTCAAGCTCTTTTTGTTTTGCAATGAAGCATGGGAATATTGTCTGTAATTCGTGTTCAAAACTTAATCTACAGAAAGTGTACTTTCTTCACAAGAGTTTGTAGTCCTGAACTCATAATACAATGTATCAGGAAATTATAAAGATAGTGGAAACATAGTGGGAAAAGAGGACATTGCCCAAGATGAGCAGCTTTCTTATGCCAAAATATTTTCATCCTCTTTTGTAAATAAATATATACAACACACATACTCTCCTTCATACATTTTACTTTTGTTTTCAGTCATCTGCTACAGATTTGTTGCATATAAAAAAAGCCTAAAACTATATGAGCCTGCCTGAACGAAAAGGTACAAATCAGCTTCTGAGTACTGTTCTAGATCCAGATCAGCAGTGCATCTACTCCGATTATGATCATCTTTGTTCATATATTACTTACATAATAAGTTTGTTAGAAGCTACACTGATCAGATATGACAACTTTTACCTTTACCTACGGATGGGCTCATGTATTTCTAGGTTTTATATTACAGTTGAATGTGCAAGAGGCATGTATACATATATACATGTATATATATATGAGAACACATGATTAAATGTAAAACAGTGGACATACCTAGGAAATCTTCACCTACTCCACCCCCAAAACTGTCAGCATCATCGTCATCATCATTGTCATCTGATAGCAATAACAACAAACAAAATATAAAATCAAACAGAAACATGTATAAAACCTAAAACCAATTCTTATTCCATGACTTAATTCACAATAACAAGGGTCCATTCTAAAGATCCAAAACAGGTCGAAAATTTAAAGAGAATACTCATCATATGCGTTTAACAGACTCTCTATCAGCACCGTTGAGAGCCATTACTGAGTGTTTTAAGACATTTGTTTTGTTTGTACGTTTAACGTTTAACCCTTTCCCTCATACAACAATTCTGCAGCAGACTACTTTGAACATATTTTGTCAAAACATAGAAAATCTCCATAATTGAATGGATAACCTATGACAAAAAGTGGAAAACATTGTGACAAAAGGAGAAATTGCATGTTTTGTGCAATTTCTTCTTTTTTCACTATGTTATCAAAAAGCCGTCGGCTGCAGAGGCGTCAGAAAGCGTCTATATGAGGGAAAGGGTTAAAACAATTCTTTTGATTAACTGAGTAATGAAGAGGGAGAAATACCAATTTTTCTCAAGCATTAAAACTTGAAAATGAATAACTTTGCTCCATAAAAAGTCTTATGAAATGAGATTTTCTGTTAGTAACAAATTGAACATATAACAAGTAAACTCTTAAGTTTGTAGAAAAAAGGAGTTTAACAAGTTTAAAAAGTTGAAATAACAATAAACAAGACAACTCTTAAGAAGAGTAGTAATTTAGTAAAGTGACATTTATTCAAATCAAAAATTCATACACATTTCAAAATCACATCAAATTGAATTCTAGGAATTGTGTTGTGAAAAGTACTAGTGGTATGATTTCATTTTTACCACAAGGTTTTTAACTCTATTCAATATGTATGCTTTCATTGATAGAGATTTTCATGTATTTTTTTTTTATTCAAATTAAACTGCTGCATACATATGGTTGGTTACATATGGGAAAGGGCTAAACCAAAAACCCTACTAACAAAACAATAAGCATTAACAATGAAAGCATATCAATGTTCTTACCAATAAATCCCCCGCCACCAAAATCATCCCCCATCATAGGTGGGGGCAGGTCAACATCCATGGCCTGTTCTGTTGATGGTTCCGCCAGCATTGTGTCAGATTTGTCAGTAATTTGTTGCATGGAAATGTCAGGCCGGGGACTTTTGTAGTAGGCGTCATCGAACTGGGCATCTCTTAGTAACTCTCTCTCATCGAAACCAACATCGCCTGAAATCAATTAAAATTTGAAATATGTCATGAACCCATGTAATCAATCAGAAGTGTTCTGCTGATTAAATGAGGCTTTTGCCAACACTAAGTAGTTATAACATAGACAGGACAGCTAGATGGAGGCCTGCTTGACTGTTATACAGTTATAGCATCTTGGTCAATTCATCTAACCAGTCTGCAAAACTGGCAGTATCCTATGGTCCCTGACCAGGATCTTTTGGTTTGGACCAATGAAAAAAAATCTCCTTTGGCCAATGTAAATGTACATGTAATACAGGCATAACATAACCAAATATTAAGGATTTTAGGACCAGTGAATTTCAATGTTGTTAACTTGCACCTGTATTCCACACTTTCTTCCAAGGTAACAGGCTAACTACCTCCATCATAGATTAGTTAACCCTTTCATTTATGACAAAAGTCGCTTGTCAAAATAACTTCTGTCAATCATTGCAATAAATGAATGGTCTAACTGGGGGGGGGGTCAAAATCTGAACAATGTAAATGTAGAACCTCGTAAATCATTACTTAAGAAAATTTAAATACCTAGAAACGGAAGTTGAACAAGAATGATAATTGCCTGTTAAGTCAAGCCATAATAGACCGACGATGGAAAAGATTTCCTGGTTTACTTGAAGTTTACTTGAAGCCAGAAGGTCGCTCAATTTGTGTTATGCAACAACTATGATTTGGACCTTTCAAATTCTTACCAAAGTTATCATCTCCAACAAAAGAAATGGTTGTAAGATCTTCCTTCATTGTGATCTCCTCTGGTCTACTTTGGTTCACAGTGGAGAACGGGGCATTGACATCTATATCACTGTGGAAAAAGGGATACATTACAAAAATCACTTACATTAACAGGGCTGTACAAATCCCATAGCCCGACAAGTCATAAATCGCATCGGGCAAGTCGCTAATTGCAACATCTCAGTCCCAGACAAGTGGCATTTTCCAAAAATCCACGTCCCATTATATCAACTCATTTACGTAACAGTGAATGTAAATTACTGTGTCTGGTAGCCCGGCTTAATTACTAACACACATGTCTGTCGTGTATAAATTTGACTGTATGTTACATGGGAAAAACCACTCGTGCGTGACCATAACAAATCAATAACAGTAGGCGGAGTTACCCACCTGTCATATCGAGTGATTTCAGCCAACCGAATCGCGTCAGTAATAGTCGATTAACGTGGTATATATATCCAATAAGGCGGTCCAATCATAAGTGACAATTGTGCCTTGGGCTGTGTTATTTCATAAAAGCTAGGGAATTACCAATGGATCGGTCTCATTAAAATATTCCCTTAAATGTATTTTGATCCATATTTCTACTTTCGGTATGCGATGTTTGCAAACTGGTGCAAACCGGTTCAGAAAGACTTGTAAGAAATTTTCGCCATGCAGAAGTTAATAAAATAAATTCGATCCAAATTAAAGACAATACGACAACTGCTAAAAATTATCTTGCCGTTTATCAATTTGAAATACCTTCAAGATCAACATAATATTCGTAATATCAGGGACACAAAGAAAATTGTTTGGAATGAAATATATAAATGATTCCCCCCCCCGAGTATGATAATTGCCCAATCACGGCTTTGTTTACCAAAATTAATTAGCATAAATGGCGGGGAAAAAAAAATCATATGACTTAATAGTTGCGATTTCATTGGGTGAATGACATTCGCGACCTGACGACTCCGATGTTTACATTCAACGCTGTTTACCGATTTCTAATTCTCAAAGTAGGGAACCATGATTAACATTGCGCAATCATCAAAATGGCGGCTATGCTGCGAATAATACCGCAACACCAATCTGACTAAATGTAAATGCGTAGCGTTAATAGGAGATGATTTTAATGAGATTGACCGCAACACATGAAACAAATTTAACGTTTTGTTGTCTTTCATTTTTTTGGACAAGATTTTTTGATTTAATAACTACATTGAACCTGATAAATTTGACCTTTGGTTAATAAAATTGAATTTATCAATGTCTTTATTTGTAAAACTGACCCTGGTATCGAACACTGCACTGTTTCGGTGAGGGACCTAAATCGGTGACCTTATTATTTTGTTATCTTCAATTTGAAGTGCTATTGCATCATTTGACTATGTTGTCTCAAGTTTAACATTTATGTCAATAGCTTTTGAATCTTTTGTAAATATGGATAAAATACATACATTTTATGCAGAATATTTCAAATAACCTAGCTAGTGAAAAATAATCTCTTTTCCAAATTTTTTTTTTTTAACTGAATGCTGCACTACAGGTCTTTTGCAATAATGTTATTTGAATTGGTCACTACCCTTAAATCATGTACAGTGTGTGCTCTTAATGTTATCTTTATACAGAACTAGAAAATAACCCACTAAAAAACAAATAAAACACTCAAGAAACCGCGATCCGGGCTACCACACAATTCTTAAATTTGTCGCATGTTAAACTTGGTTTGCAGAAAAGTGGGACAAGTGAGAATCTTAGCAGGACAAGTGGCATTCTGAAAGTCACTTGTCCTGGACAAGTGGCTGAATTTTTTTTTTGTACAGCCCTGATTAAAAGGGGCATAGATAGCGAGGAGTAAATAGGCCTTACTAAGGAATACCTCTAAAAGTGCAGTAAATCCTGATAAATTATGGGTACACAAAAGAATTGCCTCACTGAGAGGGATTTTTTTGGACTACCCACAATATACAGTTTTTAGATAAAATGAGGTTGTTAGAAAAAGAATAAACCCATTATCTAACGCTGATATTTAAGGCTTATAAACCATGGATCCAGTGCCCAAACTATAAAATTCTTAAAACGTTCTTGGTGCTCAGAAATGAACTCCATGCTCCAAATAAGACTTATTTTGAGAATAAATTTGCTTCCAACCAAACCAATCGTATACTTGAGACTTTCTGAGTAAGAATTAAACTTTTATAGAAAGCATATATTCAAAACTTGTTTCATTATTATGAAACAAATGTCTCAAATGAGGAGGAAGTAATGAAACATTTTTAAATTGGAGTCAACTATGTAATAAACTTTCCTTATTCCGGTTTTATACGGTCATACCTTTGAAACAATGTCAATTTTGCTGTACAAACGTATGTATTTGCGACACTGATAACTGTTTTGAAAGATTTCCTTCAAATGGTAGCGGAAAAATTGTTCTAAATAATAGCGTTTTCATTTCAAGTTGTATTTTTTTTATCTTAAATGTCATGGCAGATGTATGTAATTGATATCATCATGCAGGTAATTTTATTCCAGGGCTACAATCTGCTTAAGATTTTATCTAACCACTTGAAACAAGAAAGTACTGACAATTTCTTTAATACCACTACTATTGTCCCAAAAACATCCCTATTGATGTTGGCAGGGCTGTACAAATCCCATAGCCCGACGTCCGGGACAAGTCATAAATCGCATCGGGCAAGTCGCTAATTGCAACATCTCAGTCCCGGACAAGTGGCATTTTCCAAAAATCCACGTCCCATTATATCAACCCATTTACGCAACAGTGAATGTAAATTCCTGTGTCTGGTAGCCCGGCTTAATTACTAACACACATGTCTGTCGTGTATAAATTGACTGTATGTTACATGCGAAAACCACTCGCGCGTGACCATAACAAATCAATAACAGTAGGCGGAGTTACCCACCTGTCAGATCGAGTGATCTCAGCCAACCGAATCGCGTCAGTAATAGTCGATTAACGTGATATACATGTATCCAATAAGACTGTCCAATCATAAGTGACAATTGTTCCTTGGGGCTGTGTTATTTCATGAAAGCTAGGGAATTACCTATCGATCGGTCTCATTAAAATATTCCCGTAAATGTATTTTGATCCATATTTCTACTTTCGGTATGCGATGTTTGCAAACTTGTGCAAACCGGTTCAGAAAGACTTGAAAGAAATTTTCGCCATGCAGAAGTTAATAAAATAAATTCGATCCAAATTAAAGACAATACGACGACTGCTAAAAATGATCTTGCCGTTTATCAATTTGAAATACCTTCAAGATCGACATAATATTCGTAATATCAGGGACACAAAGAAAATTGTTTGGAATGAAATATATAAATGATTCCCCCCGAGTATGATAATTGCCCAATCACGGCTTTGTTTACCAAAATTAATTAGCATAAACGGCGGGAAAAAAAAATCATATGACTTAATAGTTGCGATTTCATTGGATGAAATGAGAAATTGAGTGAATGACATTCGCGACCTGACGACCCCGATATTTACATACAACGCTGTTTACCGATTTCTAATTCTGAAAGTAGGGAACCATGATGAACATTGCGCAATCATTAAAATGACGGCTATGTTGTGAATACCACAACACCAATCTGACTAAATATAAATGCGTAACGTTAATAGATGATTTTAATGAGATTGACCGCAACACATGAAACAAATTTAACTATTTTCATTTTTTTTGACAATATTTTTTGATTTAAAGGACAACGCTCGGCTGAAAACAACCCGCTTTGATATGAAAGATATCGATCTCAACTAAATTTATTTTAGATGCATTTCATTAACAAACACCTTATAATCAAGAAATTGTAATTTTAAGACGACTAAAAGTGCTTTTCGGTTCCGGTAATGGGCGCGGCCATTGTTTGCTTATCAGTCGATCGCAAGACATTCTGATAAGAATCATGACGTCATAACCCCTCATCGGTTCATTTATCACACAGTAAAGTATACACATAGCCGGTGGTCGAAATTAAAAATTAAACATCGTAACTATAAAAAGAATTTATAATAGTTTGTGAAATACTTTAACGTAAAATTACTTGCTCAAATAAGAGTTCTTGGTGCATATATTTGTTTCTGTAGTGTACTAAATCGACTAAATCATGACCCCTTCGTGAAGGATATTGTGGGTGGGGTAGTGTTACGAAAACCATACAGTTTTGTTACTGGAATTTGTACAAGCGAATGAACAATGCCTCAGTGCCAGGCAATTCACTGCACAAACAGACAGGGAAATGGCAAGAAAAGCCTCTTTCGGTTTCCGAAACCTGAAAAGGGAATTAAAGAGAGAAAATTGTGCAAAAAATGGATTGACAATTTGAAAAATGGAAAACTTCGGATTGAAACATTTCGTGACTATAAATATAGAGTGTATGTCAAAACCCATATGGTCAAAACCCATATGGTTCCTTTTTGTCATAGTAGTCAAAACCCATATGGTAAAAAAAACGGGGTAGTCAAAACCCATACGATAGAAAATGCAGGGTAGTCAAAACCCATACAATAGAAAAAACATGGTAGTCAAAACCCATATGGTTGAAAATGCAGAGTAGTAATAATTCAGTCACAGATGATAGTTAGTTTAATTAGTATATGGATGCCAAATACTAAGTCTTTTTATTTAAACATAACACAATTTATAAATATTAATTAAAAAAGAGAAAAGCAAAATATAATCAATTAGCATAGCCCACTTAAATGGAGACTGAAGTCTTTTCTGATGGATGAGAGTCCCTCTCTTTACACGCTTCTGTGGGGCCTGTCCAATATCAGATCACATAATTGAATTAAGGTGATAATTATTTTAAAGTGATATTTTCTATAAATGAAAACAATAGGTTATATGCTCTCACAGTTATTGATTGTGTTAATCATAATTACTATGCTATTAGTAATTACTATCTTAAGATGTTCTTTGTTAAAATATTGTCTATTGTTAACTGCTTTCAACAATTGAAGACCTACATTAACTATTACTGCCGTTTGTTTGTAACTTTCACAATGTTACTATCGCCAACCAAGACCGTACTAACAATCAGTGTGAATCATGGAATAACGCCTTTAAACATCTTGTTGGACACAAGAACCCTTCCCTTTGGACAGTTATTAATTCTATTATTTAGCCTTTTCTTAATACAAGTAACCTACATCTAAGATAAATGGCAACCATATACTAAATACTTAAAGTAATTATCATCTGTGACTGAATTATTACTACTCTGCCTTTTCAACCATATGGGTTTTGACTACCCTGTTTTTTCTATCGTATGGGTTTTGACTAGCCTGCATTTTCTATCATATGGGTTTTGACTACCCTGTTTTCTTTTACCATATGGGTTTTGACTACTATGACAAAAAGTGACCATATGGGTTTTGACCATATGGGTTTTGAATGTCCCCCATAAATATATGGTAGTGTGTGAAGATCATTTAGCATAAATTAAAATATAATTCTTTATAATCTACAGCATATGACTTTGAAATTATAAAATCCAAAATACAGAAACTCTCAATAAAGGATATTTTTATCAATAAATATTATTCCATTATATGGACAGTTTCAGTTAAGAAACACTGTTTTACTGGAATAGAGAATCACTATTATTTATAAATCATTTGTTTTCTTCAAAATTATAAAAATTGTCAAATCAAAATCATTATCATCAAGTAACTTACAAGCTGATAAGATTACATCAAAGTGTCATAAAACACACTAGTGTGCCTGTACATCACAGCCAGATGGTCACACAGCAGGGGACCAACCATAAAGTACTGTCAATCAATGATAGTATTCTTTTGTTATGCAAGGGTCAGTCCAAGCACACCACCCTCTGCACAGCATGGGTCATAATTTTTTGTAGGTTTTTTTGTAATTAAAAGAAATGCCATTTATAAGCAAGAACATTTATTAAAAATAAATCAGTTGATAATAACAATAAATGTTATATTTTACTTTCTCCTGATTTTCATTCTTTTTTACAGTCATATAAATATCAAAATCATTCATGCATATCCCCATTTTAATTCAAGGAGACCACTTTGAAAACATCTAAGCAAATTTTGGGTAAACCTGTAATAACCTTTTTCCTCATACTACAATTCTGCAGCAGACGACTTTGAACAGATTGTGTAATATTTTGTAAAAAAATGGAAAATCTTTATAATTAAATGTATAACCTATGACTAAAAGTGGAAAATATTGTGGCAAAAGGAGTAATTGCATGTTTTGTTCAATTTATTCTTTTGTCACTATGTTTTCATAAAGCCATCTGCTGCAGAGGCATCATAAATTGTCTATATTAGGGAAAGGGTTGAAGGATATAATATATGTAAAGAGTTGAAAACGTTTTGGCAAAAAGTGTCTGCTGCAGAAATTCTCAATAATTGCATGGAAAACCTATGACTAATAATAGATAACATGATTGCAAAAGGAGCAATTTCATATTTTGTCACCATGTTTTCAAAAAGCAGTCTGCTGCAGAGGCATCAGAAAGCATCTGTATTTGGGATTGATTGGGGTTTAACGCCGTTTTTAACAATTTCTCAGCCATATGCTGTAATTAAGTAACTGCTTCTTTTCGCCCCACGTTTTCATAAGGCATCGACTATTGTTTATTTGAGGGATTTTTTTTTTGTGCAGTTTCTCCTTTTCTGGTATTGCATTAGAAAGTTTGTGTTGTACTGATTATTATTTAATCTAATTGAAAATATTAAGAAGGCGTCATTACTTTAATCGGCTTTATAACTAAAATTAAACGTTAATCATTCATTGATGTGTTCTTGTTTATTCCTTTTATTTAATTTCTCATTTATAATTGCATTGACAGAAAAGTTTCGAAAATGTACGTTTCGTATATGACTAAAGATATTTTATTTAATTGTAGTATTGTCTTATCACATTGTGCGGTAAAACTTTATAAAACAGCATATATAAGAATTATTCTATACATTTTCCCTTTCGACGTTTTGACTCCCGTTTTTTCTTGTTTATCAATTCGACGTTTTGACTGTTTAAAAGATAAGATGGCGATATGAAAATTTTCTAATCTGTACCTATAGTGAAAAACGAATGAGGGGTTATGACGTCACAGTAAGCTATAAATAGACCAATATGGCGGCGCCCATAGCTGATCGACACGACGTGAAAACACAAACTTTAAAAGCATATATCTTGGTAGTTACAGCATATAAAACAAAATTAATTACATCAAAATGATGCATTACTGTAGGGCTATTAAGGGATATAGTTTAGACTCAGCCAAGCGTATTCCTTTAATAACTACATTGAACCTGATCAATTTGACTTTTGGTTAATAAAATTGAATTTATTTAATATGAATGAATGTATATGGTTTTACGGCGCATCGACAGCTAAGGTCATTTAGCGCGCATTTAAATTTAATTATTCATGATCCCTGGGTGAACAAACCAGTACTAGGCTAGAACATGTGCCTTGCCCAAGAGCACTCCACCATGACCGAATTGCCACGACTGGGGATCGAACCCGGGACACCCGGTTTCGAAATCCCCGACGCTAACCACTCGACCACAGCGGATTCCTATTTAATATGTCTTTCTTTGTAAAACTGACCCTCGTATCGAACACTGCCCTGTTTCGGTGAGGGACCTAAATCGGTGACCTTATTATTTTGTTATCCTCAATTTGAAAAGTGCTATTGCATCATTTGACTATGTTGTCTCTGTCAATAGCTTTTGAATCTTTTGTAAATATGGATAAAATACATACATTTCATGCAGAATATTTCAAATAACCTAGTGAAAAATAATCTCTTTTCCAAATTTCATTTTTTTTAACTGAATGCTGCACTACAGGTCTTTTGCAATACTGTTATTTGAATTGGTCACTACCCTTAAATCATGTACAGTGTGTGCTCTTAATGTTATCTTTATACAGAACTAGAAAAAACCCCACTAAAAAACAATTAAAACACTGAAGAAACCGCGATCCGGGCTACCACACAATTCTTAAATTTGTCGCATGTTAAACTTGGTGTGCAGAAAAGTGGGACAAGTGAGAATCTTAGCAGGACAAGTGGCATTCTGAAAGTCACTTGTCCTGGACAAGTGGCTGAATTTTTTTTTTGTACAGCCCTGGTTGGAAGTATGTTTCTACCTAAAACTTGTTTGCGCAACATACTTTATTTTATATAATTAACAATAATCCAAGTTAATATACTGTAGCATGGTATTTTGAACATCATATTAATTAAATCTCATAAAAATAGCTGCAGCAAGATAATAGAATTATTTATTTTGAAAGCACACAATATCATGTCAAGCTAGAGGGTATGTTGGATCAAATTGTTATCCATGAAGCAGCAAGATACAAAGATTTTTTTCTTCGTTTGCCAAAATGTTTTCCATTTAGTCAATCATTATAGTAATTTATACTTTAATTTACAGTCCCCCCCCACCCAACCCATATTTTTGCAAAGATGTTTTCAAAGTTGTCTTCTGCAGATTGGTTATATATTCTGTATATTCTGGAAAAGAGTTTAAGTTTATTTTTTCACTCACTTGAGGTCATCCAGAGCGTCAAAGTCGTGGAAGTTTTCCTGTAGAGTGATAGCATGTACAGCGGCCTCTCGGTTCTCTTCTGGCAGATCTACCACTCCAGGCCTAAAGGCCATCTTGATTTTCACAAAGGCTTCATTACAGTCAGCCAGCAAATATTTGGCTTTCCTAGAGTAGATCCTCACCACTCCCAGTAAGAGATGACCGGATGTTCTCAAAGCCAATTTCACCTGAAATCAGTTCAGTGGGCTTGTTAATCCATCGTGTTACACTATGTACTTACAATACAACTAATGAACTATAACAGTTTATTAAACCATTGATATGTGCAAGATGGTAAGGTCTTCTGTTACATTTTTTCTCTATTAATTGGCTATGCCAGATATATAGACTTAAGATTGTCAAGATAAATGTTTAATTTAAAAAAAGTCTAAGATAAAGATGCAGCCGACTCCAACACTGTGCATTAAAGCAATCTAACAGAGACTGTCATTTCCTGTTTATATGTGTTATAGACCAGGGGTGGCGAAATCCATTGTCCATATTGCCCAGCTTGTCCCACAGCCTGTACGGACAAGTGAAATTTTGTAGGGATTTACTAGATATAAATATCATATGGACAAGTGCAAAATAGCATTTTGAAAAAACGGACAAGTAAGTAAAAATCATATTTCGCCACCCCTGTAAGACATAGCTCTATAACAAAACATGTCAGTTACTTCACTAGTTACTAGTAGTATACTCATGGACATTGAAAGGTGAGGGTAAATGATAATGACACATTGACACCAAAACACAAGATGTCATGGTACTACTACAGGGTTCTCCCCAGACCCTTATGGCGTATCGGCCCCGCTACGCCTTAAAAATATTTTTTTTTTAGCGCTACGGCTTAAAATTGCCGCTACAGCTTAATTCCCAAAGCGATACACCTTAAATATTTGTGATATTGGGTAATAACAAAGAACAATTTTCAGGAATAAGGGTTAAATTCCACACCGACGGCTGTGGACAAAGATAAAGGGTTGTTTAATCGATCCCAGTACAGTACACAAGTCTCGCTGCAGGCGGTATACCTCCATTTTGAGATAAGAGTATGTCACGTGACGCGACAGCCACGTGACCTAAGACCTAAATCTTATTGGCTGACTTCGATTTCCTGCTATAGGTTAAATACACTGTTGTATGTATTTATCTGACTAAGCTTTAAGCTGTACTATAGTAATACAGAGCGAGACGAATACGACCATTCTGTATGGTCCCCATTTTTATAGCTTTCATCAATGTCAAATGACAGCGAGTAATACTTGGAATCGAAGCTATAAAGTAATTTCACTTAGTAATTACAATGCCATTTTGCTATCGAGTGTGGAGTTTAAACATGTCTAAGAGATCATTTAGTCTGATTTCGGATTTTTTTGATGCTTTATTATCTTCAGAAAAAAGACCTTGACTATGCCCTTGTAAAACCACTGGTAGCTGCCACCATTTCAACAATAAAAGGATTTGAAACAGAATCTGGGATCCACATGTCCTCCTTAGATGATGTCATAAATGACCTACGAACAAAGCCATTTACTTTCAAACAAAAAGATGATGAGAAAGAGAAATTTTTGAATGAGGTAAATTTATGTTTTGTATCACTTCTGTTTGTTGTTTTGTTGTCAACAATTTTTAATGCAATAACAATAATCCTTCAGTATGTATTTTTTGTTTATACATATACATTATTATATTAAGATTTATTTTAAAGAATCCGGCATTATGAGTTTTGGACTTTTACTTATTTTAATTAATTATTTTCAATTTATTTGTAGGTTTACAAGCCCTTCCTGACAAACATCATAAAAAACTTACAAGCACGATTCCCAGACTTGCCCCTACTTGAATGTTTTAGGATTTTTGACCCCTCCCTACTTCCCGAAGACTTTGCTGAACGAAGTTCTTATGGACTAGATTCAATTAAGGTATATTTTTGTCTGCTTAAAATTGAACTAAATGTTTAGGTTAACATACTTTTGTTTAATGCATATAAAAAGCAACCCTGACAATTTTCAAATATGCATATTTGGATTTTAAAAGTCTTTGAACTTATAATGAAAATTACAATGAAATCGGTTATTGAATGATGTATGTGTACAGTTTGTTATTTCTTAACTATAATATGAATATCTACATTCCTATACAATGTTAACATCTAAAATATTCTGCCAATGGTACAAAAATTAAATAGATGGTATTGATTAATAAAAGTATTTATAATGTGACTATTGATATTACAGATACTTGCCAACCACTATAATTTAGATGTCAATGAAAGTGAACTAGAGTGGAGAACCATTATCAACTACATTCCAAATATTCAAGCCCACACTACGTCTGCAGTGATGACACATGTTGCCAAGCAGAAAGATGCATTCCCTAACATCAGTAAAGTCGCCACCGCAGGATTGCTCGTTCCAACTTCAACAGCAGGTTAGAATGACTGAACTAAATTAATTTCTTTCCTTGGTAAAAAAAAAACCTTTAAGCTCCCACACCTCAGAACAAAAACAAAGTGTGACTTTCATTATTAGACATAAGACTGGCACTGCAATTTAAAATTAGTTTTTGGATGATTTACATTAATTAAAGTAAATATTTGAACAGTAAAGGTTTGTAGAGGAAATAATATCACCTTTTTTTTCATTACAGATTGTGAAAGGGGATTTTCCTCCCTTAAGCGAATCAAAACAATATTGAGGAACAACCTCTCCACAAGAATCCTTGGCTGCTTAATGACCATATCCTTGGAGGGCCCAAACCCAAACGAACTAAATGTGTCAAAGTGTGTTGATTTGTGGCACCAAGAGAAAAAAAGAAGAATTGTTTTCAATTGATAAAAATGTTATGTTTTATATGTTATGTTAAAAAACTATAGTAAATTTTATGTATTTAAACTTGTTGAAATGTATTAAATCATCTCTCTTAAATTAACTATTTTATGTCCATTTTTTTACACCTTATCCACTATTGAATAATTTCCTTTCACCATTCAATCAATCATTCCCCACACCCCTCCTCCCCCCCAAAAAAAAGTTCATGGATGCTCTAGTTTCTTATATTAAATTATTCATACACTCACTGATCTGCTAAAGACAGGATTTGGTTCCTACTTAATTTTTTCTTTTATTAGCTTTGAGCTGCCCAGGAAATTGAATTTAAGGCTTTCCATTACAAGGAAACCCAGGAGCTTCCCGGGGGGCTTCGCCCCCCGGTCCCCCACAATGGCGCTGCCCTTAACCCGTAGGGGGCCTAACGCGGCCCCCTTAACCCCCGGCGTTTACCACTACAGCTTCAAATATTTCTGGGGAGAACCCTGCTACTACTAGCCTGATGCTGCTTGTATGTATTTTAAAAATGACCATACCTTTGGTTTCATGATGGCCTCCACACTGCTGTCTATGTTAGTCTCAAACACATGGGCTTTGGTTAATTTCTTGTCCCAGTGAGCTGCCAGCCATATTCGAGCCAAAGGCCCTTTCTTACTCAACACAAAATGTGCATAAAACATTTTGATTTACTGTCACCACTCTCTGAAAAAAAAAAAAATTGCATTGTTCCAGTTGTTTAAAAGTTAAAAGAATATAATCAAACTTTGCGGGTCAGCTCCACTTGTTTCGGTATTTCACAGACTTGTGTCCCAGTTCCATATACTTATACTATATTAAGTTTGTCCGCGTCAGTGTATCAGTCGAGTCAAGAGACATTGAATATGAAGATGCAAATCACTGCATTAATTATCCCATATCTATACAAAGCAACGGCAATGGTCAAGTTGTTGATAGTTAGGAAAGAAATCTTAACTAATATAGTTTACACTTCAAATGTGCATCGGACACTTATAACATTCCAATAATGGTATGCAGACTCATTTTATCATTCTCTAATTAAGATATATGTTAAATAAATTGTGTGTAACTTATTGTATGGTTTAACTGTGGGTCTAAATTAATGTCAATTGCTATGCCATACTTCAACTATCGGATTACACAACATCAAAAAGAAATGACTATGTCACTTTGTGTATTTGCATAGAAGTGGCGTAAACTGCAAGCTAGTGGTTACCAGATTAAAGAAAATGGACATGTCAATTTCCTAAGGTTTTACAAATATTGAAAAACATTGTATTCATTGTAATACCAGACCATAGTTTATCGTGACTCATTTTATTTCAATATTTTGCTTAAAGCAAAAATGGTGAACAACAGCATGTTGTTGCAACAATTTGTCCATTTTGTTACATAATACTTAATCAATTTAGGAGGGGGATTGTGCTGATTGTCATATTCCCCCCCCCCCCCCCCCCCCCCAATAATGTATATGGAAGGGGGAGGTAATTTTTTTACATAGACAAAAAGAACGAAATATGCCTCATCATCATCATCGATTGAACACAGATTATATGAAATTGAATGTATTTCAACAAGTTGGGCATTTTTTTACCCTGATTTGATATCAAACAATTCACAGAAGAGGACTTTGTAAACATTGTTGCAAATTATAATCTGAAATAAATTGTAATTGGTTACTAAATGTTCACCCAAACAGCATGCCCATTCACGCAAAATGTTGCGTGAATCACGTAAAATAATCAGCATGCACGTAAAAGTTCTGATGTTGAGGGGTACATGCACGTAAAATTAATATGAAGAAATAAGACACTCTATTCTATTATTTTTATTGTTGTTGCCTTTCAATTTTCGGGTCAAGTCTTTCAACTATGAAAATATACGATCGGGGTGAATCGGCCATTTGTGGATGGGAAAACCCATCTTTATCGGAAATGCATCGGATCGTTTCGTCACATCTCAACTGTTCTTTAATATATTATACGGAAATATCCGATTGAACAATCGGTTGTCATCGTTCAACTTTGACAAGCCAATAAGCAATGTACAATCTGGTCACATGACCAGTAAGTCAAATATGACGTGAACAGCCAATTAGGGCACAGCTCATTATCGAGAAGTTGCGATTTGGGAAGGGCGATTACGTATCCAAAACGTTGCATCGTCTGCGCGGGCGAAATGAACAAAAAAAGACAATAAAAAGCTTCTTCCAACCGATAAACAGTAAGCGAAGATATTGAAATAAAAGAATGTGTCCTATTTTAAAGAGCTAGTCATTAATTAGTCCCGTTAAGATTAAAAATTGAAATATGATGAAGTGAAACTAGAGTAAAACAAGACGTTTATTCGGATCCTTTTTATGGCGAAGTAACCATCGTATCTTTTATTTTTCAAATTGAATTTAAAGACATTTGATAGTTTAGCAAGTTCCTTTTACATGATTACACAGAATTTGTCGATTCATATTGGCATGCTTTAACTTGCAGAAAATAAACTTCACCAGACAAGCAGGTTGCAGTACATCAACAGAGCCTGAATTGAAGAGAACAGAATGCAAATGTTCTGTTTGTCCTTTGCAGATATTGTTCTTTTTGTCTACAACAGACACATTTTAAATACACTGTGGGAGAGGGATATATTGCTCATACTTTTTTCTACTTTCAATGATAATCTTAATTTGTACTTTCTCTTTAATTAGTCAATCTGTTAAGTTTTTGTCTTTTCCTTGAATGTGGAGAGGGAGATGATAAAAAAGAACAAAATCAACATTTCCTTGTTTATTATATCTGTACCCCTTATGGTTACTGTGTACCCCAAATTTCCAAAGGCAGTGGGTACATGTACCCAAAATCTCAGAACTCCGTGGGCATGCTTCCCAAATATATAGATAATTCAGTTATTTGGGGAAAATATGTGAAATTGGCGGTAGCCCGACTTTTCGATCGACCCTCCGACTTTTCAACCCCTGATTTCTAAGACTTTTCGACCCCCTCTGTTTCGATTCCTAGTTTCCGACCCCTCGTTCAATTGTCAGTTTATATACTATAGCAATGTACTTTGTTGTATATTCACTATACTGTTTACAGAAAATATATTGATTATCAGTACATTATTTTTAATAATTACGTTTTCATTATATCTGGTAAATTCACTTCATTTTTCAATAAAAATATTTATATTGAATATTCGATACGTCAATGAAGGAAGCTTTAAATATTTCACCCTATTACAAAAACTCATATTTCTGATACACTAGTTTTGTGGGCCCAGGGCTTGTTGTCTTTACAAAACTAACCTCAATAAACTTGTACAGGTAATACAGAATATCGACTGATAAGAACGACAAGCATATTATATTGCGCTATATAGCTTATCACACTTGTTTCTCTTCTCCATATAAGTAGTCCCAGGTTATCGTGTCAATATTAAATCAAAACATGGCAGGAAGAACATTCATGGCTACACTTTGATGAATTGTTACACGCAATGTAGTAGTTTGGAGACGATAAAACTTCGTCTTTTGTCACTCGCTGTACAACTGTTCGTGTTAAAACAGTCAACAGTCATGCAATTAGTATATCACATGTGTCTGAAATAAAAACCGAAAATTGTCGTCTGATATTACACTGGCAAAACTGACAATTCATGTCAATCTGCTCTGTGAAGAGCTCTGTGACTTTTCTCAACACAAATAAAGTTTAGTTTTGTGTTATTTGAGTTATTATTTCTTATTTGAAGATAGTTATCATAAAATATTCGGACAAGTTGTCAAAGTACTTGTCCTACTGGGCAAGTAGGTTCAGAAGTTAATGTAGAGGCCTGGGGCCTTTACTTAATAATATATGTATTCATTAGATTTATTAAATATTTTGAAAGAAATGTCGGCTTTTATAATTAAACCTAAACAATACATTTCAAATCGCAACTTCAGCAGTTTTCATTGTATTCATGTCTGAAATACAATCTTAAATTATGCTGCATTTCTAAATGACGGTCCACTGTACAAAACAAGACATCAAGCAAATTAATTAATAATGTATCAGATTAACCATCAAGCAATCAATTGCCGATTAGCAGTTAAGCATGATTGACCATTTTACCAAGCTAATCAGTTAAAGACAGGTGTATGCTAAATCATCAATTAACACCGATAATTGAACCAAGGTTCGAACAGTCTTAGCAATCAGGGTTCGAAAAGTCTGGCCGCCAAATTGGCTACTTAATTAATATTTTAGACTATATTTATATAATATAGAATGAACCATTAACAATATTTACACTGTCAGTTACTCGTTTAATTAATTCCTATTAAAATTAAACATTCAAAAGAATAAAGCAGTTAGGTTACCACTTTCCCAAAATGTGAAAAAGCTTTTCAACACAACCAGGGATGAAAAGGGAAACAATTCCGTATTCGTGCCATTTTAAGAATCCAAACTTGGGTTTATCTGGTGAAAGATGAATCAATGGCACCACTTAAAGAAACACACACGATGCAATCTTATAAAGGCATTGAATGGTATGGAAAGAACCCAGAAAGAGCATAAAACCGACAAGTAAATGTCGTAACCTCTTACCGTACGATTAATCAAGTGAACGCGTTACCCGAAATTGGTTTTCTGCGACAGACAGCAGACGCCAACGAATTAATGTTGGTCGTTTACTTAAATATTAGTATGCTTTTAGCTGCAAATATTGAAATATACAATGATTAAATATTCCTATGTAATTATTTACCTTAACTCGGGAGAAATTCTCCTAAACATTCAGACGTGCACACCTCTGTTTACATTCATCGATTCAAAATGGCGTCCCCTCTGATTCCCGCTCAAACAATTTGCATTTTTGAAAATACGCATAATAAATAGTCCATCAAAAACGCATAAATCTTATTGAAAAAAGAGTTCCACATTTATAAGTGGTTAATAAGCTAATGAAATATGTATGATTTTATAAAGAGTGCTTTATATATTTAAATTTATTTAAAAAATATATGTTGGGTACGCGTAGGAACATATTCAATTAAGTAGGGCAAGTACTCTGTCAGAATGTGGGACACGCACGTCTCAGGTCCAATCACCCATATCGAGTTCATCTGCGGCCAATGGAAATCAAATTCCTCATAAATGACTTCCAAAATTAACAAGACATATAAACATTTCCCCTTTCCAATTGATAAACCTTTTCTTTTTAACCTACATGAAAAACTTTCGACCATTATACAAAGCGTCCCTGTGCTATGACGCATCAAAAAATTTGCAGCAGATACATCACGTGACTTGAAAATGGAGAATATAGTGAGACGTACCTTGATCAGTGGAAACCATGTGAAAATTTTGTGAACTTCCTTAATGTATTCTGATCCAATTAATTCTTGCATCCAGACGGGAGCTTGTTATTCCTGACAATGGATATTGGAGATGACCCGGATGACGGGTGTAGGGACGAAAAGGAGGAATCAACTGGTAAATTTGCCCTTTATTTTTGTTTCCCCGTTTCTGTTTACTGACACCGTTCAGTGTCACGTGAAAACATAGAATGATGAAAAAGGGGGTAACCTCTAAAGCATACATATTGCATACATTTATTGAATGAGTTAGAAAGTGTGAATGAAAAATGTGTGCCAATATTAACGTGTACAAGATAGCAACTATATGAAGTCTAAATTAAATGAGCAAGTCTGTGTCTCCTTCCAAAGACATTCACAGGTCTACGTATATATATATATTTTATCCTTTTCCCACATACAACAAATCTGCAGCAGACGAGTCTGAAAAACTAATAGGCAAATCTCTATAAATAAAGGTGTATTTATTTAATAGATTTGAAAACATTGTGGAAAATGTAGAAATTGATCATTATGAGTAATTTCTTCTTTTGCCACAATATTTTCAAAAGTTGTCTGCTGCAGAGGCGTCATTAAGCGTTGGTATATGGGAAAAAGTATATGTCTCATTCAGCAGTGCTATTGTACTTTTTGACAATTAACCTGTTGCCACTTGCAGATGTAATCATGTATGTACAGCAGTTGACTTGGAAATCAGTAGTTATTTGAACTTGAAGTTGAATAGGGTATACATACAAATACCACTTCTTCAGCCTTGCTGTGGAAGCCAGCTTTTAAAGCGATGTTGGTAGAGCAGTTGCCTTAATATGAAGTTAAGCAACGTACATCACAGTTAGTGCCTGGATGGATAACCAGCTTTGGCGTAACTCCCTGAAGGACCCGGTACAGGTTACATTATTAAATAGAATTGAAAAAATTGTGGCAAAAGGAGAATTTGTTTACAATGTTTTTAAAGGTCGTCTGCCTCGGATGCACAACAATGCATTTTTTAACTCTTCATGTTGGAAATGTTAAATCTAGACTTCTGTAGGAAATGCTCATTATCAGCCATGTCCCCTAGCTTATTTATCTCACCGACATGCATCATTCGTCTTCTGCCAATGGGCTAAGTCTATGTGGAAAAGCAGCCAGTTGCTTGGGAAGATTGTTGTGTGGAGTACTGGTGTGCGAAAACCAGGAAACACATGAGTCGGTGAACTGGCCGCCGTGATATGACTGATAATTGTTAAAAACGGTGTTGAACCCCAATCAATCAATCAATCATTATTTATCTCACAATGACAGTCAGTGCAGTCATGCTAGCTCAGTTTGTAACAACAAAGGCCTTGGAAATTGAAATCCACCTCATTTTTTTTCGTCTCCTCTTCCTTTATCCCTGAAATTAAAGATAATTGCCAAACAAATGGCTTAAATATTTATCTATAGTGGGGAAAATAAATGGCTCCTAAAAATTAAAAGTGGCGATTTTATTTCAATTTGGCAAAAGTGTAAGAAAAAAATCAACCCAGACCAGATGATTGACAAAGTTAGGACATCATATACATGGTTAACCCTTTCCCTCATATAGACGCTTTCTGACGCCTCTGCAGCAGACAGCTTTTTGAAAACATAGTGACAAAAGTAGAAATAACTCAAAACAAGCAATTTCTCCAAACAAGCAATTTCCCCTTTAGCCAGAATATTTTCCACTAATAGTCAATTAAATTATAGAGAGTTTTCTATTTTTGGACAACATTTGTTCAATGTCGTCAACTGCAGAATTGTCGTATGAGGGAAATGGTTAAGTGAACTGGCAATGTAATTTTAGGCAGACCAAAATACCTTGTTGCTGCAGAAATTATTCCTTTACCACAATGTATGTGGTTTGTGCACTTGATTAATGATATAAAATTATGAATGATGGTCAAGCCAATCCTTTTTATAAATTTATGCAGGATAGAAATAGATTATGACAAGAGACTCAAGAAGATAGTGCACATAAAAAATGTACTGGTTTAAATTGTTACGATTTAAACTGAAAGAATAACATTATTGAGCAACATCTGCCTTTTGTAACAAATTACTTCTTTTTGTGTATTGTTTTTAAAATGCAAAACAAAGGGAAACAAAATAGAATGTGCAAGTTGCTGCAAAGCCTGAGTGCAGAATCTAGGACTTCGAAAATTCAGACCCAGGAAGTCAAGACGTCCTGTTTTAAAAAGTTAGTGCAAGCTCTGATAACATTTCAACTCAACAATCTTCCCAGGCAACCTTCTTCCTTTTACAAACGTTGCTGCTGGTTTTAATGAGATGGGTGTTGTGATATAACTGAAATTGATCTCTTAACTAATCAGTCTCACTATGATAAATAACGTTGTAGATACCTCAAATATGAATAAGAATTTTTCCTGCAATGCCAATTTCTAAGTTGCTTAATTGATTATTGTGAAGTTAAAAAAAGGAAATATCTGTAAAAAGGAATGGAAAACAAAAATGTATGTGTTAGAATTTCACTTAAAATGTTCCATTCGCCTGGGAAAAATACTGTGGGGGGTACTGACCAATGCAAGAAAGCCAGTAAACTAGGATTAGGTGAACTGTCCACTGTGATAAATCTGAAATACTGTTGAAAATGGCATTAACCCTTTCCCTCATATAGACCCTTTCTGACGCCTCTGCAGCAGACAGCTTTTTAAAAAACATAGTGACAAAAGAAGAAATTGCTCAAAACAAGCAATTTCTCCTTTTGCCACAATGTTTACCACTTTCAGTCATAGGTTTTCCATTCAATTATAGAAATTTTCTATTATTTAACAAAATATGTTCAAAGTCATCTCCTGCAGAATTGTCATATGAGGGAAAGGGTTAAACCGCAATCAATCATTCAACTGTAGATGACTTTATAAAGAGACTGAATAGCCTAGTAACTGGTGCATCAATGTAAGCAGAGCCCTAGATAAGGGGCGTTTCGCATTTTCTAAAATTTTATTTGACCCTCTAACCCTATGTTGTGGGTACTCAAAAGAATCGTCTCAGTGAGACGATTCTTTTGAGTACCCACAACATAGGGTTTGCCTTAATAATAAGAGAGAAATTGTGGAAAAAAGAGCTGAATACCCCTCCTTATCTGGACCTCTTTGTAAGGATGGGATGGATAACACATGTAGTCTGTAGTACTGCTCATTTACATAGGAACATAGGAATGCTGTGACATTTATAACTGTAATTATCGTATTGACCATGATTTAACTGAAATATTGCTGAAAGTTTTTTGTAAAATAGTTTGACACAACTAGTCTGCTAATTAACATACTGTGACATAACTGTAAGTGTAATAGTGTTGTACATGATTTAACTGAAATATTGCTCAATGTTTTGAAAAACACTGTTCATTCTAACAAACTGAACAGCTTCCAATGTTAACATCAGAAAGCGTCTGTATGTGGGAAAGGGTTTAAAGTCATCTGTATGTGGGAAAGGGTTTAAAGTCATCTGTATGTGGGAAAGGGTTAAATGGGATATCAGAGAAAAGGTTAGCTATTGGATTTTGCACCTGTACAAGGTCCTCCTGCAGTGCTTACAAAGTGGTGATAGCACTGTGTATCATTTATTTATTTATAACAAGAGACCAGGTAATTTTAACAGGCTTCTGAAACATTAACCCTTTACGCCATGAGGACACCATTCAAATTGATAGCTGAGCTGCAGATGACTTTTGAAAACACTTCGTGGAAAGGACCGAACCTGAAACTCTCTGCTGTGGGTACCAGAAAGAATAATTTCAATGAGGCAATACTTTTGATTAAGTCAGTACACAGGATTTTTATTATCCCTTTCCCACATACAGAAGTTTGCTGATGCCTTTGCAGCAGACGACTTTTGAAAAATTTGTGGTAGAAAGAGAAATTCATCATAATGAGCAATTTCTTCTTTTGCCACAATGTTTTCAACTTTATTAAATGAATAAACTTTCATTTAAAGAGGTTTACCATATTTGTACCTGATGTTGTCTGCTGCAGATTTGTTGTATACATGTGGAAAAGTCTTAATTAATTAAGGGGTAAAGGGTTAAAGCTTAAGGTACACGTTTACTTTGTGAATAGATTTTAAGGCGGGCAAAAAAATCCTAAAAATAATGATGATGTATATAAGGGGAGTCAACTCTGCATGTACTATGGTGCAATATAGTAAATAGAACCGGCTTGGGTTTGCTTTTAAATAAGGTTGTAGTGGGTGAATCATTCAGTATTTATACCATTTATCTGTGGTTAGGCTTTAGGAGAACATTTAAATTCTATTGAAATAAAGACTAAATAGTCGATTTAAACTTTTTGATGATACATAAAAATGGGACACAGAGGTTATTGTCATCTTAAGCAAATAATTAAGAGGGTCAATAACATTTCTAACCATGGGTGTTTTAAACCAGTTTAATATGCCCTACAACTCTGATATGTTTTTCCTGTGATAATTACTTTGAAGACAAGGATGGCTTTTAGGGCGTGAATGGACAAGGTTTTATAGCCAAGGTAATTATGATAATAATTGTGCTTGAATTGTTTTATTCTAGCTGATTAGCTTTGACTTGTCCTAGGGTTTTTTCCTTTACCCTTTTTCCCTAATATGACTTTTGACATTCCATGCAACAGTTTTACTTTAAAAAAAAAAGTGGGTAGAATAAAGATTGAACATGAGCAATTTTCCTCTTTTCCCTATAATGAATACAATGTATTTTAACCCTTTCCCTCATACGACAATTCTGCAGCAGACGACTTTGAACATATTTTGTCAAAAAATAGAAACTCTATAATTGAATGGATAACTTATGACTAAAAGTGGAAAACATTGTGGCTAAAGGAGAAATTGCTCATTTTGAGCATTTTCTTCTTTTGTCACTATGTTTTCAAAAAGCCATCTGCTGCAGAGGCCCCAGAAAGAGTCTATATGAGGGAAAGGGTTAATGTCTGTCACAAATCCCAATTTTCCTGGTTTTTAGTTCACAGATTGAAAAGTACTCAGATGAGGTTTTGTGATCACTCTCTGTCCACTATATATCCCTTCAGAAGGATTATTCTCTGAAACTAATGGGCTGCTAATATGAACCAAACTTCACAGGAATGTTCTTTTAATTAATTAACCCTTTCCCAACTGAAGACGCACTTTGACGCCATAGCAGCAGACGACTTTTGAAAACATTGTGGCTAAAGGTGAAATTGCTCTTGATGGGCAATTTCTCCTTTGGCCACAATGTTTTTCATTTTTATTTAACAATTAAGCTATCTTTTATGAAGATTTTTCAGGTTTGTGTCACCAAGTTTTCAAAGGTGTCTGCTACGGATTTGTTGTATATATGTGGGAAAGAGGGGTTAAAAGATCTGATTGATCCTAGTCTCAATATTTCGATGTTACATAGTGCATTGTAACTGATAAGAGAGGAATCCGCCGTGGGCGAGTGGTTAGTGTCGTGAAATTGAAACGGGGTGTCCCGGGTTCGATCCCCAGTCGCAGCACAACAGTCATGGTAGAGTGCCCTTGGCAGGGCCTTTTTTCCAGAAATTGGGAAGAGGCCTTAGCCTTTCATTTTGGGAAATTTTAGCGCGATGGGCAAGGCACATTTTCTAGCCTAGTACTGGTTTGTTTACCCAGGGATTATGAATAAGTGAAGTGTCGCCGTGATATAACTGAAATAATGTTGAAAGCTGCGTAAAACCCCAATAAAACAAAAGTAACTGATAAGAAATGTCAAAATTTAACACCAGTGTTGTAACCTGGATAGTAATTTCACAGAAATAGCCCTGTGACTTTCTACAACGATTGTTAACCCTTTCCCACATACAGACGCTTTCTGATGCCTCTGCAGCAGACAAATTTTGAAAACATAATGAGCAATTTATCCTTTTGCCATAATGTTTTCAACTCTATTCAATTATTATACTTTCTTTTTGCATATATATATGCAACCATAATGCAATATATATTAACCAAGACGTTTTCAAAGCTGTCTGCTGCAGATTTGTTGAATGAGGGAAAGGATTAATTCCTTTCCCACATTATACAACAAAGCTAAAGCAGAAGAAAACATCAAGGCAAAAATATCATAAAATTTAGGTAGACAAAAATGCAAAATTTTATGTTCCAGGTATTGAAAACATTGTCGCAAAAGGTTAAACTGTTCATTATGAAATTGCTTGTTTTGCTGCAATATTTTCATAAATCATCTGCTGTAGATGTGTTTGCTTGTCTGTAAGTGTTAAGTCATCAGTATTGGTTAAAAACATTGCAGATAAGGGTGGGATAAGTTCCCATACATGCCTAAAATGCAAACTTAGAACAAATATTATGGCCCATATAAAAGTTTTTTTAAAACCCTTTTTCCCACTTGCAGAATGATGCTTTGAGAATATGGTGGCGAAAGGAGAAATTGCTCAGTATGATAAATTTCTCCTTGCACAATGTTTCCACCTCTTTTCCACTATTCATACTTCAGGTATAATAAAGATCTTATATAATATATATTGTTGTCTACATGTTTTTAGCTCACCTATGCACAAAGTGCAAGGTGAGCTATTGTGATCACATTTTGTCTGGCGTCCGTCCGTAGTGCGTCGTCAACATTTGAGCTTGTTAACACTCTACGGGCTACATTTTGCATCCAATCTTCATGAAAGTTTATCAGAACGTTCATCTCCATAAAATCTTGGACAAGTTCGAAACTGGGCCATATGAGGTCAAAAACTGGGCCATATGAGGTCAAAAACTAGGTCACTAGGTCGAATTGAAAGGAAATCTTGTTAACACTCTGGAGGCCACATTTATAATTTGATGATGTTGAAACTTTATCAGAATGTTTGTCTTGATGATATGTAGGTCAAGTTTGAACATGGGTCACGTCGGGTCAAAATCTAGGTCACTAGGTCAAATTGAAGGAAAATCTTGTTAACACTTTGGATGCCGCATTTTTTGCTTCAGCAGCTTGAAATTTGGTCAGAATGTTTGTCTTAAAGATATCTAGGTCAAGTTCAAATAAGTCATATTGGGTCAGAAACTAGGTCTAATTGGGGGAAAATCTTGTTAACTCTGTAGAAGCCGCATGTTTTGCTTCAGTGGCTTGAAATTTGTTCAGAATGTTGAGCTGAATGGTATCTAGGCCAAGTTCGAATATGGGTCATGCCGGGTCAAAAACTAGGTCACTAGGCCAAATTGAAGGAAAATTTTGTTAACACTGGATGCCGCATTTTTTGCTTCAGCAGCTTGAAATCTTGTCAGAATGTTTGTCTTAAAAATATCTAGGTCAAGGTTAAATTTGGGTCATATTGGATCAGAAACTAGGTCACTAGGCCAAATTGAGGGGAAATCTTGTTAACTCTGTAGAAGCTGCATGTTTTGCTTCTGCAGCTTGAAATTTGGTCAGAATGTTTGTCTAAATGATATCTAGGCCAAGTTCGGATATGGGTCATGCTGGGTTAAAAACTAGGTCACTAGGTCAAATGGAAGGGTAATCTTGTTAACACTCTGGATACTGCATTTTTAATTTCAGCATGATGAAACTTTATCATAATGTTTTTCTTGATGATATGTAGGCCAAGTTCGAATATGGGTCATGCTGGGTCAAAAACTAGGTCACTAGATCAAATTGAAGGAAATTCTTGTGAACACTTTGGATGCCACATTATTTGCTTCAGCAGCTTGAAATTTGGTCAGAATGTTTGTCGGAATTAAATCTAGGTCATGTTCGAATATGGGTCATATTGGATCAGAAACTAGGTCAAAAAAGGAAAATATTGTTCAAACTCCGGAGGCCACATTTTGACTTTGAGCAAGTTGAAACTTTGTCAGAATGTTGTCTTGATGATATCTAGTCCATGTTGGAATATGGGTCATATCAGGTAAAAAAATATAGATCACTAGGTCAAATGAAGGAAAATATTGTTAACACTGTGGAGGTTGCATTCAGAATAATTGTCTTGATGTGTTTTGCATTGCAGTACATTGTATAATTAAGGTGAGCGATCCAGGGCCATCATGGCCCTCTTGTTAAAGTTAGCTGCAGATTTGTTGTATAGGTAGAAAGGGTTAAATCATGTGATTTATATAGGACTGTCATTGTCCTTGTGTTTTCCTAGAAGTTGTCAATGTAGACGATTCTTAATATAGATGCCTATGAAGCAGACCATTTTTGAAAACATTGAGGCAAAAGCAGAAATTGCTCAAAACAAGCACATCTCCGTTTACCACAATGTTTTGAAATCTTTTCAATAATCATACCTTTATTTATAGAGATTTTCTATATTTTTGTCTAGATAATTTCAATGTCATCTTCTGCAGACTAAATGTTTGCTGGAAATCATGGTTAATTTTTTAAAACAGTATGAAATCATTTAGTTGAAATTTAACTGAATGCAAGTCTACACGCAGCCTACAAAGGACAAGCAGTGAATTAACCCTTTCCCTCTTATAGACGCTTTCTGATGCCTCTGCAGCAGACAGCTGTTTGAAAACATTGTGACAAAAGAAGAAATAGCTCAAAACAAGCAATTTCTCCTTTTGCCACATTGTTTTCCACTTTAAGTCTGAGTTATCGATTAAATTATAGAGATTTTCTATCTAATGACAATATGTTCTAAGTCGTCTGCTGTTGAATTGTCGTATGTGGGAAAGGGTTAAATCTTCCATACACAATAAATCTGTTGCAGCAGACAACCTTGAATCTACAATTAACTCTTTACCATATACAACAAATCTGCAACAGACGACATTGAAAACAGCTTGGCAAAAAATATGGAAAAAACTTGCTGATAAATGAATATATATTCATTAAATAGAGTTGAAAATATTGTGGCAAAAGAATAAATTGCTTGTTTGTCATAATGTTTTCAAAAGTCATCTGCATTATGTGGGAAAGGGCCGAAGAAGATATGAATATTGAATAGAGTTGAAAAAGATTGTGAACGATTGCTCCTTCTGCCCCTGTGTCCCAATAGTTGTCTGTCACATGTCTGCACATGAGAATGGGTAAGATTTCTTTATCTGTTTCCTTCCCTTTTTATAAAATCCAAGGTCATGTTAGGGGAGTGTTGAATCCATTATCTGATAATTATATATCCTTTTTAGAAACTGGTCAGAGTAAAACTATAAATACAAATGTATATTATAAAAGTCTTGTGTTTTGTGGTTTATTTTTAACTATTATGTTCTTTAACCCTTTCCCACATACAAGAAATCTGCAGCAGACGACTTTGAACATATTTTGTCAAAAAATCTCTATAATTCAATTATTGAATGGATAACCAATAACTAAAAGTGGAACACATTGAGGCAAAAGGAGATGATGAGCAATTTCTTCTTTTGCCACAATGTTTTCAAAAGTCGTCTGCTTCAGAGGCATCAGAAAGCGTCTGCATGTGGGAAATGGTTAACACTTTCCACATGTCTGCAGCAGACGACTTTTGAAAACATAATGAACAATTTCTCCCCTTATGGGGAGTTACCAGAATATGAAAAAACTGTTTTCAATTATATTTCTTTAATGTATGGTGATTGTCCATATTTTCACCACTTAAGACAATTTTGAATTGTCTGCTGCAGATTTGTTGTGTGTGGGAAAGGACTAACGTGATGCCAAGCCTATGTTGTGCCAATTATCTGACATGCCATTTTAAACGAAAATGATATGCTTCAACAGAATAGGTAATATTCACAAAATTACCCCAAAAAAACCTGAGATTGTGATAAAAGGAAAATTAAAATTTTCCCCTTTGTCACATTGTTTTCAATAGTAGTCTGCTGCAGGGGTGTCCCAAAATGTTTACATGTGGGAAAGGATGTGATACCACGAGAAGGGATATAATAAAGTCAGAGTTGTATACATATTTGTTGCAATAATATTTCATGTTGTTTTAAAGATCCAGCAGTTGTGAGTTTAAATGCCAGCTCTGCCAACTTTCTGAAGCATATGTTCTTTAGACTTCTATTTATTGCTGAGCATAAGCAAATTCTACTTTTGCTACAATGTTTTCCAAATTTTGTCTGCTGCAGATGTGTCAAAACGCATAAGCATGTGATATGGGAAAGGTGGGGGGGTCAACATGACTTATATGTGAAACTAGCATGTACATGAATGTCCCGATTTATTCCAGTATTTTGAATTCAGTGATGCAATAGTACTGTATGTTGACCTGAATCAGATCATAGCTCCTTTTGTATAAGGTTTTGAAGCATCTGCAACGACGACTTCTGGAAAAAGAAGAAATTGTTCCTTTTGCCATAAAGTTTTCAACTCTATTTAATGATGAAACTCTCATTGATGGAGATTTTCACAATTTTTCAAGAATTGTCTCAGTGAGACTATTCTTTTAACCCTTTCCCTCATATAGGCGCTTTCTGACGCCTCTGCAGCAGACAGCTTTTTGAAAACATAGGGACAAAACAAGCAATTTCTCCTTGTGCCACAATGTTTTCCACTTTCAGTCGTCTGCTACAGAATTGTCGTATGAGGGAAAGGGTTAATTGTCCACATCATAGGGTTTGGTTGGATAATAAGAGAGATATTGTGGGGAATAGAGCTGTATGTATACACAGTATAACCCTTTCCCTCATATAGACGCTTTCTGACGCCTCTGACGCAGATGGCTTTTTGAAAACATTGCGACAAAAGAAGAAATTGCTCAAAACGAGCAATTTCTCCTTTTGTCACCATGTTTTCAACTCTGTTCAATTATTGTACCTTCATTTAAAGGGAGTTTCAACAAAAAATCAGGTATATTTTCAAAGTTGTCTGCTGCAGATTTGTTGTATGTGGGAAAGGTTTAATACCCCCTCCTTATCTGGACCTCAGGGGTTTTCATTCAGAAAATGGAAAAATTTAAGGACAATTCAAATCGGGACATATTTTTGGCAAGTGTGATGAAATTATTTGTATTGCTAAATTCTTTCTTAACCCTTTCCCACATTAAACTTAACTTATCAGCATATAATTAAGGATTTGACAACATTGTGACAAGACGAGAAATTGCAATTTCTCCTTTTGCCACACTGCATTTTTTTCAAAATTTGTCGGCTCCAAATGAGTCAAAAGGCGTCCGCATGTGAGAAAAGGTTAATGTCATTATAGTCCATCTTTTGTAGAATGTTCAAAAACATTTCACCAAGCCTCGGTAGCGATGCGGGCTGTCTATCCAAGGATTGTGAGTTTGAATCCCAGCTTTGCGAACATTCTTTCAGAGGTTTGACAAAAGTCATTGTGACAAGTGTCATTTGTCTTTCAACAATTGGCTTACAGTCTATGTGAAAAAGCAGCCAGTTGCTTGGAAAGAATGTTGTGTGGATTACTGGTGTGAGAAAGCTGGCCGCCGTGATATGACTGAATTTTTTTTGAAAACGGCGTTAAGCCACAATCAATCAAATCAAACAATCAAAAACATTTATGCTTGTTTCCTGATTTCTTGATATTATGATACCAGGTACTTTTGAAGTTGCTTCTTTGCACTAGCCTGAGGTAACATCTTAATACATGTGGTAAATTAAAAGAATTATTTAATTGAAATGATTTTTTTTCTTTTTTTTCTGCTGTAGATTTGTTTCATGTGGTATTTTAAGTCCATGACTTCAAAGAGATATAGAAGTGTACACAAACTTATTGATGGTAAGCATCAGAACTATCCCTGGTGCAATGGGCTTGCGCCGTGTTAATCGTCTTGATCGCGCATGCGCCGTAATTTACCGTCAGCTCTCGGATATTTCCATAGTAGTTCATTTATTAGTGTTCGTAAACAACCACAATTGTAATATGTTCAAATCATCTAGATTTGTTTCTTTCTAATAATAAGCCGCCCTCCCATGTGATTTCAGAAAAGCTATTAAAAATAGAAGTCGCGGGCTTCTGCCCGGCGACTAATAATAATAATAAAGCTTTGTTTATATAGGCTGCACAATTGGGCCTGTGGACTTCTTGAAAGGATACACATTCTGCACTTGAAAACCTGTTATCAATATCCTTGAGTTATCATTAATCATGATTCAAGAGTACTTTTCACTGATAATTTTTAATACATTAGATTCTGCAACAAACGACTTGAAAACATCATGGGAAATGGATAATTTTGGTTAAAACAAACCTATTTCTTATTTCCTGTGATGTTTTTTATTCTGTATTTTATATGTTAGTCAACTATTCCAGGTGTTACATTTATAAATATCCACTGGGTGGTGTAGTGGTAGAACGTTCGCCTCAGTACTAGAGGGCCCGGGTCATACGAAAGACTTTAAAATGGTAGTAATGGCTGCCCTCCTTGGCGCTCAGGGTTGTGGGGTTAGCATTAAGACTGACAGATTGGTGTCAGGATGAATGGAGCGGTGGTATGTGTGTGTAACATACCCAGGAAACGTTGTGATATAACTGAAACATTGTTGAACGGAGCGTTAAATACCTATCCACAGATATTTTCAATGGGGAGGAAACAATTTATCATTATCAGGTTAACAGTGGTAAAACACCTATTTGATAGGGAAGGAAAATATGAAATTGATCAATCATCATGTGTATGTTAAAATAAATGCACTAAATAAGTAAATTTAGATACCGACTCAACACTTTACCCTGAATGCAGATTTCTTTTAGACCCATTTAATGCAGATTTCCCTCATACGACAATTCTGCAGCAGACCACTTTGAACATATTTTGTCAAAAAGTAGAAAATCTCTTTAATTGAATGGATAACCTAATGGCTAAAAGTGGAAAACATTGTGGCAAAAGGAGAAATTGCTCTTGTCACTATGTTTTCAAAAAGCTGTCTGCAGTAGAGGCATCAGAAAGCGTCTATATGAGGGTAAGGGTTAAGGAAAGGAGAAATTTCTCAAAAATAATGGTTTCTATTTAGTATCGAAATCACACTTTTGATTTGCCACATGTTACAAATGATATTGGGTTTTTTTCAAAGCAGAAAACGCTAAAATTATTGTTTGTAAGTAAATATCTAACCCTTTGCCACATACAACAAATCTGCAGCAGACAACTTTGAAAATAAATCGGCAAAAAATATTGAAAATCTGTAAATGAAAGAGTAATAATTAAATACTTTTTGTGGCGATTGGTTGACAATCGCCACAGTGCTACCAAAACAACAACAACGAAAACAAAATTATATAGTCGTATTTGAACAATCGGTTGGATATTTCTGCAAAGGCAATTTACTCACTTCCGTTAAACCGCCATATATATATATAGTTCCATCAGTGATGCAGGCACACAATTAATAATGATAATGTTAGTGCTACTTTGATACCGGATTGGTACTAATATTTGAGATTTATCGAGAAAATATCTAAATAGAGTTAAACTATTTACATATTATCTTTCTTCATGTTTGGGCAGATAATAAATATCATCGGGCGTCTTGGGTACGCTATGCAGAGTATCATGATACTCCTGTGCCTCGTTTTATTTTTACTGTAGTCAACCGTAACCTTTTGACCTTTAACCTGATTCGGCAGGAGTTGGTTGTACTCTGATTATCTTCGTCATGATTTGGCAGATAATAAATATCATTGCGCGTTCTGCCTTGCAAATAACGACAACTCTGGTGATACTCAAATCTGGACATTCCAAAAGGTTCTATAAATAGCTCGCGAGACCAAAAACCAGAAAAGCTTGTAAATCTCAATATTATAAACGCTTTATTTTGTACTTGTTTAAATATATGAAAGCGTCTAGATAATAAGACTGGTTTACAAAGGTTTAAAGGACACACGATGGCAGTGTGTACACACGTTATGTATACACGTCTGCACGTTCTAGAGTCAATTAGCAATCAATGCTGACAGTGTAGCCTAATTGAGTTTGAAGATCTAGCATTATAATATATGCCTATATTTTCATAAATTAAACAGTTTGGCAAATAGTGAAATTGTGCTTTTGGAGCATGTTTTGTGTTTGTTTTTGCACTCACATTATTCGAAGCAGTTTAACAACCTCAGAGACATATAAATACACTGTGACAACCCTCAATCATGCAATGTGAAGGGACTAAATTGAACAGACCTGTTTAATATCGGACATAATTGAAACAAACACCAAACTAATGGATACTGTTTTCTCTCCTTTCTTTAGTCATTTCTAAAGTGTAAAATATATTTTATCTTAATATGGCCTAACGACCTGGTGATAAACATGTGATTACCCAAACAATTTAGATTACAAATAGTCATTCTAATGAGCTAAAACGGTAGTCTATCGAATACCAACTAGATTTTTCATAACTTTGGAATGGCCTAATTTTGAACACATCATGACCAATTTCAGAACGTAACTAAATAATCACCAAGACAACATTCTGGCAAACTAACATTATTCTACTGTCAAAAGATGCAGGGTTGATACATTCTCAAATATACCCGCACCAGAGTCATCGCAAGCCCTACACCGATATACTGCTTGTTACTTTGCAGGATTTTCCATACGATCGCCACTACAGTGCCATTGGCGCTTTGATTTTGAAAAGAATTCAGGAGAAAAATCGAACTGTATGCACAGCACATTATATATTCATAATGAAAGAACAATATTATTGAATAGATAAATGATAACAAATTTCCTTTTGTTACAATGTTTTTAAAAAAGTCTTGTACTGCAAATTTATGCGTAAGAAATGCATCTGCATTTGGTAAAGGGTAAACACTAAGCTAAGCCTAACAAGGGTAAATGGGTGTAAATGTTTAAGTCACGATTTCGTACAAGTTGTAAGTCTGTCAGGGTTACAGATGACGATAGCAAATTGTAAACTGATAAAGATGTGTTCTGGCGTGTGACTAATCAAAATATTCTTTGATAAAATACTTGTACTTTTGTTTTTAACTCTTTCTGACATGCAGAAGTGTTTTGATTCATCCAGCAGTAGACGACTTTTGAAAACATTGTGGTAAAAGGTGAAAATGCTCATTGTGAGCAATTTCTCCTTTTGCCACAATGTTTTCAACTCTTTTAAATAAGTACAAGAGAAAGTTGATGCAAGGCATCAATGTCGCCAGAAAAGACTGCATTGATTTAGTTATGTATTCTTGACTTTCCTTAGTCAAACATTAGGAACGTTGTTATTATTTATTATTTGTTTTTATTTACCCTCGCCGTGCAGAATTAACTATTTGGCGAGCAGACAAAGTTAGATACAAGGGAGTCCGGTCGCGATACCCTAGCTCTTTCCGAAAAGACCCCTTGGTTCTTTTACGTGCCCGGTGTATAGCACCGATACACGCAAGGTTATTTTTCCTGGAAAGGACCAGTACTTAACCTCTAGTTGAGTGGGGGACGCTTAAAAGCATCCCTCAAATTTCCAGAACCTGGACCGGGATTTGAACCCCAGACCTCTGGATTGACAGTCCAGTGTGTTAACCACTGGACTACCCCGCCACTCTAGGAACGTTGTAATGAAAACATTTGCTTATAAATTTTATATTCATACCTATACATTAGGGTATCTATAAAAAATTAACGAAATGTGTACACATTTATCTGGCTTAAATTTAACTTTGCTGTTGTTACTTATTTAAATAATAGTATTCATTCATATAATTTCAATGTTTGTCAATCTTATTCGAATCACAAGGTAAATATCCTGGTATTGCTTTAAAGGGAGGTAATTTGAAGAAAACAAAAGTCTTCAAAAGGAGAAATATATCAGCATTACCGTCTACAGTTTAAATTGTTCTATTGTTTGTGGATTTAAAAATGTTCTTTTTTTCTTATTTCTACATGTACAACGAAATATTGCGGCTTCTCTTTGACGCTTTGCGTCAAACATTCGTCTTGTACTTGTCTAAAATAAAATAATATCACTCGCTTTTTCATATCGAAATGCGCATGCGCGAAAATCGATGTTAAAGGTCACGAAACTACACAACAGAATAGGGTCTATATTTAGCTTAGAAACAGTTCCTACTTTAGATATTCATGGATTAACATTATTAAATGAATTCTACACAAATCAAGACATCTCTTTGAACATGAAAACAACATTTAGTAAGTTAAAATTGCTATTAAAAGGAGAATCCGAAATTGACCTCAATGATGACACATAAGAGTCTGCATTAGGGGGTGTTGGTTCACGTCTTGAAGGGACCACTTTTGTCTTCGTAAATAAGACAAAAAACTTAAATGCGAGTGAAATAAAAAAAAAATGCAAACATTACAAAATCGGAATATTTATTTCATTTTAGATGTGTCATTTATTAGTGTTCGTAAACAACCACAATTGTAATATGTTCAAATCATCTAGATTTGTTTCTTTCTAATAATAAGCCGCCCTCCCATGTGATTTCCGAAAAGCTATTAAAAATAGAAGTCGCGGGCTTCTGCCCGGCGACTAATAACGTACACAACGTGTTCAAAGTCGTCTGCAGTAGAGGCTTCAGTGAGCGTCTATATGTGGGAAAGGGCTAACCCTTCCACCTTTCCAACATACAACAAATCTGCAGCAAACATCTTTGCAAACAAGTAGGAAATATTATTTAAAATCTCAATAAATAAAAAAATATTTATAGAATAAGGTTGAAAGCATTATATGTATGGCAAAAGGACATATTGCTCATGACCAGCCATTTCTACTTTTTCCACAATGTTTGGAAAAAAAAGGCTGCTTCAGAGTTGTCAGAAATTAAAAGTGTCTGTTTGTGGGAAAGGAACGGATTTCAGTCTATGGTTCAATGGGCCAGAAACATTTGGGTGTTGTCAGTAAATGACAGCTACAGGATTTGATTTTGTGGGTCAAAGTTCAAGGTCACAGATCAGCTTCAGTTAGAGCGAGGGACTGATCTTTTGATGCATCACTTGTATATTAACCCTTTCCCACATACAACAAATGTGCAGCAGACGACTTTGAAAACATACCCGACAATTTTCTGACACACCCTTTACATGAAGGTACAATAATTGAATAGAGGTAAAAGCATAGTGACAAAAGGAGAAATTGCTCATCTCGAGCAATTTCTTCTTTTGTCACTATGTTTTAAAAAAGCAGTCTACCTGCAGAGGCGTCAGAAAGCATCTTTATAAGGAAAAGGGTTAAAGCCTATACACAGATAACTGACATTTGCCTCCAACAATGCAGAACAATTAGGCCTTCCCCTAATGATTGCAATTTGCATTCTGCTGCAGAGACATTAAAATTAATGTTGTTTGTATTAACCTTTTCCGGCTTACAGATACATTTTGAACTGCAGAAGTCTTTTCGAATCATGGCTAAAGGGGAAATATTCTATAGTAATGTTCTTTTTACTGCAAATCGAAGAGAAATAATTCAATATTTATCAATCCATACTTTTGCCTAAATGTTTTCAAAGTTGTGTGTTAACGATTTGTTGGATATGTAAAAGGGACGAGATATATTTATCAGAGCTCTAGATGAGAAGGGTTTTTCACATTTTTAACCCTTTACCACATATAAGGGCTTTCTGACGCCTCTGCAGGAGATGACTTTTGAAAACATTGTAACAAAAGAAGAAGTTGCTCTAAGCAAGCAATTTCTCCTTCTGCCACATTGAATTCAACTCTATTCAATAATTAACCCTTTCCCTCATTTAGACGCTTTCTGACGCCTCTGCAGCAGACGGCTTTTTGAAAACATAGTGACAAAAGGAGAAATTGCACAAAACGTGCATTTTCTCCTTTTGCCACAATGTTTTCCACTTTTTGTCATAGGTTATCCATTCAATTATGGAGATTTTCTATGTTTTGCCAAAATACGTTCAAAGTCGTCTGCTGCAGAATTGTCGTATGAGGGAAAGGGTTAAACTATCAGTTATAGAAAGTTTCGGTAACTTTGCCTAGATGTTTTCCAAAGTGTCTGCTGAAGGTTTGCCGTATGTCAGAAAGGGTTTAACCATTTTCCTCATATGACAATTCTGCAGCAGACGACTTTGAACATATTTTGTCAGATGGATAACCTATGACTAAAAGTGGAAAACATTGTGACAAAAGGAGAAATTGCACGTTCTGTGCAATTTCTTCTTTTGTCACTATTTTTTCAAAACGCCGTCTGCTTTAACCCTTTCCCTCATACGACAATTCTGCAGCAGACGACTTTGAACATATTTTGTCAAATGAAAAATCTCTATAATTGAATGGATAAACTTATGACTAAAAGTGGAAAACATTGTGGCAAAAGGAGAAATTGCTCGTTTTGAGCAATTTCTTCTTTTGTCACAATGTTTTCAAAAGTCGTCCCCTGCAGAGGCGTCAGAAAGCCCTTATATGTGGTACATCTGCTGCAGAGGATCAGAAAGCGTCTATATGAGGGAAAGGGCTTAAGTCCTTATTTGACAGTCAAATCCTATATTGTTGGTACCTAAAAGAGATATGTGTTTCAACCATGTGTATAATTGAGTAATAAAGGAGATAGTGTGACACAAAGACGATTACAAACCACCTCCTTTTCTTGACTCAAATTATCTTCAAAAAAAAGACTAAAAGGATGTTTGTTGAATATATAGGAATCCGCTGTGGTCGATTGGTTAGCGTTGAGGTTTTCGAGTTTGATCCCAAGTCGCGGCACTACGGTCATGGTGGAGTGCCCTTGGCCAAGGCACATTTTCTACCCTAGTACTGGTTTGTTTACCCAGGGATCATGAATAAGTGAACAGTCGCCGTGATATAACTGAAATAATGTTGAAAGCGGCGTAAAACCCCAATAAATAAATAAATAAATTGTTGAATATATAATTATCTTTTTTTTCCGTAACCCTTTCATACATACAAAACTTCTGCAGGAGACGAGTTTGTATATACCAGGCAAAAGAATAAAGGTTTAAAAATGGGCAGAGTTGAAAACATTGTGGCAAAAGGAGAAATTACTCATTGTTTTCAAAAGTTGTCTGCTGCAGATGTGTCATAATAAGTCTACATGTGAGAAAGGTTTAAGGATGTTTGTGGAATATATAATTACCTGTTTTTCTCCTTCATTTACTTAACCTTTTATCTAACATAAAGCAAACCTTCAGCAGATGACATTAACCCTTTCCCACATACAGACGCTTTGTGAGGCCTCTGCAGCAGTTGCCACATTTTTTTTTTTTTTATTCAGTAATTAAACCTTCATTTATAGGTATTTTCTGTGTTTTTGCCTTGATGTTTTCAAAGTCGTCTGCTGCAGTTTTGTTGAATGTGGGAATAAGAATATCTAGGCAAAAACAAGAGAAAGTTGATGCAAGGCATCAATGTCGCCGGAAAAGACTGCATTGATTTATTTATGTATTCTTGACTTTCCTTAGTCTATTCAAACATTTGCTTATAAATTTTATATTCATACCTATACATTAGGGTATCTATAAAAAATTAACGAAATGTGTACACATTTATCTTGGCTTAAATTTAATTTTGCTGTTGTTACTTATTTAAATAATAGTATTCATTCATATAATTTCAATGTTTGTCAATCTTATTCGAATCACAAGGTAAATATCCTGATATTGCTTTAAAGGGAGGTAATTTGAAGAAAACAAAAGTCTTCTAAAGGAGAAATATATCAGCATTACCGTCTACAGTTTAAATTGTTCTATTGTTTGTGGATTTAAAAATGTTCTTTTTTTCTTATTTCTACATGTACAACGAAATATTGCGGCTTCTCTTTGACGCTTTGCGTCAAACATTCGTCTTGTACTTGTCTAAAATAAAATAATATCACTCGCTTTTTCATATCGAAATGCGCATGCGCGAAAATCGATGTTAAAGGTCACGAAACTACACAACAGAATAGGGTCTATATTAGCTTAGAAACAGTTCCTACTTTAGATATTCATGGATTAACATTATTAAATGAATTCTACACAAATCAAGACATCTCTTTGAACATGAAAACAACATTTAGTAAGTTAAAATTGCTATTAAAAGGAGAATCCGAAATTGACCTCAATGATGACACATAAGAGTCTGCATATGGGGGTGTTGGTTCACGTCTTGAAGGGACCACTTTTGTCTTCGTAAATAAGACAAAAAACTTAAATGCGAGTGAAATAAAAAAAACTGCAAACATTACAAAATCGGAATATTTATTTCATTTTAGATGTGTCATTTATTAGTGTTCGTAAACAACCACAATTGTAATATGTTCAAATCATCTAGATTTGTTTCTTTCTAATAATAAGCCGCCCTCCCATGTGATTTCCGAAAACCTATTAAAAATAGAAGTTGCGGGCTTCTGCCCGGCGACTAATAAAAGGGTTAAAACAGACAACTTAATAAGCATCGGGTAATTGAGCCCCTTTCATAGCCCTCTGTTTATACCATGTGTTAATATGAGAAATCTTTTTTACAGGATCAGGATCCCTTTCCGGGTCATTTGGATCCTCTCTGTCTTCATCCCAGGATTTCCGGCGTCAAATGAAGCCCCCGAACAAGAAAAAGTATGAGGAAGAGATGGAGGAATTGATGAAACAGATCAGGACAAAAGAGGCCGACCTGGTAGGTATAGGGTTAACACTTTTCCCTGAACATTTTTACCGTTTCCTACAACGTCTGCAGCAGGTTTAGCCCTTTCCCACATACAGCAAATCTGCAGCAGACGAATTTGAAAACATCTAAAATGGAGGTTGATTATTGAAAAAAGTTGAAAACATTGTGGCAGAAGATGTAATTGGTCGTTTTGAGCAATTTCATCTTTTGTCACATTGTTTTCAAAAGTCATCTGCTGCAACGGCGTCAGAAAGCCTCTATATGTGGGATGGGTTAAAAGATGCCAACCTTTTAACTGATGTCTGCTGCATCTTTTAAAACCAAGCTTTTGCCTAGGTGTTTTCAAAATAACAATGAAGTACCCTTTGGCAATACACATTTCCTAGCCTAGTACTTGTTTGTTATCCAGGGATCATGAAATTTTGTAATGTCACAGTAATCTTACTGAAATGGTGTTAGAATGTAATGATTTGTATTTATTTATTTACCATCGCTGTGCAGAGTTAACTACTTGGCGAGCGAGGCGTTAGAATGGTGTTACACTGCAATATTTACGGAATATTTTGTTGAAGTTGCAATACGTGGCGTTGTATTTTACTACGAGGCACGTCAAAGATTTGATATCTCGTGAGATTTAACCCTTTCCCTCATACGACAATTCTGCAGCAGACGACTTTGAACGTATTTTGTCAAAACATAGAAAATCTCCATAATTGAATGGATAACCTATGACAAAAAGTGGAAAACATTGTGGCAAAAGCAGAAATTGCACGTTCTGTGCAATTTCTTCTTTTGTCACTATGTTTTCAAAAAGCCGTCTGCTGCAGAGGCGTCAGAAAGCGTCTATATGGGGGAAAGGGTTAAGGTCGAAAGAGATGTCAGTTTTCTCTTGCTCCATCTAGACAATAAAAAGCAGCATATTGCTACTTCAACCGATTTAATTTCATTGTTTACCTATTTAAATGTTTTCAATCATGAAAAAACCCATCTTACACATGAAATAAAATTTATAAATGACATTATTCCATGATGTCACTATACCATATTTGGTACTGTATTCATCCTAGTCAAATACGGAATTTTAATCTGTCATGGTGTATTTATAATGTGTTACATTTTGCATGTATTTACACCGGTAAAAGTGCAGGAATATTATTTTAACCCTTTCCAACATACACCGAATCGGCAGCAAACGACTTTGATAAATTGTAATCCTAAATATGAAAAATCTATAAAAATGAAAGGTTTAATCATTTAAAAGCATTGAAAATATTGAGACAAATGGTGAAATTGCTTTCAAAAGTCGTCTACTTCAAAGGTGTCAGAAAACGTCAGTATGTGGGAAAGGGTTAAACACACTATATACTCTCTTTCCAGAAATCTCTAGGGGTTTTGAGCCAAGAGTCCATAACCTCAGAACTTCACGGGTTTAGGGGCCAGAGAGAGGCTGCCTTAGGGAAACGGAAGAAACTGGAGAGTGACCTGAGAACAATCAATCAGGAAATCACTCAAAAGGTAACTGTTAACCCTTAAAGGTGCTGTTCTCCGGATTGAGTTCAAAATTTTGAAATGCTGAAACTTCTGTAAATATTGCTAATTGAGAAAAACAAAGTAAGAATTAAATAGTTCAAAACTATTTTGGCAGTAAATGTTGAAAAACAATCAATTGAAAGTCATGAAAATGTACAAAGTTTGGCTGACTTTGTATGTCAACCCAGTAAAAAGGAAGCATAAACAATAAATATTAAGATGCTTTTCGGACGCCTCTGCAGCAGACAGCTTTTTGAAAACATAGTGACAAAAGAAGAAATTGCACAAAACATGCAATTTCTCCTTTTGCCACAATGTTTTCCACTTTTAGTCATAGGTTATCCATTCAATTATGGAGATTTTCTATGTTTTGACAAAATACGTTCAAAGTCGTCTGCTGCAGAATTGTCGTATGAGGGAAAGGGTTAATTTTAGCCCCAAACTATTATTCTAATTTTTCAAGACAACCTTTGAACAATTTTAAAACTTTGACTTAGACTATCTATAATTTGGAGTTCAGCACCTTGAATGTAACCCTTTCCCACATACAACAAATCTGCAGCTGGTAACTTTAAAAAAAATGTTATCCAAAAATATGGAAAGTCTCTACAAATGAAGGTGAAACTATTAAATAGATTTCAAAAACATTGTGGCAAATTGAGACATTGCTCACCATGAGCAATGTCTCCATTTGTCACGATGTTTTCAAAAGTCGTCTGCTGCAGAGGCGTTGGAAAGCGTCTACATTTGGGAAAAGGTGAAAGCACCGGCAGCGGAAGAATTGAAAACATTGGGACTAAATGAGCAATTTCTCATTTTTGCGCTATATTTTTCAACTCTTTTCAATGATAATGCTTCCATTTATAGAGATTTTTTATAGTTTTACCCAAATGTTGTTTAACCCTTTCCCTCATATAGACGCTTTCTGACCCCTCTGCAGCAGACAGCTTTTTGAAAACAGTGACAAAAGCAGGAATTTCTCACTTTTGGTCATAGGTTATCCATTCAATTAGTGAGATTTTCTATTTTTTTGCCAAATTATGTTCAAAGTTGTCTGCTGCAGAATTGTCGTATGAGGGAAAGGGTTAAAGGTTTGAAGTCGTTTGCTGCAGATTTGTGCTAAGATTATTATTCACAGATGGGTTTATTGATTTATGAATATTTTTATTTACAGATGGGTTTATTGTCTAGAACAGAGTCTAACCTTCATTACAAGAATGAGGCAAAGATTGATGATGCCATCAGGTATGTATTGACCCATCCTGTGTACCCAGGTTTTTCATAAAATATATACCCTGTGCAAATTAGCTGTAAAAATCACTAACTCATAAATAAATTATGAGGTGAAATGCAGCCGTTTGATTGGCCGCATGACACAAACCTCATGCGATATGAAAATTACTGTTTAATTACGGAGGAAATCGTGGTACATGCTTTGCAAAGTTTCGCTTGCCAATTTGCCCAGGGTATCATATATTTGCAGAGAGGATGGTATTTACCCATTCCCACGTACAACTTTGAAAACATCATCACAAATATTATTTCCATGCATAAGTTAACTCTTTCCCACTTACAACACATATGCAGCAGATGACTTTCAATATCAAGGCACGGGTACGGAGAATCTTGATGAGAGAAAGTATTATCAGTGAATACTGTTGAAAATATTGTGAGCAATTCCTTGTTCTGGCACAATGTTTTCATGAGTCATCTGCTGCAAATATGTCTGCATGTGGGAAAGTGTAAAACAATTTTTCACATTATTTTGTAGAAATGTTCCTTATGTGACCCTCTATCAGATTCCTTCAAGTCATGTTGATTGGTAAAAAGAACAAGGCCACAATGGCTGTTTTACCTTTAATATATGGCTATAGTGAAAACTTTAAAAAAAATCTTCTTCTCCGAAAGTATCTGGTCGATCATCAAACTATTATGTAGAAAAGTTCCTTAGGTGCCCCCTTACCAGATTCCTTCAAGCCATGTTTACATTATATGTGATGAATATTGATATAGTTTCTGCCAAACGATACTGGAATGATACTGACCCTCTTGGGCCTGTTGTTCTGAGCCATATAACGTAAATAGTTTTGTTTGATTGGTAATATTTCTTGTAGAAACCTTGAGTGGCAGCTGAAAAGTCAGAATTTTTCACTGAAAGAAGAAAGGAAAATCGTTGCCGAAGTAGACAAGCTGAAAAGATCCAAGAAAACAGTGCAGTAAGTGTTTAACTTTTCACTCATACATACTTAAAATTGATGTTATATTATAATAATATACAATAAAAGTCATATATGACTATGAGAAACGGTTTTGTTACGTTATTGCTGTGGATGATGATATATTAAATAATTGCTGAAGTTCTCTAGCTAACAAGTATTTATTCAATAACTGCTTAAACTAGAGTGCCAACACAAATATATAGTTAACCCTTTCCCTCATACGACAATTCTGCAGCAGACGACTTTGAAAGTATTTTGTTAAAACATAGAAAATCTCCATAATTAAATAGATAACCTATGACAAAAAGGGGAAAACATTGTCGCAAAAGGAGAAATTGCACGTTTTGTGCAATTTCTTATTTTGTCACTATGTTTTCAAAAAGCCGTCTGCTGCAGAGGTGTCAGAAAGCGTCTATATGAGGGAAAGGGTTAAACAGTTTTACAGAAAAAGGGATACGACCATTACATATACTAGTATACAACAAGTTGTAATGAATTATCTCTTTAACCCCTTCCCACTTGTAGACACATTTTGACGCATCTGCAGCAGATGACTTTTGCAACAATATTTTCAACTCCTTTCAATAATTATGTCTCCCCCTGTATACAGGGGAGATATATTGTTTTTGTCCTCGGCGTCTGTCTGTCTGTCTGTCCTTCTGTCTGTCCGAAATCGTGTCCGCTCCATATCTCCAAGACGGCTTGAAGGATTTTCATGAAACTTGGCTCACATGTTCACCTCATCAAGGCGACGTGCAGAACCCGCGTCTCGACAATATAGGGTCAAGGTCAAGGTCACGCTTGAAGGTCAAAGGTTTGAGGCTTTATTTCGTGTCCGCTCCATATCTCCCAGACGGCTTGAAGGATTTTCATGAAACTTGGGTCACATGTTCACCTCATCAAGGCGACGTGCAGAACCCGCGTCTCGACAATATAGGGTCAAGGTCAAGGTCACACTTGAAGGTCAAAGGTTTGAGGCTTTATTTCGTGTCCGCTCCATATCTCCGAGACGGCTTGAAGGATTTTCATGAAACTTGGGTCACATGTTCACCTCATCAAGGCGACATGCAGAACCTGCGTCTCGACAATATAGGGTCAAGGTCAAGGTCACGCTTGAATGTCAAAGGTTTGAGGCTTTATTTCGTGTCCGCTCCATATCTCCCAGACGGCTTGAAGGATTTTCATGAAACTTGGGTCACATGTTTACCTCATCAAGGCGACGTGCAGAACCCGCGTCTCGACAATATAGGGTCAATGTCAAGGTCACGCTTGAAGGTCAAAGGTTTGAGGCTTTATTTCGTGTCCGCTCCATATCTGTCCCAAATTTATAGGTTGGAATGTTTTGAGAGATTTTGACAGATATTTGAGGGGAGACATCTGTTTTTTGCAAAAACAATTCTAGTTAATCTTTCAGTTATAGAGAATATTTATAGTCTTGCCTAGATGTTTTCAAAGTTGTCTGCTGCAGATTTGATGTATGTGGGAAAGGGATAAAGCTAATGTAAAATCCTCCGGAGGTACCTGACCAATAGTGATGGCACCCTCGAGACGACTTTGAAATTATCAGTTCTAAAACTATAGAAAATCTCTATAAATTATAGTATGATTATTGAATAAAGTTGAAAGCATTTCGGCAAATGGAGAAGTTGCTCATTATGAGCAATTTCTCCTTTTGCCACAATGATTTCAAAAGTCTTGTGCTGCAGATGTTTTAGAAAGCGTCTTTAAGTAGGAAAGGGGAAAGGGTTAACCTTTCTAACTCCAAAAGTAGTTTGCTTCATTATTTGATCTATTGATTCGAAACATCAAGTTGTATTTGTACGCTGTAAAGTTTTAAGAAAATCAATTGTATATTTTATTAGCTCACCTGAGCTTTGCTCAAGGTGAGTTATTGTGATCGCCTTTTGTCCGTCGTCCGTCGTGCGTCAACTTCTTCTCCTCAGTAACCAGTGGGTCAATTTGGATGAAACTTCACAGAAAGCATCCTCTCATTGACCTCACCAGAATTCCTTCAAATTTTTGGGATCCATGCAAAATTCTGGTTTCCATGGCAACGAAACCGAAAAAACTTCAAAATTCTTCTTCTCCCAAATTGGTTGGCAGATTTTCAAATAATTTTGTAGAAATGTTCCTTGGATGACCCTCTATCAGATTCCCCCAAGCCATGTTGATTGGTCGAAAAACATGCCCGCCAGGGGGGGCGGGGCTATTTTGCCTTATATGGCTATAGTGAAAACTTAAAAAATCTTCTCCTCCGAAAGTGTAAGGCCGATTTTCAAATAATTTTGTAGAAATGTTCCTTGGGTGACCCTCTATCAGATTCCTTCAAGCCATGTTGATTGGTCGAAAAACATGGCCGCCAGGGGGGGCGGGGCTATTTTGCCTTATATGGCTATAGTGCAAACTTAAAAAATCTTCTTCTCCAAAAGTGTCTGGCCGATTTTCAAATAATTTTGTAGAAATGTTCCTTGGGTAATCCTCTATCAGATTCCTTCAAGCCATGTTGATTGGTCAAAAAACATGGCCGCCAGGGGGCGGGGCTATTTTGCCTTATATGGCCAAAGTGAAAACTTAAAAAATCTTCAACATCTTCTCCTCAGTAACCAGTGGGTCAATTGGGATGAAACTTCACAGAAAGCATCCTCTCATTGACCTCACCAGAATTCCTTCAAATTTTTGGGATCCATGCAAAATTCTGGTTTCCATGGCAACGAAACCGAAAAAACTTCAAAATTCTTCTTCTCCCAAATTGGTTGGCAGATTTTCAAATAATTTTGTAGAAATGTTTCTTAAGTGACCCTCTATCAGATTCCTTCAAGCCATGTTGATTGGTCGAAAAACATGGCCGCCATGGGGGGGGGGGGGGGGGGGGGGGGCGGGGCTATTTTGCCTTATATGGCTATAGTGCAAACTTAAAAAATCTTCTTCTCCAAAAGTGTCGGCCCGATTTTCAAATAATTTTGTAGAAATGTTCCTTGGATGACCCACTTTCAGATTCCTTCAAGCCATGTTGATTGGTCAAAAAACATGGCCGCCAGTAGGCAGGGCTATTTTGCATTATATGGCTATAGTGAAAACTTAAAAAATCTTCTCCTCCAAAAGTATCTGGCCGACTTTCAAATAATTTTGTAGAAATGTTCCTAGGGTGACCCTCTATCAGATTCCTTCAAGCCAAGTTGATTGGTCGGAAACTGGCTGCCAGGGGGCGAGGCTTATATAGCTAAAGTGAAAAAAAAATAAAAAATCAGGTGAGCGATTCAAGGGCCATCATGGCCCTCTTGTTATATATGCAATAGCATTAAATGAAAGCGTAGGTGACCAATTGTTGGTTCATGCCAGACACGCTAATTAACTATAGTACTCCAGGTAACAGACTACATCTCCCTCTCAATGAAAGAGATGTCTCTCTTAGATAATGTAACTGAAAGTCTATGGTTTGACTATTGATAGTTCTGTGTTTTAAGCTGCTTTCAACAACTTTTCAGTTATATCACAATGTTTCCTGGGTAAGTTATAAGTACTACTGGAGCCTTTATCCATTCACCAGCTAGTCAGTCGTAATTATTAACCCCACAACCCAGACAACCAAGGAGGGCAGCCATTACTACCATTTTTAAAGTCTTTTGTATGACCCAGTCGGAGATCGAACCCATGACCTCCTGCATCCGAGGCAGGTGCTTTACCACTACACCATCAAGACGGTGTTTTCCCTTTCCCTCATACGACAATTCTGCAGCAGACGACTTTGAACATATTTTGTCAAAACATAGAAAATCTCTATAATTGAATGGATAGCCTATGACTAAAAGTGGAAAACATTGTGACAAAAGAAGAAATTGCACGTTTTGTGCAATTTCTTCTTTTGTCACTATGTTTTCAAAAAGCCGTCTGCTGCAGAGGCGTCAGAAAGCGTCTATATGAGGGAAAGGGTTATAGATATTGTTTCTTTTATAGGGAGTATTTTACACAGAAGAAAGATGTGGACAAAATGAGGGAGAGTCAAAGAAGGATAAGAGCTGAGAGAGACGTAAGTTTATACAAATAGCTTTCAATCATCTATATATGCCCCTTTGTATAATCAACTGAGTATAAGAAAAGATCTGATAGGTATTTCCCACATGCTAACACATTATGACACATATGCAGCGGACTACTTTTGAAAACACTGGGGTGAAAAGAGAAATTGCTCATGTTGAGCAATTTTTGCTTTTAACACAATGTTTTCAACTTTCATTTATAGAGATTTTCAATATTTTTATGTTGTTGTCCAGATGTTTTCAAAGTCGTCTGCTGCAGATTAGTTATATGTGGGGATAAAGGGTTAACAGTAACCTCTTTCTTATAGAGGGAAACAGGTAAAATTAGAAAAAAATTGGAAGTATAGTTTTGATTCGGAGTTGAGGAATCCGCTGTGGTTAGCGTCGGGGATTTCGAAACCGGGTGTCCCGGGTTCGATCCCCAGTCGCGGCACTACGGTCATGGTGAAGTGCCCTTGGGCAAGGCACATTTTCTAGCCTAGTACTGGTTTGTTTACCCAGGGATCATAAATAATTAAATTTAATTGCGCGCTAAATGACCTTAGCTGTCGATGCGCCATAAAACAATATACATTCATTCATTGATTCGGAGTTGAAAACATCGTGCGAGAATTTATAGATGCTTATTATGAATTATTTCTCCTTTTAAAAAGATGCTTTCAAAAAGATATATATGGTCACATATCTATCGTCTGTCTATCATGCTTTCACTTATTGAATTTTAGCTTGTGTGTCTTTAAACACTCTTGTACTTTTTCTCCATAGAACTTGTACAAGATCATCACAAACTTGAAATCCAGTGAAGAGGAACTGAAGAAGTCAACACAGGTGAAAAGGGGAAAGTCAGAGATTCTTCGTAAAGGTATACGTATTTTCTTTTTTTTAACAAAATATGTTCAAAGTCGTCTGCTGCAGAATTGTCGTATGAGGGAAAGGGTTAAAAGAGATCTTCCCTGTTATCACCAAGATGTTTTCAAAGTTGTCTTCTTCAGGTTTGTTGAATGTTGGATAGTGTTAAAAAAAATAGAAAATCTCTATAATTGAATGGATAACCTATGACTAAAAGTGGAAAACATTGTGGCAAAAGGAGAAATTGCTTGTTTTGAGAAATTTCTTCTTTTGTCACTATATTTTCAAAACGCTGTCTGCTGCAGAGGCATCAGAAAGCATCTATATGAGGGAAAGGGTTAAAATTAATTGTATACAAACTGGCACGAAAACAGATTTTGTAGTCTCTGAATTGGGGGGGGCTTTTGAAAATATTATTCGAAAAGGAGAACATTCTTGTGATTATTTATAATTAGTATTTTGTCCGTTTCTCACAGTTTTTAAACGTTCTCTGCTGCAAGATAAGACATTGTCATAACATTTTCAACTGGGTTAAATATTTATACTTTCTTTTATAGAGATTTTCCATAGTTTTGCTTAGATGTAAGTAATCTTTGTTGCAAATTAGTAAATGTCAAATGGTATCGATTTCCACAGATTTGAATGAATTGCATGAGGCAAAACGACAGATGATTGCAGACTTCAAACAGAACGAGGCTGACTTCCAGAAAATGTTGAAAGAAAAACGACACAACCAGAGGAAAGAGAGCTTTAGGAAAAAGGAAGAGGATAGGAAAGCCAAAGAGGAGGCTTGGAAAAAAGAAAGGTGAGGACAATTTTTTAACCCCCACCCTTTCCCACATTCACCAAATCTGAAGCAGACAACGCGGAAGACATCAAGACAAAAATATAGAAAATCTCTATAAATGAAAGTATAATTACGATCTTCATTATTCTAACGATTTTTAAAAGCTTTAACCCTTTCCCTCATATAAACGCTTTCTGACGCCTCTGCAGCAGACAGCTTTTTGAAAACATAGTGACAAAAGAAGAAATTGCACAAAACGTGCAATTTCTCCTTTTGTCACAATGTTTTCCGCTTTTAGTCATAGGTTATCAATTCAATTATAGAGATTTTCTATTTTTTGACAAAATATGTTCAAAGTCGTCTGCTGCAGAATTGTCATATGAGGGAAAGGGTTAAAGCAGACGGCGTTTTGAAAACATAGTGACAAAAGAAGAAATTGCACAGAACGTGCAATTTCTCCTTTTGCCACTATGTTTTCCACTTTAAGTCATAGGTTATCCATCTGACAAAATACGTTCAAAGTCGTCTGCTGCAGAATTGTCGTATGAGGGAAAGGGTTAAAGCAGACGGCGTTTTGAAAACATAGTGACAAAAGAAGAAATTGCACAGAACGTGCAATTTCTCCTTTTGCCACTATGTTTTCCACTTTAAGTCATAGGTTATCCATCTGACAAAATACGTTCAAAGTCGTCTGCTGCAGAATTGTCGTACGAGGGAAAGAGGAGAAAATGCTCAATTGCTTAATGGTCATCAGTAAGTGTGGTAAACCACTTCCTTGATATGATGACTTCTGATACACTAATATCATGAAAACATTAAAATTGCGTCTGCATTTGGGAAGGTAATGGTGGAATGCCATTGGGCAAGGCATATTTCCTAGCCTAGTACTGGTCTGTTTACCCAGGCAGGAATCAAGAAAAGTCAACTGGTGCTGTGGTATTACTAAAATAGAGTTGAAAAGGGTGTAAGACCCTTATAAAACAAACAATCTCCACTTAGGGAAAGGTTAATTAATCATCAGAAGAAGAAAGAACGTAAGGAACACTGATTAACCCTTTCCCTCATATGACAATTCTGCAGCAGACGACTTTGAACATATTTTGTCAAAAAATAGAAAATCTCTATAATTGAATTGATAACCTATGACTAAAAGTGGAAAACATTGTGACAAAAGGAGAAATTGCTCGGGTTTTTTTTGTCACTATGTTTTCAAAAAGCCGTCTGCTGCAGAGGCATCAGAAAGCGTCTATATGAGGGAAAGGGTTAATCTTTTACCTAATACAGATGGACCTTTAGTTTTTAGCTCTACTGGCCAAAGGCCAGAAGGGCTTATGTCGTGGCGATTTGTCCGTCGTGCGTGCGTGCGTCCGTAAACAATTTCTTGTTAACACGATACAGTCTTCACTTTTGATTGTATCTCAACTAAACTTATACAGTAGTTAGATATTCATGAGAGCTCGGTTCCTTTTAAAAACCAGCCAGATCCGCCCATGCATGACTGGATTATGGTCCTTGAAATGGTCAAAATTGCTATAAAAGAGCTTGTTAACACGATACAGTCTTCACTTTTGATTGTATCTCAACCAAACTTATACAGTAGTAAGATATCCATGAGAGCTCGGTTCCTTTCGTAAACCAGCCAGATCCGCCCATGCAAGACTGGATTATGGCCCTTGAAATTGTCCAAATTGCTATAATTGAGCATGTGAACACAATAGAGGCTCCATTTACTATCTGATCTTCACCAAACTTACATAGTAGTTAAATATTGATGAGAGCTTGGTTCCTTTTGAAAACCAGCTAGATCTGCCCATGCAAGACTGGATTATGGCCCATGAAATTGTAAAAATTGCTATAATACAGCTTGTGAACACAAAAGAGCCTCCATTTACTATCCGATCTTCACCATACATACATGCTCTGGATTGAAAATGACCAAAGAACCATACCAGTAGAGCATAGGCCCTCATGGGCCTCTTGTTTTTTAAGCATATGACTTTAGAATACATTGACTTCTTTTTAACCCTTTCCCACATACAGCAACTCTGCAGCAGATGACTTTGAAAGTTTCTTGGGAAAAGCATGGAAAAACTCTATAAATGTAGATATAATTACAGAAAATATATGAAAACATTGTGGTAAAATGAGAAATTGCTCATTTTGAGCAATATCTTCTTTTGTCGCAATGTTTTCAAAAAGCTGTCTGTTGCAGAGACATCAGAAAGTTTCTATATGAGGGAAAGGGTGAATTCATTGTATAAATAGATGCATTTCTCTTTACTCTTTTCTACATGCAGACGCATCGCAGCAGACGACTTTTGACAAAATATTGTGACTAAGTTAGAAATTGCCACAATATTTTCAACTCTAATTTTTTCAATAATTTGGGAAAAGTTAAATCTTAAACTAAAAACAATATTCAATTTATTACAGAATAGAGTTTGAGATGCAGCACATACCCTTTGAAGATGAGAAGAACCTCTGTAACACCCTGATCAGTTACTTACAGCGCTTCATTAACACAGAGCAAAAGGATGACATTGCCAATTTGCCAAGTCCGAGGGATGAGCAGGCCGAGACTCACTTTGGAGCTTGTAAGTCATGGTGTTAGATATTAGTCTGAGTTAACCCTTTCACCCAGCCAACATGCAACAACTCTGTAACAGACATTTAAAAAAATCATTTAGAAAAAACGAAATGTCTGAATTAATCAAAGAATTATTATGTTACACTGGTAAGAATGTCCAAATTAATGAATAATTATATAACAGACTTAAAAACATGGTTGGGAAATAGAAAAAATGCTCATTATGAACAATTTGTCCTTAATCAACAATAGTTTTCACAGCATATGAGCCATAATATGGTGTCCGGGATTTTGTGTTACATCACAGAGTCATTATTTATTCTCCTTTATTTGAAGAACTATGTGTTTTATAGTTTAACAGCATGTCACAAACTGTTAGAAACTACTAAATCTATAAAATAATATGCTATTGATTTCTGAAAGAACTGATAAACTCCTTTAATTAATACTTTTCTTGAGCATTTTCGCCGTGTCCTTCCCGACAAAGGCATGGGAGGACTTTTTGAAAACCAAAACAAACTGTTTTTCTTTATATTTAAAGTTTGGAAACTAATATGTGTGAAATAATAATTTAACAAATTACTTGTAAATATAACTTTAAGATTTAATAGAGCGACGTAAATATGATTTTGATTTGAATATAAAATCCTAGACATTGGCGTAACGAATGTGTCCACCAAGTTACATCACGTCTAAATAGCATCAAAACTCGAAACCTGGACCGATAACCATATTTTCATTGCATTCAAATCACGTGATCACTTACATTCTTTGTTAATGTCGTAAACATGTTGTTCTGGGACAGATATCTTTTATTTGACAAGGAGTCAAAATATGTTTATCAAAATGGTGTCTTTTTTTGTTACGCCCTATTATTTTGTTATAATTAAAAAATGCTTCGTCAATCACCTAGGAGGAAACTAAATTTTGGCTGTTCTATTTACGACATTAAACATCGCAACAATTTACGACAGTTAGAGACGTTTTACGACAAGAGTGTTTTAAAATGGCGGCTCGAAAATGACAGTCAGACTTCTGAAATTTTGTTACGCCGGCACCAAGCCGATTGCGATCATCAATGGTTGCTTATAATGTATCGCAATGCGTAGTAACTTCCTATTTCGTTATTTAAATTGTCCAGAGATGTTTGCGAACCTATTTAATTCACTACGAAGAACTTGTTATTATTTTTGACTGGGGAAAAAAAATCGCGAATTTTGTCTCTTTTGCCTTGTAACGTTGACTGTCCTGGAAAGCATATTCTACCTCCATAAGCACTTTGCTTACGTAATAAATACATATTTGCATGATTAGTATATTTTAATTTAACTGGAGAATTATTTATACTGAAAATGTTTATGCTATTATATGATTTGTTTATTTTTTTCTAAGGTGTCCTGTTACACACTTATATGAAGTGCACAATTAGTGTCCAGTTACATCATTTTGTGTCCTGTTACACAACAGTTTGTGTCCTGTTACACCATTCTTTGTCTAGTTGTATACTATTAATTATTTCACTAAATAAACCATTTATTTATTGAAATAATTCCAAATAAAGATGGTGAAAATGTAAATTAGATCTAAACAAATTCAACTAGGCAAAATCTTCATAAAATTGATTTATTTCATGGTGTCCTGTGTTACTAACAATACAATTGAATAAGTGTCCAGTTACATCATTTTGTGTCCTGTTACACACCAGTTTGTGTCCTGTTACATCATGTTGTGTCCTGTTACACCATTCTTTATCTAGTTGTATACTATTAATTATTTCACTAAATAAACCATTTATTTATTGAAATAATTCCAAATAAAGATGGTGAAAATGTAAATTAGATCTAAACAAATTTAACTAGGCATAATCTTCATAAAATTGATTTATTACATGGTGTCCTGTGTTACTAACAATACAATTTAAAACCCACATTTCTCTTTATTTAAAGATAAAATCTATTTTGTCATTTAGAATTTAACAGCTTTAGATATTGTTCTAAACATATATAGCATTTAATTTGACAAAAGTCAAATATTACAAAAGAGGACACCACAGTGTTTGTGATGTAACTCAAAATCCGGACACCATATTATGGCTCATATGCATTTGCAAAAGGGGTGACCGTGAGCAAACAAAGTCTTTACGTTTTCCAAATTGAAAGCAATTGCAGGAAAGGCACGAAAATGCTGACAAAGTTAGAACGTTTTGACTTGACCCTTTCCCTAATATAGATGCTTTATGACGCCTCGGCAGCAGACAGCTTTTAAAGAAATAAAATGACAAAAGAAGAAATGCTCAAAACGAGCAATTTCTCCTTTTTTCCACAATGTTTACCGCTTTGTTGTCATAAGTTATCCATTCAATTAGAGCAATTTTCTATTTTTTGACAAAATATGTTCAAAGTCGTCTGCTGCAGAATTGTCATATGAGGGAAAGGGTTAAAACCCCAGCTTCTGTCGACGTTGTCATTGTTTTCCACCAATGGATAAATAATCTATTTCTTAAGGTATCCAGTTGCTTGGGAATCACTTTGTGTGGAGCACTGGTGTGATAAAGTCGGGAAAAATATGTGAGGTGAACGGGCTGATATAACTGAAGCTCTGTTGAAAATAGCCTTAACCCTTTCCCACATACAACAAATCTGCAGCAGAAGACTTTGAAAACATGTAGACAAATATATGCAAAATCTTTTTAACTGAAGATATGATTATTGAAAAGAGTTGAACAAGTGGTGAAAGGAGAAATTGCTTGATTTGAGCAATTTCTCCTTTTGTCATGATGTTTTCAAAAGTCGTCTGCTGTAGAGGCGTCAGGAAGCGTCTGTATGAGCAAAAAGTGTTAAACTCCAACCATGTTTATATTTTCAGCTTTAGGCCCAGCGGATAGTTTAGATGATGGAATGTTTGTTCTTCTGAAAAGGTCAGAGAGTGAAGATTACTCCATTACGAGTAAACGTCCACAGAGACGCAGCCGAAAGGGAAGGAAACTTTCTGTGGTATGTCGTCAAAATAACTGTATCTTTCGGTGGAAAAAATTAATCCTTTCTCACGTACAACAAATCTACAGCAGACGTCTTAGAGAAAGTCTATTAAAAAAGATGGAAAAGGAGAAATTGCCCAGAATTATTTCAAAAGTCTTCTGCTGCATGCAATATCAAAATGTGTATGCATGTTTGAAAGGGTTCAGTCATTTATGTATACATGTTGTGATTCTTAACCCTTTCCCTCATATAGACTCTTTCTGACGCCTCTACAGAAGACGGCCTTTTGAAAACATAGTGACAAAAGAAGAAATTGCTCAAAACACTCAAATTCTCCTTTTGCCACAATGTTTTCCACCTTTAGTCATAGGTTATCCATTCAATTATAGAGATTTTCTATTTTTTGACAAAATATGTTCAAAGTCGTCTCCTGCAGAATTGTCGTATGAGGGAAAGGGTTAAAGTCTTTGGTATGACCCAAGTGGGGATCAAACCCTTGTCTCCTTATCCTGTTGTGATTCTTAAGTCATATATGAATCTGTGAAGAAGTGGTTAGACCGTCTGCCATTAGAGCAGAAGATCAGGGGCCTCCTTTAACTCTTTTCACAAAGTGACTTTTCCATGTTGAGAATTGGACCACTCCATGTATCATCCAACAGATGATTTTGAAAATTGAATATCTATTCGTCAAACAATGCGAATTTAAGGAGAGAAAGATCGTTACGAGCTGTCTTACCTAAATCTGCATTGTTTGCAAAAGCTTTTAATTTGGCAGAGAAAGAGTAAATAGGGGGTTGTATGCTCAATTTTGTCATACAATTTTCAGGGTGTTTCTTATATCAAATGTTAAAGACTTAAAATTGTGTGATAATCGTACACTTGACGCAAATTTTACATATCAAAATTCTACAACCACACTGGTGCTGTGTGCGACTGATCAAAAGTAGAAAAAAATGGCTTTATCTATTAACATTTATTTGTCTGTATTAACAACTGCTGTCAGAGCCATGTAAACTGTATGTTGCTCTCAAACATAGATTTGAATGAAATTTATTTTTATTTAGGGCCGGAGCTCTTCTATTACAATTAAAGCATATTTTATTGTATAGTATACCACCTTAAAAGTGATCTTGCCTGTTATCATCAAGATGTTTTCAAAGTTGTCTTCTCCAGGTTTGTTGAATGTTGGAAAGTGTTAACCCTTTCCCTCATATGATAATTCTTTAATTGAATGGATAACCTATAACTAAAAGTGGAAAACATTGTGTCAAAAGGAGAAATTGCTTGTTTTGAGCAATTTCTTCTTTTGTCACTATGTTTTCAAAAGGCCGTCTGCTGCGGAGGCGTCAGAAAGCGTATATATGAGTGAAAGGGTTAAAGAATTACACACATAGTAAGATTATCTTTGTTTCTGTTTCAGACAAAACCCTTAGCCCACACACCGCAGATTATCGCCCAGTTTTCATCTCTTACCCTCAATGCACCTTCAAATATGTCTGAAGTCGCTGCCTCGATGGAGCAACTGTTTGCGAGGAAGGTAATTTGTTTGATAGCATTAAAATATGAAATGTTCACCTCAATAAGAATGCATATTAAAATAGAATTTTAACATCTGAAACATTGGAAGTAGAGATATATGATACAGTTGAAAACATTATTGGGAATGGAGAAATTTTCAAATTTCCTTTTTCCAAAAATGGTAGAGAATAACAACGTCTAATAAATTGTGAAAACAGGTATGTTACTTGAGAAAATCAACTTGTTCTGTCGAAAATGTTCATTTTTTTCTGATCACTCACCGTCCGTCTTCATCGTCGTCGTGGTCTGTCCGTCTGTTAACAATTTCCTACAAATGACTTCTCCTACTAAACCAATGGACAGATGTTTAAATAACTTCACAGGAATGGTCCGTAGGTGGTCCTCTTTCAAAGTTGTTCAAAGAATTTAATTTCAAGTAGAACTTTGGTTGCTGCGGCATCAGAAAAGGGGGGGAATTGCCAAATCTTAAAAAATCTTCTTGTCCAAAAGTACTGGCCCGATTTGAAAATCATTTTGCACAAATGTTCCTTGGGGTACTCTCTACCAAGATTGTTCAAATATTTCCGATCCGTTGAAAAACATGGGTGCCAGGGGGGCGGAGCTTATTTTCCTTATATGTGCATTGTTAAAACTTTAAAAATCTTCTTGTCCAAAAGTACTGGCCCGATTTGAAAATTATTTTGCACAAATGTTCCTTGGTACAGATTTGGTGTATGTGGGAAAGGGTAAAACATAAATATTTTACAACGATTACTGATTGATCGTTGGTGTTTTATGCCGCTATCAACTATGTTTCAGTTATATCCCGGCATTTCCCCTGTAAGTTACCAATACTACTGGTCCCAGCCAGTCAGTCGTAATGCAAACCCCAAGCCCATTTTTAAGTCTTTGGTATGACCCGGCCAGGGATGGAACCTGCAACCTCACACACCCCATTAACTTATATTACCAGGATATCACTCTCACTCTCACTCAGTAATCGTCGTAAAATATGTATGTTTTACCCTTTCCCACATACACCAAATCTGTAGCAGATAATTTTGAAAACATCTTATCTGAAAAATCTCTATATAAGAAAATTTAGTAATTAACCCTTTCTCTCATACGACAAATCTGCAGCAGACGACTTTGAACATGTTTTGTCAAAAAATAGAGAATCTCTATAATTGAATGGATAACCTATGATTAAAATTGGAAAACATTGGGGCAAACGGAGAAATTGCTCGTTTTGAGCAATTTCTTCTTTTGTCACTATGTTTTCAAAAAGCCGTCTGCTGCAGAGGTGTCAGACAGCATCTAGATGAGGGAAAGGGTTAAATAGAATCGAAAAAATTGTAGAAAGTGTAGAAAATTGTTCATTATGTTTCCCTCATCCTTTGCCATAATGTTTAAAAATAGTCCCTGCTGCAGATGCCTAAAGATTGTTCTGCATTTGGGAAGAGTTTAATATTTTGTTTAAACATAATAAGTTGTATGATAAAATGTATTATTATTTCTTTTTACTCATTTAACTATTTCCTACATGACAAATCTGCAGCAGACTTGAAAATACCTTTGGGAAAAGAAAAAAAAAAAATCTCTAAAAATGTATATATGTTATTATTGAATAAAGTTTAAAATTCTCTCTATATGAAAATTAATTATTGAATAAAGTTGAAAACATTAAGGCAAAAGGAAAACATTCTCATTATGCGTAATTTCTTTTTTTGCCACCATGTTTTCCAAAGTCACCTGCTGCAGTGGCATCATAAAGTATCTGCATGTGGGAAAGAGGTTAAAATTTATTGCCATTCCATTTTAAAGATAATAATCTCTCTTTTCCCACTTAAATCATCTGCTATAGAGGAATTTAAATTCGTGGTGCGGTTATTTGCTTCATCCATAAAACTGTTAAAAACTTTTGAATTTATTTCAGCGTTATTATGGTGAACAGCTTGTCTGTTGTGTGTCCCGCCCACTTCTAGGCAGTCTGAACAGTTCCTTTAGTTCATCGGGATCAATGAGCAGCCTTGAGTCACCTCTGCGGGAAAGAAACGCAACATGGAGCTTTGTTGATGTTCCTCCAGCAATTGCTGAAAATCAAACTCCGAGCGATGCAGGAGTGTCCGCTGAAAGTGGCTTTCATGACATGTCTCGTCAAGTTAGCAAAACAGAGAGTTCTGAAAGTGCTGCTGATACGGGAACTGATAATGTTCTCGAAGAACTTATACGACAATCCAGCGAATGTGGTGATGGGGAGCATTCCCGCTCGTCAAGCGACACAATTACTCCCGAGGACCATGTCTCGGATGATACAGAACCAATTAAACAGACAGTCAAAGAGGATTTAGAGCAGACTTCTGTTTTAGGAGCAAGTCAGGGTAACATAGAACGTCTTTCAGACTATCAGTCCAACCCATCCTCAATTGATAATGACTCCAATAGCTCTCTTGTGTTTGAAGATAGTGAAGCTATGACTCCCTCTTCAAAGGAGACTGTTTCCAACTCCTCAAAGAAGATCACACTCAGGGGAACTAAATCCTCATCAAGAACTATATGTTGTGTGGATGTGGTTGACATGATATCGAACTATGATAATAATTTCCCGCCAGTCCTTGCCGGACCCGCGCCAGAAGCAGACCGTAACACCAACAGTAAAACCTCTAATAATGCAGCAGACTGTGATGGAAATGATAATAGTGATACTAGTTTTCAAAACCCAATCAATGTTTTAGTTAGTAATATTACAAACTCTCAAGTACGGCCAAATGGTAGTACTATATCAATAGTTGTTGATAGATATGAAGAGAATATAGGTGCCAGAAATATTAGCCAAGAGAATGTGCCAGAATCGTCAGACGATATAGATACTGCTGGAACAGGTTGTAAAGATAGTCCGCAACTTCAGGGAGAACGAGTGAATGAGTCATGGTATTCGCCTAGTTCTAGCGATGCTAGTCCTGAGTTTGTAAGTTTAGCAAGTTCAGAAGAGTTTGTCAGTTCAGAAGATAATGTAACTCATTTTTAAAAATTACTTACATTATTCTGAAGTTAGGTATTTTTTAACCCTCTTACTCTTAAATCTATTTTAGGGTTGTTGTTTTTTTGGCAGTGAAATCATTTAACCCTTTCCCTCATATGGCAATTCTGCAGCAGACGACTTTGAACGTATTTTGGCAAAAAATAGAAAATCTCCATAATTGAATGGATAACCTATAACAAAAAGTGGAAAACATTTGGCAAAAGGAATAATTGCTTGTTTTGAGCAATTTCTTCTTTTGTCACTATGTTTTCAAAAAGCAGTCTGCTGCTGAGGCGTCAGAAAGCGTCTATATGAGGGAAAGGGTTCAAGCAAAATGAGGAAATTACTCCTTTATTAGAGAATTATGAGCAATATCTCCTTTGGACACAAAGTTTTCAAAAGTCTTCTGCTGAAGAGGCGTCAAAATGAGTCTTCAATTGGGAAAGGGTTAAATGCGCCCTGTTGCAAGAAACGGGCAAATGAAGATTTTGAAATAAATCCTTTCCCACAATGCAACACATCTGCAGCATACAACTTTGAAAAAATTAAAATAAAAGGACGTTAAACTTTTATAAGTGAAAATACAAAGGTAGAAGAGAGTTGTAAACATTGTGGCGAAAGGAGAAATTAATCCTTTCCCTCATATAGATGCTTTCTGACGCCTCTGCAGCAGACGGCCTTTTGAAAACATAGTGACAAAAGAAGAAATTGCACAGAACGTGCAATTTCTCCTTTTGCCACAATGTTTTCCACTTTTTGTCATAGGTTATCCATTCAATTATAGAGATTTTCTATGTTTTGACAATATACGTTCAAAATCGTCTGCTGCAGAATTGTCGTATGAGGGAAAGGGTTAATCATGATAAATTAAAAATTCACCCACCGAAGATGCATCAAAATGCAAGGAGGAAAGGGTTAAATGAGTATTGTCACAAGAGACTGATATTTGATAATTTGGTTTTCTAAGATAACTGATCACCTGAGGCTTGTATGAATCAATAATGCAAAGGAAAGATTCTGAACAGAAGCAGATGCACAGGCGGATCAGGTGGAATCAACTGTGGCCAAGTTGGGGATTTGAGACTAGGCTTTCCAGGTTAGATTCCTGCTTGCGGGGTCAACAGAGGATTACCCTTGGGTAAGGAATATTTCCCAGCCAAATAATACTGGTTCTTTTGCCGATACAACTGAAGGAAAAAGAAATGTTGAAAAGCGGTGTTAAAATCCCAATAAAACAAAATACACAGGCTGATCTTTATCTGTATACAGTCTTGAGGACTGGTTATCATGTGACATGACCTTATTGTTTCAAAATATTTGTACTGTATTGAATTTTTTTGTATTAGGGGAATCAGTTCACAAGTCAAATGAAGTTTTTATTTATTTTTTGTGATAAGAAATTTATAAGCATTTTATCTTATAAAACTGCATTTTTGTCCATAGTTTATTTTATTGCATGTTAAATGAAGTTAACACACATCTATAGAGGCTGTCTTAACCCTTTCCTAGATAGGGCAATTTACAGTATATATCTATGAAAACATCATGGCAAAAACATAGTAAATTTAGATATTAAGTGAAGTATGATTTTTGAATAGACTTAACTCTTAGCACGCTAGCGGCGGGTTTTGTCATCCGTTGATGACATTTGCTAACAGTTTGGATCCAGATCAGTCCCCACAAAACGTGGGGATTCATCTGACATCCAAACTGTTTGTCACTCCGATTCAATTTCAGTAAACATTTGGGGAAAATAAATATTTTTTTTCAAATATTTGCAGATGACAATATAGTAGACGAAAATAATTTAGCATGCAAAGAGTTAAAGAGATTGTGGTAAAAGGAGAATTTGCTCATAATGGCCTTTAGTCTAAATGTTTTAAACAGTTGTCTGCTGCATCAAAGGGCATACATGTGCAAGTTGTACAGGGTTAATCATTTTCCCACATGCAGATTCCTTTTGATGCATCTGCAGCAGAAAACTTCAAGGCTAAAGGTGAGAATGCTCAATGTTTAAACGCAACTTCATTCGTTGACCCTTTTTATGCTTCCCCTGAACAATTGTCCGTGGTGGATTCATTCTATTTGGGAAGGAATCCGCTGTGGTCGAGTGTTGTCCCGGGTTCGATCCCCAGTCGCGGCACTACGGTCATGGTGGAGTGCCCTTGGGCAAGGCACATTTTCTAGCCTAGTACTGGTTTGTTTACCCAGGGATCATGAATAATTAAATTTAATTGCGCGCTAAATGACCTTAGCTGTCGATGCGCCATAAAACAATATACATTCATTCATTCTATTTGGGAAAGGGTTAACAGAATATGCTGACTTTGAAATTAGAACCATTTTATTCAAGACTGTTAATGGAATCATATACATATATATATGGAAATTATTTTGCAACTGGTCTATTTCTGTACTGAATTCATTTTGTTGCAAGGCTTATTTGTTAACAGTAATTTTACAAATATACAGACTTTGCAAATTAAGACACACAAGATTCTTCATATTTGCAAAGTTTATTTGTCAAAGTTAATTTGCAAACAAGCCAACTTTGCAATTAAGGAACTAAATTTTATCTTTCTTTCTCCATTTTTGTTTATATTTTTATTACCTCCATTGGCTTTCAGCCAGTCAAACTTATGTCATGGTAAATTGTCTCGTCCTTTCGGTCTTTTTTGGCCGATACTCAAATAATTTTGTAGAATAGTTCCTTTGGTTACCTTCTACGAAATTCCGTCACGCAATCTTGATTAGTTTAAAAAAAACATGGCTGCCAGAGGGGGGGCTATATTGATTTAAGCATGCACTTATGACAATGGAGTGATACTGGCTCTCTTGGGCCTCTTGTTTATCAATCCTCTTACCAGTAGTTCCAAAGTGTGATTGGCAAAACAATCATATTTTATACTATAACACAATATTTTGCGTTTTTCAGCGTAGCGTCTATGCAGTTAAGTTTTATTTTGCAATAAAATCAGGTTTGCCACTCAACAGAATTGCCTGTTTTCAAAGGTCATGAATAAAGTTGTGTGATTCCCTTTCATAGCTACTACAGGGTGAAATAGTGAGTTTTATTTGTTGTTGTTGTTGTACATATTTTTAAGTTATACATGGGGCCTTATTAATTTCATCCTTTATTTACCCATAAACACTTTCTCACTAGCATTTAGAGATATCTGCAGCAGATAAAAAAATTATAAAGAGACAATAGAACAAATTGCTCAAACTGTCACCTATTCCCAGAGTGTTTGCAACTCTATTCAATAACTACTTTCAATAATAGAGCTTTTCAATAAGATTACCAAGATGTTTTCAAAGTTGCAGATTTACTGTATGGAGGAAAGTGTGAAGCCTTTCCCACATACAACAAATCTCAAACTGATAACCTTGAAATCATCTAGTCTAAAATTGGGAAAATCTATAAATAAATGAAAGAATAATCATTGAATAGAGTTGAAAACATTGTGGAATAGGGAGAACTTTCCTCCGTTTCCACACTGTTTTCCAAACATGTCTGCTGCAGATGCTTCTGCAAGTAGGCAACACTTCAATCTTTTAAATAGATGACCTTAGATGCCCTTGCATCTTTTTGAGGTCTTTTTGAAAGCACGGTAAAATTGGAGGGAATTAGAGGAATGTAGTCATCTGTATCTTGCTCAAATCATGGTACGAAATAAGGGTATAGAGGGATTATTCTCGCTTTAATAGATAATCTATTCACTGTAGATTAATCCTTTTCCTCATACAGACACTATTTGACGCATCAGCAGCTGACAAATTTTGAAACATTGTGACAAAAGAAGAAATTTTGCCACTAATGATGCCACAATGTTTTAACCCTTTCCCTCATACGACATTTCTGCAGCAGATGACTTTAAACATATATTGTCAAAAAATAGAAAATCTCTTTAATTGAATGGATAACCTATGACTAAAAGTGGAAAACATTGTGGCAAAAGGAGAAATTGCTCGTTTTGAGCAATTTCTTCTTTTGTCACTTTGTTTTCAAAAAGCCGTCTGCTGCAGATTTCTTGTATATTGGCAAAGGGTTAACAAACACAAATATATGTTGTTCTACAAAGTTATCATCTGCTGATGAGTCAACAACATTCGTCTGTATAATGGATAGGATAATACTAGTAATTTATACTTGTGATTGAGTTCAAAGAAGTTTGCTATATATACTGTATGCTCATTTGCTCCTTTACCCTCTATGTTTTCAAACTGTTTCATCAATTATCAATGTCTGCTGTAGAATAATCATAAACATCCATGTGTGTATTTGTAAAAGGTTAACCCTTTCCCACATGTTTACCCATTTAAATGCATCTGCAGCAGAAATTAAAGCGAAATATCTACGTTTGCCACAATGTTTTTGTCTACATTCAATATTTATTCTTTCATTTATAGAGATATTTTCCATATATTTGATAGGATGTTTTCAAAGTTGTCTGCTGCAGATTTGTTGAATAGGGGAACACTTTCCCTCATACGACAATTCTGCAACAGACGACTGAACATATTTTGTCAAAAAATGGAAAATCTCTATAATTTAATGGATGACCTATGACTAAAAGTGGAAAACATTGTGGCAAAAGGAGAAATTGCTTGTTTTTAGCAATTTCTTCTTTTTTCACTATGTTTTCAAAAAGCCGTCTGCTGCAGAGGCGTCAGAAAGCGTCTATATGAGTGAAAGGGTTAACAAAGCAAAATTAATTACAAATGTATTTGAATAAATTTATTTAGATTGATATTTAACTCTTTCCCACAAACAACAAATCTGCAGGAGACAACTTTGAAAACTTTTAAACAGAATTATGAAATATTTGTATATACAAAAGTGAAATTATTGAACAGAGTATAAAAGATTTAGCAAAACGGGAAATTGCTCATGATGAGCAATTTCTCCTTTTGTCAAAATGTTTTCAAATGTTGTCTGCTGCAAAGGCGTTGGAAAGTGTCAACGTGCGGGAAAGTGTTAAGAAGTTGTGTATAACTTAGAGCAATATTATTACAGTTATTGTGTATAGTTTTAGTTGTTAATTTCATTTAAATTATACATGTATTAGGTTTTTCTCATTATAGGTTTGGAATGGCTGTTATTGGTTTTGATGTTAACCTTTCCCCTGGTACAGGAAACATTTTATCACATATGCCGCAGATAAATGAAGAAAATGCTCATAATGAGCAATTTTTACTTTTAACCACAGTCTTTTCAATACTTAACCCTTTCCCCAGCAGACGACTTTGAACGTATTTTGTCAAAAAATAGAAAATCTCCATAATTGAATGGATAACCTATGACAAAAAGTGGAAAACATTGTGGCAAAAGGAGAAATTGCACGTTTTGTGCAATTTTTTCTTTTGTCAATATGTTTTCAAAAAGCCGTCTGCTGCAGAGGCGTCAGAAAGGGTTAATTAGAATTATACTTCAATTTTTCCGGTTGTTATAAATTTTCCTCATTGTTTTAAAAGGCATTTAATGGTATGTACCACTACTTACCATAATCTTCCACTAACCGCCATTTTAAGACTTTCAAACAAAATACTCTTTCCCGCACAAAGACACTTTCTGACTCATCAGAAGTATATGACTTTTGAAAAAATTGTGGCAAATTTGCCACAATGTTTTAAACTCCATTCAATAATTAAACATTTATATAAAATTAAGATCCACATGTTTGTCTACATGTTTCCAAAAACGTCTGCTGCAGATTTGTTGTATGTGGGAAAGGGTTAATATAACTTAAAAAGTTAAATATTAAAAAAGAAAATGGAAATGTCAATCATACCTCATGTTATACACCAACAGAAGTGGATAGACTGGTTTAAAAAATGCTGTGTCCCAGCTTCTAAACTGCAATGCGTTCATATAACTGGAACCTAGCTAGCTTTAATGTAATGGGAGCAACCAGATACTTTACAGTTGGCTGTTTTAACTCATTATGTTTAATTGATATTCCTAAAACTCGCTATGAACTCTTCAAAATGCAAAAGCTGGACAAGTCCATTTTGGAAATGCAGCATTGAAAGAGGCCTGCTGACCAGGCTTGTACAGTTGACTGCTTAACTCCTAGAAGCGGCTATGGATTCTTCCAAATGCAAAGCTGGACAAATCAATTTTAAAAATTCAGCATTGAAAAGCTGTTATTGTTTATGGTGATTATGTTGTGTTCACATTTATATTGTTGTATTATGCAGAGACATTTTGTAAACAGATAAAAAAGAAAATTTAGTTGTTTTGTTTTTTGTATAATTTGGTTTTGTTTTCGATGTTAAGATTTAAAAATGTAAAGAATTGTGTATAGGTGTGTATTTTAAGTGCATGTGGTTAGATTTTACAAATACCCATTGGCTTAGAATTTAGCCAATGAAAAACTCTGATACTCGAACACTTTACACCATCAGAATTTTATAGATGGCTAAACCATTCAATCTTTCCATGAGTTTTGGAGAACAATGGAATAAGAGAAATGGGACATTTTAAACCATTCCCACATACAGACGCTTTCTGACACTTTTGCATTAAAGGATTTCTGAAAACATTGTGACGAATGGAGAAATGGCTCATAATGCTCAATTCTGAGCAATTTCTTCTTTTGCCACAGTGTTTTCAGCATAATTCAAAAACTATTCTTTCATATATAGAAAATTTCCATATTTTAGACTAACCATGAATGTTTTCAAAGGCTTTTGTAGTAGATTTCTTGTATGTTGGATAATTGTTTTGCTTATCCAAACATGTTTTAAGAAGAAGAGTTGTATTTTCATGCAGTTAATTCTTTCATATCAACTTAACCATCCTACATGCAACACATTACCAGTTACATTTTAAAGTTATCCATTTGTCACACAAAGTGACCTTTGGATATTTTAAAATTAACCCTTTTCTAACATATGCTTAACCTGCAGCAGATGACTATGTAAACATCAAGATAAAATTATGAAAAAATAATTTAATTAATGAAAATATAAATATTGAAAACATTATGACAAAAGATTGAATAGCTTATTATGAGAAATTATACTTTTTTCACTTATTAGAAGTGGTCTGCAGCAGGTGTGCCAAATTGCGTCTACATGTGTGAAAGGGTTAACTTATGTGTCAAAATACATATGCATGTGTGATAGTGCTTTAAATGAAATTTACAATCGATTTATAAATTTGTATAGGCGTTGTTTTACTTGTATGACTCGATTGCTAAAATGGAGGATTCTTATCAGACTAGATGGAGGAACTAGCTGATCTGGATCTACAGCGATCGCAAAGTGACGTCAATCTATTTTCGTGTGACATCACTAATGTGCGGTTGTCTTTTCATGCTTGGTAATTATTTTAGGGAGGAGATATTTCACATGGTGAAGGACTTTTCATGTCTATTAATAGAACAAATTGTTTTGCTTAGGATATTGTTGAAAAGGATCATAAAGTTATCAATAGAACGCTTTTCCTACTATGTTTTATTTCTTTCAAATGTGTCGAGCAATTTTTCTTAAACCCTTTCCCGCAAAGCAATTTTTCTTAACCCTTTTCCTCATATAGACGCTTTCTGACGCCTCTGTAGCAGACGGCTTTTTGAAAACATAGTAACAAAAGAAGAAATTTCTCCTTTTGTCACAATGTTTTCCACTTTTAGTCATAGGTTATCCATTCGATTATAGGAATCCGCTGTGGTCGGGTGGTTAGCGTCGGGGATTTCGAAACCGGGTGTCCCGGGTTCGATCCCCAGTCGCAGCAATTCGGTCATGGTGGAGTGCCCTTGGGCAAGGCACATTTTCTAGCCTAGTACTGGTTTGTTCACCCAGGGAACATGAATAATAAAATTTAAATGCGCGCTAAATGACCTTAGCTGTCGATGCGCCATAAAACAATATACATTCATTCATTCATTCATTCCATTCAATTATAGAGATTTTCCATTATTTGACAAAAAATGTTCAAAGTCGTATGCTGCAGAATTGTCGTATGAGGGAAAGGGTTAAACCCTACCGCCTACACTCTCTTTCAGCAGAAGTCTTTCGAAAACATTGGTACAACATGACTAATTTCTCTTTTTGCCACAATGCTTTCAACTCGATTACTATAATAATGCTTCCGTTTTATCGAGATTTTCCACAGTATTGCCTATAGTATTTCAAAGTCTGCTTGTCCCGGGTTCGATCCCCAGTCGCGGCAATTCGATCATGGTGGAGTGCTCTTGGGCAAGGCACATTTTCTAGCCTAGTACTGGTTTGTCCACCCAGGGATCATGAATAATTAAATTTAAATGCGCTCTAAATGACCTTAGCTTTCGATGCGCCGTAAAACAATATACATTCAAAGTCTGCTGCAGAGTTGTTGTATGAGGGAAAGGGTTAATCCTTGAACAGATATTATTGAAATGGTTGATTGAAAAAGGGTACACAATTTAATATTTCTGTACAGTGAAGGTTCAAATCACCCTGTTCATCTGCGCAGTTTTATCATAATTTACTATCTTCTTACAAGTTTGTGTAAGTAATATGTGAACAGCGTAGATCTTGATCAGATGGTGTAGATTCATAGACTGACCTGGATCTCTACTGTTCATTAAACTAAATTAATCCCTTTTCCCATGAACAAGCTCATATATATTTTTTAGAATTGTGTGCTTTTAACCCTTTCCCTCATACGACAATTCTGCAGCAGACGACTTTGAACAGATTTTGTCAAAAAATAGAAAATCTCTATAATTGAATGGATAATCTATGATTAAAAGTGGAAAACATTGTGGCAATAGGAGAAATTGCTTGTTTTGAGCAATTTCTTCTTTTGTCACTATGTTTTCAAAAAGCTGTCTACTGCAGAGGCGTCAGAAAGCATCTATATGAGGTAAAGGGTTAACCATTTGAAAACATCTTGAAATTATATTGAAAATGAGAACTTTTTAATTTTTTACTGCAAATGGATAAATTGCTCATTTTGTCAAAAATGTTTTCAAAAATCGTTGGTTACAGATGCGTCAAAACGCATCTGCAAATGGGAAAGGGTTTAAACTTCCTGATATTGCATCTTGAACAATGGCTGACAACTGAGGTTATTATACCCCCTTCGAAGAAGAGGGGGTATATACGAGTCACTGTGTCTGTCTGTCTGTCGGTCGGTCGGTCGGAAGCCATATTTTGTCCGGCCTATTTCTTGCAAACCACTCGTTGGAATTTAATAAAATTTTACAAGAAGCTTCTATACCAAGAGGAGATAAGCATATCCTAAAGGGGTTACAATTGCATGTTATTTTACAGAATTATGGCCCTTTTACTTATAAAGTTATGTGTTGGTCAAGGTGCTGTTTAGGGGGTATTTATCATCTTCAGTGATAGTTCTAGTTGTCATAGTTCTGGGAACTATGTTTAGGAAGTACAGTCCAACCTGTGTTGAAAGACCACCCATGGGAAGAGAACAATATTGTCTTTGTTCACAGGCGGTCTTTAATTACAGGGTCATATATTCAGAAAATGAGTTATTGGGAAATTAAAAGTGTGGTTGCTATAGGCAGGGAATGGCTCAACAAAGGTGGTCTTAAACACTGGTTTGACTGTATATAATTGATACAGAGTTCAAAATGTATGTCCGCAAATAAGAAATTACTTGTTTTGAGCAATTTCTCCTTTTCCAACAATATTTCCAAACAAAAGTCTTCTACTACATATATTTCTGTTTGTGTTTAAAATGCTGATAAAACATTGGAAATATTATGCTGGAATACAAGGGTCTTTTTGGAAATATAGTTGAAAGGATAAATTGCTTGTACATGTACAGAGCAATTACTCCTAGCTCTATTTGAGAGAGATTTTTCCATTTTTTACCCAGATGTTTTCAAAGTCGTCTGCTGCCGATTAGATAATTGTGGATAAGGGTCAATAATTCCCTGTCACCTTACATTTGACAGTTCTTATAAAGTATACATCAGTGTTGGCAAAATTTACAAAAAGTATTTCCTTCATTTATGTTTTCATAAGTAGTTTAAGGTTCCTATAATTATGCATGTAATTCAGAGAGAAATAATAGGATACCCATTTTTGAATTCAATAACTGTGCAGAGGATTCTTAACACTTTCCCACAATCAACAAATCTGCAGCAGTCGTCTTCAAAATTACACCCCCAGAAAATAGGAAACTCCTATTAAATGAAAGTACAATAATTGAATAGTGTTGAGAAATTGGTGACAAAAGTAGAAATTGCTTGTTTTGAGTAATTTCTTCTTTTGTTGCCATGTTTTCAAAAGGCTGTCTGTTGCAGAGGCATCAGAAATCATCTACATGAGGGAAAGGGTTAATGATAAATTCATCATAATGCTGGTCATTTCATACAGATGGAATTATATTAAATAAAAGATATTTATTTATGAAACTGCAACTTTTTGTTAGTTATTTATCTTCACCCACATATGCGTTAGTTAACCCTGTCCTGCTCTTAAGTGAATAATCGTTGTTAATGTAGAAGTCTTATCATACCCCCTTCGAAGAAGAGGGGGTATATAGGAGTCACTGTCTGTCGGTCGGTCGGTCGGTCGAAATTCGTACTGAAATTCAATAACATTTTACATGAAGCTTCTATACCAAGAGGAGATGTGCATATTATAACGGGGTTACAATTGCATGTTATTTTACAGAGTTACGGCACTTTTACTTATTAAGTTATGGTGTAGGTCAAGGTGCTTTTAGGGGGTATTTATCATCTTCAGTGATAGTTCTACTTAAGAATAACAGTTACTATTGAGGTTTATTACATTCTTAAACCTTTTTGGGCATAAACACATGCTTAAAAAGTCATGTGCAAATAGAATGCGGTGGATGACTCATAATTACCAATTTCTCCTTTTGCCACACTGTTTTCAACTGTATTCAATAAGATTTTTTTTTTTACCTAGATGTTTTTGAATTCTTGTGGGAAAGGGTTAACAGAAAATGTTATATTAGAGTAATTAAAGTGCTATTCTACAAGATCTGGCTGCAACATCAACGACATTGCCATGACCAAAGTTTAACCTTTTCCCACATACAACAAATCTGCAGCAGACGACTTTGAAAATGTCTGCTAAAGAATATGGAAAATCTCTATAATTGTAGGAATAATAACTGAAAAAAGTTGAAAACATTGTGGCAAAAGGAGAAATAATTTGTTTTGAGCAATTTCTCCTTTTGTCACGATTTTTTCAAATGTCATCTGCTGCAGATGCATCAAAATGCGTCTATAGGTGGAAAAGGGTTAATAGTAAGTAGAAAATATGTACTAGCGGTTTTTTAGCTTGACTTTGGAAAAAACAAAAGCTATTGTCATGACCCTAGCGTCGTCCGCGGCGGCGTGGTCGTCCGGTTAAGGTTTTTTGTTCAGCTCAGCTTTTCTTCTGTTTTCTCCCTATCAGTCGAGCGTCTGTGCCGTACGCGGTGCTCTTGTTTAAATAATTTGTTTACCAAGGTGGTCCAAGCATTTAACTATTTGAAAAGTTGTGGACCTTGGCCATGATTTTATAAAGATAAATGTTTTTGTGAACCCTTATGATGATTTGATGACAAATGTGGCCATAAGAGTGTCCACAAGGTTTTTAGCTCCACTGGCTGAAAGCCAGTCGAGCTTTATCATGGCGAATCGTGCGTGCGTTAACTTTTTCCTTTAAACGACTTCTTCACCCTAACCACTTGGCCAATTTGGTTGAAACTTCATAGGAAGCATGCTCTCAATGTCCTCTCTTAAATTCCTTCAATTTTTTTTGATCCATCCATAATTCAGGACGATTTTCAAATCATTTTGTAGAAATGTTCATTGGGTGACCCTCTATAAAAAAACATGGCCGCCAGAGGGTGGGGCTATTTTGCCTTATTTGGCTAAGGAGAAAACTTAAAAAATCTTCTCCTCCGAAAGTGTCCGGCCGATTTTCAAATAATTTTGTAGAAATTTTCCTTGGGTGACCTTTTATTAGATTCCTTCAAGAAATGTTGATTGGTTGAAAAACATGGCCGCCAGGGGGCGGGCCTATTTTGTCTTGTATAGCTATAGTGAAAACTTAAAAAATCTTCTTCTCCGAAAGTGTTCAGCCTATTTTCAAATAATTTTGTAGAAATGTTCATTGGGTGATCCTCTATCAGATTCCTTCAAGCAATGCTGATTTGTCGAAAAACATGGCCGCCAGAGGGCGGGGCTATTTTGCCTTATATGATCATAGTGAAAACTTAAAAAATCTTCTTCTCCAAAAGTCAGATTTTCAAATAATTTTGTAGAAATGTTCCTTGGGTGACCCCCTATTAGATTCCTTCAAGCCATGTTGATTTGTAAAAAAAACATGGCCGCCAGGGGTGGGGCTATTTTGCCTTATATGGCTATAGTGAAAACTTAAAATATCCTCTCCTCCGAAAGTGTCAGGCCGATTTGCAAATAATTTTGCAGAAACATTCCTTGGGTGACACTCAACAAGATTCCTTTTAGCCATGGTGGTTGGTAAAAAACATGGCCGCCAGGGGGCAGGGCTGTTTGGAGATTTGATTTTTGCCTTATGGCCGTGGAGCGATACTGGCCCTCTCGCCTCGGGCCTCTTGTTCTAAAATATGACCTGTTTTTTAGCCCTGATCAGTGGATCTTCGCTGGTCGCAATTCAAATGGTCGGTTTTCATATGTCATTGACTGTTTACCATTACAAAACCTGGGGATATAATAAAAGATTATATCATCTGAAATGGAGTGGTGAATAAATAGTTGAAAATATTCACACTTGCTGACACATTTTAATGCATCTGTAGCAGACGATTTGTTAAAACGTGGCAGCCACAAGGAAAATGGTAAATTATGTAACCACTATACAGTATTGATGGTAATTGTGACATGGTGTAAGGGAGATAACCATAACCTGTAAAAAAAAAAAAAATTAGATTTTGATCAGCATAATGACTAGACAGAAAGACGAAGACAAACTAATATCCAATCCGCTCTTTAATAGAGTTGAAAACATTGTGGCAAGAGTCGTATGCTGGTGGGAAAGGGGTAACCCTAATATGAGGTTTTCAAATTGATGACGGTGACAATCAAATTGTATACATACGTAGTCCAAAAAGTTCGCGGACATTCTTAATGAATTAAAAAAAAATCAGCCTCAAATTATAAATGATTACTGTAAAAATGTAATGTATAGTATAGAATACGTCTTCTCTGATAGTATGATGATATTCTATTAAAATCAAATAATTACACCATATTTTTCTAATGACCATCTAGTTTTGCGGCGCAGGTCAAAACTAAAATTAATGTTGTTTATTAAAAAAATTACTGTTTATGGCGCGAACACATTACATTTTGTTCGTTAGCGTTGACGTCATTTCGATGCCATTTTCTGCACATTTAAGAGTTGCTAGACACGAAGCGTCGATTTAATGGCGCATTTGTCGTCTGTGTCAGCTGAAAATTTGAAAGACAAAATGGCGTCATTTGATGGAGAAGAATAATGCACAGTTATAAATTGTGTGTCTCGTTGAACAAACCACACACTCAGAATATGAAAATGCTCCAGTGTGCCACAGAAAAAGCATCAGTGTCTAGATCACTAGTGTACAAGTGGCGAATAGAGAGTGCAGGCGCGTCAGCATTTATGAATTGTTGATCGGTTAGAATAGTCGGGACATTCACTGCAGTCTGGTATAATTATCCCTTTCCCTCATATAGACGCTTTCTGACGCCTCTGCATCAAAACATAGAAAATCTCCATAGTTTAATGGATAACCTATGACAAAAAGTGGAAAACATTGTGGCAAAAGGAGAAATTGCACGTTTTGTGCAATTTCTTCTGTTGTCACTATGTTTTCAAAAAGCCGTCTGCCGCAGAGGCGTCAGAAAGCGTCTATATGAGGGAAAGGGTTAAGAGTAGTTGTCCATGAACTTTTGACACACCTCGTATATTGTCGAAACCGGAAGCTTCCAGAATAGCTTTATGCTTCTTTTACGCATCTGCCACAATTGTTCACTTATATCACGATGTTTCCTGGGTAAGTTACTAGTACTACTGGTCCATTTATTATGATACCAGCGAGTCCGCGGTATTGATAACCCAACAATCCTGAGAGCCACTGTTAAAAGTACTTGGTGTAACCCGGACGATGATCGATTCACTAACGCTACCGATGTGGAGATACCGACCAGAGAATATCGTACTAATCAGACTGAGTGCAGTGAGTGGTGAAGCAGACTGATCTTGATCTTTGCTGGTCGCAATTCAGATGATCGGTTACCATATGACATGACTGTATACCAAGACAAACTTTAAGGACCAATAAAGAGTATATAATGTAAAATGGAGTCATGAATAAATAGTTGAACATATTCCTATTTGCTGACGCATTTTAAATGCATCTGCAGCAGACGACTTTTGAAAACATGGTAGCCTCAAGGTTTCGACCAAATTGAAGTCGTAGGCGTAACGTGTTCATGGATCATAACATCGTGGGAAGTCTTAGTAGATCGTAACATAGGCCTAGTCTTCATTATTCGCGATCGACACGTGATGGATCGTAGAAAAGTCGTGGCAAAGTCTCAACATTGTCGGGGTAGGCCGTGGTCTTTTGTGAAATAATCCTCACGCCCAAGCCGATCTAAGCAATTTTCCAACGTCGGCGTAGGTCGTGAATGAAGGAAGTGGAGTTTATTGAGAAATTTCTCCTTTTGTAACAATGGTGTTTTTTTTTCGGTGATAGCTGTTTAACCTCAGTTTTGACCTAGATGTTAAACAAATGATCTAGATTGTAGACCAATCAAATGTTGTATTTAATGATCCAATTAACGAGTCTACCAGACTCAGTTCAGTCTTTTTAATGTGTCAATCTTCCCATGTATGTGAATCATCATGAATCAACATGAAAATACATGAACGTCAACAAGAGTGCACATGCACAGGCGTCCGAATTTCTATTACAATTTCTCACATTAATTAACCCTTTCCCACATGCATACTCTTTTTGAGACAACTGGAACAAACGACTTTTGAAAACATTCGTTGGCTAGCACCACGCTGCTTAATCGCATTTACGAAGATTCCCGATAATATTGGCCGTTCAAATTGATTTGGTGCTTGATGAATACATAATAAGGTCCGAGTCCTGAATATGTATGTGTGTTACCTTGTTATGTATCACACCATTCTTCCTTGTGGAAGACAGTGGTGCAGAGGTAGAGCGTCGACCTCTCGTATCAAAGGTCCCTGGTTCGAGTCCCGTGATGAGCGGGTCCTGACTTTGGGATTTTTCCACACAAACGGCGCGAGTACTGGTTAAGTCTCCAGGAAGCAGACATCGAGAGTGATTAATCTAAGCCAAAGGCTTGTTTCGCAATCGATGTAAAATAAATAAGTTTAAACTAACCATTCTTCCTGGGCGACATGTTACCTTTCAACATAGACTATTTAGTCCAATGGTGGAATACGAGATACCTAAGTCAAAATGGATTTTGTCATGCTAGAATTGTAACATGCTTTTAATTTCAGTGCTTGTAATGCAAGCTTTAAAATTATTTATTTTTTGGCTGATATAACGTGTTCATGCAACTTGTACTATAGGCCTAACGTTTATGACGCGTTGTGAGAACGCATTGTTTACTTTTTGGTGAAGCCCGTTTTACAAACGATTCCAGGAAGAGTGTACGACAGTGAACGTCATGATCATTCTGCGAGGACACGTACGCTGAACTGGATCTTTTATTGTCCCAATAATCTGGTTTTGTGTGACGTAGCAACATCATTTCTTGGAATAGTGAAAAAGGCCGTTAATGTATATGTTGTACACACGAATTCACATGGCAGAACATTCAAGGTCAAATAAGCGTCCGTTGATTGATTGGATCAAGCATCAAATAAGAAGGCATTTTGTATAGAATATCTATTTTGGACTCGCTTGGCAGCAAATGACCCATAACTTCGCAAATTAAAAAAAAATATCTTCTATTAACCGCATGTAACAAATCGGCAACAGGCAACAAATTATGATATTTAATGAACATGATGAGCAATTTCCCTTTTTGTCACAATGTTTTAAAAGTTGTCTGCTACAGACGCATACGTAAAAGGAAAATTATTTATTGGGCAAGTGGTCGAACCGTTTGTATGCGTTGATATACAGTTTTATCTTAGTGCATGTTACCTGCGATCCGGAAGGATGTCGTATGCGTATCGCTCATACTTTACGCGGGCTGTCAATCCAGGGGTTGTGAGTTCGAATCCCGGCTTGGTCAACTTTCTTTCTGACGATTGACAAAAGTCAATGCGACCTGCGTCATTCGTCTTCCACCAATGGGCTAAGTCTATGTGGAAAAGCAGCCAGTTGCCTGGGAAGATTGTTGTGTTAAGTACTGGTGTGAGAAAACCAGGAAATGCATGAGTAGGTGAACTGGCCGCCGTGATATAACTGAGAAATTGTTAAAAAAGTCGTTAAACCCCAATCAATCAATCAATCAATCGCTCATACTTTGACTCTTAAGTGAATGACAGTCACGCGTTTTTTATGTTAACAGAACAATAAAACATTCTTACATGCAAACTTAACTATTTTCCTTTTTTTTTTAAATATTTGTTTGATATATTGAATATCTAAATAGCCAGCGGCTTGGGTTTTTTTTTTCATTGGAAAGATATATATAAAAATAAATAATAATAACTAGATCTATACTTTTTTAAGTCATGCTATATTGTTTAATTTTTCTTTTCTTCGATTTGAAAGTATAACGATGAAACAATTGTATGTGTTCTCTAACATGGAATAATCAATTTCTAAAACATTCCAGTACTTCAAGGTTTTGAACGTCTTGTAAATCTCTTCCTGATTGCTCTAAATAATCCTTTCTTTTTCGGTGTTACATTTGACTGATGTGTTATATCAAGTTCATGGTTGTGTTCTTTCTCGGCGGCGTTGTTCAAGTCGTCATTTACAATTGTATCTTGTTTTATATCATTTTCTATCTGACTTGTAGATTCGACTTCTTCCGTATATTTGTGAAAAGCGAATATTCTCTTGGTGCTTTCAGGATTATATAAACGCACCCGCTCGTCTGGTAATCTGATTGGTTGATTAAAGCAAGGGTGTAATATATCAGACGGCGGTTCTGTGCATGTATTAGTGTGAACAATAAAGTCATAAATACATCTACTGATCACATCCAAGTTGATGTCTTCTCCCGACTGTATGGTACAACTGGCAGTTTGTACTTTTATTTTAATTCTATCAGTTATGTCCTTTTCGAAATAATCAGAATTTTGCACCAATTTAAATCTCAAACGCTGAACTTTCTCAAATGTGCTATCATACTTGCCCATATTTCTTGTATGAAGTTTACATTTAGATCCAAGAAGTCTCTTCAGCTCATTCAGGGCAACAGATCTTTCATGAAATTCTTTTTTGTCCTCGGTATAGTAGCGTAGTGATTGCTGTGCTACATCTACAAGTAAACAGTATTTGTTTACCTTAGATCGAGACTTCCAGCAGGATATCTGGCATTCCCTTAACTTCTCAATTTCTGTCTTGTACTTCAATAATAACTGTTTCATTTGAGATTTCTTTTTCCTCCATTTCGATATCAATTTGTATGTGAATACATTACTTTCTACCGTAGACGACATGTGTCCGAGAGTTGAAACTAATTCCTGCAGAATGACTGACGAGATATTTTCAACGTATTTCAGCTCCCGGTTGATACATGCTGTCGCTCTGTTTCTGTTCGCTTCCTGGCTTCTGTAAAACAAACTCTCCAATACTGCAAGATACTCTTGCAAGTCGAAAAACATATTTTCTTCATTTTTGAATAGTGATAACTTTGGTATTTTTAATTCAAATGCAGCCATCTCGATTTCGTGTATCATGCTTGTAAAAACCTTGACAATATGACGTTATCGCCGTAACGACGTCTCTATTTATAGCATATAACGACGTCAAAACAGACTGGTTGGTTGTATAACGTGTACAGAGTTTGATGACGTACGTTACGTATAAACAATCCGATATAAGTGACGTCATGTATTTTGTACACATTTGACAACCAACCAGTCTATTTTGACGTCGTTTTATTCTCAATGTTTTCAAAAGTCGTCTGGTTTTGGGGGCGTCAGAAACCATCTGTATGTGGGCACAGGCGTCCGAATTTCTATTACAGCAAAAAAATGCGGAAAATCACACAATACCTCGTTAAAATACACAAAATGTCTCTCTATATTGTCTATACGCTTTGATAAAAATGATCGTAATGGTAATGTGGGGTATCCCGCACGTGTTACTATAAATAGCCCCTCTATACGTCCATATAGTGTAATAATAATGACAAGGTGTGCAACGGCATTTTACCCCCTCGCTCGATTCGGGCTATAATTTCCGCAGAAAAACGTCTAAAACGACCCGGTTCCAGGTAGAGACAGGTTCATAAATGATTTTTCTCGTGATCCACCACATCAATATTTGCCAACCGACAAATGCGCCAGCGTTTTTAAGCTCAATGTTCATTATATTTGGAAATTTGCAGTTGTCCTTACCGCCATGGGCGACGTCACAATAATCACGTTCCGCAGCGAATATTTAACGCGAAATGACACGCTTTTTTAGAATATTGTACCAGAGCAATGTTTGTTGGGGTTGGCATTTAATAATTATTCTTCCAAAAATAATATTATTCATAAAAATACGGTATTTATTTGTACGTTTTCGAAAGAAGTATAAAAAATAATTATTATTACACTATATGGACGTATAGAGGAGCTTTTTATAGTAACACGTGTGGGATTCCCCAAATTACCATTACGATTATTTTTAGCAAAGCGTATAGACAATATAGAGACTTTTTGAGTATTTTAACGAGGTATTGTGTGATTTTTCGCATTTTTTGCCGTAATAGAAATTCGGACGCCTGTTTAGTTTAAACTTATTTATTTTACATCGATTGCGAAACAAGCCTTGGGCTTAGATTAATCACGCTCGATGTCTGCTTCCTGGAGACTTCACCAGTACTCGCGCCGTTTTGGTGGAAAAATCCCAAAGTCAGGACCCGCTCATCACGGGACTCAAACCAGGGACCTTTGATACGAGAGGCCGACGCTCTACCTCTTCACCACTGTCTTCCACTGTGGAAGACGCCTGTGGTACATATTTAAACACGGGTCGGAATCCGACGTGGCCAAGTGGTTGGCGTCTAGGAATAGCAACCGGGCGTCCGGAGTTCGATCCCCGGTCACGGCTAAGCCTAGCCAAGTACTAGTTTGGTTACCATGGGAACATGATTAAGTCAACTGTCGCCGTGATATAACTGGAATAATTATGAAAATGACGTGAAACCCTAATAAGACTAAAACAAATTACCCAGGATTAGGTTTATATTATCAAGTAAAAATAGCTGAAGGACAGGTCAGAAACTGCCATGATTCCAGTAAAATAGCCAAGATGCAATGGAAGCGTGATAACTCGACCATGAGATAATTCGAATATATCGTTTAGGGCCCAACTCAGGAATCTAGAATTATTTTGCGGGAGCCAGTAACTTCGTACCCTAGTACAAAGGCGGTTACGATATAACTGACACTAGGGTACGAAATAACTTAGAAATAGGGTACGAAATATACCGGGTACAAAATACGAGGGTACGAAGTTAGAAGCCCCCGAAGTATTCTACATCCTTGTTTGACTTGAACCAAATTCCTGGAACTGATACGCTTTTTTGAAAACAGAAGTATCAATGAAGTTGCTAAAAATACATTAATGAAATCAGCAAATAAATCTAGCGATGAATTGAAAAGTCGATAACTCGAAGTAATTTAGAGACTTAGCCATTTATTTATAAATATCGACGTGGGAGGAACGTTCAGTAAATTCCTTTAAAGTCATTTCACTTCCGTGTCGTTTTTATGTCCGCTCCCATGGTCACGTGATCAACAGTCGGCCATATTTGTTTTGAAAATGCAACTGGGGTCGAAATACGTCTATGTTTTAGCAAACTATGAGAACTATCGATGGATTTCGGAGACTTTACTGTGTCGATATCATTGAGGGCTCTAAGAAGGAGACCAAACCAAGGTTCTCAAGCTTTAGGAGAGAGAGTGAGTAATTGGGATGGGTTTTTTATGACGACATAAGCTGTTACGAGGTGGTTTATCAAGAGCTATTTTAAGTAACTGGTAAACACGGATATGAGTACATATAGTAAACTACTTGAACAACTTAAATGACTCGTTGAAATAAAGCAATTGAAACATTCTTTCTTAGTAAAAATCTGGAATACGTGTTATATATGGTTAAGCAAGGTATGTCTAAAATTAATATGACTAGACTTGCAGTATTTAATTTAGACTTCAATTGTGGGAGTGTCCACTAAATTATGCCGTAATTCATTTATTTATTCGAAATTTTGGTTTGATTTCCACTGGCACAATATTTAATTTATTGACTGTGGCCTGAATAAAGAAGAAGGAGAGTATGAATTCTTGTTAATTGGTAACAACTTACACTAACAATCCTGTGTTACTTTCTTTTTATACAGTGTACATTACGGGTCCTCAGGGCTGGCTCTGGCCTAGACAAAATAACAGGCAACATTTTTTCATGAACAAAAATAATAGCCAACATTTTTTCATGAACAAAAATAATAGCCAAAGCTAACAAGTGAAGCGCATGAATGTGTAACAATAAAATAAACACATAACATTGCATTGTAATCATTTTTATTAATACATATTTATTTATTACACCTGTATACAAACTTTTCATATGACATTATCAGTTGGTCGGAAGATAGACAGTTACTTCGTACCCTAGTTATTTTGTACCCTCTATATTTCGGTTATTTGTACCCTAGTGTCATTTAATGTTTTTGATGTCATTTCGTAACAACTTTTGTTATAATAACAATGTGTTACTGTTATGTTTGACAAAGGTGTTAACAGATGGGATTTTAATTGTTTCTCAGCGTGCCTTTAAGAAACTCATGTGTGATGAAATCTTCGCTTGCTAATATATATATAAATGTGTGTGTGTGTGTGTTTAATTTAAACACAATTTCATTTAATCAAAATGGCATTTGCAGTATTAGGTGACAGTTTCATTTCTAGACTTGAAGGTTATGTCCACACCCTGCCAGACGATACTCCTATTTTGGTGTTCCTGGAATGTCCACGCACAGGAAAATTGAAACTGCTTTTCTGAGGATGAAAGAATTTCACAGTTGGTAAAACATTCCGATAAAAATTAAGGGTTTTTGCAAACTGTTAAAAAAAATATACCAACTTTAACTGATTGCGTGTAGCATGTGTTCTTAATAATTATCATTGATTATCACACTTCAAACATCAAATGCAATAATATGAAAAAATTTGCCAAAATTATGTAGTTAATATTCCATCGTTTAACCTTTTATAATGTGAAATGAATGCGCAAATTGAATTTTTGTGTATTTAATGTGTATACACATATACTAAAACAAGTTACAAGTTACTTTTTTCTAGACAAATACAAGAATTGCAGGAATTCATCTAAGGCATAATGTTGGTTACACTAGGGTACGAAATATAGAGGGTACAAAATAACTAGGGTACGAAATAACCGAAATCGACAGGGTACAAAGTAACTTTATTTCGGTCAGAATAGCAATCTGACTGGCACTCACCTTCCAAAATGTTTAGTCATTAGTGATTCCTGTTCAGATTTCCCGAAAGTTAAAAAAATTGTCAGACATAACGTCTGACAAAACATTAAGATCTGTCAGACCGAAACAAATGAAACAAGAAAAAAGTAAAACATTTTTTTATAAATATCCTTCAGAGGAATACTTTTAATCCCAACTACACATCATAAGGCTATTGAAATTCATAAGTCGATCTAAACTTCAATAATACATGAAAATCAAATTCACATCAGCGATACATTTTAACGTCAGCCATTTTGTTTACACGCGGTTGAATTGACTAGACGAAATAGGCAAAACAAAAAATATTACCCAACTCCCTTTACGTTTAGTATGAATACGACATAATTATTTCGTTAAATATTTTATTCGGTTAAATATAATCCATCGAAAACAATATGGGTGAGCAATGTTAACATATCTGTTAGATTTAATAAACATGTCGGACCTTTTTAAAATTTGGATGCATCGAAAAAGCATTGAACTAATTAAAGCTGTTATACAATGTGTACAATGAAAAATAATAAGTTAAGCGGCATTGAACAAAATTGCACAGTCATCGAAGTGTATTACACACACTCCAGGATTAACTGATAAAGCGATGACCCGCGGCCAATCAAGCTTGTAATTAACACCGTGGTATGACACTTGAGATAAACAAGGTCTTTTATGCTTCATTGGCACATATTTTCATGCTCTCATACGCGACTAGTCTAGAAGATTAGAAGATTTTTTTTATCCAGTTGCAAATTAAAATAATCGCCATTTTCCGTTGCCAAATTAACAAAATAATTGCCATTTGGCGACAATGGCGACCTACAGCGCGAGCCCTGGGTCCTATTTAAAGCACAACTAAGAGCTACTTAGGAGGCACTAAGAATGTTAAAAATTAACCAAAAATGTTGTATTATTTTAACATATAATATCAATCCGAAGTTGAACTCGGTCATTTGTCTATGATTTGATGATTTGAACTTGTAAAAAGTTGTCTATATAAATGGGGAAGAGACGTTATAAGAATAAAGTTCTATGTATTCCAACAGTGTTGGCAATGTCTTGTTAATAGATAATTCTAAACATTGTTGGAAAAGGTGAAATAATCCCATTATTTGATTATGTATTAGCATGTGTGATGTGTTTCTGAGGTTAATGAAGTTTGTCTATTCAAAAATATGAAAAATCTCGAAAATGAAAGTAGGAAAATGAAAATGAAAGTATTATTTCTGAAAAACGTTGAAAAGGATAAATTGTGCATATTCATTAAAATACCTTTATCGGTGACACAGGGTTAATCCACATGGGAATGACTTTATGACTTAATGTGAAATTTGACCATTAAATGTTAAACAGACCTATATAAACTTATGTAATCTTTTCACAAAAAGTATTAAAAGATGGAGTTTTTCATTAACCCTTTCCCTCATATAGACGCTTTCTGATGCCTCTGCAGCAGACAGCTTTTTGAAAACATAGTGACAAAAGAAGAAATTGCACAAAACGTGCAATTTCTCCTTTTGCCACAATGTTTTCCACTTTTTGTCATAGGTTATCCATTCAATTATGGAGATTTTTTATTTTTTGACAAAATACATTCTAAGTCGTCTGCTGCAGAATTGTTGTATGAGGGAAAGGGTTAAAGCTTTTATGATCGGAACAGTCTAAATTAATATATTGGTGACATCACTACCAGGGCTCTCACTAGGCTAACATTTTAGGGAGAAGTGGGGGAACTTAACCCTTTCCCTCATACGACAATTCTGCAGCAGACGACTGAACGTATTTTGTCAAAACATATAAAATCTCCATAATTGAATGGATAACCTATGACAAAAAGTGGAAGACATTGTGGCAAAAGGAGAAATTCCACGTTTTGTGCAATTTCTTCTTTTGTCACTATGTTTTCAAAAAACCGTCTGCTGCAGAGGCGTCAGAAAGCGTCTATATGAGCAGAGGGAAAGGGTTAATGTTAAACAGACCTATGTTAACTTATGTAATTTTTTTCACAAAAAGTAAGATGGATTTTCCATTAAAGCTTTTATGGTCTGTTCAGTCCAAATTAATTTATTGGTGACATGGCTACCAGGGCTCTCACTAGGCTAGATTTTAAGGAGAAGTGACTTCTTTCTCAATGTCATTAAGGGAGAAGTGGGGGAACTTAAATGAGAAGTGATAGTTCCATATGTCATTGATATGTGTGTCATAACTGGGACGTTTGGGATACATCTATTTAAATAAACATGAATGTTTATTTATTTGATATTAATTATGATGACAAAGCAAAGGGTCGTTTGGGGAACACATACGCAAATTGCTGCAGTTGAATTCAAATCATCATCATTTACAAATACCTTGAAGTAGTAACCGGTAAAGCTTCGCTGTCAATGTCAACACAAATTCTAGACTAGACTAGTGGTTTGCAAACTTTTCGCAAATTATTCAGCTGTAAATCACGGGAAATGTAATTATCATGATATGGTAGAAAAGCATGAATTCGTCTGATCAATTTCGAGCAAATCAGCCCTTTCAATGCCCTCCAATTCTGCTTCAGAACCGAAATTTCAAAAATCTCATTGACACCCGCTGCTCATTATGTCTCGCTTTGCCACGATGATAATAAGTCGTACAAAAAAAAACAATTTGAAAAAAATTATGGGGTAAAAATCATCCCTGCTACTTAAATTTAAAAAAAAAAAAAAGCATTGTCTGAAAAACAATGGGGTAAATACCCAACTGACTAAAAATTTTATCTGTAGCCCTGTATTTGTCAGGGTTCCATTGGCGGTCGCAAATGGCGAAGAAAATAAAAATCTGTCGTAAGAAATTTCGAAATGGCGAAAAATGTTGGCGACGATATATTGCAGGAATAGCGCCGCATAATAAACTGGTATTTTTCTTCTTGATTATATTTTCGCTGCATATATTAACCATAGTACGAAAATCGATAAACATCAAGTAAATCACTTGAGCGTGTGTGACTCACTTGTACACTGTCATTGTGTTGTCTTTCACAGCAGGTGTCAAGTGTCCTTTAATCTCCTATAACAATCGGTAATAGGATTAACTAAGTGTGTTGATTAAAGATAGATGGGAAACATGTGACAGTTTTTAAAACAATTTGACCGATATGCTTGCATTGCATACAGCAAGATTCAGAGAATATAATTTGTCAATCTAAACAATGATACATCAGCGCTTTACGATCAAGAACGTTTGAATACCAGTCTTTTCATCTAGACGCTTTTTGTCAAAAAATAGAAAATCTCTTTAATTGAATGTATACCTATGACTTAAATTGGAAAACATTGTGGCAAAAGGAGAAATTGCTTGTTTTGTCACGATGTTTTCAAAAAGCCGTCTGCTGCAGAGGCATTAGAAAGCGTCTATATGAGGGAAAGGGTTAACATTCTCAGTGCCTTCTTAGTAGCTCTAAGTTGTTCTTAGTAGCTCCTAGTGCCTCTTACTCTTCGTAGCTCTCTTAGTGGCTTTTACTAGACCCCTCATTACAAATCAAAAAGACTGAATGATAACTGGGTTATATTTCTTCTAGAAAATCACACCATAGGTCAAAATGCATCCACAGACAGGCTGATCTTTGACTAAATAGTCCCTCGTCGTAGAAATAAGAGACAAGTAGTTTTTATTCATTGTGAATATGCATAGGATTAGGAAATTAGGATGCATAGGAACTATTTGATTTGATGATGTCTATTATTTTGACAATGTCTTATAGTGAAAATAGAGTATGTGGAAAACCAGTCCTTCACAGAAAGATGTCGCATATATACTAATTTTTCATTTGTTATTATCTTGCATATATGCGTCATGTTCCTCTTTTGTTTGAATTTGCTTTGGCAAATCTCAACCATGAATTTGATTGGAAATTTTGGCAACGTTTCAAGGGTCAAATCCAGCGAATTCAATGTATGTCATGCCAAATTTTAAATACAGCTATTATAGAATTACCTATAAATTTCTCAAGGTTTGTCTATTCAAACTGAAGTTTCTAAAAGGTATTTTATTAACCAAATCCAATACTTAACGAAATGATTATAGATCTTAATCATACAAAAAAGATGTGCTGTTCGGGAGATATTTAATTATTATTTTATTTACTTATTTTGTCTTTTTTAACCCAGTGTTGCAACAAAATAAAATGGTAGATGATTCAAATTTGTTGATGTTCACAGTTGTCAATTGATTTTCATGGATTAAAGTGGTAAAGAGGAAAGCTGCATATTTTTTAGGCTCAATTCGATGCTAAATATTATTTCTTCAAACATTGCAATAGCTGTCTATAATATAAACGTTGATCGCGCCGGTTGGAGAAAAGCGAAAGGAAAAATTAAGTTAATTGATTGGGGTTTAACGCCGTTTTTAACACTTTCTCAGTCATATCACGCTGGCCAGTTCCCCTCCTAATAATTATGTTTCCTGGTTTTCGCACACCAGTACTCCACACAACAATTTTCCCAAGCAACTGGCTGCTTTTCAACATAAACTTAGCCCATTGGTGGAAGACAAATGACGCATGTCGCAATGACTTAACAGGGGATTTAGACGTCTCTTGCGTAAATAACATGATGAAACAAGCAAGGGAATTTCTAAATGGTTTTGAAATCCAGCTTTGGCCCAGCCTGATTGTGTGACCCTTAATTTTTTGGGATTATTTTATAGCGGAGAGATTATTCTTTCAATGATATAGTATCAGGTGTTTTTTTTGGTAATTTTGGGAATATGACCTATACCCATGGAATTGTGAACTTTCCCTCATACAGATGCTTTCTGACGCTTCTGCTGCAGATGACTTTTGAAAACATTGTGGCAAAAGAAATAATGAAAACAATCAATTTCTCCTTTTGCCACAATGTTTTCAACTCTATTTAATATAACATAACTGTCAGTTATGGAGATTTTTCAAGGTTTTGTCCATTTGTTTTCAAAGTCGTCTGCTGCAGGTTTGTTGTATGTGGGAAAGGGTTAGAGCCATTTTCAGAACAAAATGTATTTTCTGAAATTGAAAATTAACCCTTTCCTACACGCATTTCAACTTGATTTAACAATTAAGCTATCTCTTATGGAGATTTTTCAGTTTTTGTCACTATGTTTTCAAAGTCATCTGCTGCAGATTTGTAGGAAAGGGTTATTATCACTTTCGGATAAGGTGTCAATTGATTTGACGTCATAGCCTTAAAAAAAGGAAGGCCAACATGTGAGTTTGTTTGTGCTCTTTTAGTAGTTTTAAGCATGAACTTTAATTGAATATATAGGTGTCTGTTTTTGGGATAGGGGCGTTTCGCCACTATCTCATAGCGAAGCTGCTTTCGAAAAGTCGGATTTAAAGCTGCAACCGCAGTCCACATGTGTATACCTACACCAAAATCGAGTTTTGATTGGTTATAATCTGCCTTTTCAACGATTTCATTGGTTCGACCGAATCACGAAACCCTCCGCTTGCATAATTTATGAGACAAAATAGTTTCTATGAATGAAACTCACTCTGAACTATGGTTGACCTCAATGTCAGTAGTGTGAGGTAACGTCGACCGTTCTGTGACCCCATTAGTTTACAACAGTCGACTTATAGAGAAATGTGCAAAGCACTGTAAATACAATTATTGAAAGGAGTTGAAACCATTGTGGCAAAAGTAGAAATTGCCTACGAAAAGCAATTTCCCCTTTTGTCACAATGTTTTCGATTGTCGTCTGCTGCACATGCGTCTGTAAGCGTCTGTACGCGGAAAATGGTTACATCCTTCCCATGGAAGCGGAACCCTTTCCGTGATACTATAACAGTTCGAATATTTAAAAAATATTGTTGAAAATGGAGCTATTGCTGACAATGAGCAATTCCTCCTTTTCACACAATGCTTTCAAACACGTTTCAAATTAATTCTTTTCATATTTAAACGTTTTACTATGGACGTTCTTTCCCTCTTTCTCCCTTCCGGACACATTTTGAATAACATGCTAGAGATGAATGATTACGAGCAATTTTGCCTTACATCAAGGGGAAAAATATATAGTTGAAACCTTTGTGGAAAAAGAGGAAATGGGTCATGATAAACAATTCTGCAGCCGTCTGCTGCACATGCGTCAAAAAGCGACTGTAAGCGGGAAAGGGTTGAACCGTTCCCGTTATAGCTACTTAGTTACAAACAAATGTTGAAAGTATATTTGCAAACGGAGAAATTGCTGACAATGAGCAATTCCTCCTTTTCAAACAATGCTTTGAAACATGAATCAATTTGTTTCTATAACCTAGATAACGAAAACATTTGTCTACAGTTGTTATTTTAACCTTTGCCCCTTTTAGACACATTTGACTAACCTTAACAGATGAATGATAATCAACAAGTTTGTCTTTTTCCACAATGTTTTCATCACTATTCAAAATCATACTTTTATTAATTCAGGTCAATAGTTATGCCTTCAATGTTGTTTGCTGTATATTTAGTCTATGTGGTCAAGGTTAAGGAATACTGTAAACAAACTTGTTACAACATAATTCGTCCAAAGAGAGAGGTCCTACTGTGTATACAATGTACATGCCATGAAATAATGTTACAAACGGTCTCACCGCTACTGGGGAATTGTTGGTAAAACAGGTCGCGTTTTGTGTTGAATATTCTCGTGTGTCGCTGTATGTAGACCCTACTAGGAAATAGAAATTAAATCTACAAATTATAGATAAGTTAATTTCAACATTGATTGATTGGGATTTAACGCCGTTTTTAACATTTCTTCAGTCATATCACGGCGGCCAGTTCACCTACAAATGTATTTCCTGGTTTTCTCAAACCAGTACTCCTCACAACAATCTTCCCAAGCAACTGGCTGCGTTTCCACATAGACTTAGCCATTGGTGAAAGACGAATGACGCATGTCGCATTGACTTTTGTCAAACGTCGGAAAGAAATTTGGCCGAATTTGTCAACACATCCGAGTTATAACCGCAAGGTCATTATTTATTTTATTATTGAGAAGCTTCTAGCGATTTTGGGACTAAAATTATAATGTATATGCATTTGCGTTAATTTAAGACTCAACGTTCATCAACGTGTAATATAGTCCTAGATGTATCTGTTGACAAATAAACTAGAAATGTAGTCTAAATAGGTTTTTGAAAATTAACCTTGACGGTCCGGTCCCGTTTCGGAGATACAATTAAATTGCAAATACTTTACAAATACCATAATCTAAGCTGACGTGTTTTGACGCATCGAACCAGTCTTCTGTAATCAATACTTGAGTTGTCTCCGTCTGTAAAGCTTGGAGGTATAATCCGGCGTCCGGCCGGCTGTCTGCCTGAATGTGCATTCGTCCGTCCGTCATGGATTGCATGTATTGGTTAACACGTTGTTTCTGTATGGCAGATTTATTTCAAAGTGGTCACAATTATACCCGTGTGATCAGGAGAACGGCAAAGTACTAGGTACATAACTCTGGTCTGTTTTTTCAGTTATCTCCATTTTTCCTTATTTAGTTCAGCGATTGTCTCAATTAACTTTCATTGTATCAATTTCAAACTTGGTTTGTAGGTAACTTATAACCTACAGATTTGCAGTGCACCATTACCATAAATTTAGCATGCTGCGTTTGGAGTGTGTATATTTTTGTCTTTCAATGTTCTCCCTTATTATATGCAACACATGCGTTCCGTGAAATTCCCTTTTTCGTTAATGAGTGCTTTCCCAAGAGTTGTACTTCGTCAAATCTAATCTGTTTTTTAGGTGTAAACTCAATTTTTTCATTTCTTCGGTTATTGTCTCAATATATGTCCAATATATCAATTTAAGACTTGGTGTTTAGGAAACTCAGAGCTGCAATTGTGCAGTGCAAAAGAAACATAACTCTATCATGCTTTCGATCGTCTTTCATTTATCAGCATGATTACAATATACATTGTGGATCTTTAGTGATTTCTGAACTAGAAATATTTTAATTAAGGGTAGCTGCTCGTTTTGTTTTTGTCAATCTTTTGTCCTTCGATATTTTGTTTATACAAGAAAAGGATAAAACTTTGACAAATGAGGTATATGTTATTGGCAGGCAATATGTGTTGCTTCAAACATTTTTGGTTTGGTTTATTTAAAGGTCATTGTTTCATTGTTTCAACAATGTTTGTCCATATGATCTATGCCATATGTTTTCAACTTACATATGCCCCCTATACCATCAGCGCTTTCAGCGCTTTGATTTTTGGTTTGTTGGGAAAGAGCCATAGACCAAAACGCTATAATGGTCGCCTTTGGAAAATGAATTGCTTCCCTCTGACCTTTATGTACGTTGTACACATGGCTTTTATCACTATTTCCCTGTGAACATTGAACATCCAATCTTCATGAACGTTCCGATGAATTTTCATCTCAATAAAATCTCAGTTAACCCTTTCCCTCATACGGCAATTCTGCAGCAGACGACTTTGAACGTATTTTGTCAAAAAATAGAAAATCTTTATAATTGAATGGATAACCTAAAAGTGGAAAACATTGGGGCAAAAGGAGAAAATGCACGTTTTGTGCAATTTCTTCTTTTGTCACTATGTTTTCAAAAAGCTGTCTGCTGCAGAGGCGTCAGAAAACGTCTATATGAGGGAAAGGGTTAAACTCGAAGCTCTTTAGTCTTAATTTCTGAACAGAGGCATGTTAGCTAAACAACTAGATCACAGTCATGGCCAACTAATTTTTCATCAAATGAACCAGAGGGCTAGATAAGGAGGAGTAAATGGGTCTCTCTTATATGATATCTCTCTTAGCACTCATTAAAACCTATGTTCTGGGTACTCAAAAGAATTGTCTCAGTGAGATGATTCTTTTGAGTACCCACAACATATATTTTTGAGGTCAAATAAGGATTCTAGAGAGCATGAAAAACGCTCCTTATCTAGAGCTCTGAATAAACATAAGCGTCCATCTGAAGATTCATATATCAAATAGTAAAAGAACTGTTTTTCACACCATTTTAAATCTAGGATTACCCCCCTACTGTCATCTTTGACGACCACATAAGCATGCAATTAGCACCTGTAAAAAAAATCCTTTATTGTATATATATAGTAAGAAGTCTCTAAAGAATTGTACATTGTTGTAGTGGTATGATATTGAAGTGGTTTAAAGACTCCGACATCCAACAGAAACTATTTGGAGCCATCGTTGAATATTAAAAAAATGTTTGACAAAATGGTAAATAAATTTTGTTTAAAATTATAGATGGATTACAAAACTTATGGTTAATGATATAGCCCATGTTCACTTTTTTTTGTTGATTGATGGATTTATTTTTCTATAGGCCTAGATCAGGAGTATTAAACTAATCTTTGCTTCACAATATCTTTCATTGATTTTAGCATTAACCCTTTACCACTTGTAGACACATTTTGAAGCATCTTTTGACTTTTGACTTTTGAATACATTAAGGCAAAAAAGAAATTGCTCATTACAAGTAATTTCTCCTTTGCCACAATTTTTTCAATATTATTCAATAATTATGTCTCGCCTTCTCTGAAAGGGAGACATACTGTATTTTCATTATTCTTCTTCTTCTTAACTTTTGTTTGTCCGGAGCAGAACTCGGAAACTACTTGAAGGAATTTATTGAAACTTGGAACATAGATAGATGGCAATGTCAAGTTATGCACCTTGCAAGAATTATATCTCTGGGCCACTTTGTTGCAACTAAGTGTTAACTTTGTGTTTTTAGGGGAGACATCTGTTTTCGATTCAGTGCTCGAAAACAACCCATCTCTAGTTTTTAGTTCTACTGGCCAAAGGCCAGAAGAGCTTATGCTGTGGTGTCCGTCATCTGTGCGTCCGTAAACAATTGCTTGTGAATGCGATACAGTTTTCAGTTTTGTTTGTATCTCAATCAAACTTATACAATAGTTAGATATCAATAAGAGCTCTGGCATTGTATTGATAGCTCAGTGGGTATCAACGCAGGCTGTCAATCAAGGGTTTGTGAGTTGAAACGCTAGCTTGGCCAACGTTCTTCCTGATGTGACACAAGTGTCATTTGTCTTTCAACAATAGGCTAACAGTATATTGTGTGGAAAGGCAGGCAATCAATTGCCTCGAAAGACTGTTGTGTAGAGGACTTGTACAAGAAAGCCAGAAAACCCATCGGTATACCGGGTAGTTGAACCAGCTGCCATGATAGGACGGATTTTTGTGTGGAAATGTTAACCTTTTCCCTCATACAACAATTCTGCAGCAGAGGACTTTGAACATATTTTGTCAAAAAATAGAAAATCTCTATAATTGAATGGATAACCTATGACTAAAAGTGGAAAACATTGTGGCAAAAGGAGAAATTGCTTGTCTTGAGCAATTTCATCTTTTGTCACTATGTTTTCAAAAAGTTGTCTGCTGCAGAGGCGTCAGGAGGAGTCTATATGAGGGAAAGGGTTAAAGAAATTTGCCAAAGATATTTTGAGTTTGTGAAATTGAGTGGCAATGACTTTAAATGATGATAGAAATATTGAGTATTTTATTATTATTATTATTTATTTTTTATTTTTTATTTAACAGAGTATGAAGAAAAATGATAGCGAGGTCATATCCACTTCCTCCAGTACATCCAAAGGTTCTGAACGGCGCAAGAACAGATTTTCATTACGACGGATATTTTATCACGGTCGATCCGGGAGAACCAAGTCCCACCTCAGTTTGAATTCAAACTCCTCAAACCAGTCTGAGTACAGTTTTGTTGTTGGTGATAAAGACAAAGATCATGGAGGGGACGGTAAAACCCTCGGTGCGATGGCTGCGGCAGGAGTCGCAGCTAGCAGTTCCTCGGAAGAATCATCAGCTCAATTCAATCTTATGCTTCCGACGACGCCGTCTATGCAAAAGTCGTCGAACAGTTTGGAGAAAGAACGAGAATGTCCGCTGTGTTTAATGGATTATCCAGTGGAGAACTTTCCCGAAATATCCACGTGCTACCATCGATCATGCCTTAATTGTTTACAAATGTATCTTCGGATCGAGATTACGGAGAGTAGAGTGAATATTGCATGTCCCGAGTGTGCTGAGAAGTTTCACCCAAATGATATTAAAGACATTATACAGGATGATACGTTGATGACGAAGTATGAAAACTTCATGGTGAGGCGAGTTCTAGTGTCGGATCCAGACGCTCGATGGTGCCCTGCCCCAGATTGTGGGTGAGTATTTTCTCTTTCCCTCTTATAAGACACCTTTTAACGCTTTTACAGCAGAGGACTTCTGAAAACAGTGTGGGAAAAGAAGAAACTGCTCATGATGAGCAATTTCGCCTTTTGCTTTACGCATGTGCAAATGTTCTGTCAAGATGCTATGCACAGATCCTCAGCTTATGCCAGTGAGGTTACTTACAATCAATGATGTCCTTTATTTCTGGTGTTGCCTTGTGTCCATCTTTGAACAGTTTGTGCCATTTGAAAACCAGTGTTTTCAAAGTTTTCTTCTGCAGTTTTGATGCATTTGGGAAAGAATTTAGGCTTTTTCATGTAAAGATGACTTTAAAAACCATTGTGGCAAGTTCTCCCTAAAAATTAAGGGACATAATTTGTAATTCATGATTTACCTGGTACATAAAATATGCCCCCAAGTCTAGACTTTTAGTTAACCCTTACCCACATACGACTTTCAAAACATCTTGGCAAATATATGGTAAATCTCAGCAAATATATTTATGTCACTTCTGATTTATTGTTATTCTCAAATTTATTAATTAATAACCTGAATAGGGCTTAGTCGCCAAATCGTTGAACATAGTATGCTGTTGTCTGGTTTTTAGCTCCACTGGCTGAAAGCCAGTCGAGCTTATGTCATGGCGAATTGTCCGTCGTGCGTGCGTGCGTTAACTTTTTCCTTTAAACGACTTCTTCTCCCTAACCACTTGGCCAATTTGGTTGAAACTTCATGGGAAGCATCCTCTCAATGTCCTCTACTAAATTCCTTCAATTTTTTTTTATCCATTCAAAATTCTGGTTTCCATGGCAACCGAAAGAAAAAAATAGTGAGAACTTAAAAAATCTTCTTCTCCGAAAGTGTCAGGCCGATTTTCAAATAATTTTGTAGAAATGTTCCTTGGGTGACCCTTTATTAGATTCCTTCAAGAAATTTTGATTGGGCGAAAAACATGGCCGCCAGGGGGCGGGGCTTTTTTGCCTTATATAGCTATAGTGAAAACTTAAATAATCTTCTTCTCAAAAAGTGTTCAGCAGATTTTCAAATAATTATGTAGAAATGTTCCGTGGGTGACCCTCTATCAGATTCCTTCAAGCCATGTTGATTGGTAAAAAAACATGGCCGTCACAGGGCGGGTCTATTTTGCCTATATGGCTAAAGAGCAAACTTAAAAAATCTTCTCCTCCAAAAGTGTCAGGCCGATTTTCAAATAATTTTGTAGAAATGTTCCTTGTGTGAACCTTAATTAGATTCCTTCAAGAAATGTTGATTGGGCGAAAAACATGGCCGCCAGGGGGCGGGGCTTTTTTGCGTTATATAGCTATAGTGAAAACTTAAAACATCTTCTTCTCCGAAAGTGTTCAGCCGATTTTCAAATAATTTTGTAGAAATGTTCATTGGGTGACCCTCTATCAGATTCCTTCAAGCCATGTTGATTGGTCGAAAAACATGGCCGCCAGAGGGCGGGGCTATTTTGACTTATATGACCATAGTGAAAACTTAAAAAATCTTCTCCTCCGAAAGTGTCAGGCATATTTTCAAATAATTTTGCAGAAACATTCCTTTGGTGACACTCTACAAGATTCCTTTAAGCCATGGTGGTTGGTAAAAAAAATAGCCACCACGGGGCAGGGCTGTTTGGAGATTTTATTTTTGCCTTATGGCCGTGGAGCGATACTGGCCCTCTTGGGCCTCTTGTTTTTATCTTTACTCAAAAATAATGAAAGTCTCATTAAACAAATGTATGACATTGTGGGATTGTGAGCAGGTTCTTCTTTTTGCCACACTGTTTTAACCCTTTCCCCCATATAAACGCTTTCTGACGCCTTTGCAGCAGACAGCTTTTTGAAAACATAGTGACAAAAGAAGAAATTGCACAAAACGTGCAATTTCTCCTTTTGCCACAATGTTTTCCACTTTTAGTCATAGGTTATCCATTCAATTATAGAGATTTTCTATATTTTGACAAAATATGTTCAAAGTCGTCTGCTGCAGAATTGTCCTATAAGGGAAAGGGTTAAAGAAGCGGTCCGAAATTGTTCGATACATTGCTTGATTAATGGAATTGATTAAAATTTTGAATGACCTGCTCGTTACAGATATGCTGTGATCGCCAAAGAGTGTGCTGGCTGTCCGAAGATAAAGTGTGAAAGACCTGGTTGCAACACGTTCTTCTGCTATCATTGTAAACAGCACTGGCACCCGAACAAAACCTGTGATGCAGCAAGAGCTGAGCGCCTACTGGAAATGAGAAATGGTTCCCTGACGTACAGCCAAGAATCAGATTTCCAGAGTAAGTTTCATTTCAATTATGTTTAACATCTCTTTAAACGATACGGATTTCTGAAGCTATAGATCACGTTGGAAAATCACCGCTATTTATATGCAGCATGTGAAATTTTAAAACATTGTGGCAAAAGCAGAAATTGCTCATTAGGAGCTACTTTGTTACTAATGTGGAAAACGGCATAAAATCCCAACAAAACTGAAATCTCCTTTATTAAAGGGGCTGTCTGATTGGGATATGTAGACCATAAACAGAGGACTAGATAAGGAGGAGTAAACTGGTCCTTTCCCATCAATATCTCTTGTATGACTCATTTTTGCCCTATGTTGTTGGTTTTCAAAAGAATCGTCTCAGTGAGACGATTCTTTTGAGTACCCACAGCCTAGGGTTTGAGGGTCAAATAAGGATTTTGTGATGTAAGAAAACTCGTCTTGTCTAGAGCTCTGCATAAAGAGATCACACAGTATTTGCTTAACCCCTTTCCCTAATCTGCAGCAGAAGGTTTTAAAAACATATTTGAAAATACACGAAAAATCTCCATAAATGAATGTTTTATTCATTTAATAGAGTTTAAAACATTGTTTGTGCCAAGAAGGGAAATTGCTCATAAGGAACAATTTCTCCTTTTGTCACAATGTTTTCAAAGGTCGTCTGCTCCAAACGCATCTGCAAGCATCTATAGAGGGAAAGGGTTAAAACAAATCAAGGTTTACAGGTTAGACCAAGGACAGATATTGCTCGGTCTTTTTTGTGCTCTTCTTATAAATGCTGAAAAAGATAAGAGAGTTCTAAATTTTCTTGGCCAACTTTGTCATTTTGAGAGGGACTGTGCAATAAGACATTTGTTTTTTGTGTTTGTTTGCGTCTTTTTCCCTTTCAAATGGTAATCCTGATACTTTGTTTGTGTGTGTCTTTTTCCCTTGAAAATGATATTAAATACCAATACTGGGTTTGTTTCTGAAGTTGTAAATCTTCTACACAAAGGAAATTATCACTTTGACTGTTTTCCTGGTGCATTCCATCTATTTCTAATTTTGTTGTTGTGAGAATAAATATTGATGTAGTGTCCATAATATTGATTTGATAGCTATGACCATTTTCTAGATAAGTAGGGTAAATTACTATGAAAACTGAGTTTGAATTTTTTGCACTAATTTTTCATATTTTCATTTTAACCCTTTCCCTCAAAACGTGCAATTTCTCCTTTTGTCACAATGTTTTCCACTTTTTGTCATAGGTTATCCATTCAGTTATAGAGATTTTCTATTTTTTAACAAAATATGTTCAAAGTCGTCTGCTGCAGATTTGTTGTATGTGGGAAAGGGTTAAACAGGCATGTTGCAACCTTTCTTCATTCTATATGGAACTCTCTCTCTCTCTTGTTGTATTATAAATTGTAATCTTCTATATTGGAGGAATAAGTATGGGATCCCACATACAACAATTATCCAGCAGACAATTTTAAAATCATCGAGGCACAAAGACGAAAAATTCAGTAAAAGAATGTGAAATTGTGGTAAAAGGTTGAAAACATCATTTCAAATTGAGGAATTGCTCATCATGAGCAATTTTCCTTTTTGTCGCAATGTTTTCAGTAGTCCTCTCCTGCAGATGCATCAAAATACAAAAGAAATTAAATCATCTCGGTGATACAATGCTTTAACCCTTTCCCTCATATAGACTCATTTTGATGCCTCTGCAGCAGACGTCTTTTTGAAATCATAGTGACAAAAGAAGAAATTGCTCATCAAGCAAATTTCTCCTTTTGCCACAATGTTTTCCACTTTTAGTCACAGTAATTGAAGTATCCATTCAATTTTAGAGTTTTTCTATCTTTTGACAAAATATGTTCAAAGTCATCTGCTGCAGAATTGTCGTGTGAAGGGAATGGTTAAACGGTACCTACAAGTGTGTCAAAAAATTAATTTTCTTACTATCTCTAGAGATGAAGACGTAATTATTATTGATCCAAATCTTTCTATTAATGATGTAATACGTTCAATATTCTTTCTTTTTTTCAGAAGACTTTAAAAAATACGATTTCCAAATCTTTTCATTTATGATTTAATTATTTAAATTTTCCCTATTTTCAGAAAAGACTTCAAAGTGGAGATTAATGGTGTAATAATTTTACTTTTCTTATATTGCAGAAGACTTCATAAAGCCTTGTCCCCGTTGTTCCGCATTCATCATGAAAATGAACGATGGTTCCTGTAACCATATGACATGTCCTGTCTGCGGAGCAGAGTTTTGCTGGCTTTGCATGAAGGAGATTTCTGACCTCCATTATCTCAGGTATTATATTAGAGGTCTTACTTAACCCTTTCCCTCATACCGCAATTCTGCAGCAGACGACTTTGAATGTATTTTGTCAAAAAATAGAAAATCTCCATAATTGAATGGATAACCTATGACTAAAAGTGGAAAACATTGTGGCAAAAGGAGAAATTGCACGTTTTGTGCAATTTCTTCTTTTGTCACTATGTTTTCAAAATGCCGTCTGCTGCAGAGGCGTCAGAAAGCGTCTATATGAGAGAAAGGGTTAATTAAGAGGGAGTGAACAGGTTTTTCCCCCACAATTATTTCTCTTATAACTCAACAAAATCCTTTGTTGTGGGTACTCAAAAGAATCTCCTCACTGAGACAATTCTTTTGAGTACAAACAACATAAGGTTTGAATGTCAAATAAGGATTTTAGAACATGAAAAATGCTCCTTATCTAGAGCTCTGAATATATCGTTCATGAGTCTATTTATACTATTCATAGGCTTAGATAAGAAGCATTTAACGCTCTATAGGTGAAGGATAGGTTACTTCATTATGGCAGTACTTACTGTTTATACTGGAAAAGTCTTAAAAAAGCTTACTTAACTGTTTCCCACTTACGGACGCACTGCATCCACTGCAGACAATGTTTTCAATTCTAGCCAGTAACTCTACTTTCATTCATTTAGAATTTTGGAAAAAAAATTACCCATTGTTGTGAATGTCGTCTGCTGCAGATTGTGTGTACATGTATGTGCTATAGAATGCCATATGTCATCAAAAGTTGTTGGCTGCAGAGGCATTCAAAGTCATATGTACTGGGAAATAACCCCAAAGTGACAAATTGATTGATTGATTTGGGTTTAACGCCATTTTTAACAATTTCTCGGGTCATATCACAGCGGCCAGTTCACCTACTCATATGTTTCCTTGTTTTCGCACACCAGTACTCCGCACAACAATCTTCCCAAGCAACTGGCTGCTTTTCCACATAGACTTCAAAGTGACAAAAGCAAACATGACAGTAATTAATGCTATGATTCTTTTATGTTTTCAATAGTCCGTCAGGATGTACATTTTGGGGAAAGAAGCCATGGAGTCGGAAGAAGAAGATACTCTGGCAGTTGGGCACTCTAGTTGGGGCTCCTGTAGGAATTACGTTACTAGCTGGTATAGCGGTGCCCGCCATGGTGATAGGAATCCCGGTCTGGGTTGGCAGAAAGGTGTGTATGATTTAACCCTTATACTGCTATACAAGTTGAACCCTTTCCAACATAAATACGGCGCTGAAGAACCCTTATTGCTTCTTTTCCAAAGATAATGACAAGTCTTTGTGATTAACATTCTTTATCTTCCTACCAATAGGCTTAAACCTTTTCCACATACAGGCATTTTACAATGCCTCTGCAGCAGATGAATATTGAAAACATTGTGGTAAAAGTAGAAATTGCTCATAATGAGCAATTTCTTCTTTTGCCACAATGATTTTAACTATTTTAAATAATTGTTCTTTCATTTATAGAGAGTTTCTATGCTTTCGCCTAAATGTCATCTGCTGCAGATTTGTTTTATGTTGGAAAGGGTTAAGATAGTCTAACCCGGGAAAGCAGTTGCCTTAGAACAAAAGTGTGTTTAGTACTGGTACAAGAAAGCCAGGGAACATTGATTATCACCATCTCTATAGAAATGAACATGTTTGAAATAACTTCATGGATAAATGTCGCTTTCAAAGCAGGTGATTCTAAATATGTCATATCAGATTATCAATTAACCTTTTCCCCACATGTGTTTTAATAAAACAGTCTGAATCATGGATAAATGTCGCTTTCAAAGCAGGTGATTCTAAATATGTCATATTAGATTATCAATTAAACCTTTTCACCACATGTGTTTTAATACAACAGTCTGAATCGGATGACTTTGGAAAACATTGTGGCAATAGGAGAAATTGCTCATCAGTAGCAAGTTCTCCTCTTGTAGCAATGTGTTTAACCCTTTCCATCATACGACAATTCTGCAGCAGACGACTTTGAACATATTTTGTCAAAAAATAGAAAATCTCTATAATTGAATGGATAACCTATGACTAAAAGTGGAAAACATTGTGGCAAAAGGAGAAATTGCTTGTTTTCAGCAATTTCTTCTTTTGTCACTCTGTTTTCAAAAAGCTGTCTGCTGCAGAGGCGTCAAAAAGTGTCTATATGAGGGAAAGGGTTTAACTATTGAATTATTCAATAATTACACTTTCATTTATTGAGTTTGTCCATGTTTGCAAAGTCATCAGCTGCAAGATTTGTTTCATGTGGGAGAGGATTGATTTGCTCATCAAGAGCAATTTTACTTTTTGCTTCAATGTTTTAAACCCCATTCAATAACTATACAGTCAAACTTGTATTAAGAGACCACCCAAGGGAAATGCTGTTAAGTGGTCTCTTAAGACAGGTGGTCTCTTATTGAGATTTATAGAGATTTTTAGCTCACCTATGCACGAAGTGCAAGGTGAGCTATTGTGATCACATTTTGTCCGGCGTCCGTCCGTCGTCCGTCGTCCATCGTCAACATTTGAGCTTGTTAACACTCTACGGGCTACATTTTGCATCCAATCTTCATGAAAGTTTATCAGAACGTTCATCTCCATAAAATCTTGGACAAGTTCGAAACTGGGCAATATGAGGTCAAAAACTAGGTCACTAGGTCGAATTGAAGGAAAATCTTGTTAACACTCTGGAGGCCACATTTTCAACTTGAGCATATTGAAACTTTATCAGAATGTTTGTCTTGATGATATGTAGGTCAAGTTCGAACATGGGTCACGTTGGGTCAAAAACTAGGTCACTAGGTCAAATTGAAGGAAAATCTTGTTAACACTCCAGAGGCCGCAATTTTTGCTTCAGCAGTTTGAAATTTTGTCAAAATGTTTGTCTTAAAAATATCTAGGTCAAGTTCGAATATGGGTTATGCCGGGTCAAAAACTAGGTCACTAGGTCAAATTGAAAGAAAATCTTGTTAACACTTTTGATGCCGCATTTTTTGCTGCAGCAGCTTGAAATTTGGTCAGAATGTTTGTCTTAAATATATCTAGGTCAAGTTCAAATATGGGTCATATTGGGTCAGAAACTAGGTCACCAAGCCAAATTGAGGGAAAATTTTGTTAACTCTGTAGAAGCCGCATGTTTTGCTTCAGCGGCTTGAAATTTGTTCAGAATATTGAGCTGAATGATATCTAGGCCAAGTTCGAATATGCGTCATGTCGGGTCAAAAACTAGGTCACTAGCCCAAATTGAAAGAAAATCTTTTTTACACTTTGGATGCCGCATTTTTTGCTTCAGCAGCTTGAAATTTGGTCAGAATGTTTGTCTTAAAGATATCTAGTTCAAGTTCAAATATGGGTCATATTGGATCAGAAACTAGGTCACTAGGCCAAATTGAGGGAAAATCTTGTTAACTCTGTAAAAGCTGCATTTTTTGCTTCAGCAATTTGAAATTTGGTCAGAATGTTTGTATAAATGATATCTAGGCCAAGTTCGGATATGGGTCATGCCGGGTTAAAAACTAGGTCACTAGACCAAATTGAAGGGTAATCATGTTAACACTCTGGATACTGCATTTTTAATTTCAGCATGATAAAACTTTATCAGAATGTTTTTCTTGATGATATGTAGGCCAAGTTTGAATATGGGTCATGCTGGATCAAAAACTAGGTCACTAGATCAAATTGAAGGAAAATCTTGTGAACACTTTGGATGCCGCATTGTTTGCTTCAGCAGCTTGAAATTTGGTCAGAATGTTTGTCTGAATTATATCTAGGTCAAGTTCAAATATGGGTCATATTGAATCAGAAACTAGGTCAATAAAGGAAAATATTGTTCAAACTCCTGAGGCCGCATTTTTACTTTGAGCAAGTTGAAACTTAGTCAGAATGTTGTCTTGATGATATCTAGTCCATGTTGGAATATGGGTCATATCAGGTAAAAAATATAGATCACTAGGCCAAATGAAGGAAAGTATTGTTAACACTGTGGAGGTTGCATTCAGAATAATTGTCTTGATGTGTTTTGCATTGCAGTACATTGTATAATTAAGGTGAGCGATCCAGGGCCATCATGGCCCTCTTGTTTTCATATTTGCCTTGATCTTTTCAAGGTTTTCTACTACAGATTTTCTGACGTTTGAAAAGATAAAAAACATCCAAGGATCTGTTTTCATAAGGTGTAGCTCAGTTTTACAAAAATCTTTTACATCTGATCAATACTTCCAGATACATTCCAAATACGAAGGATCAACACGTCCAAGACGAAATCTGGCAATAGTTGGCGGCGTCACAATGTCTGTGTTGGTATCGCCTATTGTGGCTGGTTTAGCTGTCGGTAAGTTTTTGCTTTGATAGACATATTCTTGCAGAGACAAGTATAACTAAGACACCAAGGGACAAAGTCATAGATAAGGAGCACTTTTTCTCGTTCTGAAACCCTATGTTGGGGGTACTCAAAAAAATCACCACAGTGAGGCCATTATTTTGAGTAGCCACAACAAAGGGTTTGGTTAAGGAGTTAGATAAATATTGTGGGCTGCAAGACCAAATAGAACCAAATTTTATTTCATTGAGTAAAAAAATATATTTTTTTGAAAAAATACAAGAACTTTTTGAATTTGGAAATAAAAGTCGCAAGAATGTTATCGAATTTTGTGACAGTGTGAAAGCACAGAACTGAGGAATTATTTTCTTTTCCTAGGAATAGAGGGTCAAATAAGGACTTAAGAACATGCAAGATGCCCTTATCTAGAGTTCTGAACTATAAAAAAACCTGTTGAACACCACATTTATCCACAATAAAACAAACAAAACCTAGATCAGGAGTTAACTTGGTCTTTGTTCCACTGTAACTCACATATAACTGCATTTAACCCTAGGTTGAGATTGTCAGAAACATTATCTCACTGATATGATACTTTTTAGTACCATTTCAATTCAAATTTTATTGGTTAATTGCCAAAGGCCCATACACAAATTATATACATTTATATATTTTGTAATTCTGTAAAGGAAATCACATAATCAAATACACAGACATAACAATATGTGCTATATCAACAAGCACATGTCATAAGGGTTGGCTAAATCCTATATATAACTTATGAGTGATAAAACAAATGTACTATAAATTTAGACACACAATCCTTTGTCTCGAAAATATGTTTGTAACAAACATGTGACAGGTGAATCAGACAAAGCAAAGTGCTTGTTAATTGTATTGTTTAACCCTTTCCCATATACAACAAATCTGCAGCAGACAACTTTGAAAGTATCTTGGGAAAAGCATGGCGAAGGTCTATAAATGTAGGTATAATTACTGAATTTGTTTTAAAACATTGTGGCAAAAGGAGAAATTGCTCGTTTTCAAAAAAGCTGTCGTCAGAAAGAGTCTTTATGAGGGAAAGTGTTAAAACATGCATACGCTATATAACTCATACAATGTTCAACAAAAATGTAACATCAATAATATAAACATTGCATTACAAATTAATGTATAATAGACGTACATGGCACAATATATAAATAGTGGAACCTGTGTAAAAAGACCCCACTCATTGGAAGACAACAATATGGTCTTTGTTCACAGGTAGTCTGTAAATACAGGGTCATGTATGTAGAAAATTAGTGATTGGGAAGCTAAAAGTGTGGAAGCTTTAAATAGGGAATCGCTTTTCCAAGGTGGTTTTAAACACAGGTTTTACTGTATAAGGAAAACATTTAGTACAAACATATGATATATCAACCACAACATAGGCTATAACCCATTCCCACATATGACAAATTTGCAGCAAATTTATTTGAAAACTTCAAATGTATGGGAGCTTTATGAATAACAGTGTTTTTATATGAAAAGAGTTTGAAATTTATTACAAAAGGAGAAATTTCTCATAATGATTCTACAGAAAATATGCAGCAGCCAAATTTGAAAATATGCAGCAATTTTTGAGCAATTTCTCCACAATGTTTATAAAAGTTGTCTGCCACAGTTAACCCTTTCCACATACAACAAATCTGCAGCAAACGACTTTGAAAACATCTCAACAATAATATGGAAAACCTCCCTAAATGAAGACATATTTATTGAATAGAGTTGAAAACATTGTGTCAAAAGGAGAAATTGATTGTTTTGAGCAATTTCATCGTTTGTCACAAAGTTTTCAAAAGTTGTCTGATGCAGAGGCGTCAGAAAGTGTCTACATGTCTTTCTGACGCCTATGTAGCATTCATCTTTTCAAAACATTGTAGCAAGAGGAAAAATGACTGATAATTAGCAATTTCTCTCAGTTTTCAAAGTCATCTGCTGCAGATTTGTTGTATGAGGGAAAGGGATAAAAAGCTTTGATTTTAAAAATCATTATTCAAATTCTGTTTGTAGGTATTGGTGTACCAATCTTATTAGGCTATGTGTACGGAGTTGTCCCCATCTCCCTGTGCCGGAGTGGGGGGTGCGGTGTCAGGACAACCAACAAAGGAGGTGTCCGGTTTGAGTTTGACGAGGAGATAGAAACAGGAATACCTTCACCCATGTATTTAGGTAGGAGATTTATCCTTTGTATATACAGAGACTCATAATGCTTCTGCATGAAACAACTTTTGAAAACATTGTGGCAAAAGTAGAAATTGCTCAGGATGTTTTCAACTCGATTCAGTTATTATACCTTAATTGATAGCTTTTATTTTTACCATATCTTTGCCTAGATATATTCAAAGATGTCTGCTGTAGAATTGTTGTACATTTGAAATGCAGTCCACTGTTATAAAATTGTGCAATAAAAAATTATCAATTCACACAAAACAAACATATATTTGGTGGGAAAGGAAACAACATTTTGGACAAGTGATAAGCCATTTTATGACAATGTAAAAGTGATAAGCCATTTTATGACAATGTAAATGGGAAAATATATTATTGCTATATTGACTTAAAATTGTTCGAGACATATAATTACGCATAATTCGTGTTCTGTAGGTGTAGATGGCCAGAGTGTGGGTACAGGTCACCAAGTAGGCAATCCAAGCATAGCCCCGAGTATCGGCGAGGCGAGTGTCGGCATGGCCAATAGTATCTACAGTGCTAGCGGCAGTCACATAGACAGGGCGGGAGTTATACGGGATGAGAGCGACAGAGACTCGTCCAGTAACCGTGCCATTGCGGGCGCGAGTCTGAATGGCAGTATGTGTGGGAGTACTTACGCAGCCGTTATAGGATTGCAGACACAGTGAGTCAATCCTTTCCTACTTGCAGACATATTCCGACGCATTTGCAGCAAACGACTTTTGAAAACATTGTGACAAAAGTAGAAATTGCTCATGATGAGCAATTTCTTCTTTTTCCAAAATGTTTACCACTTTCAGTCATTGATTTTTCATTCAATTCCATTTTTTGACAAAATTTGTTCAAAGTTGTTAGCGGCAGATTTCTTGTATGTGGGAAAGGGTTAACCCTTTCCCTCATGTAGAAGCTTTCTATCGCCTCTGCAGCAGACGGCTTTTTTAAAACATAGTGACAAAAGAAGAAATTGCTCAAAACAAGCAATTTCTCCTTTTGCCACAATGTTTTCCACTTTTAGTCATAGGTTATCCATTCAATTAAAGAGATTTTCTATTTTTTGACAAAATAAGTTCAAAGTCGTCTGCTGCAGAATTGTCGTATGAGGGAAAGGCTTAAGAGCCTAATCCTGTGTACATGAGCAGATGCATTCTTTTTAAAAACATTTTGGTAAATGGAGAAAATTCCCATATGTTAATATAATAAGACTTGCATATACCACATTGTGTCGAGATCTGTCTATTGTACTTTAACAATGCCATCATATCTGATGGGAAAATCCCACAAAAAATGCTCTTCTTCTTTTTGAGCCATGCAAAGAGCCTTATCAGTCTATATCTTAACTCTTTTCCCAAATACAATGGGTCTAAAGCAGGCAACTTTGAACTGATCAAGATAAAAAATATTGAAAAACTCTATAAATGATAGTATGATTATTGAATAGAGTTGAAATCATTTTGGCAAATGGAAAATTGCTCATCATATGCAATTCCCCTTCATAAAGATTTAAGAAGATAAAAGATGTCCCTTATCTTGAGCTCTTTTGGTCCATGTTACACTATTTCTCTGGTACCCGACTTGGTTATATATTCATGCTTAACATTCATATATCTCATTACAGACTTGAGGTACAAGCAGAAATGGAATCCGACATAGCTTCTGGCAAAAGGGCCAGTTTTAGTAGCGAGTCTGCCAACTTTAGTATAGGAGAAAAGTCCATAGGGGAGAAATCTGTCATTGGAGATGACGCCAGCACTCGTGGCCTAGCAGGATCTATAGCAAATTATAAGTGAGTGTGAAAGAAATTTTAGCTGAATTCCCTGTGTTACTCAACCCTTTCCCACACACAACAAATCTGCAGCAGTCGATTTTGAATACAAATATGTAAAATCTCTATAACCCTTTCCCTCATATAGACGCTTTCTGACGCCTCTGCAGCAGACGGCTTTTTGAAAACATAGTAACAAAGGAAGAAATTGCACAAAACGTGCAATTTCTCCTTTTGTCACAATGTTTTCCACTTTTAGTCATAGGTTATCCATTCAATTATAGAGATTTTCTATTTTTTGTCAAAATATGTTCAAAGTCGTCTGCTGCAGAAATGTCATATGAGGGAAAGGGTTAAATTGAAAGAATTGTTATTGAATAGAGTTCAATTGCTCATCTGCTGCTGATTTGTCCAAATGCATCAGCAATTGGGGAAGGTTGAATGCGTTTCCCCATCTAGTAGAAATTCTCTCATTGTTATTCTTTATTTTTGTGTGTCTCCCATATTGGTTGGGTGATGCTAATGGACCATTTCTCAGTCGTCTGTTTGGTACACTGCGACTTCACCCTTTCCCACATACAACAAATCTGCAGCTGACGACTGATAATGATTGGCCAAAGCATGAACATTTTCTATAATTGAGAGTTAAAATATTGATTGAAAGAGGAGAAATTGCTCAATATGAATTTCTTCTTTTGAAGCCATGTTTTTCAAAAAGCCGTCTGCTGCAGAGGCGTCCGAAATATGAGGAAAATACTGGCTTTGTTTTTGGCATTTAACCATTTTCCAACTACAACAAATCTACAGCAGACAGCTTTGAAAACATTTTAAAAGGCAAAAATATAGACAATCTCTATCAATGGAAAATAATTAGTATCATATAGAGATGAACATAAAGTGGCTAAAGGAGAAATTGCTCATGATGAGCAATTTCTCCTTTTGCTGTAGTGTTGTCAAAAGTTGTCTGCTGTAGGTGAGTTTGCGGGTGTTAAGAAAAAACCCAGTTACATCATTTTATTCATTTATTTGTGAACAGAATGGATAGTGCCTCAATAACAACACCATCAGACATTCAAGTGGACGTCCCGAAGCCTCCAGCACAATTATCGTTACGCCAAACGGATTCCGAACATAGCAATCTGAACAATGATAACAGTGCCGGAACACCCAGAGATGGCGAAATATCAAGTCTCACTTCAGGTAAAGTCAGATGCATGTTCAAGAAGAGTAAAACTGGTTTTCTTGCTCAAAATTTCAAATACTCAAAAAATAAAAAAAGTATAATACTTACAAGAGTAAAAAACATTGCGGAAAATGGAGAGAAAGTTTTCCCATAATAATTTACGTGTCGCCTGCTTCTGAAAAGCTGATGTATAATTCAGATGCAGAGTTTGAACATTGTTGAAAAAGGAGTAACTTGTGTTGAGCGGCTTCTAAGTTTTTACACATTGTTTTCAATAGGTGTAGGTGAAAGATAGTTTAAACATATTCAATGCAGATGTCATGAACACTTATCCAATAAAGTGTTAGCTTAATGTCCTACATGATAATAGGCAGGGAGAGAGGTATGGTGAGATAAACTCAACAATCCTGTTAAGGTGTTGTGAGGTCATACCCCAGCTCGGCCAACATTCTTTCCCACGTTTGACAAAAGTCACTAACAAGCGTCATTCGTTTTCCACAAATGGGCTTACAGTCTATGTGGAAAAGCAGAATTTTGAGTGGAGTACAGTTCTGAGAAAGCAAAGAAACACATGAACACGTGAACTGGCTGCTGTGATATGACAAATTAATTGTTGAAAATGGCATTAAACCCCAATCATTCAATCAACTCTACACATCAGCATGTTAGCTGTTTGTCTGAAAGGCTATTTGTAGAATTGGCTGCTTTAAAAATACCTGATGGAAAAAATTGGTACATCTGTAATATTGAATGTATATATATATATATTTTTTTTTTTGCTGGGGGTTTTTCATTGTAAGAAATATAAAACTTTAGAAATTACTCCTCTAATTTAGAAATTATAATGCTTATCTTTTGACACTCATATCATGGAACTTCTGAAGGCAGGCAGGTGACGTCATAAAAGGTTGTCCACTCTTACTAGAGCTCTGGGTGTTACGTAATTGTCATTCAGTCTTAACCAAAGTCATTGCGACATGCGTCATTCGTCTTCCACCAATGTGCTAAGTCTATGTGGAAAAGCAGCCAGTTGCTTGGGAAGATTGTTGTGTGGAGTACTGGTGTGTGAAAACCAGGAAACACATGCGTAGGTGAACTGGCCGCCGTGATATGACTGAGAAATTGTTAAAAACGGCGTTAAACCACAATCAATCAATCAATCAATCAATAAGTCTTCACCAAACTTAGTCACAGTCTTTGTCTTTCTAATCTTTTCTACATTTTGCACAAGCATTGACACATCTGCAGCAGATGACATTTGGCAAAACGTGGCAAAAGAAGAAATTGTTCACAATGAGTAATTTCACCTTTTGTCACATTGTTTTGAACTCTATTCAATAATTTTACTTCATTTGCAGAGAATTTCCATATTTTAGCCCAGATGTTTTTCATCAACTCATCTGCTGCAGATTTGTTGTATGGGTGAAAGGGTTTAAGCAGGTCTTTAACAGTTATAGTCTTCATGTTGTAGGCTTATCTCAAGATGACAAGAAAAAGATCAACTCTTGCCCTGGTTCCCCCCTATCAGGATGCGGAAGTCTGTTCGAACACGACGAAAATGTTAAACAACATCACTTGAGATGTAGGAAGTGCCGCAGAAATGCCAAGCTGGCCGAGAAAGCCACGGAACAAATGAACGTCCATTTTTCAGACCAGGTAAGTTTGCAGAGCTTTCAAGCAGACGACATGGTGTTGGATCTACCAATGGGTAAACATGACATTGATTCGCTTTCCGAAATGTGTAATGAAGAGGGATCGGAAAGTGATGCAAGTGTTGACAAATGTAAGGGTAAACGATTGAGAAATAATTCGGAGCCGGCGATCTTACTAACGGAAGTGGAGAATGATCACCCTGCGTTCTGTAAATCCATGGATATGGGTATGACCTGTGATAGAAGATGTTCCGGGAAACATAAAGGTAAAACTTCTCCACGTAGTGACGGGAACAACGGAGAATCCCTTAGTAGCTTTGCCTCCTCAATTTCCATGAAATTTGGCATGACCGACGGGGGAAATAACGCAGAAGAGGCACTTCTGTCGCGTTGTCGAAGCGAGGATATTTACAAGAAAAAAGAGATTAAACAAGACATTGTGAGTGAAAAGAGCAAAAGTGAGGAGATATTTAACAAGGAGAAAACTGGTGCTGTTGGTGGAGCGATGAAGCGGGTCCGCCGAAAAAGCTGCGAGCTTGCCATGCAGAACGGAAGAATATCCCCCCTGTCTATTATAAGTGATGATTGAAATAATATATATCCTAAATAAATCCTTTCCCACATGCAGACACTTTCTGATGCCTCTTGCAGCAGAAGACTTGAAAACATTGAGGCAAAAGGAGAAATTGCTCATGATCCGTTTGCCTCAATGTTTTCAACTCTTTTCAATAATTAAACTTTCCCTTGTAGAAATTTTCTTTAACCTTGTCTAAAGGTTTTCAAAGTTGTCTGCTGTATATTTGTTGTATGTGGGAAAAGAGTTTTAACTTTTGCTTTACAATTTCCCTGATTCTACAAATTCGCAGCAGTCAGCTTTGAAAGCATCTTGGCAAAAAGAATGGAAAAACTTCTATAAAGAGAAAGTTTGTTTATGGAAGTGTGTTTCTCTGATCACAATGCTTTCAAAAGCCGTCTGCTGCAGGTATGTCAAGATATATATGTCAAAATGTTAGTTTACCCTTTCCCTGATAGGGGCAACTTTTAAAGCTTCTGTAGGAGACAACCTTTGAAAACATTGCAGTAAAAGGAGGAGTTCTTTAACCCTTTCCCTCATATATACGCTTTCTGACGCCTCTGCAGCAGATGGCTTTTTGAAAACATAGTGACAAAAGAAGAAATTGCACAAAATGTGCAATTTCTCCTTTTGCCACAATATTTTCCACTTTTTGTCATAGGTTATCCATTCAATTATGGAGATTTTCACAAAATACGTTCAAAGTCGTCTGCTGCAGAATTGTCGTATGAGGGAAAGGGTTAAAATGAGCATTTCTACCTTTAGCCACAATTTTTCACGTCTATTCAGTAATTATGAAAATGTACTTTCGTTAATAGAGTTCTCCCTAATCATGGCAAATACGTTTGCAAAGTGTTAATTATTACAAGTTTTAATAAGAATCAGCCTGCACATTCAAATGGACAATAATTACCAGAAGTTTATTGAAACATTCTGTGATGTGGGAATCTCACATCAGTGAAATTGTAAGCCCTTTCCCATTTAGGTTTGTAAAAGTTGTCTGCTTTATGTACATTAAAATGGGACTGCTATTGGAAAGGGTTATATAGTCTCATAGCGGTTTTCTGAGGCCTCTGCAGCAGACGACTTAAGAAAACATTGTGGCAAAAGAAGAGATGGCTCAAAACAAGCAATTTTTCCTTTGGCTACAATGTTTTCAACTCTATTTAATTATTGAACTCCCATAAATTTATGGATATTCAAAGTCATCTGCTGCAGAATCGTTGAATGTGGGAAAGGGTTAAAAAAAAAAAAAGCTATATACTCGCATCTTCCCATCTCATCTTGTTAACTGCTGTGTTTATTGTCGCTACATCTTATTTGGTAGGAAGGTTCTTGTGCAACCCTTTCCAACATACTACACATATGCAGCAGGTGACTCTGAAAATGATTAAGTCAAGAATATAGAAACTCACTATTTATAAATGAAATAATAGTTATTGAATAAAGTTGAAAACTTCTCCTTTTGCCACACAATGTTTTCAAAAGTTGGCTTCTGCAGAGACGTCGTGAGCAAATTTCCCTTTTGCCAAAGTGTTTTCTAAAGTTGTCTGCTGCAAATGCAGCAATGCATCAAAATGTGTCTACTTTTGTAATGGGTTGAAAGAGTCAAAATATGGGTACATCGCTGCTGTCATTAACAGTTTGGTAACCTTGTTTGTGACAGTGTATACCTTGCACGTCACAGTGAAAGTGAAAAAATGAGAAAATTTTCATTTTGGAAATTCGTCTCTTCAGATGCATCCAAATTCAACTGTAATAGAGAATGTGATATGATTTAACCCTTACCCACCTTCAGACAGATTTGCCGCAGATGACTTCTGAAAACATTTTGAGAAAGGAGAAATTGCTCATGATGAGCAATTTCCCCTTTTACCACAATGTTTTCAACTTTATATGAAATAATTACTTTCATTCAAAGTGTTTCTGCATCAGACGGCTATTTGAAAACGGAGTGACTAAAGAAGAAATTGCTCAAAAAGAGCAATTTCTTCTTTTGCCACAATGTTTTCCACTTTTAGTCATAGGTTATCCATTCAATTATAGAGATTTACTATTTTTTGACAAAATATGTTCAAAGTCGTCTGCTGCAGATTTATCGTATGAGGGAAAGGGATAACTTATAGCACATAACTTATAGCACTTTCCTACATTTTGATACCAAGGCTATACAAAGATGAATGACGTATTTCAAATTCTGAAATTGACCTCAGACCCCTAAGTTGTGGGTACTTGAAATAATTGTATTCCTTTAAGGAAAATCCACAATATAGGGTTCTATTGCTTGATAAGAGAATTATTCTTGTGTGAAAGACCAGAATAAATCCTTCCCACATGCAGACGGCTATTGAAAACATTGTGGCTAAAGAAGAAAATGAGCAATTTAACCTTTTGCCACAATGTTTTCAACTGTAATCAATAATTGTTTCTGCCAACATGTTTTCAAAGTCGTCTGCTGCAGATTTGCTGTATGTTGGGAAGAATTAACCCTTTTCCCTCATACGACAACTCTGCAGCAGACGACTTTAAACATATTTTGTCAACAAATAGAAAATCTCTATAATTGAATGGATAACCTATGACTAAAAGTGGAAAACATTGTGGCAAAAGGAGGAATTGCTCGTTTTGAGCAATTTCTTCTTTTTCACTATGTTTTCAAAAAGCCGTCTGCTGCAGAGGCATCAGAAAGCATCAATATGAGGGAAAGGGTTAAACCCAACTCAAACAATCTGAATTATAATGTTCTTCAACATGATTTCCCCGGATGTGTGTGAAATGCATGCATTGAATTGAGTGAATGCTGGTGTATATTTTATTGGGAGGGAGTTTTGAATCGGAAGGATTTAGATGTTTCAGAGGCCTAGATAAGGGGGAGGAATATGGTATTTATCCCACAATATCTCTCTCGTTACTGAATCAAACCCAATGTTGTGGGTACTCAAAAGAATCGTCTCAGTGAGACGAATCTATTGAGTACCCACAACATAGGGTTTGTGTGTCAAATAAGGATTTATTATGACAAATGCCCCTTATCTAGAGGTCTGGGTGTTTAGTGAATTACATGTAGCTACATATTTATGTGATGTATCTTGAAAAAGGAATTAATTTTACTAAAAATGGGTGAATTGTTTTCTTTTAAAATGTTTAACATTTGATTTGTTTTGATTTTGTGTCGGTGATAAGCTAGGTATAACAGGTTTCAAGTTGAGCTTTTGGTTTGATGTGTATTTCGGGTTCAATAATCCTTATTTGAAAATCAAAACCCCCATTTCCCGCTTACAATAAAATCTGTAGCAGACGAATTTGTAAACAACTAAGTTAAACATATTATTCAGAATTTCGTCGGCTGCAGATTCATGAAGTGAAATTATGTCTGCATCAGGGAAAGTGGTTAAACCCTTTCCCTCATATGACAATTCTGCAGCAGAAGACTTTGAGCATATTTTGTCAAAAAATAGAAAATCTCTGTAATTGAATGGATAACCTATGACTAAAAGTGGAAAAGATTGTGTCAAAAGAAGTAATTGCTTGTTTTGAGCAATTTCTTCTTTTGTCACTATGTTTTCAAAAAGCTGTCTGCTGCAGAGGCATCAGAAAGAGTCTATATGAGGGAAAGGGTTAAATCCTATGTTGTGGGTACTCAAACTAACAGTCTCAGTGAGAAGATCCGCTTGAGTAAACACAAGATAGGGTAATTTGGTAATTAGAGAGATAATTAGAGGAAAATAAGAGGGAAAAATTAATTAAACAACCTCTATTTGGACCCCTGTTCTTTTCTTGCTAGCTCTTGTTTCAATGTGATATATTTTGTACATGCATAGTTTCTCTTCTGATTATGAATTTTTTATGCTTGTTTCTATGAAACAAGGTTAGACTGCACCAAATCTTAGATTTTCGTTTCTCGGATACTAGGTTGGACTGAACCAAATCTTAAAAATGAATTTGTCAAAAAATCTGCAGCAGATAATTTTTTGAAAATATTGTGGCAAAAGGATAAGCAATTCAATTATTATTCTTTCATTTAGTGAGAGTCACCCCTGTTTTGCCAAAAGGTTTTCAAAGTCGTCTGCTGCAGGTTTATGGGATAGAGGGGTTAATTCACGCCTGCATACAAGGATAACATGGGGCTTTACCCTTTCCCACATACAATATATCTGCAGCAGAGGACTTTAAACACTTGTAGGTAATATTAACCAAACTCACTTATAAATGAAAGTATGATTATTGAAACTTGTAAGTTGAAAACATTATGGCAAAAGGAGGAATTGCTCGATTTATGCAATTTCTCCTTTTGTCACAATGTTTTCAAAAGATTTAACCCTTTCCCTCATATAGACACTTTCTGACGCCTCTGCAGCAGACAGCTTTTTTAAAACATAGTGACAAAAGAAGAAATTGCACAAACGTGCAATTTCTCCTTTTGCCACACTGTTTTCCACTTTTTGTCGTAGGTTATCCATTCAATTAAAGAGGTTTTCTATTTGTTCACAAAATGTGTTCAAAGTCGTCCGCTGCAGAATTGTCGTATGAGGGAAAGGGTTAAACTCTGCTGCAGATGCGTCAAAAAACATCTGTATGTGGGAAACTGTTAATTGATGGAGTAAATAGAGAGATAATGAGCGGCAGATACTTGTTCACTCCTCCGTATAGTTTTAGGTTCTTCCAAGCAGTTTGAAATAATGGGAATCTCGATAGAATTTTCATTGGGAAAAAGGAGTTGATCCCCTTCTGTGAAAATGTTTATGCAAAAATATGGAAAATTCTTTTTCGACCCCCTTCTCCACATACATCAAAACTGGAGCCAGACCACTGTGAAAATGTTTAACCCTTTCCCTCATATAGACGCTTTCTGACGCCTCTGCAGCAGACGGCTTTTTGAAAACATAGTGACAAAAGGAGAAATTGCACAAAACGTGCAATTTCTCCTTTTGTCACAGTGTTTTCCACTTTTTGTCATAGGTTATCCATTCAATTATGGAGATTTTTTATTTTTTAACAAAATACGTTCAAAGTCGTCTGCTGCAGAATTGCTGTATGAGGGAAAGGGTTAAGCAATAGTATGGAAATGTCTTCATTGTTGAATTGAGTTGTGAAAACAGTGTGGCAAAAAGGGAAATTGCTCATCATGAGCAGTTTTTCCTTTTGCCACAATATTTTCAAACGTGGTCTGCTGCATATGTGTCTCAAAGTGGGAAAGTGTTAACTAAAACGAAATATTATGTGAAAGCCAGAAAGGGACCTATTTACTAGGTCCTTGAAAAATGTATTTGTTTATTACTAAAGTTTATTTATAAAGATGATATATATAAGTTTATTTCTCAAGTTTTGTTATTGTGCAATGATCATAGTCTATATAAAGTAAAGCCATTGTACATTCATTTTGTATTTTGTAAAACGTTGGCTTTTGTTTTGGTAAATATTTTGTTTCATGACAAGAAATAAAAACCAGTGCTGTTTATATTTCTGTCTTGGGTGTTATTTTTCAAACGTTTGCTGACCCTTTCTCCAATTTAGACCAGTCATTGAAATTTATTTTAAAAATTACTGGTCGGAAATTCCTTACTGTTTGGAAATTGTTAAATATTACATGTAAAATTACGCTTGCCAAAGGAACTTCTTCACTGGTCCGAACCAACAGTTACTGGCCTCGGACCATAGGACCACTGCTAATTTCACAGACTGTATGTAGACAACATGTTATGGCTTTGCAAGACTTATACAAATGGTAGTAATGGCTTTCGCCATAGCGCTCAGGACTGTGGGGATAGACTTTACGACTGACTGGCTGGTGTCAGGATAAATGGACCAGTAGTAGTGGTTACTTACCCAGGAAGTTCCGTGACATAACTGGGCAGTTGTTGAAAGCAGCATAAAACACAAAGGGCAAAATTTATCAATTTATGGCTATTTTTCAAGTGATTTTTAAAATGTGGAATATATTTATACTGTTAAAAACGAGAAATACAATGTTTCCCTTCTCACGATATTTCTGTTACGAATTCACTCTTCACAATCATGCAGACACAGTTTGAGGCATCTGCAACAGACAACTTTTAAAACCATTGAGGCAAAAGAAGAAATTGCTCAAAATTACATCTCTGCTCATTGATTGTACTTTTATATGAGCCGAATTACGAGAAAACCACCATTACGTATTCTGCGTAATGTATTGACCCAGGTTAGCCTGCGCAGGTTAATCCGGGCCGACACATTCCGTCTCATGGGTATAGAGGTATAGAGTAATGATTCTTGAAACAGAAAATCCACAGGAGGCGAAACGTGTGTGTCCGGGTTAGCCTGCGCGGCATGCTTAGGCTGATCCGGGTCGATACTTTACGCAGAGTCCACAATGTTGGTTTTCTCGCTCAATTATAGAAAGGCTCCTTACTTTTGTAAAGCAATTTTCAAAGTTTGTAGTATGACGCAAACAGTTAAATCTTTTCCACATTTTGACGCATCTGTTACAGACTACGTTTAAAAACAAGAGGCCCATGAGGGCCTATGCTCTACTGGTATGGTGCTTTGGTCATTTTCAATCCAGATCATGTATGTATGGTGAAGATCGGATAGTAAATGGAGACTCTTTTGTGTTCACAAGCTGTATTATAGCAATTTTTACAATTTCATGGGCCATAATCCAGTCTTGCATGGGCGGATCTGGCAGATTTTCAAAAGGAACCAAGCTCTCATCAATATTTAACTACTATCTAAGTTTGATGAAGATCAGATAGTAAATGGAGCCTCTATTGTGTACACATGCTCAATTATAGCAATTTGGACAATTTCAAGGGCCATAATCCAGTCTTGCATGGGCGGATCTGGCTGGTTTACGAAAGGAACTGAGCTCTCATGGATATCTAACTACTGTATATGTTTGGTTGAGATACAATCAAAAGTGAAGACTGTATCGTGTTAACAAGCTCTTTTATAGCAAGTTTGACCATTTCAAGGGCCATAATCCAGTCTTGCATGGGCGGATCTGGCTGGTTTACGAAAGGAACTGAGCTCTCATGGATATCTAACTACTGTATATGTTTGGTTGAGATACAATCAAAAGTGAAGACTGTATCGTGTTAACAAGCTCTTTTATAGCAAGTTTGACCATTTCAAGGGCCATAATCCAGTCATGCATGGGCGGATCTGGCTGGTTTTCGAAAGGAACCGAGCTCTCATGGATATCAAACTACTGTATAAGTGTGGTTGAGATACAATCAAGACTGTATCGTGTTAACAAGAAATTGTTTGCGGACGCACGCACGCACGCACGGACGACGGACAAATCGCCACGACATAAGCCCTTCTGGCCTTTGGCCAGTAGAGCTAAAAACATGAAATAAGTTGTTACCAAAGCTTGGAGAAAGCAACTTGTATTAGGAAATTAACCTTGGTTTCCATTCTTATGTGCCACATTGTTTATAAGGAGCCAGCCGTGGTAACCATGGTTGATAGAGATTGGGAAACCCGGATTCAGTCCATGCTTTAGGCGGTCACGGGGAGTGTCCTTGGGGAAAACATATCCACAACAGACGGACCTTGGGCAATGTATATTTTCCTAGTCATACCAGAGGGAGCTTGGGCAAAACTCATTTTCCTAGTCGGCAGAAAGCCCTTGGGGAATACACATTTTCTTAACCATGGTATAGGTACCTTAGGCAATGCACACTTTCCTGGCCATGGGGGAATGCCCTTGGACAAAACACATTTTACGAGCCACGGCGGATTGTCCTTGGGCAAGGCATATTTTCCTAACCATGACAGAGGGACCTGATGCAAGACACATTTTCTTAGCCATGTAAGAATCTTTGCGCTGTGGACATATTCATAACCATGGCGGGGTACATTAGGCAAGGCACATTTTCCTAGCCATGGCGGAAGAACCTTGGGCAAGGCACATTTTCCTAGCCATGGCGGAATGCCATTAGGCAAGGCATATTTTTCTAAGAAAGTAAGGTATATTTTCCTAGCCATGGCAGAGGGACATTGGGCAATGCACTTTATCCTAGCCACAATTTCGCACATTTGATTAGCCACGTCGGAGTGCTCGTGGACAATGCACATTTTCTTAGCCAATGCGGAGAGACCCTGGGCAAGGTACATTTTCCTAGCCAAGGCGGAGAGACCTTGGGCAAGGGACATTTTCTCAGGCTTGTACAGGTCATTCACACAATGACATGATTGACCATAGATCGGTGTACTGTCGCCGTGATATAACCGGAATACTGTTAAAAACGATATAAAACTCGCCATGAAACAATATAAACAAATCCATAGGGCTGTTGTTTATTCATGAATATCTCTTGTCTTGTTTAAAATATATATTTCTATAAATAAAAGTATAATTAATGAAAAGAGAATTATGATAAGTTTCTAATTATGATCAAATTGAAAGAAAAAGCTATCACAAGTACTTTTTTCTTTTTTTTCTGAAAGTTAAAACCCTTCCAGTTACTGCATACGCGAACAGTGTGGTCCCAGATGAAGGTGAGCTTGTGCATACCTACTATTCACTATTCGCTTATAATGTAATTGTTAAGTTTGTGAAAAGAGAAGAAATCAGTTTCTAATTATGATCTAATTGAAAGGGTTCAACTCTATCCCGAAATAATTTCACTTTCCTGTAAAAATAAATATTTAAATGTTGATCTGTTATGCTTCATTTTTACTGGGTAGACATACCCAGTAAGCCAAATTTTTACATTTTCATTGACTTTCAATTGAATGTTTTTCGACATTTACTGACAAAATTGTTTTGAACTATTTATTACTCACTGTGTTGTCACTATAAGCAATATTTGCAGAATTGTCAACATTTCAAAATGTCTGGAGTTCAGCACCTTTAATTAACTTCAATCATCACCATGGTTATTCAAATAGTGTCTAAAGCGCATTTTATCAAGAAAAATAAAGATCATCAAAATAAAGCTATATAACTGAGAAGCACTTTCGCACATTTTAACAAACAAGTGCTAGTACAGTGATTCGAATATCACAGTTATGACAGTTGTCAGAAAAATTATTATAACAACAAATAAATGCCATTATATGAACGATAGTATTCCATATAATGTTTTTTGTTTTTTTGTTTTTTTGTTTTCTTAATTATTTTTCTTTTGAAAGTGACTTATATAGGCCCATAATGCCGGGTGTTATTTATTACTTGTACCATTGTTTTGTTGATGTACATACACATGCTATACTAAAATATTTACTTACTTACTTACTTATATATTTTTACAAAGAAAGGCTTTGATTATAAACGCATAATAATATCAAACATAACTTACAACTGACCTTTGGAATTAAAATGTTCCACATATTTGTTATATGCTTTTAGCATTTTTTTTTTAAATGAAGTAACATTACTTTAATATTTGACCAACAGCGTCACTTTTGAATGCATAACAATAGTATAGCTAAAACGTATCCTAAAATAGAATCACGCGTGCCACCTTTTTTTTAAAGTTTAAAACCTTCCAGTAATTGCATACGCGAACAGGTGAAGGTGAGATTACGCATACCATACCTACTATTCACTATGCGCTTATAATGTAATTGTTAATTTTGTGGAAAAAGAAGAAATTTGCTAAAAATGAATGGCATCTTTTTACCATAATGTGTTCAATAATCGTTTATTATAAATGTGTCAAAATGCGTGTAGGTACGTATTTGGAAGTCAGAACGGAATTAAGAGCTAGAATTTTAGCCGTCATTGGTTTAATTTTCACAGCCATGATGATGGATTTCCCTACGGAAAGCTACATTTCCTACAGCGCTTAACCATTTCCCACATACAGACACTTTTGTATGTTTGACTTAAACGTTAACTGGACTCTTCTGCCGTGGCCGAGGGTTTATTTGAGACAGGGCGTCCCCGACTTCGATTCCTGCGGAGGTCATAATTATTTAGGGATACAGTCGCCGTGATATAACTGAAATACGGTCGAAAAACGGGATACTACTTCAACAAATCGACCAAACCCTCTCCACGAGGATATATGATACAATACAATACTAAGTATTTTATTACTTACAGACATAGTTGCCTTTAGTAAGTTACAAACAGTAATCTACAAAGAACAACTAGAAGCAAAATAAAAGATTAATAAATAACTTTTCAAATACTATATACAGGACAAAAGAGTTTATGATACCATTCGCATTCCACCAATTTGCCTTAGTCTATATGGGAAGGTAACAAGTAAAATATTGTGTACTAGTATGGACGAGAAAGCAAGGAAACGCACTATTAGTTGACACGGCCGCCGATATCATTGAAATACTGTCGAAAAAAGGGAAATTACTCTAATAAATCAACCAAACCATCTTTATGATACCACTCGCAGTCCAACAATTTTCCAAACACGTACAAATATTGTTTATTGCTTTTACTATAGCCATACAAGGCAAAACAGCCCCACCCCCTGGTGGCCATGTTTTGATGAATCAGCATAGTTTTAAGGAATATAAAAGAGGGTCACCCAAGAAACATTTCTACAAAATTATTTGAAAATTGAAAGTTTTGACTATATGCATATGCATATAAGGCAAAACAGTCCAGCCCCCTGGTGGCCATGTTTTTGACTGATCAAAATGGCTTGAAGGATTCTGATAGGAACATTTCTACAAAAACAATTTTGAACCTCGGCCAGACACTTTCGGAGGAGAATGTTTTGAAAGTTTCTACTATAACCATATACGGCAAAGCAGCCCCGCCCCTGGCGGCCATGTTTTTTTACCAATTAACATGGCTTGAATGAATCTGATAGAAGGTCATCCAAGGAACTTTTCTCCAAAATTATTTGAAAATCGGCCAACCAGTTTCGGAGAAGGAGAACTTTTAAGTGTTTTTCGTTTGGTTGCTATGGAAACCAGAATTTTGCATTGATCCCTTAAATTTAAAGGAATTTTGATAAAGTCATTGAGAGGATCCTTTCTGTGAAGTTTCATCCCAATTGACCCACTGGTTAGAGATGCTAAGATGTTGTCGGTCGACGGACGACGCACGACGGACAAAAGGCGATCACAATAACTCACATTAAGCACTTCGTGCTCAGGTGAGCTTTGGCTAGGTTAGTCGACCTGGTCGCCGATATACAGTCAAACTTGTTTTATCAGTCACCTCTATTAAGCAGCAAACTTGTATTAAGCAGCCATTTCAAGATTAACCAAAACAATATTTTCTTCTTTATTTGACTTGTATTTAGCAGCAGCATGTGTTCAGCAGCCACATTTTTACTGGGTGGCTGCTTAAGACAAGTTTGACTGTAATTGAAATACTTTCGAAAAACAGAAATAACTCCAACAAATCAATCAAATGATCTTCACGATGGTATATTCAACGCTTTCTATGTTATGAAGGTATGTGATGCCATTCGCCTTCCACCAATTTGCAAAAGTTTGCCAGGTAAAAATGTTGTGTCGAGTATTTGTACAAGACAGATGGCTAGAGGATATAACCCGGGATTTAAATGAAATACTGTTGAAAACGGCGTTAATCCTGTGATGGCCTGGCAGGTGCTTTTCGCGCCATCTGACCAGTTACTGCTTAACTCTACAGTCTTTTTGGATATGCTTTGACAAAGTTCAAATCTTTATTTGTAGATAAACAAAATACTTCATGTATACATACGTATAGAAAACTATATTCATGTGTGTCCCTATACATTTAATTCAATCCATTGACTCTCTTACTTTTAATATTGTTCATACATTGTTTATGATTTGTGAGTTTTCATCTTTTGATAATCTATAAAAGAAATCTGCTAGAGTTGTTCTCCCAGAATACCATGTATACAAAAAAGCACTCCGGTTAGCTGTATATCTTAAGTAATGAAAGAAAGCATGCCGTTTTATCTTCAATGGATATGATAGCCTAGACTATGGACTCTTTTAAATGCAAAGCTGGTCACGTTCATTTTAAAAACACAGCATAAAATAAGAGTAATAATTTCACTTTCCAGTACAATAGGAATCCGCTGTGGTCGAGTGGTTAGCGTAGGGGATTTCGAAACCGGGTGTCCCGGGTTCGATCCCCAGTCGCGGCAATTCGGTCATGGTGGAGTGCCCTTGGGCAAGGCACATTTTCTAGCCTAGTACTGGTTTGTTCACCCAGGGAAATTTAAATGCGCGCTAAATGACCTTAGCTGTCGATGCGCCATAAAACAATATACATTCATTCCAGTACAATAAACATCTACATATTGATCGTGTATGCTTCATTTTTACTAGGTAGACATACCCATTAAGTCCAATTTTGTGTTTATTTTAATGACTTTCAATTAACTGTGTTTCAACATTTACTGCCAAAATAGTTTTGAACTACTTATTACTTTCTACTTACTTTGTTGTCACTATTAGCAATATTTGCACACGTTTCAACATTTCAAAATTTTGATTACCATTTGGGAGTTCAGCACCTTTAATTTAGAGGATGTCGATACGTAGATTGCTACAAAACCAAATTTCCCCCAGGCGCGGTTCCTTGGTATTCGTCTGCTTCTCACGCGATGTCTGAACTTGATTCCAAACAGTCATAACTGAGCAACATAACATCCACCTAGTTACGTGCTTGTGGATATTAACGCGCTTACCTATTTAATCATTTATAGAAAATTCCGCATCTCAGCGGTGTCGATTTTCCTACCCGTGTGAATTAACCGTTTACCTCATACGATATTTGATATTTCCAAAGTTGTCTGCCCTGAATTCTTATTCGTATAAGGGGGGAATGTTTAAATAGAAGTACGCTTTTTATGCAACGTTGAAACTATTCTGGGATAATTGTGAAATATGTTCGTTATGAGCAATTGTTGATTTTTAAACAATGTTATTTAAATTCTTCTCTTTTGAAACAGCAAATATTGTCTGTATCAAGAAAAGGAGACGACTACGAAAACAATTAGGCAAACATTTGGAAAATCTCTATAAATAAAAGTTTAGATATTGAAAAAAGTATGACAAAAGGAGAAATTTGCTCTTTATGAACAGATGCGTAAATATCGTCTGGACGTGAGAAAGAGTTAATGAAAGAAGTGTGTATAAACATGCATGGAGGATTGCTAGATGGTAAGATCCTGGAAGGATATAAATAGTGCTTATTTATTATTTATATCTACATGTTTATAAACGAATTTTCTATATCAAGCTTGTTCAAGTTTGGTGACTGGAATCATGGTACTGGTTTTGTTTTCAATAAATTGAGGGATATATTCTGTAATTTATATGTTAACCTCATTTTTCTCTTGTAAACACATTTTTGACGCAGTTGTATCCGACACCTTTTGGAAAAACTTGCGGCAAGAGCAGAAATTGCTCAAAATGAGCAACTTTGTTAAATACTCATACTATCATTTATACAGATTTTCCATAGTTTTGGATAGTTAATGTTAATTTGTTGTTTGCTGCAGATTTGTTGCACATGTGGAAATGGGATCAAACTACGTGTAAACGACATTCATGTATCTAGAGTGGTTCCTATGCTGTCAGTGTAACTGAGTAAACAAACTTCTGATTATATAAGATGGCAAGTGATTTTATTATCAATAAATGGAAGAAAACATTCTTCATGTTTGACATCAACAAAGACGACGTTATCAATATGGATGACGCGTCCATATTTGGGTGAGTATCATAGCTTTTATATCTTTACATAAATATTCGTTATGAGCTATTTCTGTTTTTTACCAACAATGTTTTTTTTTTAAATTTCTTCTGCTGCAGAAACGTCCAATGATGTCAGTATCAGGGAGAGGGTTAACCCTTTCCCTCATATAGACGCTTTCTGACGCCTCTGCAGCAGACGGCTTTTTGAAAACATAGTGACAAAAGAAGAAATTGCACAAAACGTGCAATTTCTCCTTTTGCCACAATGTTTTCCACTTTTTGTCATAGGTTATCCATTCAATTATAGAGATTTTCTATGACTAAACACGTTCAAAGTCGTCTGCTGCAGAAATGTCGTATGAGGGAAAGGGTTAATAAACACTCCTTTCCAACCTATTGATACAACAAATCGTTACAGCACGAGACCCTATATTTCTTCATGTACAGTATATAAACGCCAACTAAAGCTAGAGATTTATATAAATAAGAAAATATTGATAGCCTTAAAATAGAAATATCTATCTACATTAAGTTTCTAATATTTAAAACGTCCAACTCTCAACTTATTTAGAAACGAAAAACCTTGTGGAAAATTGTGTTGAGCTAAACATTTGACAATTCAGGGATCAATATATATATACATGTATATTGTTCTTTTTGTAAAAATCTACACAAAAGAGGGTTGTCTCATATTCGGTTATGTTTATATACGTGTCATTCTGTTTCACCGTTTGTAATGCTGATTTGTATATACCTCATGTTTTTGTTCTTGTACAAACTGGGAGAAATAATGAAATTTAAAGGGTCACCAGAGTTTGGATGATTAAGTGGTTGTAAAAATTCGAATCGTGGACATATTTACATGTCACGGCAGCCTGTTCATCTATTCACACATTTTAAGTATCTATGTATAGCATTCTTCGCGGGCGACCTACAACCTTTCCCTGTGGTCATCAAAGTATTGTTAATACTAAATATATAGTGAACACTAGAAGTCAGTTTTATAATAAAAGGATTAAGAATCTATGTATAGCATTCTTCGCGGGGCGACCGACCACCTTTCCCTGTGGTTATCAAAGTATTGTTAATACTAAATATATAGTGAACACTAGAAGTCAGTTTTATAATAAAAGGATTAAGAATCTATGTATAGCATTCTTCGCGGGCGACCGACCACCTTTCCCTGTGGTCATCAAAGTAGTGTTAATACTAAATATATAGTGAACACTAGAAGTCAGTTTTATAATAAAAGGATTAAGAATCTATGTATAGCATTCTTCGCGGGCGACCGACCACCTTTCCCCGTGGTCATCAAAGTAGTGTTAATACTAAATATATAGTGAACACTAGAAGTCAGTTTTATAATAAAAGGATTAAGAATCTATGTATAGCATTCTTCGCGGGCGACCGACCACCTTTCCCTGTGGTTATCAAAGTATTGTTAATACTAAATATATAGTGAACACTAGAAGTCAGTTTTATAATAAAAGGATTAAGAATCTATGTATAGCATTCTTCGCGGGCGACCGACCACCTTTCCCTGTGGTCATCAAAGTAGTGTTAATACTAAATATATAGTGAACACTAGAAGTCAGTTTTATAATAAAAGGATTAAGAATCTATGTATAGCATTCTTCGCGGGCGACCGACCACCTTTCCCTGTGGTCATCAAAGTAGTGTTAATACTAAATATATAGTGAACACTAGAAGTCAGTTTTATAATAAAAGAATTATTACTTATCCGGAATTCTTTATTTGCTCTCGCTGCGGAGAGATCCCACTTGCGCTCCTCACTCGTGTGATCGGACTCACGACTCCGGCAACTCCGGCATTCTGAATCACATTTGTATGTTAACGACCTTCGTTTAGCACCAGAAATTATGAGCAATTTTCTCTAGCTAGCTAAGGTCCAAAATAAAATCGATGGGAACTCTCTGGTTGTTGTCTAAACATTATTAAATAAGGTCACACAGTGCAACAAGATTCAAGATTCAAGATTCAAATTTCTTTATTTCGTAACGTAAACATACATGTTTCTTGTTACATCATAAGTGTATATACATTTTAGATATCAACGTGACATAATTTCAGCAGTATGTTTAAGCTAGTAATAATAATAGTATAACATATATAGTCAAAATGATAATAATTCGATTCAAATCCTAGTGATAATAGTTAAGTATATTGATAATTGAGCCCTGCTGCGAATCTTCACAGCACAACTCAACCAATCAATAAACTGAAGCAACATTATATTTGGAGGGTGAACCAAACATCACGCATAAACAAATATATGTCTGGAACACTATTTCAGGTAACAACCAAAATTGTAGTCATATAACAGTGTTGACATTAGCTTGTCTTAATCGGATAGCATGGTACATGTATTTACCAAGATTCCACAAAACTGTTTTTTTGTGGGAAGACATAAGTTCAGTGAATTTATATACACTCGGTCTAACATAGAAATACTGACGAATGTATTGTTTCCGTATATCCATATAAGATGGGCATACAATTATAAAATGATACTCATCTTCGATATCACAAGTATTGCAAAAGGTACAAGTACGCAAATTGCGCTCAATTCTACCATTGCCATACCTTCCTGTTTCTATTCTTAGTTGATGAGAAGATAACCTTATCCGTGAAAATACAACTCTGATTTTAGTGGGTAAAATGTCCAAATAGTGTTCATACATAAAAGTAGTTTTAAATGTTCTATATGTGAGCAATGTACCACTGTTGTCCATATTGGTATACCAAGACTGTATAAATACATCAATAGCTCTTTTCTTAAATTCTAAATGAAAACGTTTCAGGTTTGATTCTGTTTGGTTATTCCATATATATGAAAACCCATACGTATCTAGTAGAGATTTAACATTACTTGCCCAATTATTTACACCTCTCTGACAACCTTTTATTAATTCGTTGTATAAGAACTTTACAATAACATTATTGGTATTAACAACCTTACACCAATATTTAATTATACGCACATACCTATTCACATACAGAGGATATCTCCCTAATTCCCCATATATACCCATATTACATGTAGATGATTTTACTTTTAGTAGCACTTTGCAAAATTTTAGATGGATACGTTCAATGGTTTTTGATTTACCAAATCCCCATACTTCACATGCATAATTTAGAGTAGAGCCAACGAATGCATCGAATAACTGGCAGATGGTTTTAGGCTTCAACATAAAATCACGTGTATTTGCTAACAGGGTGTAAAGAGCTTTCAATCCTTTACCAGCTAATGTTTCCTGATTCAGTGAAAAATTACCCGTATAGTTAAACACTGTCCCCAAATAATTAAAATTATCGACAGTATTCAATGGCATATCATCGTAGGTCCACTTTTCAGTATCCAGTAAAGGCCCCCTCTTCCTAAAAACGATTATCTTACTTTTCTCAGGGTTAACCTGTAAACCCCATGTACCACAATAGGTTTTCAATAGATCCAAACTATACTGCAAATCAGCTGGTGACTTACCAAAGATGACCATATCGTCCGCAAACAACATCAATATAAGGGACAAATCTTCCAGGGACAAACCACTGTGAATTCCATCTAATAACGATAACTCTAAGTCCTCTAAAAAGAGTGAAAATAATATCGGGGAAATTACCTCCCCTTGTTTCAAACCCACCGAACATTCAAAGAATTCGGAATACGATCTACAACCCCTGACACGTGATTTAACCTTTGAATACATGTCACGTATAATTCGTAATAGTTTACCTGAAATACCTAACTGGTACATTTTAAACCACAACCCTTTTCGATATATGCTATCAAGACAAAGCACACTGTCCTAAACTGCTTATCTTTCCTTTCCTATATCCTTAAAGGGAGTTCAAAGCTTGGGGTTTCAAAGGTTACCTACTTTTGCAAATTAACGCAAGAAAAAATAAAGGTATGTCGTACTTTAAGCCAGGCTAACGCTAACAATTTCTCCTTTTGCCACAATGTTTTTCACTTTTTGTCATAGGTTATCCATTCAATTATGGAGATTTTCTATGTTTTGACAAAATACGTTCAAACGCGTCTGCTGCAGAATTGTCGTATGAGGGAAAGGGTTAATGCTTTCTGCTCAATCCTGTTTATATTCATATTAGATATGAATTGTAATAAGATGTAATTGTAAATTAGAATATAAATGAGCCGTTCCAAGAGAAAACCAACATTGTGGACGCTGCGTAAAGTATAGACCCGGATCAGCCTAAGCATGCCGCGCAGGCTAACCCGGATACACACTTTTCGCCTTAAGTGGATTTACTGTTTCAGGAATCATTACTTTATACCTCTACTATACTACCTTTCCCAACTAGATTATCCGTTTGGAATCCCGCGATGAGCGAGATCTGCCTTTGGTATTTTCCACACAAACGGTACGAGTACTGGGTCTGGTAGTTGATTACCCAAGAGCACAGTTCGCTCATCATGGGATTCGAACACGGGACGTTTGGTACGAGAGACAGCCGCTCTACCACTCATCGCTGTTTTCACACACATCCTACTAATGAAAGTAACAATTTGGGTAACTATACATTGCATGAGCTTATATCGAAACAGACAATTTGATGGCTTCGTGCAAAGAACGGTACGGGTGTAACTACAGCTTGAACCAGATGTAGTTACCACTGTTTAACATGAATCCCGTGAATTGCCAGATGTTTATACCATACTTTGATTTGCTAAATCCATGTTAAGACCAGTTAAAATAATGATCGTCGAGGATTTAATACACAAGTTATTTCATAATAACGCACTACATTTGTATATATTGGTTATTTCAGACAGAAATTTTCTACAATTACTAACATGAACAAGACAGCAGCTGAAGAACTGAGATCAGACATCAGTGAATTTTATCAAGAGTTCTTTCTTCGGGGCGGACCAAAAACAACAGAGGAACAGTTCATCAATTCAATGACGGAAGAATTCACGAAAAGCCACGAGGAGTTTTTTCAGAACACTCGTAAACATTTCGCAATCCTTGTATCCACTGCTGACTCGAATAATGACGGCTTGGTTTCTGGGGAGGAATTGAGAAATTTACAAAAGGCGTGTGGAATAATGACGTTTCACAATAAACATTATGAGGCATATCCGCGTGTGAAACTTCCTCATAAGTCCATTCCTAATAACAACGGCATTGGCGTTCCGACAAACGAAGGGTCAATAAATGGAGCGAATGGTGACGTTAGTGGTAAACCCGTGGCTTTGAAGAGTGGCACAAAGAATGGCGAAAAGTGTGGAACAGTACAAAATGGTAACAATGAAATCCGTGGGAACCGTGGGACATCCCAGCACGGTAACGATGAAATCGACATTAAACGCGGGATACTGATACAAGCTGGTAACAGTAACATCGGTATTAAACGCGCGACAATACAAGCTGGTAACAATGCCATTGCTACGAAACACGCGACAATACAAGCTGGTAACAATGCCATTGCTACGAAACACGCGACAATACAAGCTGGTAACAATGACATTGCTACGAAACACGCGACAATACAAGCTGGTAACAATGCCATTGCTACGAAACACGCGACAATACAAGCTGGTAACAATGACATTGCTACGAAACGCGCGACAATACAAGCTGGTAACAATGACATTGCTACGAAACACGCGACAATACAAGCTGGTAACAATGCCATTGCTACGAAACGCGCGACAATACAAGCTGGTAACAATGACATTGCTACGAAACGCGCGACAATACAAGCTGGTAACAATGACATTGCTACGAAACACGCGACAATACAAGCTGGTAACAATGACATTGCTACGAAACACGCGACAATACAAGCTGGTAACAGTAACATCTGTATTAAACGCGCGACAATACAGGCTGGTAACAATGACATTGCTACGAAACATGGGACATCCAAACTTGGTGAAATTAACAACAAGATCGAAGCATCCAAAGCTGTTAACAAAAGTGAAAGGCATGCGGCATCTAAGCATGCTAACACTGACAAAAACCACAGGATAAATACATCTAGTGGGGCTGCATTAAAAGGAAATGCCTCTGAATTAGACAAAGTTGACATAAAGACTTTGCCTTCACAAAATGATAATATTGATGTTAACCGTGAAGCATCTGAAACGAGAGAAAGTGGCGTAATTCCCAAGATATCTAAAAATGGAATTGTTGACGACAATCAGGAAATATCTAAAAATAGAAACGCTAACGACAATCAGGATGTATCTAAGATTCGTAACTCCAACAACAAAAGAAAATCTTCAAAGAATAGAAACGCCCTAGATAAGCATTGTGAGCATACCAGTGTCAAATTAGACGGTAACCACGGATTGTCTCCGAAAAGCAGCATTGACGTTAGTCACGTGACCTCGCACATGCGCGCTGAAGACACAGACGGTATCAAGTCGGAGCTTTTTCTTGAAAGCTGGGTGGCGTTCTGTTGCAATAATGACGAAAGCGATATCCACGCTTTAGAAAAGGCCAGAATGTTTGGATTCAGAATGCTTCAAAGCATTGATGTAGATACTGAATCTTTCAAAGAGTGAATGTTTTATTACGAGGCAAACATCACTCAGAGGGATATTCCTTCAAAACACACAACTATGCCAAACAGAATGGGACATGCACAAAGTGGATAAAAAAGAGGAGTCTTTGGGGCTCTAATTTTTACATAAAAAAGTTACATTCACGGATTTTGTAATTATACTTCTAGTCGATGTTGTGGATGTTAACCCTTTCCCTCATATAGACGCTTTCTGACGCCCCTGCAGCAGAAGGCTTTTTGAAAACATTGTGACAAAAGAAGAAATTGCTCAAAACGAGCTATTTCTCCTTTTGTCACAATGTTTTCCACTTTTAGTCATCGGTTATCCATTTAATTATAGAGATTTTCTATTATGTTCAAAGTCGTCTGCTGCAGAATTGTTGTATGAGGGAAAGGGTTAAACAACTCTTGTCAAATGATCCACATGGACGCTTTCTGACGCTTCCGCAGAAGACGGCTCTCGAAAGGCATTGTGACAACAGGAGAAATTGCTCATTACGAGCAATTTCTCTTTTTGCCATAATGTTTTCAACTTTATTCAATAATCTTTCATATATATATAAAGGGAATGGCCTTTCCTAAGTTGAGAGAACTTGTAATTGGTCGACATAGCAAGATTCCTGTAGAAAGGAGAATATGCATATAATTTCAATCTATTTCCAACAATGATGTATTTAACTGTGAATATCATGCTTTTTCCACTAGAAAATCTGAGTCGGTAGCTCAATTGCTAGCGACACTGGCTGTCAATTAAGGGGTTGTGAGTTCGAACCCAAGCTAGGCCAACATTCTTTCTTACGTTTGACAGATGTCCATGCGACAAATGCCATTTGTCTTTCACCAAAGGGCTAACAGTCTATGTGGAAAAGCAGCCAGTTTCTTGGAAAGACTGTTGTGTGGAGAACTGGTGTTGGAAATCCAGAGAACACATGGGTAGCTGAACAGGCCGCCATTATACGACTTATAGATAAAAACGTCGTTAAGACCCCAATCAATTATTTGACAAAAATGCTCCTTTCAGGCGACATTCACATACGAGTTAGGAATCCGAGACTACAATAAGGAATATTTGTATATTTGTTCACAGGCGTCCGAATTTCTATTACAGCAAAAAATGCGGAAAATCACACAATACCTCGTTAACATACACAAAAAGTATCTCTATATTGTCTATACGCTTTGATAAAAATGATCGTAATGGTAATTTGGGGAATCCCGCACGTGTTACTACTATAAATAGCCCCTCTATACGTCCATATAGTGTAATAATAATGAATTTTCGCATTTTTTGCTGTAATAGAAATTCGGACGCCTGTGATTTGTTTACCATGTCCTTTATATACATTTCAATAAACCATGCCACAAAATAGGGGACACACACTGTACTATTCATGTATTTTGGTCCTGAGGCCTTTATTATCAATACATGAATTGACTCGACTTGACTGGCCTTCCCCTTATTACTAAATACTAACGTATTTATAGACCCATGTGACGTTATTAGACTTGTCAACGTGACACGCGTGACATGATGACCTTAATTAGACAATCAATTAAGATGGCGAGGGACTAATTTACGTCGTGATCCGCCATTATATCCACAGTCCTAACGACATGGGTATTATATGTACAATTTGGACGTTTGTAACAAGCACATTGACTAGATTGACCTACATATATATGTAAGCCGTTCCACAAGAAAACCAACATTGTGGACTCTGCGTAAAATATCGACCAGGATCAGCCTAAGCATGCCGCTCAGGCTAATTCGGGCAGAAACTCTTCGCCTTCTATGTATTTTTCTGATTCAGGAATCATTACTCTATACCTCTATCTCTCTGAGACGGAATGTATCAGCCCGGATTAGCCTTCGCGGACTGCGCAGGCTGATCTGGGTCGATACAACTTGCAAAAAAGCCCGCGTCTTTTACGTCCCCGTTTTGAGGTCGCATTTATAAGAGGGTATTGCAGATATCCCACTTGGACTAGAGTTATATGTTGTAACAAGCACTTTGAGTTGATTGACCTTCATACATCTGTCGCGTCATGGATAGAACGGTCGTGTAGTATTTCCCCTTATGACGTCTAATAAAAGGATATGATGGACATTCTATAATTTATCCTTCATGGCTCTACTAAATGTTGTTAGAAGTGAAGGTTCTGACTAGACTGTACGTGTGCACACCGATCCAACTTGATGCAACTCAGTCATCTATAGAAGTTTAATTTCCTTTTCAGGAATATTTCGAAGCTTTCAAAAAAAATTCCCCAGTTATAACTCGGCGTTTCCTGGGTAAGTTACCAGTACTACTGGTACTTTTAACCAGATACCAGCGATCCAGCCGTAAAGCTTATCCCACAACCCTAAGCGCCAGGGAGGGAAAGCCATTACTACTGTTTTTAAAAGTCTTTGGAATGACCCGTCCGAGAATCGAACCCGCGGCCTTCCGCACACGAGGCGGTCAATCGGAACTTCTCGGGTAATTCCGTATTCCGAATGCCGAGGCGGTTCGTAGTTTTTTAATCTTCATGTATCAGTGAACAGTCTCACAAGAGTCTTCGTAGTCCGTGTAAATGTTAAATATACTTTAATGCACCTTCTGTAAATATTAAACATACTTTAATACACCTTCTGTAGATATTAAACAAACCTTAATTCACATTCGGTAAATATTAAACATACCTTAATTTACCTTCTGTAAATATTAAACATACCTTAATTCACCTTCTGTAAATATTAAACATACTTTAATGCGCCTTCTGAAAATATTAAATATACTTTAATGCACCTTCTGAAAATATTAAACATACTTTAATGTACTTTCTGGAAATATTAAACATACCTTAATTCATTTTGTGTAAATGTTAAACATACCTTAATGCACCTTCTGAAAATGTTAAACATACTTGAATGCATCTGCTTTAAATGTTAAACACACCTAAATGCACCTTCTGTAAATGTTAAACATACCTAAATTCACTTCCTGACAAAAGAACTGGAAGTAAGGCCCATACTAGTTGTTTAACCCTTTCCCTCATACATCAAATATGCAGCAGAGGACTTCAAAATGATCTAACAGCAAATATGGAAAAAACATCAATAAATGAAAGTTTATTTACTGTAAAGAGTTTAAAACATTGTTTCCATTTATTCTGGCACTAGGAGTCTGTCGTAGTCTGTCGTAGTCTGTCGTAGTGTTAGCTCAAACAACTCTGAGCACCAAGGTGTTTGCATTGTGTTTCACGACGTGTTCAACACTCTCTAAGTTAAGTCCTGGGTAAGACCAGTACTACTGATCCATTTATCCTGACACTAGGAGTCTGTCATTATGTTAGCTCGAACAACCCCAAGCACCAGGGTAAAACATGGGTTTGTTAACACGGTGTTTCAAGACGCTTCCAACAGTTTTTAAGTAAAATCACGGTGTTTCCTGGGTAAGCTACCAGTACTACAGGTCCATTTATTCTGGCACTAGGAGTCTGTCGTATTCTAGCTCAAACAATCGTGAGCACCAAGGTAAAACATGGGTGTATTTGCATGGTGTCTCATAAACGCTTTCAACAATTTTAAAGTTATATCAAGACGTTTCCTGGGTAAGCTACGAGTACTACTGGTCAATTTATCCTGCCACTAGGCGTTTGTGGTATGGCGGCTTAAACAATTCTTAGCACCGAAGAAAACATGGGGTTGTTTGCATGGTGTTTCAAGACGGTTTCGACAATTCTAAAGTTATATCACGGCGTTTCCTTGGTAAGCTACCCGTACTACTGGTCCATTAATCCTGCAACTAGGAGTTTGTCGTAATTATAGCTCAAACAATTCTGAGCACCAAGGTAAAACATAAGTTTGTTTGCATGATGCTTCACGATGCCTTCAACAATCTTTAAGTACTATCACGATGTTCCCCGGATAAATAACCAGTACTAGTTATGAATATATCCCGTCTTCAGCGACTCAGTTGCTATACTAACCCCATACTCCGGAGAAGTAAGCCCTGGGGGAAACGAAATACTTCCATTTACCAAGTCTTTGGTACGACTCAGTCGGGGATCTCTCACACACAACGGGATTTAGTTCAATAACGATGTCATATAGAACAAGAAATATCTTAAAAAAAGATAAACGGCGATTAATATGAGAAAACACTAAGAAATGGAACATGCGCATATAATTTGAATTGAATATCAGAAGGGTTCTATGTGTTTACCAAAGGCTAATCGGCCATCTCCATCCAGCTTCAGTTTCTATAAACAGATTATCAAGGCCGATAATACACCACATGACTGGAGATTACGCGAGGCTCCCAATAGGTGTATCAGTTTCAATTGACGATAAATAACTGAAAACTTATCATGTTTCAAAAATATTTAATATTTTGCTCTTAAATATTATATTTCATACGTTTTCACTGAATTTTTTTCACTGAAAGTAAGTATGCAGAACATTTCATTTTAAAACTTTATCTTATTATTGCCTCTCGTAGGATCGCCAACTTAACTATGAACCAATCAAAACGTTTCATTTCCTTTATTTCTTCGACATTATTCATTAGATACAACATTTAGTTGGTCTACAATCTAGATAATTTGTTTAACATCTAGGTCAAAACTGAGGTTAAACAGATATCGCCGAATAATATCCGTAGTTATTTTAGGTACAGTGTATTGCACCTGTATTGCATATAATAATGACATAAATAGCGTGCCAGGCCTCTATGGTACACACGCTGTCCATTCATGGATAACACAAGTAATTGACCATTTTCTGGTAACGAGAGGCACCTAACCGTTTACCTCACACAAGAAGTCTGCAGCAACTTTGAAATCATCTTGGCAAAGATATGGAAAGTCTTTATAGATGAAAGTTTAAGTATTGGATAGAGCAGAAAACCTTGATGCTAACGGAGAAATTGCTTATTAAAAGCCATTTCTCCTTTTGTTACAATGATTTCTAAAAATCGTCTGTTGCAGATACGTCATAATGCATCTGTAGATTGGAAAGGGTCTTAAAATGAATCTCAGAACAGTCCAGTACCCGGATCAGGGACCGAACCCCGAACCTCTCGGTTGACGTCCACTTGGTCATGGTTTAAGTCCACAGATTGACAAACACAATTTAAAATTAATTGATTAACGTGATATCATATCATCACGATAAGAAATTAACCTGGTAGTACTGGTAAATTAGCCGTTCGACGAGAAAACCAACATTGTGGACTCGGCGTCAAGTATCGACCCGTATCAACCTAAGCATGCTGCCCAGGCTAACCGGGACAGACACTTGCTGCCTCCTATGGATGTTTCGGGAATCATTACTCTATACCTCTATCGCCCTGAGACAGAATGTGTCGGCCCGGCTTAGGGTCGATACATTAGACAGAGTCCATAATGTTGGTTTTCTCGTGGAACGGCTCAAATGTCCAAGAAGATGCCGTGATACACCTGACATACTGTTCAAACGGCGTTAAATAAACCCACTTTCATACAAACATATGACCACAGGGGCATAATTTGAGCAATCTTGGTAGAGGACCAGTATACAATGCTACACATTACATAGTTAAGCTCTATGCCTTTCAGTTTCAGACATGAAGATTTTCAAAGTTTTCTTCTATATATCTCCATGTAAAACAGGTGTTTCCCAGGGCGGTATCAATTTTGACCCAAGGGGCATAATTTGAACAATTCTTGGAAGAGGATTACTAGACAATGATACACACCAAATATTGAATCTCTATGCCTTTCGGTTTAAGACAAGAAGATTTTCAAAGATTTAAAAAAAAAATCCCTTAGCTGCATGGAATTAATTTCTTTAATCAAATTTGAAAGACGCTCACTAAAGGATCATTCCTACGAAGTCTGGTCAAAAGCCATACAGTGGTTTAGGAGGAAATGTTTTTCTTAAGGAATTGTTGATGACGAACGACGGACAAAAGGCGATCCCAATAGCTCACCTTGAGCATTTCGTGCACAGGTGACCTAAAAACAAAATACTGTGATATTTTCTTTGATATAAAGCTATAAAATAAAAAGGCGATCCCAATAGCTCTCACATTGAGCACTTCTTGCACATGCACCTAAAAACAAAATACTGGGATAAATCTATAAAATAACAATACTACCCAACAATTGAATAACTAGACGCAAAAGCAATTACTTTAAAACAAACATTTCAGTTTGAAAGAAAGGTTCTTTCCATTTTTTCGAATTAATAAAGCTTTACTGGATGTTGCACTCCTGACGAATTTTCCTGAAATGAGAGCATCAGTCTGATTCAGCAAAAAAAAAGACTGAATATGGTTTTATTTTAAGAACTGTTGTATTGTAAGAATAGAGAGACTGTTCGTTATCTTGCCATAAGGAGGTATGTAAGAAAACACAAGACACATACCAAAGTGCAAACAAATGCATCCACAGAATAATACCGATGCTTCCGAGAGAGTCTTAAAATTGATAGTGAAAAACTCAAGGCAATGACAAAAAGAAAGAGAGGGAAAAACTGGAAGAACAATGACACAATGAAAGAAACAAACTAGATTATTATATCCTGATTTTGATGCAAAAAAACGTAAAGTCAGATAAAAGAATAAGACAGAAAGACACACAAGAGGACCGTGATGGTTTATATATCGCTTACATGATTTAATAGAACTAACTTAGTTTCATGTTCTTCACAAGGAAAACAAGTAAAGTCCCCCCTGGTGGCTTTGTGTTTCAACGGATCGAAATAATTTCAACAATCATGGTAGGGGTTCACTCAAGGAAAACGTGTTTTTAAGTTTTGCTTATATATACATACATATATACATACACGGAAAACAAGCCCAACCCCTTGGTGGCCATGTTTTTCAACGGATCGGAATCATTTCAACATTCATGGTAGGGGGTCACTCAAGAAAAACTAGTTTTTAAGTTGTCACTATATCTACATATAAGGAAAACAAGCCCAACCCCCTGGTGGCCATGTTTTTCAACGGGTCGGAATAATTTGAACAATCTTGGTCGAAGTTCACCCAAGGAACACTTGTGCCTTATAATTTTCAAATCGGGCCAGTATTTTTGGACAAGAATATTTATTTTTATTCTTTGGCATTTTTCCTCTTTCTGTTGCTGCAGAAACCTTAGTTCTACCTTGAAATAAATTCTTTAAACACATTTGGAAGAAAAAGATTCCTGTGAAATTTCAATAGTTCATTGGAGAAAATGTTTGTTGGGAAATTTTAGTACGGGGAGTGATCACAATAGCTCACCTCGCACTTCTTGCGGTACTTCTGTAATACTTCCAAAGAAACCCGCAAGTCTAAGTATAGTCTATAAAGCAGCAAATATAATTAGAAAGGGAACGGGGCGTGCAAGCAAACACCTAACTGAAAGTACAAGATCATAGCGAAAAACTACTGATCAACTGGTGAACAAGCGGGCCGTGGTGGCCCTAAATCGATCACCGGAGTGATAGTATAGTAGCAAATGATACTGCTAATAAAGGTGAACATTTGATCAAGAGAGGGGATGAACTGCAAACAAAATAGCTTATCGATAACAGACATTTGTAATAATGCATTAAATATTTGAACAACAACAGTTATTGATAATAGGATGTTCTTTCTATAAATGCGAATTTCATGTAGTGTGCTAGCTAAAAGAGTTCTTTCCTATGTTGTGTGTTCAAAAGTTGTACCATTTGAAGCATTCTGACTATTTGACATAGTACTAGCTTTATATTAAATTGTGTCGAACGAATGTGTAATGAGGACATATTAAATTAATATCAATAACATTATAAGAGAGATATTCTCCCGAAAAGATGTATCTACTGCCGTTGGTAATCAATGATCAGCCTACAGACAAACACAGAGGCATCCCTCATTCAGAGAACTAGATAAGGAGAGTAATCTGGTCTTCTCCCCACAATATCTCTCGTATTACTCAACTAAACCCTATGTAGTGGGTACTCAAAATAATCGTCTCACTGAAACGATTCTTTTGAGTACCACAACATATGGGTTGGTTGTTAAATAAAGGTTTTACAACATGAAAAAATGCCTTCTTCTTCTTCGTTGACGTTGTTTTCCCTCGCACTCGGCAATATAGCCATTTGGCGAGCGAAACAATAAATGCCCCTTATCTAGAGCTCTACTCATTACGAAATTAAACCCTATGTTAGGTGTAGTCAAACAAATTAAACCCTATGTTAGGTGTAGTCAAAATAATCATCTCATTGAAAACGATTCGATTGAGAAACCACACAACACATGACATGGCTGTCAAAAAGACAATGAAATACCCTCCTTATCACGATTTTTTATTTTGTTTCGCAATATCTTCATTAAAGACTTTGCTCAGTACGAGTTTATCAACACCTTTTCACCCATTTGCGTCATTAGAAGCGAGGTTTGAGCCAGTACATGAGAAATGGTACAAGTTCGGCATTTGAACAGCGTATGCTCAGATCATCATGTCCATCTGTGATGCATTATCAGAGTCTACTCGAGTTGACAGAAGCTTCTAACAAACTTGTATAAGTAATATTGGAACAGTGTAGATGGTGATCATATGGTTTTGATACACGGGGCTGATCTGATCTACAATGTTCACACAAGCCAGTGTGTTCCTTTTTTCCCCATGGACATTTATAAATTGTATACGATGACGTACTGACATAATTCGATCTACGGTGGTCTCTAATGCCTTACGTTTTTTTCATAAAAGTACGGCGCTTTACGAAAACAAACTGTGATTTTGCACGACTTTCAGGAGTGCATGTTTTCACCGCTAGTATACGATAAAAAAAAAATGTATCTCTTTCACAAAAGTGATAATAACTATTCACAGAGTTCGAGGACATACTCAGTTCATTGACATTTTTTTTTATTAAACTAATGTACCCAAAGCATCAATCCTTTAAAGGTTGTCTGCACACCAGACCACGTGCTCGGTGTATTATCTCCCTTCTCCAAATTTGAATAAACTCGAGAGTTGTTTACAAATATGATTTGATATTTTTTTCCCCGTTTGAAACGTGCGAGTTGATCTGTATTCTGACATAAACTAAAGGTATCTAACTACAAAATACTGTGACATTTTCGTTAATATAAATCTATAAAATAAAAATACTGCCCAACAATTGAATAACAAGACAAAAATGCAATTACCATAAAAGAAACATTTCAGTTTAAGTTTGAAAGTAAGGTTCTTTCCATTTTCTGCGAATTAATAAAGCTTTACTTGATGTTGCACTCCTGACAAAATTACATGAAAAAACTGTATTACTGAATGTTTTACAGTAAATATGGTGCTATTTTAAGAACTGACGTATTGTAAGAAAATGATAGACTGATCGTTAACTTACCTGCCATAAGAAAACACAAGACACATACCAAAGTGCAAACAAATGCATCAACAGAGTAATCCCGATGATTCCGAGAGAATCTTAAAATTGAGAGAGAGAGAGAGAGAGAGAGAGAGAGAGAGAGAGAGAGAGAGAGAGAGAGAGAGAGAGAGAGAGAGAGAGAGAGAGAGATAGAGAGAGAGAGAGAGAGAGAGAGAGAGAGAGAGAGAGAGAGAGAGAGAGAGAGAGAGAGAGAGAGAGAGAGAGAGAGAGAGAGAGAGAGAGAGAGAGAGAGAGAGAGAGAGAGAGAGAGAGAGAGAGAGAGAGAGAGAGAGAGGGGGGAGGGGGGGGGGGGGACCTGGAAATAAAATGACAAAATGAAAGAAACAAACTATACTAAGATATCCTGATTTTGATGCAAAAGTAAAGTCAGATAAAAGAATAAAGCAGAAAGACAAACAAGAGGACCGTGATGGCTTTTATATCGCTTACATGATTGAATAGAGCTAACATAGTTTCGTGTTCTTCACAAGGAAAACAATTAAAGTCCCCTGGTGGCTTTGTTTTTCAACGGATTGGAATCATTTCAACAATCATGGTAGGGGGTCACTCGAGGAAAACGTGTTTTTAAGTGTTCACTATATCTATATCCCTCAACCAGAGACCTAGATAAGGGAGAGTAATCTGGTCTTCACCCCCACACTATCTCTCTTGTTACTCAACTAAACCCTATGAAGTGGGTACTCAAAAGAATCGTCTCGCTGAAACGATTCTTTTGAGTACCACAACATATGGGTTGATTGTTAAATAAATGTTTTACAACATTAATAACAACATCTCATTGAAAACGATTCTCTTGAGAAACCACACAACACATGATAAAGGGAATGTAGGACAATAAAATACCCTCTTTATCACGATTTTTTATATTTTGTTACGCAATATCTCCATCTTCCTTTTCCCCATGGACATATATAAATTGTATACGAAGACGTTCTGTTTTGTTTTGGGTTGCTTTCCCTGAAAATATTGATATCTTGCAATCAACAATCTATAAATATACATGACCAAAACAACAGGACAATACGCTGAATGAATGTCAGGGCTGGTTACGAAGGACATTCCCACTGACATGCTCTTTTTATTCTGAATAAATATAACTTTATTATCCACGTGCATTGGTATGGGAAGGTCGTGGCCATCCTTCTTAGTATAGTAAATAATTGTTAGTATATAAAATCTATATTGCACATTGATGTCATAAATATACAGTTTTCCATATGCTAATTTATTGTAATTGTATTCAACACTGACATGCTCCTTTCTGTGCGCGCGTGTGTTATATGACCTTATGCATACATAATGTATGTATATAGTATTGAAAAAAGGCAGAAATTGAAATGATATGATATGTATATATGTTTGTACGCACGCGTATACTCTGCTTTGCGTGTCAAAGGGGATGTCCGGGTCAATTACGAAGGACATTCCTACTGACATGCTCTGTTCTGTGTGCGCGTGTGTTATATGACTTTATGCACATTTATGTATATAGTATTGTAAACCGCCAGTAATAGAAATTGTCTTTAAATCTAAATATAATTACAACCTCCTCAAAGTTGACAATGGACAAATCGCTGAAGATTTCACTTTTCGCCTTAGGCCATCTTGTTATGTTCCTGTTTATTTTTGAAAATAAAAGTAATACAGGTTAACTTTCTACATACTATCAGGGACATAGATTATCTGCGTCCCTGATACTATATGTACATTTAACATTAGAAGATATCATTTTAGGTTATGATAAATGTTTTATGCGATCATGTTTTCTATATAGTTGCTTTGTATTTGTAATGCTAATGTTTCTCACGATTCGTGGGACTCATGCTTTGTTCAATAAACTTGTAAACTTGAACCCTTTTTTTTCAAAAGAAAAGGACATTTTGTGCAGATGACTTTGCAAGTTTCTAGGCAAACAAATGGTAACTGAAATTAGATCTATGATTATTGAAACGAATTATGAGACCGTTTTCCTTCTCTCACACAAACAAAATCGTCTGCTGTGGATGGATCTAAATGCGTTTGCAATCGGGAAAGCTAACCGACTATATTCCCACAACATCTACTAAGCCCGTTGGTGGCAGACAAATGACGGGTTCGAACTCACGTCCCTGGATGTATAGCCCTTACTGCTGCTGGTACAAGTTTTACAAGTTTATTGAGAAAAACAATGGACAATATGCTCATGAGTATACGGTATTTAACCCTTTCACACAAACAGCAAATCTGCAGCAGACGACTTTGAAAAGTATGTGCAAAACATTGAAAAATCTTTATAAAAACTCTACTAAAATAATTGAATAATGTTGAAAACATTGTGACAAAAGGAGAAATTGGTCGTTTTAAGCAATTTCTCCTTTTGGCATATAATGTTTTCAAAAGTCGTTTGCTGCAGAAACGTCAGTTTGCGTATATAGGTGGGAAAGAGTTAACAATTTTCATATTAACATAGGTGATACAAACATTACAAATATTAACTTACATATATATATATATATATATATATATTGTTTTTAAACATTATAGCCAACGTATAATACTGTAATTTACATAAAACATATATTTGTCATTACATGAAAATATAAGTATCATACAAAGTACAATGTACAGCACACACATTGGGTACATGTAATTAACTAAAATAGTGTTGACAACACACATCAATTTGTCTCGGTAAATTCACCATTATCCATATCATAATTTTAGTATTTACAAAACGACGACAAATTAAATTCTTAGAATTCGAAATAATGGTGTTGAGTTTTCCTGGCTTATTTAAAATGCGAATATGTAATTAATGTTTATGTGTATCATTCTTTATTATTATTATATCTTTATTTCCTCCGATCACCGAAGATAGTACAAAGTACAAAGAAACAATACAAAGTTGATAGAGAACGTTGACACAAACATTGAACCAAAAGTGACAAACATTGAATAGATAATATATTTACACAAACAGCATTCATTTCGTAAGGTTGATTGAAAAAGCACTTATACATAAATACTAAACACGAATATATACAATGAGTACAATAACATTCATTCACGTTGCAAGCACAACAAAAACAGAGTTAGTTTACGTGAAAACTCTGGATATACTGCTCGAATGAGATAATTTGTATTATATTGTTTCCTTTTCTTCTGGTAAAGCGTTTCTAGTCATGTAACTCTTCTCGCACTATTCCCAATGTTTTCAAAACGTTTTAACCTAACCTAAATATATATTGATTTCAAAAGTCTATTTATAAAAAAAGAAAAAAAAAAAAAAAAAAAAAAAATGTACAACCTAGTCTGCCACACGTTAAAACCTTAAAAAAAAGATTTAAAAAGATTTAACATCATAAATAATTTTTCAAATCCTTAGATAAAGAAAAAATACATTCTACATATTCCATCGGAACTTCTCGGAAAAGGCTTTCTTGTATACAACCTTATATTATGTAAAATATTAATATGTGTATTGGCTATAAATATGTTATATTTGATGCTGAATAAAGATATGTAATAAAGAGTAGAACACCCAGAGTCTTCATTGTTCGCGAGATATATTCTTAGATACCCCTGAGGAGCACCTCATCGAAACGAAATATGAATTGCTCTGGAGGGTAATTATAATAGTAAATGTAGAAATGAGAAGACATAACAGAATCATTGACAGACAGTTGAGAGAAGGGATAGAATGTGTTTGTCTCTAGATAGAGAGAATGAGAAATCAATACAGATGAAAGACAGAGGGTGAAGAAGAAAGTATATATATACATATACATTAACACATATGAATATACATACATACACACGTCTCCATATATATATATACATGTACACAGACACACATATACATACACGTGTACATCATAAGCCCATCCGTTGGGTATATTTACAGCTAAACAGAACTGTTTCTCAATACATTATGTATGTATCGCATACACAATTGGACATAACAGGTTCGATTGTATTCGGGTAGACTAAATACTGTTGGCAAATCAGTGTCAAGAAGATATCTGATAAATTGCTCTTTCTGGGTAGTAAATCTTCTCAGAAAGAGCAACATGTCTAGTACAGT
>JASEVX010000013.1:27248810-27628030 GCA_031761405.1 Serripes groenlandicus | reverse complement strand
ACTGTCACGTGACTGCTAAGTTAGAGAACATTCTTTACTTCTACAAATGTGTGTTAATCAACCAATCAGATGTTTGAAAGCTCATTCTGAGCACAGATTAAACCTTTATTGTTTCGAGCATGGGTGCGCATGCATTGGTATCTTTCTCTACACGTGGTGTTTCTAAAGCACCGCTTGCACATAGTCACTTTGACAAGCTTTGATCATCTTTCACAAATAGGTTCAAACATATGTGGCAAGACGGACTGTAACAAAAAGAAAACTGTAGTGGGGAGTTCGATTGTACACAGGTTAGAATACCTAACATATCGATGTGAACAATAAGTCTGGAGTTCGACCCCTGATTTGGTCGAACTTTTTCAGATAGGTTACAATTGCGCCCAACGGAAATAACCAATGGTAATGTAAGAGATTAGTAGTTGTTGAAACTGCAAAGGTTTCGAGGTAGAATTTTCATATAGAGGGAGACTTTGTAGAAGATGGGTCTGTCACTTTGGTAGGTAATATGCAGATTTGTGAATGTATAATGGAAAACTTATATTGCCTTGCCTTGCTACATAGCTAGGTTTTGTAGCGACGCGGACGAGTGTTCGCCTCTGGGACTAGATGACCATATTTCGAGCCCTGGTTCTTGTAAAGATGTGCAAAATACATGTAGGAACGTCTAGCGGTAAATCAAAGTTCACTTGCCTAATGGTTGGAATTATATATATATATATATATATTGTTCCGTTCCGTTCCGCATTATACAGTTACCTGTGTGGGTAACTGTATTTTGCGGAACGGAACGGAACAGCGACCTACATAACTATTCATTACTTGTAACCTGTGCATAATAGTGACGTCTGGAGGTAAATCAAAGTTCACTTGCTATGGGTTTTAGTTTGACCAGTTCTTCATGAATATCTGCCGATTATTCCTCACTAGCTTTCACAGAGTTATAGATTTAACTCCGCACATGATATATATTTCTATCGTATGACAGTAAAGACATGCATACGTGATTAAAGACACAACTTTGATTTATTATTTATTTATTTATGTCGACTCATACAAGGGACAGTTAATAACAGTATGTCCCTCCTGAACCAGATATTACTAAATGTTGATTAAAACGCAGGTACAATATATAAGTATGAAAACAGATATTCCCTGTCTGGTGCCCCATCACTTGTTCCGTTCCGTTTCGTTCCGTTCCGTTCCGTTCCGCAAAATACAGTTAGCCGTAAAAACACTAAAACTGCCAATACTAACTAAAGTACGACTGTATTTGCCCTATTTAAACACTGAACGAGAATAACAGTGACGACTTGGGTTGGGAAAGAATCAAAAGAACGCCCACAGTCAACCTTGACAGCTTCCCATAATGCATTGCAATGACAACAACAACCACAACAACAACAATCATGTCTGCAAATACACAACTCTTGCAAAATCGAGTCAGGTTTAAATGGAAATACATACCATACAGACTATGACAACAGATAACTACTTAATAAAATGAATGCTTGTACATTGCAAATACTGCAAGGTAAACTAAAGCCTGTACTTCCAAAGCGCAAACATTAAATCGGCGATTAGTTATGGAAAATCTGGTAAGGCAAATCTAGGTCAAAACAGACAATGTATAAATGAACATGTAATATTCGAGACATTACAAATGTTTTCAAATTGCGTCTGCTGCAGAGACGTCAGAAAGCGTCTGTAGGCTAAGGAGAATACCGCAAACATCCATAACACACAGTACACAACATACTTCATATAAATTAGCTACGACAAGAAAGCATGTTTCTTGTCAGACCTGTGAACAGTGCTACTTCGAACAGCACACGCGTAGTAATCTCAACGGTCGATTGATTAATCGTCTGGTGTTATACGCCACTTTCAACAGTGGTTCAGTTATAGCACGGTGTTTCCTGGGTAAGCTACTGGTCCATTTATCCCGACACCAGCCAGTCAGTCGTCATACTAACCCCGCAACCCTGAGCGCCAAGGAGGGCAGCAAGTACATCCATTTGTAAAGTCTTAATTATAACCCGGTCTAGGACCAATACCCGCGACCTCCCGCAATCGAGACGGACGCTCTACCACTACACCACCGAGGCGGTTTACAATCACTGTGCGACAATGTATTTTAAGAGTCATAGCGGTAACGTTTCGTTAATAACTAGAAATCCAGCCCCATTGTTTAGACTCATGCTACCCTTTTAGCCTGTGGAGGCTCTGATACATTATTTATCAGTACAATCACGAAGCGGGTTGTCTTGTCTTGTCTCCCATTCATAGAGGCTTGGTACGCTATTTAAAAAATAAAAAATGTATACCGTAAACCGATCGTTGGCCGATATTATACGTGTGACCAGTGTTTAGTGTAACCGTTTAGCTACATGCTGACACATACAGCTTTATTCAATCGTGGTTATTTAATTGTTATCGGACCAAAATGCTTTGTTTTATTGGTGTTTTACGCCGCTTTCAACATTATTTCAGTTATATCATGGCGACAGTTCACTCATTCATGATCCCTGGGTAAACAAACCAGTACTAGGCTAGAAAATGTGCCTTGCCCAATGGCACTCAACCATGACCGTCGTGCCGCGAATGGGGATCGAACCCGGGACACCCGGCTTCAAATCCTGACGCTAACCACTCGAACACGGCGGATTCCGGACCAAAATGCAAACATGGGTCAAATCTGGCTGACGAGGAAGTTGGAACCTTTGTCTATATATAATAGATTTTCGGTCTTTCTTTTATTAGCGTGCGAGGCCCCTATGCTCCCATCCAAGTCATACTGGATAGACACCAATGGTGTTCCAAGAAACGCTTGTTATAAAAGTTGTGTCTGATAACCCTTTTCCCATATACAGCAAATCGGCAGCAGACGACTTTGGAAATGTGTCTGGGCAAAGATATTGATAAAAATCTATTGAAATTAAAGTATAATTATTTAATAGAGTTAGAAGCAGTATAGCAAAAGGAGAAAGTACTAATTATAAGCATTGTTTCCCTTTTACCACAATGTTTTTCAAAGTTTTCTGCTGTGAGGCGTCAAAACGAGTATATATAAGTGGGTAAGGGTAAGGTTGATAGAGTGAAACCAAAGAAACAATAAACATATCAAGAGGCACTTGATTAGTCGTCATTATGCGGTCAAGTAGATATAACTCTTTCCGCGCCGAATTGTTTAAAGTAAACTCTTCCATGTTCAAAATCGGACGTCTCAATTTCTCTTATAATAAAGAGTTATGGAATATTTGTTATAACTAAAAGGCAAACAATACCGATTTCAGGTGAGATAGCTCGTTATAAGCAGACTCACCTGAATCTGTATTGTTTACAAAAAACATCAATATTGCCTTTGGAGTTGAAAGAGTTAAGACTAGAATGAATGTATATTGTTTTATGGCGCATCGACAGCTAAGGTCATTTAGCGCGCAATTAATTTTTTTAATTATTCATGATCCCTGGGTAAACAAACCAGTACTAGGCTAGAAAATGTGCCTTGCCCAAGGGCACTCCACCATGACCGTAGTGCCGCGACTGGGTAAGACTAGAATGAAGTGCTCCGCGGAGCACGTGTGTCACCTGCACCTGCTCATTGAAAGTGTGACGGACAGACAGACAGACATACGGACGTACTGATGAAGTGTATTTTTGGGGTTATTTCCTTTGATGTTTTTTTGTGTGGGGTGCACCCCACAAGTATGCAATTCATTCCGTAATTAACCCCCTTTTACGGAATGAATAACATTAATATGCAAATGAGATACCCGTTATAAAAAATAAAAAATAAATAAACACTTAAATCTAAGTGTCTTTATAAGGGAGATGGGTGGGCTTTAGGAGAACACCACACCACACCCCACAAGTACTCGGCCACCAGTACGGACAGACGCCGGACAAAAACAAAGTAATCCCTACTACGCAGGGTGACACAAAAAGTATATAAATTGTTTTGCTGTCGTTTGAATATATATAAATAAACACCACTAGTACATTTATATGAATTTGCATACACACTTTATTGATTACTTATGAATATATGTACATTTTTCAAACAATCTAATCGCTATAACATATTTACAAGAATATTTATTGAACATATATGTAGAATTCAAAACAATCGAATCACGAGTATATTTACATATTTACAAGAATTTTTATTGAACATATATGTAGAATTCCAAACAATCGAATCACCAGTATATTTACATATTTTTACAAACACTTCAACTAAACATTTTCTAATGAGTATATGTACATTTACAGTAGATCTACATTTGCATGTATTTACAAAATGTGTAATGTTTGTACAATACGAAACAAGCAAATTACAAATAGATCTACATTGACATGTTTTTGCAAAATGTGTAATGTTTGTACATTACCAAACAAGCAAATTACAAGTAAATCTACATTTACATGTCTTTGCAAAATGTGCAATGTTTGAAAATTACAAAACAAGCAAATTACAAGTAGATCTACATTTACATATATTTTCAATCAAACAAATCACCCATACATTTACATGAACTCTTAATGAGTTCTATTGAATATAAAAACAGTGGACTCGCGATAACTCGAACAATGAATAACTTCGAGTTATCAACATGATCGAGCTGGATGTATGGTCAATTCATTTTTATATTGTCATCTTCGTGATTTTCTTCTTAACCCTTTCCCTCATACGACAATTCTGCAGCAGACGACTTTGAACATATTTTGTCAAAAAATGGAATATCTCTATAATTGAATGGATAACCTATGACAAAAAGTGGAAAACATTGTGGCAAAAGGAGAAATTGCACGTTTTGTGCAATTTCTTCTTTTGTCACTATGTTTTCAAAAAGCTGTCTGCTGCAGAGGCGTCAGAAAGCGTCTATATGAGGGAAAGGGTTAAGCTTCCGTAAAAGCGAGCCAGTCGATCATACCATTTAAGAAAACAGCACAACAAGAACAGTTCTGATTGCTCTATTCAAAAGACAAGATCCACTCCAGAGTAAAACGATATATTAATTTACCCCCATGTTTGAGATACCGCGAGTCCATTGTATTTGCAAGCAATGGAATCACTAGATCATTAACAAGTTATTACAAAAAACTACATGTATATACATTACAGTAAAATCTTCTTAATTGAAAGGTGTCTGTCCTAATAAATTTGCAATGTGGCACACATAACACTCAAACCGGAAATATTTGTTTTCATTCTATGACAACAGATCATGTGTTATAAGCCATTATGCAAATAAATAGTATTTTGCGATTACCAGTTTTACATTTAAGTTGGATCTACTGCATAGTAATCATCTTTAGACAATCTAGAATTTATTTCGTTGTATTGGCGTTTGTCACCATTTTCGATATTATTTCAGTTATATCACGGCGACAGTTCACGTATCCCTGGATAAACTAGAACTATCACTGAAGATAATAAATCCCCCCTAAACAGGACCTTGACCTACACCATAACTTAATAAGGGCCATAACTCTGTAAAATAAAATGCAATTGTAACCCCTTTATGATATGCCCATCTCCTCTTGGTATAGAAGCTTCATGTAACATGTTATTGAATTCCACCCAGTGGTTTTGTAAGAAATAGGTCAGACAAAATATGGCTTCCGACCGACCGACACAGTGACTCCTATATACCCCCTCTTCTTTGAAGGGGGTATACTAAATCAGTTCTAGGCTAGGAAATGTGCCTTGTCCAAGGGCAATATACCATGACCGCCGCGACTGGGAATCGAACCCGACGCTAAACAACTTTGCAACGGCGGCTTCCTATATAGTAACTAAACTAGGGCCCCGTACGCCAAACATAACCTGGGTTTTCACGAAACTTACTTGTTTCAGCGAATAATCTATTCCGTCTTAAACCGGGCCCTTTACTACATGCAGATGCATTTTGTTGCATCTGTAGCAGACAAGTTTTGAAAACATTGTGACAAAAGGAGAAATTGTTCATCATAAACAATTTCTCATTTTGCCACAATGTTTTCAATTCTTTACAATTATTAAATCTTTATTGAAAGAGATTTTCCATATTTTTAGCTAGATGTCTTCAAAGTGTTCTGCTACAGATTTGTTGTTATTGGGTAAGGGATCAAACCGATGTCTGTATATATATACAATGACAGTCTGCTAAATCAGCAGTCTGCGAAATTTGTAGTCAGGGGTAACATGATCTGTGGCCAGTAACTTTTGGTTCGAACCATGCAGTGAAGAAGTTCCTTTGGTGTTGCTCTACGATTGATCGATACCGATTCATTTTATTTATTAAGGGTTTTACGCCGCTTTCAACATAATTTCAGTTATATCACGGCGACAGTTCATTTATTCATGATCCCTGGGTAAACAAACCAGTAATAGGCTAGAAAATGTGCCTTGCCAAAGGGCACTCCACCATGACCGTAGTGCCGCGACTGGGGATCGAACCCGGGACACCCGGTTTCGAAATCCCCGACGATAACCACTCGACCACAGCGGATTCCTCGATACTGATTCAAGGGAGTGTTTTCAACAGCATTTCACAGCGGTTAGTTCATATACCCATTTGTTTCCTAGCCTCACACAAACACTCCACACAGCAGTTTACCAAGGTAACTGGCTACCTTTCTATATATACAGTCAACCCTTTGTTCAAAGACCACCCATTGGAAGTGACCAATCTGGTCTTTGTTCACAGGTGGTCTTTAATTGCAGGGTCATTTATACAGAAAATGAGTATTTGGGAAACTTAAAGTATGGTCGCTCTATAGACGGGGAATTGCTATTCAACAGTGGCACATGTTCGACTATACGTCAAGTCCATTTGTGGAAAACGAATGACGCTATTCCCTATGGCTTTTGACCATCATATAAAACGAATGAATGACCGAGACGGAATTTAAACTCACGAACCCTGGATCCATAGCCCCCTTAATTACTGACGAAGCTATCGCGATTTTACGAAAACCATCCTTAGCTTAATCACTAGTGAACATGTATTCGATCGGTGCTCCCGGAAAACCGACCGTATCGTTATTAGCTCACTGTTGGACAACTAATAGTCTGCGATTGAAGACATGATGACATGGTGTTCTAGCCCAACTGTAATCGATTCGCGAAGAGTGCATAGCCAGATGAAAGTGCAGATTGATCTTGAACTACAATGGTCGCTTATTGGTCATATCGTTGATTTTCATTGCCTATGTCTCATAATTTAATTGTGTGAACTATTCCAATCCCATATAGGTAAATTGGATCTGACAAAAACCGATTAAAGATCGTCTCGAATTGACCCTCTACATTCAAATATTCTTTACAATCAACGCTTCTCTATCTCGTTTATTTATATCGGTTATCTCTCCTGTTAACGCATTACGATTTCGTATCAGGCAATTTGATTTACTGACGCAATGGTTAATCCGAGACGGCCTGTAACGGACAGTCATCAGATATAAACGAGTGTTTGCCACTGAAGCGAATGTCTGGCTTTAATGACATTTAAACCTTTCAAGAAATCAATTGGGCAAATGTGTAAGCATATGGGTCCTAAGATTTCCTTTGACATTAAATCGTTTATTACACACTTTACAATGATATGGTTTTTCACCAGTATGTATTCTCCTGTGTACATTTAATGCATTCCGGGCACTGAACACCTTTGGACAGACGTCGCAGCTGTGTAAGCGAACTGAAATGAGAGAAAATGAGACCACGTGTATGGCAACTGCTTAACTTAAACGTAACGTTAACAAGTCCATACATCTACACGTACACATATAATCATAATGTTCATATATCTACACGTACACACACACACATATATATATATATATAAACCTAGTGTTGTCCTTATTATTTTACACGTCAGGGTGTGGCTTGTTGCGGATCCCAGACAATCTGTTTTGGGGGTAAGACAGGTTTTACGGAGGCAATCACAATTACAACTCATAACTAATTATGCAATGTCGGTATTCACTCAATATACACACATTTTTACGAGCGATTATAACGTAGGTCTCAACTCTTAAACATATGCAGCGAACTATATCAAACCCGACCCTGATGGGTCAATTAAAACTAATGGTCAACCCTTTCCCACAAATCGACAGCAAAACACAGACAATCTATATAAATGAAGGTATGATTACTGGGGGTAAAGAAAATCTGAAAACGTTGTGGCAAAAGGAGAAATTGCTAGTTTTTAGCAATTTCTCTTTTTGTCACAATGTTTTCAAAGGTTGTCTTCTCTTCTGCAGAAACGTCAAAAAGCGTCTATATGTGGGACGGGGTTAAAACGGGATAAAACACAAACGAGTGTGAGCTATTTGCCACATTCGTAATTTCGAATGAACTTCATTAACTCTTTCAGCGCCAAAGCTTTTTGCAAACAATACAGATTCAGGTGAGTCAGCTCGTAACGAGCTGTCTCACCTGAAATCTGCATTGTTTGGCTGTGAGTTATAAAGATATTCCAAAAATCCTATAACATGAACATAGAGTAGTCCGAGTTTGAACATGGAAGAGTCTACTTTAAACAATTAAAGGGTTAATGTTGTCTCGATTCTCAACGTCATGGGTTTGACTCTGGTACAGTCCGCTCCGTACATGTACTGTTCATTATGTGCAGGATCGAATGCGCTTTTAGGTTTCCTTTGCGATTGAACGTCTTCCCACACACTTCGCATTTGTATGGCTTTTCACCGGTGTGTATCATAATATGAAGATCCAGTTTGGACGGCCGATCGAATCTCATTCCGCAAAACGGACATGGGTATCGCCTCTTGTCATCTGAAATATAATTAATAAATCTTTAAAGATGTGTTACAAGACGTACACATGTGTTGGAATATCTAAATACCAAATTTGTAAAGATAAACAATCAACAAGTCAAAAGTGTTTAATAAGTAAGGTTAACCGTTTCCTATTATCAGCAGACGTATTTTGACGCATTTGCAGCAGACGACATTTGAAAACTTTTGGTAAAAGAAGAAATTGTTCATGGCGAACAATTTCCCCATTGCAACAATGTTTTCCAATATATCTAATAAATATACTTTAAATTATTGATACGTTCATAGTTTTGCTGCCTGGACCTTTTCAAATTCGTCTCCTGCATATTTGTTGTGTGTGTATGTGAATTCATTAGTGTATAGTTATATACAACTCGGAGAATATGCCCACTTGTGGCAGAGTGGTATTAGTAAAATATGGTTAAAATAATCGGAGTGGATAAGATCTAGCAATACAAGTAATACAATATTATTTATCAACCCGATTCGCAAAAATATAGAGTCTATAGTAATATAAAGTTTCTTTTACGCCAATTAATAACAAAAAATAGTTGGCATGTAAACTCGGAACTAGAAACCGGGAACACATTAATATATTCAAATTGAGTGACGTACTTCCGGACCGACACATACATGAACGACATCATTCTCTAACACTATCGACTCATTACATTCATGTATAGTGATTGTAAGGAACGACAACTCAGCGAAGGAGAATGGAACGACATCTGATTGTTCGGGTTTCCGAGTTGGTTCGAATGGTTCGAAGAAGCCCGACCGACGATGTCTTCATTACATTATATTATACGTCAAGTTCATTATCTGTAACAGTATCAGTATCATTATTCCTCTTAGGTACATATTTTTACAGTATGAGAAATAACACTTAAGTACATACATTGTCAATATACAATAACAGTCACGTGAAGAGTCACGTGAAGACCTGTTTATAACAAAGATATGGGAAACATAATTAAACAAGATGTGTTTGTGAAACACTGATGCCCCCGAATGGCAACATCTAGGTCAAAGGTCAAGGTCGCAAGGTCAAAAATGTTGGTACTGACAGAAAGGTCATGTCACAAGGAATACACATGTGAAATATGGTAGCCGTACCTGTTATGGTTCAAAAGTAGTGGTCAAGGTTAAAGTTTTTTTCGACAGACAGACAGGCCAAAAACACAACTATAAGGCCTATTTTCCCCTTTAATTGCTTGAACGAATATCGTGCTGTGTCACCAGTAAATAGCCAGACCAGCATGAATAATAAGTGTAAATGGACGGACGAAAAAGGGAGATCATTATAGAAATGAATGAATAAACAGACACGATTTATGTTTCTTGTATTGTTTTATTCTTCTGATCACAATGTATTTATAAATACGTGCTTTGAAGTGATTATGACAATCAGAAACAAAATAATGACCAACTTATGCCGAACGTGATGGACAGATGACGGAGAAGTGATTCTTAAGTGGTTCTCTGCCTTACTACAGGGTTTCCTTACTACTCTGCCTTACTACAGGGTTTCCTTACTACTCTGCCTTACTACAGGATTTCCCGTACAAATCCGACACGATAGTAATTAATTTGATAGCGATTGTCACTTATTTCAAAACGACGACTTTAAAAACAACTGCGCATGAATGTGAAAAATCTCTGTAAATGAAATCATTATATTTTAATTAAGTTGAGAAAATTGAGGAAAAAGGTAAAATTTGTAATTATGAGCAATTTCGCCTTTTATCACAATGTTTTTAAAAGTCGTCTTCTACTGATGCGACAACATGTGTAAGCATGTAGGAAAACATGTGCTGTCTGTACATAAAACACATCTTACGCATGTTGTAACTTCTGGAAAGCATAAAGTAACGTGTTTTTTTAAATATATATCAACCGAGAAATATAGTTCAAGACAGTTAATGATAAGTCACAATGGGAGTATTGCCATGTGAACTACAAATTGTCATGATATGACATAAATTCTGTTAAAAACGATGCAAACCCGAGATAAATCGAACCAAATTATCCGGGTGAAGTCTTCCCACTGACGCCGAACGAGAATAAATGCACTAAGCGTTATTACTTGATACCTGCAGCATTAATGCACAATACAATTAGCATTAACCCCCCTTTCCCACATACAATAAATCTGCAGCAGACGACTTTGAAATTATCAAGTCCAAAAAAATTAGAAAATCTCTATAAATGGTAAAATTTATCACAACACCACCAAAAGTCGTCTGCTGCAGAGGCGTCACGCAGTGTTTATATTTGGGAAGGCTTAAGGTTTCTTTAATCATTAAAAGCCTTCCCACAGAGGAGGCGTAGGAGAAGTGTTTTTCTTTAGTATGTATCCGTCAATAAAAGCACTGTATCCATGTACTTGAAAACTTTTTAACTGTCCGATAAATTAAACCAATTGGTCCATACGTACAATAGAATGCGCATTAAAGTTTCCGTTATGAGTGAACGTCTTGCCACAGATGGCGCACGAGAAGGGGTTTTTCATCAGTATATATCCATCAATAAAGTCACTGTTGTCGTGTAGTATTACTTGAAAACAGCATAAATGTCCATATGTACAGCAGAATGCTCATTAAAGTTCCGTTATGATTAAATGTTTCCCACAGATGGCGCACGAGAAGGATTTTTCATCAGTATGTATCCGTCAATAAAGACACTGTATCCGTGTACTATAACAATAAAACAGCATAAATGTCCAATAAATCAAACCAACTAGTCTTTATATACAATATAATGTGCATTAAAGTTTCCTTTTTATGATAAACGTCTTCCCACAGATGGGGCATGAGAAGTGTTTTTCATCAGTATGTATCCGTAAATAAAAACACTAGCCGTGTACTATAAACTTCAAAACAGCATTAATGTCCCGATTTATCAAACCAGCTGGTCCACATGTTTAATAGAATGCACCTTAAAGTTTCCCCACAGATGGGGCACGTGATGGGTTTTTCATCAGTATGTAGCCGTCAATAAAAGCCATGTAACCCATGAATTAGAAGTAGGAAACAGCATTTTAAATGTCCGATAAAATCAAACCAACTGGTCCATATGTACAATAGAATGCGCCTTAAAGTTTCCTTTATGATTAAACGTTTTCCCACAGATGGGGCATACGAAGGGTTTTTCACCAGTATGTATCCGTAAATGTTGGTCGAGCCTTGATGGTCTATCGAAATCCCGGTCGCACCACTGGCACTGGTACCGCTTTCTGATATCTGAATTAAGAAGAAAGTAACACTTGTTAGATGTTCATTACATAAATCACTTTTCCTTTAAAACACTATCTATTCACGAGATATATCGCATCTGATATAGAAGAAAGCTAAACAAGTTAAAGAATGTTCATTAAAACAGTTCAATAGTACTGTAAAAAACACTTAACACGGGAATTGAATTTTCCGCGACTTTTCCAGATTCAAATTGATCGTGAATCATCGTATACGTTTCTTTTTCGGAGATAATATTCTATAGATTATTTTGTTTGTTGTAATCCTTATTTTATCGACAACCCCTATAACGTGGTTACTCAACAGAAGCGTCTCAGCGAGTTAGAAGACCAACTTACAGGGAAGTTTCTTTTGCAGCGGTACATACTTCACTGCGTGTAACATTTTCAGTGCTGAACGTTTGAAATCACCTTGTCCAGCTAAAGTTCATATCATGATTATGAAGAGAACAATTTTAGTATAGCAGCCAACATATAGCACCGAATGGTCTGGTTCTTTTCTGGTGGTATGTGCGTCACATAACCGGTTCCAGCCATCAAAATGCCAACTGCAGAAGACGATTTTAGAATGATCTATCCAAGATATGGAACATCTCTAGAAATGAAGGTTTAATTAAAAGAGAAATTGATCGATTTGCTTTTAAAATTCAGATATTTAGTTTCTTAGGAAATGGTTTTCTCAAATTTACACTCTGGGCATGAAGGGTAAAACAGCCCTAGCCCCTGGTGGCCATGTATTTCTTCCAATCAACATGGCTTGAATTAATCCGGTAGAGGTGCACATGTCTACACACTTATTTGATAATTAGTCTGCTACTTTCAGAACATGTTTTTAAAAACAGAACATTTGAAGGAACTTTGGTTAGGTCATTGAGATAATGCTTTCTGTAAAATGTCATCCCAATTGACCAACTGGTTACCAATGAGATGTTGACGGATGGCGGACAAAGGGCGATCACAATAACACGTGCTCAGTCGACCTTAAAGCACGAGTCTCCTGGCTTAAAGACACCTCCACCCTCGTGCATATAGGCGTGAATTCTTGTGAATACATAGCATTCATGCAGTAGACTCTAACATAATAGAAACAAAACCCCAATACAAACACTTTATTGTCAAAATACGATATACAAGTATAGGGCAAAAATTGAACTGAAGTCCAAGACATCTATGGATATCACATTTCAGAAAAAATATACTGTCGAATTATACAAATATAAATTGTGGTTAAGGTGACAGTTAATTCATCTTTGCAAAAAAACCACACCAAATAATCTGAATCTATTGATTCAAGGTCTTAATGCATCTGCGTACATTGGAGACTCGGGCGAGCTTGTGAATACCCACAGTCTCATCAGAGCCTTCACTGTTCGATAACACGTAATTCTGCCATAGATGCATACAAAATAATACAATTGTTCACTCAATAGTTTTACACAAATTTAACTTTATATGATATGATAAATGTCAAGCCGACCCCTAACCCTTAGAGACGGCTAACAATCATTTGAAAACATCACTACTTCACCCCTTGATTCAACATGCATGCACATTTTGACGCATCTGCAGCAGGAGGCTTTTGAAAGTATTGTGGCAAAAGGAAAATTTGCTCAAAATTAGCAAGTTCTCCTTTTGACAGTGTTTTAAACTTTTTACAGTAATAATACCTTCTTTTGTAGAGATTTTCTATTATTTAGCCTAAATGCTTTCAGTCTTCGTTGTTTGTGGGAAAGGATTCATCTATTGAATTCAAACTAATTGATTGATACATATTTATGTCAGGACAAGTATGTCAACTTCAATATACATATAGAGCAAGAGGGCCAAGATGTCCCTAAATCGATCACCTGAATGATAGTAAATTAGTAGCAAATATCTGGGGAAATTTGATCAAGGGTGCAAATGAAACTGAAAGGAGTGGACACTGTTGAAGAAATAGTAAAATGGCTTATCAGTAAAGGCCATTTGTATCTTGAAATATAACAAGAACTTTAATAAGAATGGAATTACATGTATAAAGTTTTGTCATTTTGCGCCTTTCCTGATGCCGCCTTGCTTCCCTGTTTTTCAACGAAATCAATATGGCTTAAACAATTTTAGTAGAGGATCACTCAAAGAACATTTCTACCAAATTATCTTGGAATCGGACAAGCAGATTATGGAGGAAAAGCATTTTAAAGTTGCTTTTTTTTCTCACTTTCTTATGCCGCAGCAACCAAAGTTCTACACATAATGCAAGTCTTTGAACACTTTTGAGATAAGACCAACAAAGGAACACTCCTGTTAATTTAGTTGAAATTGGTCCAGTGGAATGGTAGTTTTCATTTGTAGCTAAAAGTTCAATTTACCCCTTTTTTATGATGACGCCTGGTTGCTATGATTTTGTAACCAATCAATACGGATTGAACAAATTAAGTAGAGGATCACTGAAGTAAGATTCCTATTAAATTTTCTTAAAATCAGACTCACACTTTCAAAAAAGAATTTCTCATGCCGCCTGACGCCATGTTTTTCAACCAATCAGTATGGATTGAACAATTTGTGTAGAGGGTCACCCAAGGAACATTTCTACCAAATACAATTGGAATCTGACAAGCGGATTCAGAGGAGAAGATTTTAAAAGTTTGGACATGTTGTCCCTTTTCTGATGCCGCAACAAAGAAATTTAAATCTTTGAATAGTTTTGAAAGAGGGCCACCAAAGGAACATTCCTTTGGAGTTTGGTTGAAATTGGTCCTGTGCTTTAGGAGAAGATGATGTTTAAAGCTAAAGTTAACGACGGACAGAGAGTGATCAGAATAGATCGCCTTGAGTCTTCGGCTCAGGTGATCTAAAAAATCACGCATTTTAACAACACCAAAACCGAAATAATACACAAATTCATTCTCTTACAAAAATCAAGTCAGGTGAACCATGTACATGTAAAAAGAATGTCCGACTTAACGGATTTTTGAAATCTATTTTTATTGGGGTGCTTTAACGGCGTCTTCATGTCCGCCACGACTGGGATCGAACCTATGGTGTTTATTTGTTATGTTAAGGCGTGTTTATCCTTGTTCGATACCTTCTCGTGGCGGTCATATTGGTATCCGATCGAGAAAGGCACATCTCCTATAGAAGTTGAATCACTGGGTAATAACATATTAATGAATAGAACTCCAGAATACCGTTGTACTTTGATTTATGTATACAGTCGACACTCGTTATCTCGAAATCGAAGGGACAATGACATAACCTCAAAGTAACCGAACTTCGAGATAGAATTTGGTGTTTATTCGTAACATTTATTAAAAGTGAATAAGCCAGTCAACGAGAAACATATTAGAAATAAGCGGGACATTAACATATGCTATGTCGAGATAGCGAATGTAAACTGTATATAACATATGGGTAGCTTCAAGTCAAAACTTATATCACGGCGACGGTACACATAATCCCTAGTTGATCAGATACGACGATAAGATCAACGTTCTTCGAGTAACTAACCAATACTAGTCTAGGAAAGGGCACTTCACAGATGCATTAAAGGCATGTGTAGCATGTTAATAACGTCTTACGCGTATGAAGCAGGGGATGTTTTATATTATAGGGGAAATGAGGAATTGATCATAATAAGCAATTTCTTCATTTAACACTATGATTTCACCTCGATTCAACAAGTATACTTTCATTTTGTTTGGCCTTGATGTCTTCAAAGCCGTTTGCTGTATATTCAGTGTACATGTGAAAGGGTTAAAAGAGAATTGGCTAATGCCTCTATTCAGTAAATATATATTCATTTACAGAGATGTTCCAGTTATACCTAGATATTTAAAAAAAAATGTCCACAGTTGACAAGTTCTACGTTATAACATAATCGTATTTTTTTTTTTAAATAGGATTTTACGCCGCTTGCAACAGCTACGGGCATATCCCGGCGGACAGGAAGATGATATTGGTACAACACCTTATATTTACATCCAGAAAAAAAAAATATACGGTATGAAACCTTTACCTCCCCACATACTGAAGCTCAAGATTTGCATTCACTCCAATCATTCAGACCCGTTAAGCCGGTTCTTACAGCTCAAGCAAGGATCAGACTGACTGGCTGCCAGTCGTATTGAGCGTCCCCCGAACACAGGGGCAATCTTCGTATGGGGTTATAACTCTACAGTAATTTCTGCCTGTAATGTATCATTGCATGAGTCTTCAAGTTGTAACTCCGACTGAAACTGCGGCCACAAATCTGGCACGTGTAAGGTTTTTCACCAGTATGGCTTCGTCTGTGAACGTCGTAGTTCCATCGATCTTTAAACTGTTTCGCACAGAATTCACAGGTGTGTTTACATCCTGGTAATTGTGGGGGTTGAACGTGTGGCGCCATCTGGATTTCTGACAAAAGATCTTGATCTGAAAATAGAAAGAGGAACTTTTTCAGTGTCTGAACGGCAAGATGATAGATGTAATATTCTAAAGAAAAGAATGTGTCAGCTGCAAATAATAAGTATAAGATAAAAGGTTCGTGAACAGTCCTACCAACGACTGAGAAGTGTGATCCATATGTGTCACCCTGCTTAGACAAGCGACTCAAAATAAGTCATGTCACATTAAAACGTTCCTTTAGAAATTAATGTTAATTAATTAGTTGTTGTTTTGTTCATTACCGTTCTCAAGAAGACTTCTAGGAGGCATACAAGTTGGTCAGCTGGCGAACAGGGATGATCAAGATATGAATGGTCTGGGGAGCAGGCCGATCTAGATATTTGATAATTGCAAGGATACAAAAGTCAATTTTTGACCGATTAATCGTAAAACAAACGGTTACCCAGTTAACGGTTAACCGGTTAGTCGTTCACATCCCTAGTTTGTGTATGTCATTGCTCAAATAACTATTCGTTTTCCTGCGTATTTATATAGATATATTACTCAGACGGGTATTATGAACGAAAAAATAAGCAACATTGTAACAGTTATTTATCGCACAACTTATTTACAAACATAAAGGTACATACAACAATAATGATCAACCAATCTAAATTCGTGAGTGGGCAATATCTCATAATTCATGCACCTATAAATATTTCAAACTATTTACACATTTTATTGGTCCTTTTCTACATACAAAATAAGATTTACGTCACTTCGATCAGCTTATGTCATATCGCGGCGAAGAGGCAAGATGATATTGGTCCCACATCGTATACTTACATCGAGATATAAACATTATAAGGTATGAAACCAATACCAATCAAGCTGCTTTAGCTCAGGAGTTGCATTGACTCCAATCATTCAGACCCATTTAGCCGGCTCTTACGGTTCAAGCAGGGGCCAGACTGTGGCTGCCATTCTTATTAAACGTCCCCCAGCCACAGGGGAATTTATACTTTGAGAACATGCTGGCAAACATTAAACAAATATTTACAAATGTAGGCATACTCAATGAAAAGAGTTTAAAACATTGTGGCAAAAGGAGAAATTGGTCCTGATGAGCAATTTATCTCTTTGACACAATGTTTTAAAACATCGTCTGCTGCAGATGCGTCTTACAAATGCGGTCGGCAATCCACGACTATGTACGCTACACGTTTAAATTGAACCGTCCTAGTAATGTGATTAAATAGTTCAGTGAACACAATTATATTGTTTTCCATATGTGACCTGACCTAATAAGGTATTCATCAAACAACAGTTTAATTTACATGAGCTATATATATATACACACACAAATATAAATGAAGACTGCCCATGGCAAAAGGTGTTGTCATTTGTGAATATTGTAGATCCAGATTAACATATGCATCCATACATGCTGATCAAGATATACACTGGTCAAATTTTACTTATACAAGCTTGTTAGAAGCTACTGTGGGCTTGTGAAGATTCTGATAAGACTAAGCAGTTGTACAAGCTGATCTGAATACACACTGTTCAGAAATTCCAACATGTATTTTTTCCCATGGACGGGCTGATAGGCGGCGATCCAGTCTTATGAAAAAAGACATGCCAGTACATTCGTGCTAGGTGTCCAAATGGAGTAGTTATAATGAGCGAAAATTGCAGTCAGATCACAATGCGCGGATGTGTTGGCTGATCTACCTCTACACAGTTTGCAAATATGTACCGGTTGTATTTCGTTGAGCGTCGCTCAAAAAATATAATGACTAACATACAAGTTCGTCCAATTTAAACAGCGTAGCATTCACTTCACTGTATGCTTTTTGGCGTTCAGGGTTACGGGGATAGCATAAAGGTTTCACTTTATTTTGAAAACTACAAACACTTTTACAGTTATCCCAAGTACTTTTAACGCATTCCCTTAATTCTCACTGTTGGATAAAAATCAAGATATTTTAAAACGAGTCGATCGGTATTGTCCCTTTAAGTTGTGTTTCCTCCTCCCTTTATTTTCGCTTCTCACTGGTAGATCAAAATCAAGGTATTTTAAAATGAGTAGCTTGGTGTGCCCGCATGTTGTCTTTCCTGGAAAAACTCCTCCCACACATATTACAGGAGAATGGTTTTTCGCCGGTATGCGATCTTCGGTGCGTTTCATACTTGTACTTGTCGTTGAACGGTCGTCTGCAAAATTCACACGTGAATCTGTATCCTTGTATTGGCTGCATCTCTGTTACTGGTACCTGTGCATTGGTGGTGGTAGCACTAGTTGTCATAAAGGATAAACCTGAAAAATAAAAACATATAGAATTAGTTTATTTATTATTTGTTTTGGAATTTATGCCAACAGCTAAGTTCATATCACGGCGGTCGGTAAGATGATTTTTAGATCAACTCCTTATGTTTACATGGAGATAGATACATTTATATAAATGTATCTAAGGTATGGAACCTATAACACCGCACCTTCTGGAGCTAAATCTGCCTCGACTCCAATCGTTCCTATTAACTTTAACCGGCCCTTACGGTTCAAGCAAGGGTCATCTCAGACTATGGCTTCCATTCTTATTGAGCGACCCCAAACCACAGAGGCAAACTATATAATTAGTTGGTAGATAAAATGCGTACTTAAAATCCTATGTTTTGAGAACCAATAAGTGAGGTATTATGGGGGAAATGCCTGTTTATTTCCCCTCATAAAGACCTCTGTTGTATACGTCTTTATATTCTGCTGTAGCTTTAAATCAGCAAACTATAAATAACTGTTTAATAATTTTAACAACAAAATCGTGCAGACGGAATCGTTTGTTTTTATGCAAGTAAGATATAGTTTCTAGACTAACAGTTAGATGGAAAATAAACTCCCTGTATGTCGTAATAATATATGAGCGGTGCTCAAAGAAAACCTAGTACACGTGTGAGAAAAAGGCTTGCACGCACAACCATGCTAACGATCCAAATAGATACGGCTTTACAGAAGTGTCTAGAAACCTTCTATGTGTAATGTGCGAACAGTGCAGAGCCAGATCAAATTGCGCGCATGCGATGCTCGATCTAGATATACACTGGTTAAAAATGCAACAAGGATGGCTTGCACGAAGGTCATGGTAAGTGCACGAAGTTCATGGTATGGGCACAAAGGTCATGGTTAGGGCACGCAGGTCATGGTTAGGGCACGAAGGTCATGGATAGGACAATACATTATTGTCGAGTACATACACTGGTGACGAAATCATGAAATGACATAGGAAAAGTTTATAGTTAAAACCAAAACCAAACTGTCAATAGATACATGTATTTTAATGAAGTTTTACGCCATTTTGAACAAACAGCATTTCATTAACATCATGATACATGTAAAAAGTATTTACGAACATTACATGACATTTTTTACTGTGAAACCTTTCCAACGTACAACACACCCTTATAAATGAAAGTATAATAGGTTAATGTACACACATTGTAGATGGAAACATTTTGGTAAAAGGCTTGTTAAAAGCTTCTGATCAGTGTAAGCAGTTGGACAATCTGATCCGCTGAATATGCTCTGTTCAAAAATGCCTACTTGTAGCTTTTCTCATAAGTGTGCCCATGGGCAGTGCTCCACGTATGGTTTCATGCGCATTCATGCTACGGGTCAAGATGGTTTACAGAAGTTGCTTGAAAACCTATTTTACTATTCAGCAAACGGTAAAGATCCAGATCAGAATTGGCAGATATGCTTGCCAATCTAGCTCTATACTGGTCAGTAATATCCCACGTTTGGATTTCGAAGAGCGCCACTAATAAAATGCCATGACTTACATGCACGTTCGTCATTCATCCCATTGTATGTAATTTATTTAAACACGGCCACACATTTTATGAAGTCGTTATTATGTGCACATCCTTCAAGAAAACCAATACAAGGCTATGAAATGTGCCTTTCATAGACGCGTTTTAACGTATCTCTTGTGGACACATTTTGGTAAACCGTTTCTCACATGCAGACGCATTTCAACGCCTATGGCATGAGTATGCTCCCATGTTATTCCAAGTACTTTTAGCATTTTCAGTTTACAGACCAGAAATACTTCCAAGACATTTTGTGTCTTATTGTGTCTTGCTGTGTCCTTTAACCCTTTCCCTCATACAACAATTCTACAGCAGACGAATTTGAACATATTTTGTCAATAAATAGAAAATCTCTATAATTGAATGGATAACCTATGACTAAAAGTGGAAAACATTGTGGCAAAAGGAGAAATTGCTCGTTTTGAGCAATTTCTTCTTTTGTCACTATGTTTTCAAAAAGCTGTCTGCTGCAGAGGCGTCAGAAAGCTTGTATATGAGGGAAAGAGTTAAGATGTGTTTCATCTTATTGCTGCAGGTATATCAAAGTCAAGATATGTTTAAAAGAGTGGATTGGTGTGTCCCTTTCAGATGTCTCATTGCTGCAGCTAACAGGTATATCAAAGTCAAGATATGTTTAAATGAGTGGCTTGGTGTGTCCCTTTCAGATGTGTTTCATCTCATTGCTGCAGCCAACAGGTATATCAAAGTCAAGCTATGTTTAAATAAGTGGCTTGGTGTGTTCTTTTCAGATGTGTTTCATCTCATTGCTGCAGCTAACAGGTATATCAAAGTCAAGATATGTTTAAAGGAGTGGCTTGGTTTCATTTCCTCGTAGATCAAAATCAAGGTATTTCAAAATGCGTCACTTGATGTGTCCATCAAAGATGCTTTTCCCCCTAAATGTTGCATCTATTTCCTGGATCAAAATCAAGGCATTTTAAAATGAGTAGCTTGGTGTGCCCGCATGTTGTCTTTCCTGGAAAAACTCCTCCCACAAATATTACAGGAGAACGGTTTTTCGCCAGTATGGGATCTTCGGTGCGTTTCATACTTGTACTTAACGTTGAAAGGTCGTCTGCAAAACTCGCACGTGTATTTGGCTTCTGATATCGGCTGCATCTGTGTTAGTGGTACCTGTGTAGTGGTGGTGGTAGCAAAAGTCGGCATAAGGGATGAACCTGAAATAAACAATAATGTAATTAGTTAAAGATGAAATGATTTAAAACCATATGTTTGCGATACAAACAACGCAGGTTTGTGTTCAGCAATTAGTGAGATACTATGGGAATCAATAATTACCTGTTTACTCTCCCTTATCCAGACCTCTGCTCTATACGCCTTTATATTCGGCTGTAGTTTAAAATCAGCAAACTGTAAATAACTTGTAATAAACACACTTAAAAAACGACAAAAGATTTTGCGGACGCCCTCGTTTGTGTTATGCATGTATGTATGAATGATAACAATAATTGCTAAACCAAAAGTTCGATGGAAAATACATCCTCTGTATGTCGTAATAATATATGAGCGGGGCTCAAGTAAAACTTACATCAACGTAATTATTACATGTGTGGGAAAAAGTCATGCCTGTACTACAACCATGCTAATGAGCATGATTCAAATGGATATGGCTTTATAGAAGTTTCTAGAAACCTTCTTTGTGTAATTCGCAAACTGTGCAGCGGAGTCAGCTGCTTGATCTAGATCTTCACTGGTTAAAAATGTCTCTGGCACTAGAGTATTCTGATGATATAGTAAAATGTAAGAACAAATGAGTATTTTCTTTTTCAACTCAAACAGTTATATAAAAATGAAAAAGAAAGAACAAAAATATTTTAGGCCTTTCTATACTGGTAGGCTGCCTTAAATCACATTTTACCATTACATCAGATTGATCAGATTGTTACTCTGGTGACAGTAGAAAATGCCTCTGGCACTAGAGTAATCTGAGGATATAGTAAAATGTGAGAACAAATGAGTATTTTCTTTTTCAACTTTATAACAGTTATAATCAAATGAAAAAAAAAAAAAATCATTTTAGGCCTTTCTATACTGGTAGGCTGCCTTAAATGATATTTTAACATTACATCAGATTGTTACTCTGGTGCCAGTAGAAAATGCCTCAATGTTGGTTTGCACAGATCATCGTGCATACATCATTGCTTGAGATTCGTGATTAGGGCAATACATTAGTGTTGAGTACTGAAACGACGGTGACGGTTCATTATCAACCACCAATAAAGCAAAAATAAAATCACTGTCAATAAAAAATAAATGAATTTTAATGAAGATTTACACCATTTTCAACAATGTTTCAGAAACACCACGTACATATAAACAGTCTTTGAGAAACAAATTCGAAAAACATTAAATGACATTTTTCATGTGAAACCTTTGCAAAATACAACATACCCCTATACATGAATGTATATTTAGTGAATATATACACTGGAGTTTAAAAACATTTTGGTGAAAGCATAACATGCTTCAAAATGCTTAGGTGCATTTTTGTCTAATTTAAATCAGCTTTTTCAACCCTTAATTAACCACATGGTTTTGCTGATTTAAATTAGATACATGTAATTAGACACAAAGGAAAACATTTGCATACAACATGTTCAGTTTATTTCATGGCTTCATCTCACTATCATGAAGATGTTCAATTAACCCTTTCCCACATACAGGCGCTTTCTGATGCCTCTGCTACTGACGACTTTTGCAAACATTGTGGAAAATGGAGATATTGCTCATGATGATCAATTTTCCATTTGTCACAGTGTTTTCAACTCTATTCAATAACACTAATTTTAATGAAGAGTTTCAATATTTTTTGGATATGTTAGCTTAGTCATCTGTTGCAGATGTGTTGTATGTGGGAAAGGGTTAGTCTTTTTCAACTTTAGGAGCAATTTCCATAGAATTCTATTAGCTATCTATGTTAGGAATGCTGTCCGATGCATGGATTAGTTTTCCCTAAATAAACCAGGTTGTGTAATCCAAACTAATCTCAACAGAGCAATTCAGTGATGCCCTTCCAATATCAGATGATCCGTCAGTATTGTATGAATAGGCATATATATGTATGGCTTTTCACCATTAAGTAGTCATGTTTATACCTCTGAATAATTTAAAACACCCCTTATCTAGAGCTCTGGATTTTTCACCAGTATGCAATATTTTCCAATGTTCTTATGGTCTCTCACCAGTATGTAATATTTCTAATTTCTCAAACCAGTTAGTTGGTGGTCCTATAATCTATTTCATAAATCACTCCATCCCTCTTCAGATTTCCTGTAATCTTGTACTATAAAATCCTTTCCACATTGTTCACCTTTATACAGTCACTCACCAGTATGTAATCTGGTTTATGCACCCAAAACAGCTATCTGGCAGCCCCCTAATACAGTTTCATAAAATGAACATTGTTGGTATTAAATGTCTTAGCCAAATTGTCCACATCCATACAGGTTTTACTAGAATGTATTTTTTTGTTAAGGAAAACAATTTGTAATCTCCGATTTATTTAGTGAACAATTTCTGATCAAATTTTTATTAAATAAGAGGGCCATGATGGCCCTGGATCGCTCACCCGAATTATGCAATATGATTTGTAATGCGGTCAGGTAATCTTCAAGAGGCGCAATGTTTTGTATAGCTCCACTTGCCACATGGCAAAATATTACAACCAAGGTTGTCTGTCATTTGTCAAATTAATATGACATGAGGAAACTGATAGTTCTGTTTCAGATAAGAAAAATTCCAAAGTTTTTCCTATATCTCTCTGTGTAAAATAGGCGACCCCAGGGGCATAATTTGAACAATCTTAGTAGAGGACCACTAGAAATAGCTACAAAACAAATATCCAAGCTCTATAGACCTTCCGGTTTCAGACAAGAAGATTTTCAAAGTTTTCCCTATATATCCCTATGTAACAGGTGACCCTTGGAATGGAGTCAATTTTGACCCCAGGGGCATAACTTGAACAATCTTGGTAGAGGACCACTAGACACACAATATCAATACCTTTCGGTTTTTGACAAGAAGATTTTCAAAGTTTTCACTATACATGTTTATCTCCTTGTAAAACAGGTGATCCCTAGGGGGCAGCGCAATTTTGACCCAAGGGGCATAATTTGAATAAACTTGTTAGAGGACCACTAGACAATGCTACACATCAAATATCTAAGCTCTAGGCTTTTCGGTTTCAGACAAGAAGATTTTCAGTGTTTCTCTATTTATCTTTATGTACAATAGGTGAACCCGGTGTGGGACAATTTTTAACAAACTTGGTAGAGGACTACTAGACAATGCTACAAACCAAATATCTAAGCACTAGTTTTTGGTTTCACAAGAAGATTGCATTGCAACTAGAGTTCTGCTTGGAAATTTAAAAAACACCATTTTGAAAGGGCACCACCCAAGGAACCTCCCTGTAAAGTTTCATCAAATTGTCGTTTAAAGAAATGGTTGACGACGCACGACAGACAAAAGGTCATCACGATAGCTCACCTTGAGCACTTCCTGCACAGATGAGCTAGAAATTTATCTTCCACATTCATTGTTCACATTTTCATTGGTTTCCAGCATAATAACATGCATCATTTTGACATTAGTACAGTCTCTCAATTCTTTTTTAATGTAGCTTATATCACAAAACGGCTATGATGGCAGAACAACTAATCCAATTTTGTACAATGACGAACCACGTGTCTCCTCAAATTTCCATTGGTAATAAATGTATTGCCGCATTGTTCACATCTGTACGGTTTTTCGCCAGTATGGGATCTGAGATGGGTTTCGTACTTCCACTTGTTGTCGAATCGCTTGTTACAGAATTCGCAAAATAACTTGAACTGCTTGGCCAACTGAAAATCAAACGACGTTTCTGCCATCACTGAAAAATAAAGATATTTCTTTTAGTTTATAAAAGAGGTAGATCCATTTCATGACTAACCCTTACCGACTTCTAGATGATTTTGGAAAACATTGTAACAAAAATTGCCCATGTCACAATTTATTCAACTCTATTCAATCATTTCACATGCATTTATAAAGATATTTCAGATTTCTGCCTACATTGGTAATGCTGAAACATTCATCAAACAGTTCATAACGTCACTTGCTTATTTGTACTTGTATTCTTTACAATTTCTTTATGTGTTGTGTATACTTATAAAATTTATTTGTTATTAATAAAATTAAAAATAATCTGAAAAAGAAGATAAAAAACCCAAAATACATTCATCAGAAAATATTTTTAAAATGAGGTGTACAATTCTGAATCAGATGGATTTACCGCATCTTAGTGATTTTGGTTAACCCATTCCAACATACAGACCCCTCAGCTGCAGATGACTTTTGAAAACACTGTGAAAAAAGGAGAAATTGCACAAAACAAGCAATTTCTTCTTTTGCCACAATGTTTTCAACTGTTTCAATAATAATACCTATATCTATAGAGATTTCATGTGTTTATGCCTAGATATTTTCAAAGTTGTCTGCTTCAGATTTGTTGTTTGTGGGAAAGGGTTAATGGGGTTACCATAGCTACATTCCTGGGAAGTTTGTTGGAAATTAGGTCAATGGTGTAGGAGGAAAGGGCATTTTTACTGTTTTCCTGGTATCACGGTGACATTTTTAGAGTCGTCTGCTCCGAAAATCTCACACAGAAAACAGGACACCGCAGAGCGAACACCGACGCTCGTCTGTTTGTTTATGATGTCCAAAAAGGGGCATAACTGAATAATTATTTAAACCAGAGTTATGTGACTTGGTTTAGACACTCTTATTGTTTTCGCTGGACCTATGTTGGTCATGTTACTACATAATAGGGTACACATTTCAGCATATGAATAAACATCTTTTATCCGCAGGGATCATATTTGATATAACACAAAAGCAAACTTATATCATAATATTATATCCATTGCTGTTACATATGAATAATGTGTGGGCTGATAGTGACAATTCAGATTTCATTGACAGCAAGACTTGGTGTAACAATACCCATTTTTTACAAATTCTACTCATTTATTTTATTACAAATTCTACTCATTTATTTTATTACAAATTGACATCACATAAAAACACACAGCAAACATCATTACATAAAACAATATTTCAACAATATTAAAATACTGTATCAAAAGTCCAATAATGTCATAACCCTTTTCCAAATGCAGAACAAATTTGTTGCTATGCATTCAGCTTTGATCATTAAGTAAAACTTCCATTTATAGCGATTTCACATGCATTTTCAAGTTCATCAGCTGAAGATTTATGTTTTGGGAAAGACTAATATAATTAACAAGGGCACCCCAAAGCGGATGCATCCCCTCGGTATTCAAAGTCCAATCTTGACCTTGACCTTGAAAATAGTTGGCTTCTAGACCTTTCCATATACTAACTGTATATCAAGTTTGTTTAAGATCAGTCGAAGGATGTTCAGTGTAGAGTGGCCACAAAGTTGTTACGGACGGACAGTCCCGTTACCATATCCCCATCGCAAACTTCGTTAGCCGAGGGGATGATAATTTATTTAGAAAATATTTTAACACCTTCCCATATACAACAAATCTTCAGCATACAACTTTGAAAAAATCTGGACAAACAAAAGAAATATATCTATAAAAGAAAGTGTTATAACTGAAAAGAGTTGAAAACATTTTGGCCAAAGAAGAATTTCTCGGTTCAATTTCTTTTGCCACGATATTTTCAAAAGTTGCCTGCTGCAGATAGATCAGAATGCATGGGAACGTGATACATGTATACCTTAACTCTTTCCCATATAAAGACGCTTTCTGATGCCTCTGCAACAGGCAACCTTTGAAGACATTGTGGCAAAACAAGAAATTGCTCACAATGTTTTCAATTCTATTCAATGATTATACTCTCATATATTCTGTAATTCTGCCTTAATGTTTTTTAACCCTTTCCCACATGCAACAAATCTGCAGCAGACGACTTTGAAAATGTCTGGGCAAATTATGGAAAACCTCTAAAAGTGAAAGAGTGTAATTACTGAAAAGAGTTGAAAACACTGTGGCAAAAGGGGAAATTGCTCATCATGAGCAATTTCTCCTTTTGTCACAATGTTTTCAAAAGTCACCTGCTGGAGGCGTCAGAAAGCGTCTGTATGTGGAAAAAGGGTTAAGTTGTCTGCTGTAAATTAGTTGTATATGGGAAGCGGTTCTAGTTACTGATGGTTTCGAGCATTTTCACTCTTTTATGTATGTGGGAAAGGGTTAACAGGAAAAGGACGATTTAGACTGGAAATGATAATAACAGGAGGCATATCTAATACTCTTCTATTCTAAATTTCCCTATTAACCCTTTTCCTCATACGACAATTCTGCAGCAGACGACTTATAAACAAATTTTCTCAAAAAATAGAAAATCTCTATATCTATAATTGAATGGATAACCTATGACTAAAAGTGGAATATGAAGGAAAGGGTTAATTTCTATAATATTTGAACATTTCATTAACCCTTTCCCACATAAAGACACTTTCTGACGCCTCATCAGCAGACAACTTTTAAAATCATTGTGGCAAATAGAGAAATTACTTATAATGAGCAATTTCTCCTTTTGCCACAATGTTTTCAACTTTCATTCAAATAGATATTTACACATTTGTGTCAATATGTTTTCAAAGTCGTCTGCTACAGATTTGGTGTATGTGGGAAAGGGTTAATGGAGACATATAAAGCCCTACTAACTAGTTAGGTCATTTACTACACTTTGATAGCCCATTATTAGCCCTGTATTTTTAACAGCAAGCATGATTTTGATAAGTTTTATGCTGAAACTGTTAACTGCTGTCACTTTTAAAACACACTCAGATAGTCAAACAATATTTTTCCTTTGGCTTTCAAATTCTTTTCTCTTCTTCACTGCAGCTTCTGGAGTCTATAAATATATTTTAAATTCTTTTTTCTTCCTCACTACAGCTTGTGGAATCTATAAATGAAATAAAAACAAAAACTATTTAGTTTAATGTAAACAATATTCTCCCAAGGTTAAAGACCATTTTCATCATTATTTCAGTTAAATCACAGCGACGACAGTTCACTTATTCATGATCCCTTTGGAAAACAAACCAGTACTAGGCTAAGAAATGTTTCTTGCCGAGGGCACACCACCATGACTGGGTATCGAATCCGAAAAGCCCAGTTTCAAATCCCCGGCGCTTAACCCTTTCCCTCATATGACAATTCTGCAGCAGACGACTTTGAATTTATTTTGTCAAAAAAAAGAAATCTATGACTAAAAGTGGAAAACATTGTGTCAAAAGGAGAAATTCTACGCCATGTTGTAATAAGGGTCTTTGGTGGACGCTGAAATAGTGAAGAATCAGGTGCCCCTTTGCTTAACCCTTTCCCTCATACGACAATTCTGCAGCAGACGATTTTGAACATATTTTGTCAAAAGTGGAAAATCTCTATAATTGAATGGATAACCTATGACAAAAAGTGGAAAACATTGTGGCAAAAGGAGAAATTGCACGTTTTGTGCAATTTCTTCTTTTGTCACTATGTTTTCAAAAAGCCCTCTGCTGCAGAGGCGTCAGAAAGCGTCTATGTGAGGGAAAGGGTTAATGCAGTCCCACCAGAGCGTTCACTGTCTGCCTCCATTTTAATTAACCCTTGCCCACATACACGAAACCCACAGCGGATGACTTTAACAACATCTAAGTAAAAATATAAAGGGAAACTGTTGAAAACATTGTGGCAAAAGGAGAAATTTCTCGTTAAGAGCAATTTCTCCTTTTGTCAATGTTTTCAAAATTCGTCTGCTGTAGTTGCATCAGAAAGGATCTGTATGTGGGATAGGGTTAAAAGTGCTGAACACCAGATGGAGATCAAAGTTTTGAAATGTTGAAAGTTCTGCAAATATTGCTAATAGTGACAACAAAGTAAGTAATAAATAGCTATTTTGGCAGTAAATCATGTTGAAAAACTGTCAATTTATAGCCATGAAAATATACAAAATTTGGCTTACTGGGTATGTCTACCCAGTAAAAATGAAGCATAAGCGATCACTATTTAGATGTTTATGGTACTGGAAAGTGGAATTATTACTCCAATTTAATCCCAGCATTATGATTCTAATATTTCAAGACAACTTTTGAACAGTTTTTAAACTTTGACTATTTTCTGGAGTACAGCACCTTTAACCCTTTCCCTCATATAGACGCTTTCTGACGCCTCTGCAGCAGACGGCTATTTGAAAACATAGTGACAAAAGAAGAAATTGCACAAAACGTGCAATTTCTCCTTTTGACACAATGTTTTCCACTTTTTGTCATAGTTTTGACAAAATAAGTTCAAAGTCGTCTGCTGCAGAATTGTCATGAGGGAAAGGGTTAAGCTGTAGATGACACTTTTGATAACAAGTAAGAAGTGTAGTCCAAATGTAGTTTCATTTCAAATTACCTTTATTATTAACCATTTCATTGCTGAATTATTAAAATGGACTTGTCCAGCTTTGCATTTGGAAGAGTGCATAGCTTATTTTAGGAATATTAAGATAAAATGTTGAGTTAAGCAGACAACATGTACAGAGCCTGGTCAGCCTTTCAATGCTGAATTTTTAAAATGGACTTGTCCATCTTTGCATTTGGAAGAGTCCATAGCCAATATGTTGAGTAGAAGTACCTACAGTAGACAGTCTGGTCAGACTGAATTGACTGGTTGGCCTTGTTCTATAGTGGTAACACAGGCTTTGAAAAGTATGGAATATCTCTATAAATGAAAATATTATCATTACACAGTTAGGGGGAAACAGTCTTTCAGTATGACTACCCTGTCCCAATTACAACAAATCAGTAACATCTAGGCAAAATGTAGAAAATCTCTATAAATGAAAATAATATTCTTGAAAAGAATACATTGAAGCAAAGTAGAAATTCCTCATTTGCCTAAATGTTCTCAAATGTTGTCTACTTTAAGTCATAGGTTATCCATTCAATTAAAGAGATTTCCTATTTTTTGACAAAATATGTTCAAAGTCGTCTGCTGCAGAATTGTCGTATGAGGGAAAGGGTTAATACTTACAAAACTGCAGCATCATGTCCGGATCTTGGAGGGCGCAAATTTGATCATGCGTCGGCTTGTTTGTGCTTTGAACTGAAATGAATGTACAACTGATTAAACACTATGTAACTTATACTTGTCATTTCAGCCTCTTCATCATCCTAGGACTAACCCTTTCCCTCATACGACAATTCTGCAGCAGAAGACTTTGAATATATTTTGTTAAAAAATGGAAAATCTCTATAATTGAATGGATAACCTATGAATAAAAGTGGAAAACATTGTGGCAAAAGGAGGAATTACTTGTTTTGAGCAATTTCTTATTTTGTTAAAAAATGGAAAATCTCTATAATTGAATGGATAACCTATGAATAAAAGTGGAAAACATTGTGGCAAAAGGAGGAATTACTTGTTTTGAGCAATTTCTTCTTTTGTCACTATGTTTTCAAAAAACTGTCTGCTGCAGAGGCATCAGAAAGCATCTACATGAGGGAGCGGGTTAAAGCATTGTGGCAAAAGGAGAAATGGCTCATAAAGATAAATTTCTCCTTTTTAACTCTTTTCAGTAATTACCCTTTCAATTTTTGAAATTCCCCTTTTTTTGCTTAGATGTTTTCAATAATGTCTGCTGCAGATTCGTTGTATGTGGAAAAGGATTAAATTATAACACTATGAGGAGACCGTGTTCTTTTTACGCTAAACTGAAGAAAAAATATATGAACTTCGTCTAGAAATTTGGGGTCTGAACCCTTTCCTACTTACAACAAATCAGCAGCGGACCACTTTAAACATTAAACACAACTAGGCAAAAACATGGAAAATATGAATAAATGAAAGAATATTGTTTGAATTGAGGTTGAAAACATTGTGACAAGAGGAGAAATTGCAAATCCCCTACCCTAACCATTCAAATATGGCGGATTAACAAGAGCGCCGCAGAGCGAATGTCAATGCTTGTTATTATTAAATAATTATAAGAGACAGAGTTAATTGAAATGGTATAGACATGCATAATGTTTCTAGGAACATGTGTACTAAGTTTCATTTGAGAACGTTCAATGGTTTTGCGTTATGAGGTAAGGTTAAAGTTTTGTGATGACGCCAAGGGTATCACAATAGCCCGACTTTTTTTCTTTAAGAAACAGACGAGCTAAAAATGGTTCTAAAAGATCCGTCCTTGGCTTTCATGGTCACAGGGTCTCCGACGACACTAATCCCCTCACAGGGTCATTTTGTACAGATGTATTATAGTCGCTGTGACCAATTTCAGTGAAACACAAACCCGTCAAAGCTTTCTTGACACTGAACCTATGTATGAAGTAACTCAGTTCACAAATGAAAGTGCTAGAGTGATGACAATGTGTCAGAAATACATAATAAAGTCACTGTGACCTTGACCTTTGAACTAGGTCTGTGAAACATTAACTCATACAAGAGGCAATGCTTGTGTCGAATAAGAAAATTAATAGATTGGTATAACTTTTTTTTTCAATTATTCAGTAACGTCACAGTGGCCAGTTCACCTAATCACATGTTTCCTGGCTTTCTCAAACCATTACTCCACACAACATTCTTTCTAAGCAACTGGCTGCTTTTCCACATAGACTGTTAGCCGATTGGTGGAAGACGAATGACACTTGTCATGGTGAATTTTGTCAAAGGTAGAAAAGAATGTTGGCCAAGCTGAAGTTTGAACACACAAGCCCTGGATTGACAGCTATTGTCACTACCGTGGCTTGGCCAAATAAAAAACAAGTCGTCAAAACGATGACGTCGTTAAGACACTTATATAATCACTGTGACCTTGATCTTTGACCTAGGTGGGTTAAATGCAAACTCTTATACGAGACCATGCTTGTAAACATGTGTGTGAAGTTCCATAAGAATCGTATCAGAAATGAAGTCGATAGGGCGGTGACGTCACTAGGACACGTATTTACAGTAGATCTGACAACCTCGATTTACCAAGGATAGCTGCATACAACACTATTCAAACTAATAAACTGACCAAAGATAACCCTTTCCGACATGCAATTGCTTTCAGACGCCTTCGCGGCAGACATCTTTTGAAAATATTGTGGTAAAAGGCGTTATCATGCACAATTTCTCATTTTGAAACACATTTTCAACTCTCATTAATAATTATACTTTCATTTTTCCATAGTTTTGTCTAGAAGTATTTCAAAGACGTCTGCTTTAGATTGTTTGTAAGTGGGAAAGGGTTAACCAGTGTTGTAATGTACGTACATGTGCTTTGTTAGATTCCCTTTCAGTGTAAACAGTTTCCCACACTGATTGCAGGCGAATGGTTTCTCACCAGTGTGCACTCTTTGGTGGCGTCGACAGTCGCTTTTTTTCTTGAACGGTTTTCCGCAAAAACATACGTACATTCGGCGCCCTCTTTCATCCAGGAGAAATTGAAACGGATCGGGATTAATTCCGTCTTCTTGATGTGAGATCTGTGATGAATCGTTTTCTCCATAATAGCCTGAAAATGAAAAGAGTCATAAATGTTAATTTAAACATAGGTTATATGAACTAAGCATCAAATTAAAGCGTTTTAGAATACAAACTAGTTAGTTTCTTTTAATGTGAATTTTCAACAGTAATATAGTTAACCTTTCCCTCATACAACAAATCTGCAGCAGACGACTTTGAAAACATTGGAAACTCCCTTTAAACGAAAGTACTTTAATTGAACAGAGTTGAAAACATGGTGACAAAAGGAAAAATTGCTCGTTTTAAGCAGTTTCTTCTTTTGATGCCATGTTTTCAAAAAGCTGCCTGCTGCAGAGGCGTCAGAAAGCGTCTATATGAGGGAAAGGGTTAACTTTTCCCACATACAGACACTTTCTCATTCAGACGCATCTGCAGCAGACAACTTTTGAAAACATTGTGGCAAATTGAGAAATTGCTCATAATGAGCATTTTCACTATTTGCCTCATTGTTTTCAACTCTGTTTAACCCTTTACCTCATATAGATGCTTTCTGACGCCTCTGCAGCAGACAGCATTTTGAAAACATAGTGACAAAAGAAGAAATTGCTCAAAACAAGCAATTTCTCCTTTTGACACAAGGTTTTCCACTATTTGTCATAGGTTATCCATTCAATTAGAGATTTTCTTTGTTTTGACAAAATATGATCAAAGTCGTCTGCTGCAGAATTGTCGTATGACGGAAAGGGTTAATAATAAAACTCTCTTTTATAGAGATATTTCATATTTTTGTCAATATGTTTTCAAAGTCGTCTGCTGCAGGTTAGTTGTGTGCGGGAGAAAGGGTTATATCAAACAACCCTGGGTGCCAAACCAGTACTAAAACTAGGATATAATTGATCTTTATCCCAGTGCACCGCAACATGATCGCCTAGGCTAACATGCAGTTTTATGGTCAAATTATGATTTATGAATACAAAATGAAAGCTCGGTTAGGGCTCATGAGTCAGGTAAAAAAAAAAAGTACAACGGTGGTTTGTTGAAACAATATTTAATTCACATGAGACAATATTAAAAACAGTGAACATTACTAATAAATATACAGGAAACTTTCGATTTATTTTCACACATGCACGAAACCTCCAGTAGGGGATCTATACCAGATCCTACATACAGCAAATCTGCTGCAGAAGACTTTGAAAATATTTTGGTAAAAAAATAGAACAAGAGGGCCATGATGGCCCTGGCTCGCTCACCTGATTTTTTTTTTTCAATTTAACTATATAAGCCCCGCCCCCTGGCGGCCATAGTTTCCGACCAATCAACTTGGCTTGAAGGAATCTGATAGAGGGTCACACTAGGAACATTTCTACAAAATTATTTAAAAATCAGCCTGACCCTTTCGGAGGAGAAGATTTTTTAAGTTTTCACTATAGCCATATAAGGCAAAATAGCCCTGCCCCCCTGGTGGCCATGTTTTTTTACCAATCAACATGGCTTGAAGGAATCTGAAAGTGGGTCACTTAAGGAACATTTCTACAAAATTATTTGAAAATTGGCCTGACACTTTCGGAGAAGAAGATTTTTTAAGTTTTCACTATAGCCATATAAGGCAAAATCTCCCCCCCCCCCCCCCCTGGCGGCCATGTTTTTCAACCAATTAACATGGCTTGAAGGAATCTGATAGAGGGTCATCCAAGGAACACTTCTACAAAATTATTTGAAAATCGGTCTGACACTTTCGGAGGAGAAGATTTTTTAAGTTTTCACTATAGCCATATAAGGCAAAATAGCCCCGCCCCCCCTGGCGGCCATGTTTTTTGACCAATCAACATGGCTTGAAGGAATCTGATAGAGGGTCATCCAAGGAACATTTCTACAAAATTATTTGAAAATCGGCCAGACACTTTCGGAGAAGAAGATTTTTTAAGTTTTCACTATAGCCATATAAGGCAAAATAGCCCCGCCCCCCCTGGCGGCCATGTTTTTTGACCAATCAACATGGCTTGAAGGAATCTTATAGAGGGTCATCCAAGGAACATTTCTACAAAATTATTTGAAAATCTGCCAACCAGTTTGGGAGAAGAAGAATTTTGAAGTTTTTTTCATTTCGTTGCCATGGAAACCAGAATTCTGCATGGATCCCAAAAATTTGAAGGAAATCTGATGAGGTCATTGAGAGGATGCTTTCTGTGAAGTTTCATCCCAATTGACCCACTGGTTACTGAGGAGAAGAAGTTGACGGACGACGGACGACGCACGACGGACGCCAGACAAAAGGCGATCACAATAACTCACCTTGAGCAAAGCTCAGGTGAGCTAAAAACTCTTTAAGTGAAGGTATTAATTAACCCATTCCCTCATATAGACGCTTTCTGACGCCTCTACAGCAGAAGGCTTTTTGAAAACATAGTGACAAAAGAAGAAATTGCACAAAACGTGCAATTTCTCCTTTTGCCACAATGTTTTCCACTTTTTGTTATCCATTCAATTATAGAGATTTTCTATTTTTTGACAAAATATGTTCAAAGTCGTCTGCTGCAGAATTGTCGTATGAGGGTAAGGGTTAAGCTTTCATCTTTTTTCACAATGTTTTCAAAAGTCATGCAGAGGCGTCAGAAAGAGTCTATATATTGGAAAGGGTAAATTACCTCTCAGCAAAACTACAGAAATCTTCTGAATTGAAGAAATGAAAACATTTTTGCAAAAGGAGAAATGGATCATTTTGAGCAATTCCGTTTTTTTCCCCGCAATGTTTTCAAAAGTCATCTGCAGCAGACAACTTTGATAATATTGTGGTAAAAATTGTGGAAACTCTCTATAAATGAAAGAATACTTATTAAATCAAGTTGAAAACATTGTGGCAAAAGGAGAAATTGTGAAAATGACATTTTAATAAATGTCAAAGAGCTCTTGTGGGTCATAAACTGACCCACTTAGTCAATAATAAAAAAGAACATTCACTTCCCATTCTAGGCAGACAGAGAAAAAACCGCCACCAGAAAGGGAAAATTATTCCGTATAAAAAAAGCAATGTAAATTTTACAGTATGAACAACATTAAATACCTTAGCAATTTCTCCTTTTGCAACAATGTTTTCAAAAGTCGTCTGCTGTCAAGGCATCAGAAATGGTCTACATAATTGATCAGGTTAACCCTTTCCCTCATATAGACGCTTTCTGACGCCTCAGTAGCAGACTGCTTTTTGAATACATCGTGACAAAAGAAGAAATTGCTCAAAACGTGCAATCTCTCCTTTTCCCACAATGTTTTCCACTTTTTGTCATAGGTTATCCATTCAATTATGGAGATTTTCTATGTTTTGACAAAATAAGTTCAAAGTCGTCTGCTGCAGAATTGTCGTATGAGGGAAAGGGTTAAGTAAAAGATGCTCATGACCATTGTAGCTCAAGATCCATCCACCCATCCACACAGTTTTATCTGGTTCTACACTGTTGCCAATTATCTAACGGTTTTTAACCCCCCTTATCCACATGCATTTACACTTTAACATTTTTGCGGCAGACAACATTATGGCCAGGGAGAAATTGCTAAAAATCATCTACTTTTTCAATATTTGCTAATTATGTATGTTACAATGTAAAAATAAATAAGTTTAAAAGATTAAAAGCATTCTGACAAACACTATACATTACATTACAATGAAATAACATGTTGGACCTTTATTTGCCTTTTAGGCTCAAATAAGTATGAACACTTTTCCACGTTCAAAAAAACTTGAGCAGACGACTTTGAAATCATCGGGGCAAAAATGTCATAAATGTCTAGAAAACTGAAATGTTAGCAAAATTATTGAACATAGTTAAAAAATTGTGACAAAGTTGGCTGCAGTAGATGCATCTGAGGGTGGAAAAGTGTTTCTGCTTAAATGAGTATAAACTTTTTTCTGCAGCAGTCACTATGAAAACATATAATACGAAAAATATCTGAAAGTAAAATTATTCAATAGGGAAGAAAACATATTGGCAATTGCTCATTCTCCTTTTGCCACAATGTTTTCAAAAGCCGTCTGCTGCAGAGGCATCAGAAAGCATCTAAATGTGGGAAAGGATGAAATACTTCTCAGCAAAACTATGGACATCCTCTGAATTAAAGAACTGACAACAAATTTTGAAGCACCAATTAGTTAACCCTTTCCCTCATATAGACGCTTTATGACGCCTCTGCAGCAGGCAACTTTTTGAAAACATTGTGACAAAAGAAGAAATTGCAATTTCTCCATTTGCCACAATGTTTACCACTTTTTGTCATAGGTAATCCATTCAATTATGGAGATTTTCCATGTTTTGACAAAATACGTTCAAAGTCGTCTGAGGGAAAGGGTGAACAGTTTTTAACTTTTCTTACCCACATGCAGATACGTTTTTGCAGCAGACAACATTATGACAAAGGGAGAAATTGCACAAAACCATCTCCTTTTTCTTTCAGCTAATTTATGTATGTAACAATGTAAAAATAAATAAGTTTTAACGATTCTGACGAACACTGTACATTTAATACGATCACATGTTGGACAGTTATCTGCCTTTTAGGCTCAAATGATAACCAACACTTTTCCACATTCAAAACAAATCAAGCAGACGATAGAAAAAACTATCGCAAAAATTATTATACAAGGTTGAAAACATTGTGATAAAAGTTGTCATCTGCAGATGAGTCTGAAAGTGGGAAAGGGTTACATCTCAATTGAGTATTAACCCTTTCCCTCATATAGACGCTTTCTTACGCCTCTGCATCAGAACATGCAATTTCTCCTTTTGCCACAATGTTTTCCACTTTTTGTCAGAGGTTATCCATTCAATTATCGAGATTTTCTATGTTTTGACAAAATATGTTTAAAGTCGTCTGCTGCAGAATTGTCGTATGAGGAAAAGGGTTAACCTTTTTCCACATACTAAATTATCTGCAGAAGACACTTTTAAATCAGCTTGGCAAAAATATTGCATAAATATATAACAGTTAAAAACATTGTGACAAAGGAAGAAATTGCATATTATGAGCAAGTTATTGTTTTGTCACAATGTTTTTTTTTAAAAGTAATCCGATGCGTCAAAATTATCCCGAACGAACACGGTCCAGAAGCACAACATGCAACTTATTTTATAAAGTCTTTTGTATGACCAAAGCTGGGATCAAAACCCCGGTCTCCCGCTCACAAGGTTGACGCTATTATCACTGTACCACTTAGTTGGGAACCGTCTATTGACCAGTGTTGTAATGTACATACATGTGCTTTGTCAAATTTCCTTTCAGGGTAAACAGTTTACCGCACTGATTGCAGGCATATGGCTTTTCACCAGTGTGTATTCTGTAATGGCGCCTGCAGTCATTTTTCTTCTTGAAAGATTTTCCACAGAAGCATGTGTACAATCGACCCCCATTCTCGTCCAATACAAGTTGAAAATGTTCAGGACTGCTGCCATCTTCTTGTAGTAGGGAATATGACAAACCTTTGTCTCCATAAAAGCCTGAAATAGAAAGTCAAAAATGTTAACTAATACAAAGGTTATCTAAACTAAGCATCAAACTAAAGGTTTAAAAATATAAAGGAGTTAGTTTCGTTATAACTGTTTATGTTTTATGCCCTTTTCAACCATATTTCAGCTATATCACAGCCATGATCCCAGGGTGAAAAAACAGTTCTAAAGCTTTAAATGTGTATATTGTATTTGTCTTTACGCCACTTTCACGCAACAGCTTACACTGTCACAAGAAAAGATTTGGTCACACACCTTATACAAACATTAGAGAAATAAAAAAAATAAGGTATGAAACCAATATCACCCCTACTGCCGGAGCTCAGGAGTTGCATTGACTCCAATCCTTCAGACCCATTTAGCCGGCTCTTACGGTTCAAGTAAGGATCAGACTGTGGCTGCCATTCTTACAGTGTCCCCCAGCCCAGCCACAGGGACAGTTCTAAATCTAGGAAATGTACTTTGTCCCTAGGCACATCATTCTGAGTACCCGAAACGAGGTCGAACCCGCGACACCCTGTCCCGAAGCCATCACAACACTACTTGGTCACTGTAGATCCCTGCATACAAAGAAGCAGATTCGCTCATAGAAGTGAAAACAAAATCTGAAGAATAATTCACAAATCTTTTATTGACAAGGATTAAGCATTTTATAATAAACATTAACAACGAGTGAACAAGAAACTTTAATAACTTAAATGATATACTAACAAATGAACATGAAGCTTTCAACTTCTTTGAAATTAACTGATATACTAACAAATGAACAAGAAACTTTCGACTTCTTTGAAATTAACTGATATACTAACAAATGAACAAGAAACTTTCAACTTCTTTGAAAGTTACTGATATACTAACAAATAAACAAGAAACTGAGAACTTCTTTGAAATTAATTGATATACTAACAAAAAAATAAAAGAAACTTTCAACTTCTTTGAAACTAACTGATATACTAACAAATAAACAAGAAGCTTTCAACTTCTTTGAAATTAACTGGTATCATACTAACAAATGACGAAACTTTCAACATCTTTGAAAGTTACTGATATACTAACAAATAAGCAAGAAATTTTCAACTTCTTTGAGTTTCTAACTCTTTCACTTATAAAGATGCTTTCTGACGTGTCTGCAGCAGATAACTTTTTGAAGAGCAAATTCTCCTTTTGCGACAATATTTTCAACTCTCTTCAATATTATGTTTTCATTTATTGAGATTTTCGATAGTTTTGCCCAAATGTTTACAAAGTCATCTGCTGCAGAATTTCTATATGTGGGACAATTTTTACCCTTTCTCTCATATGATAATTCTGCAGCAGATGACTTTGAACATATTTTGTCAAAAAATGAAAAATCTTTATATTTGATTGGATAACCTATGACTAAAAGTGGCCAACATTGTGGCAAAAGGAGAAATTGCTTGTTTTGAGAAATTTCTTCTTTAGTCGCTGTGTTTTCAAAAAGCTGCCTGCTGCAGAGGCGTCAGAAAGCCTCTAACACATTGTAGATCCAAGACCAACAAATGCATCTGTGCAGTTTGATCCGATTCTGTACTTATAACCAATAAATTACAGTAGTATAATAGCTCTTTCCCTCATATAGACGCCTTTTGACGCCTCTTCAGAAGACCACTTTTGAAAACACTGACAAAAGGAGAAATTGCTCAAAACAAGCAAATTCTTATTCTGCCAATGTTTTCAACTTTAATTAATTATTTAACTTTTATTTATCAAGATTTTTCACATTTTTGCAAATACTCATTCCAAGTTGTCTGCAGAAGAATTGTTGTATGTGGAAAAAGGATAAGGAAAGGATTAACCCTTTCCCTCATATAGACGCTTTCTGACGCCTCTGCAGCAGACAGCTTTTTGAAAACATAGTGACAAAAGAAGAAATTGTTCAAAACGAGCAATTTCTCCTTTTGCCACAATGTTTTCCTCTTTTAGTCATAGGTTATCCATTCAATTATCGAGATTTTCCATTTTTTGACAAAATATGTTCAAAGTCGTCTGCTGCAGAATTGTCGCATGAAGGAAAGGGTTAAAAGGTTTCTATCAAATATCGTTAAAAAGAACTTATAATAGTGACACAGGCAAAGGATTAACCCGATACCGACAATGTTTATCCCCTTTCAATCACACAACTTTCGAAAACATGGTAGAAGGAGCAGAAATTGTCAGGTTTGATTAATTTATCCTTAGAACTACAACAATGTTTTCAAACTTCATATCAAATTATACATCCAGTTTTCCTAGAATTACAATTATCCACAAGATTCTCTAAAAGGATCATCCGCAAATATCAAATAAGGTAAATGAATATGACAAAATTCTGAAAAATCTCCATAAAAGATAGCCTAATTGTTAAATAAAGTTGAAAACATTATGGCCAAAAGTGAAATTGCTCAACATGAGAAATTACACCTTTGGCCACAATGTTTTCAAAAGTTGTCTGCTGCTATTGCGCCTGCAGTCGGGAAAGCAATTTCTACTAATGATGCTTTTTAATATGGCACATCAAGCCGCCTTTTACAGCATAAGTTTTCCCACACCATGCACATTTGAAAGGCTTCTCACCAGTATGTAATCTACAATGTCTTACACCACACACTCTTATAGTAAACTCCTTTAAACATAGCAGACATCTAAAGCCATTGTATGGTTTATTGTATCCGTCCTGAACGGTAAAGGTTTCAACCAAGGACTCTGCAGCAGAGGGTCCAGGAGCATTTGTTGGATTTCCTTCTTCTTGGATGTTTTGTTTTGGAGATTTATGGGGTAAAAATTCTGAAAGACAAAGGGAAAAATACTAATGTCCTTTGTGAAAGTCTTATGACAATATTTAACCCTTTCCCACATACAACAAATCTGCAGCAGACGCCTTTGAAAGCAGAGTGACAAAAACCTGAAAAATCTCCATAAAAGATATCTTAATTGTTAAATAAAGTTGAGAACATTGAGGCCAAAAGAAAAATTGCTCATCATCAGCAATTTCACCTGTGGTCACAATGTTTTCAAAAGTCGTCAACTGCTATTGCGTCTGCAGGTGGGAAAGCACTTTCTACTAATGATGCTCTTTAATATGGACCGTCAAGCCGCCTTTCACAGCAAAAGTTTTTCCACACTGTGCACATTTGAAAGGCTTTTCACCAATATACATGTAATCTACAATGTTTTTCACAAATTTCTCTGATAGTAAACTCCATTAAACATAGCATACATCTAAAGCAAATGGATGGTTCATCATATTTGTCCAGAAAGGTAAAGGTTTGAACCAAGGACTCCATGGCAGAGGGTCCAGGAGCATTTCCTTCTTCTTGGTCATTATGTCTTGGAGATTTATGGGGTAAGGAATCTGAAAGACAAAGGGAAAACTACTGATCTAATTTGTAATGACATTCTTTCATTATAGAGATTTTTCATAGATAGTTTCTAGAAGTTGTCTGATGCAGGTTTGTAGTAAGTGGAAAAAGTTTACAGATGACATTAATGCAGCAGACAACATTTGAAAGCATTGTTGGAAAATGAGTTCATGTAATCACTAATTTCTGATCCCCGGATGACAAAACCAGTAAGACCAGGAACTGAACCTTGCTAAAAGTCAAAGGCACTCCAGCATGGCAGATACAAGCAGGTATCAAACCATGGATAGTCTGCACAGGGCTTGATCAGTAGGAGTAAACCGGTCTTTTCCCATTAAAACATCTCTCTTATGACTCAACCAAACCCTATGTTATGAGTACTCAAAAGAAACGTCTCACCAAACCAACAACATAAGAGTTTAAGTTCCAAATAAGGATTTTAGAACCTGAAATACGCCCCTTTCTCTGTATTTAACCCTTTCCCTCATATAGACGCTTTCTGACACCTCTGCAGCAGACAGCTTTTCGAAAACATAGTGACAAAAGAAGAAATTGCTCAAAACGAGCAATTTCTCCTTTTGCCACAATGCTTTCCACTTTTAGTGTGTCGCATTGACTTTTGTCCATCGTCGGAAAGAAAGTTGGCAGAGCCGGGATTCGAACTCACAACCCCTGGATTGACAGCCCGCGTCACTACCGACTGAGCTACCAGGGCTTGGCTGTCGTATGAGGGAAAGGATTAAGTAAATGACTAAGTTGACATGAATAGTTACCTTCCTGATAAACAATATCTGTAAAGAAATGAAATATTTTGGCATTTTTATTTGAGAAACAAGAATGATGAAATATGCTTTTAAGCCAAGAAAGGTTGATGGAATTGAACCCTGGTATTGCATTGTATTTAAAGAGGTTGGAGGCCTAAACTCAATAAAATATTTAAATTTTAGTTATTTAACCCTTTCCCACCTGCAGACACATTTTGACGCAATAGCAGCAGACGACTTTTGAAAACATTGTGGCCAAAGGTGAAATTATTCATGATGAGCAATTTCTCCTATGGCCACAATGTTTTCAAGCTTATTTAACAATAAAGCTCAGGTTTTTGTCTCTATGTTTTCAAAGTCGTCTGCTGCAGATTTGTTGTTTGTGTGAAACTGAGAGGGATTATAACCTTTTCCAACATGTAGACATCTTTGCAGCTGACAACTTAAGTCATTGAAATATCTGCATCAATTGCTATAATAAAAACTTGTAAACACCAAACAATTCATGGGAATTCCTAAGTAAAATGGCAATAACTCTTTTGATAATGTAGGTATTATACTCCGGACAAGAAATTGATAATGCACGGCAAAAGGGTGATCACAGAGCACACACTATTCTATGAATAGTCATGCTAATAAAAGGAAACCGTGAAATGACAGAACAAAATAACATTCTGACGGTAGTTGGCAACACAAGAAGCCACTCTTAATGATGGCAGAGGGCATACCGAGGGCTGGGCGTGAAACGGTTGCAACTAAAAATCTATTTTGAAAACCCTGGATAAGGGGCAATTTTGACTACTTTGTAAACAATGCAAATTTAAATGCCATTGCTCCTAAATTTCCATTGTTTACCACGAAAAATGATTTAACGCTTTTAAATTTTTTATGGCGAGGTGATTAACCTTGATAAAAAAAATACCAATTTTAGTTGCAACCGTTTCACACCAAGCCCTCGATACAATAGCAATAAATGAGCATCACGAGCCATTTGTACCTTTTTTCTCAATGCTTTCCAAATTGTTTCTCGATTCTTGTCCTATTTTACTTGATATTGTTGTTGTTTTTTTCTTCAGAATGTTTAAAAGCTTCGGCCAAAGTATAGAAACAAAGAGTGTTTGTTGTTATAAAATTATATACATGATCAAGTTGTAAAGAATTGGGTTAGAAACTTTTTAAGCTGGAATACATTAAACAAAATCAAAACACAAGACATGAATTTTATTATACAAAGTATTTACAAAAAAATGACAGTTCCATTTGAGTGTTAATGTCTGTGAATATAAACATACATTTGTTATCATTTCATCACAAGCACAGACAATTTTAACTCTTCAGCAGATGACATTTGAAAATGTAATGGCAAAAGCAGAAAGTGCTCATAATGAAGATCCGATGTTTTCAAATATTCCATCATTTATAGATTATCCAAAGTATTGTTTTGATTGATTGTTTGGGGTTTTACGCCGTTTTCAACAATGTTTCAGTCATATCACGGCGGCCAATTCACCTACTCGTGTTAACTGGCTTCTCACACTAGTACTTCACACAACATTCTTTCCAAGCAACTGGATGCTTTTCCACATAGACTATAGGCCCATTGGTGGATGACAAATGACACTTGTCACAGTGACTATTGTCAAATGTCGGAAAGAATGTTGGCCTAGCTGGGGTTCAAACTCACAACCCCTGGATTGACAGCCCGCATTGCTACCAACTGAGCTACTGGGGCTCGGTTAAAAAAAAAGACAAATCAACACATGAATTTTATATACAAAACAATTACAAGACACATTCCCACTTTTTGAAAACATTGTGGCAAACAGAGCAATTGCTCAACATAAGCAATTTCTCCTTTTGCCACATCTTTTCAAACTTGACTGCTGCAGCTGTATCCATTACTATCTATTAATAATTTCCGATATTCAGGCGCCTTCTGATGCATCTGCAGCAGGCAACTTTTGAAAACATTATGGCAAAAGGAGAAATTGCTCAATATGAGCAATTTCTCATTTTGTCACAATGTTTTCCCACTCCATTCAATATGTATACATATACATTCATTTTTATCATATTTATGCCACAATCTTTTCAAAGTCTGCTGCCAATTTGTTGTACGTGGCATATGACCGTCAAGTTCAATCTGCATCATACCTGTGTACTATCTAGTCCTGTACCCATACTGGTGGTGGCCAAAAAAACCAGACAATACACCAGTAATACTTTTGACGGTAGCTAGTTCACCATACCCACTTGTTTCATGGCTTACTTGCACCAATACTCCACAGTTCATTCCTCATCCGCATCGATGGAATAGTGGTTGAATGTCCGCCTCGGGTGTAGAAGGTTACAGGTTTGATCCCTTGGCAAGGTCATTCAAAAGACTTTAAAAAGTAGTAGTGATGGCTGCCCTCCTTGGTGCTCAGGGTTGCCAGGTTAGCATAATCACTGACTGGCTTGTGTCAGGATAACTGGACCAGTAGTACAAGGGACTTACCCAGGAAACACCGTGATATAAAATTGTTGAAAGTGACGTAAAACACCAAACAATCAATCAATCAACAGAACATTCTTCCTAGTCAAAAAGTTACCTTCCCACAAAATCCACAAAAATATGAGGTTACTAGAACATATCTGATTTAAAGTGAACAATAGCATGTCCTTTGAGATGTGCTTTCAATCGGAAACGTTTTCCACATGTCGGACATTCGTAAGGTTTTTCGCCAGTGTGAACTCTTAGATGACGGTCATACTCCGATTTATATGTCATTTGTCGTGGACAAAAGGGACACAGGAGCATCTTTCCTGTACGCATCGCATTTGGAGAGTCGGCGTTTTGTGACACCACATCAGTAACTGTTATGTCAAGCAAGTCTGAAATATAAATGAAAAAAATATACGATTGAATTAAACTGTAATTTAAAAGGGAAATGCATTTCAACACTTACACAACTAAAGTCTCAGGATTACCGTTCAATTAACGATCTTCTACCTGCAGAGGTTTATACATCAAACGTATTATGACATATATATGACAGATAACTTTAGAAAACACTGTGTCCAAAGAGGAAATTGCTTATAATGAGCAAGTTATTTCTTCTGTTGTCACAATGTTTTCAACTACATGTATATTCAATAATAATATTTTTTTTAAAAAGAGACTTTCCATAATTATTTTTGCCAACATGCAGTCTACTGCAGATTTGTTATATTCCGGGAAGGAAAATCTGCAGCACACAACATCTAGGCAAAAACTCGGTGAATGATATACAATTATTGAATTAGGTTGAAAACCTTGTGGCAATAGGAGAAATTGTTCATCATGAACAATTTCTCCCTTTGCCATAAAGTTTTCAAAAGTCGTCTTCTCCAGTGGTGTCAGAAAGCGTCTATATGTGGGAAAAGCAAACATCAAATGTTGTTTGGTCTAAGTCAATGTCATCAGTAAGATAGTGATAATATGAAATATGACGTCATTTGTGTGTCACATGGTTAACACTTTCCCTCATACGACAATTCTGCAGCAGACGACTAAGAACATATTTTGTCAAAAAATGGAAAATCACTATAATTGAATGGATAACCTATGACGAAAAGTGGAAAACATTGTGGCAAAAGGAGAAATTGCTTGGTTTGAGCAATTACTTCTTTTGTCACTATTCTTTTCAAAAAAACGTCTGCTGCAGAGGCGTCAGAAAGCGTCTATATGAGGACAAGGTTTAACACTTTCCCTCAAACATATGCTTTCTGAAGCCTCTAGAGCCGAAGCCTTTTGAGAACATTGTGACAAAAGGAGAAATTGCGCAAAATGAGCATTTTCTCCTTTTGCCGAAATGTTTTCAAATCTATTTAATAATTGAATTCTCATTTATGGAAATATTTCAGTTTTTTACCAATATTTGTTGTATGTGTATGTATGTAACAACATAATTGATCATGATCATCTCCCTTTTTGTGTGTCATGTTTGACTAATGAATATTAGAATGATATCTCGATAAATGTTCAAAAGTCACTCTGCTGTATATGTGATTAAAGTTGTTTGTTTATGAAAAAAAAGTTTGAAACATTAACCCTTTCCCACTGTAAAAATTCTCCATAAATGAGGGACAACATTATGAGCAATTCATCCTTTTGTCACGGTGTTTTCACAAGGCGTCTGCAGCTGTTGCATCTGTAAGTTTGAAAGTGTTAATCAGATAAGACATTTTAAACCTTTCCCAATCCTTAGCCATTTCTCTTTTTGCCAAAATGCTTTCAACTCTAATCAATTCTTATACTGTCTTTTAGAGATATTTGATATTTCTGCAAAGATGGTTTTTATAGGCATCTGCCTAAGATTTGCTATATGTGGGGGAAAGTGTTAAGTCATCAGCTTAAAAATTTTGACCCTTTTGTAAACAATGCAAATTTAAGATGCCATTGCTCAGAACGAGCAATGGCACATAAATTTCCATTGTTTACCAAGAAAAATTATTTAACGCTTATAAAGACTTTATGGCGAAGTGATTAACCTTGGTAAAAAAAATACCAATTTTAGAATAAATTAATGTCAAATCAAAGTAGAAAACATTGCTTTCATTTTGGCTATTTCTACTTTTGTTAAACTGTTCCTCTATTGAATAATTCCCACCTGCAGACGCAATCCGACGCATTTTAAGCAGCCGACTTTTGAAAACATTGTGGCAAAAGGAGAAATTGCTGACATGATGAGCAATTTCCCCTTTTGCCACAATGTTTTCAACTCTATTTAATGATTTTACTTTCATTTATGGAGATATTTCACATTTTTGCCAATATGTTTTCAAAGTCGTCTGCTGCAGATTTGTTGTATGTGTGAAAGGGTTTAAGAAATAATCCCATTTTTGCTGAGATCATTCCAAAGTAGTCAGCTTCAGATTTGTTGCCACAATGTTTCAACTCTATCCATTCACTTATAGAGGTTTTCAATATTTTTGCCTTAGTGTTTTCATTCGTCTGCTGAAGAATTATTGTATGTGGGAAAGGGCAAACAGTTTATTACTGGAGCTTGATCTTTGTGTTAACCCTTTCCCTCATACGACAATTCTGCAGCAGACGACTTTAAACGTATTTTGTCAAAACATAGAAAATCTCCATAATTGAATTGATTATATAACCTATGACAAAAAGTGGAAAACATTGTGGCAAAAGGAGAAATTGCACGTTTTGTGCAATTTCTTCTTTTGTCACTATGTTTTCAAAAAGCCGTCTGCTGCAGAGGCGTCAGAAAGCGTCTATATGAGGGAAAGGGTTAAGATGCATAATATCATGTCACAGATGTACTTTCATACTATAATGCTTCAGATCATCTAAATAAGAGGATTTTTTAAGTAATATCCCGGCTGTAGCTTTTCCGGGGACTCATAACAGAAAATACAAAAATACACGGAAAATACACGGAAACCATGGAAAAACCATGGAAAAAACCAAGGAATTTAATGTTAAAATGCGGAAATGCTGGAAATGTGTCCGAATACTCCGGGGTCCCGGAACCATTCCAACATGTCCATGGAACCGTTCCGGGGTGTCCATGGAACTTTTCCGGGGTTTCCATGAAACTTTTCCGGGTTGTCCATGGAATTTCCGGGTTTTCCACATAAATGTCCTGGAATTTCCATGGAAAGTGTCAGATTATCCCTGGAAAGTTGTCCGAATACTCCGGGGATTTTCCATGGAATTTGGTAAGTCTCCCCGGAAAAGCTACAGCCGGGGTATGTAGGTGGTTGACAGTATGAATTTGGAATAAGATATATCTTTCAACAATTGTTATATTCACACTCTCCTGACACTGCTTTAAGTTAAAGGTTAAATTTTCTTTATTTGGTATAAGCAATTTTAAAAAGTTATTTCGGATTATTATTTGATGTTCACATATAAATTTGTTTATGTAAATGTACAAATGTATTAAATGTCGAGATACATGTATTTGTATTAGTCAAATACTATCTATCTATCTATCTATCATATATTTTTCTCCATTTGTTTCATGAAATATATATCTATGGCGAGATGTAATATGATACACATTCAAATCTGAAGTAACTAGAACTATCACTGAAGATGATAAATACCCCCTACACGGCACCTTGACTTACACCATAACTTAATAAGTAAAAGGGCCATAACTCTGTAAAATAACATGCAATTGTAACCCATTTAGGATATGTACATCTCCTCTTGGTATAGAAGCTTCATGTAAATTTTTATTGAATTCCACCCGGACAATATATGGCTTCCGACAGACAGACAGACAGCCCGACACAATGACTCCTATATACCCCCTCTTCTTCGAAGGGGGTATAATAATGGACATCTTTTCACAAAGGCCAGAATCAGGTCAAAATTGTCAAGCAATACCTGATACTCTGAAGTAACTCTTGTATAGGAGAGATGCACAGAACGAGATGTTACTAAAAATTGATCACTGATAAGGACTGACCATCATAAGCCAATCATTCAGGCAACTTGCACAACAAATTCCTCATCTTATATATATGCAAATTATGCTAAAATAAACAAGGGTTCTATAATGTTGTTTAAAATAAAATAGTAGAGAGCAATTTTGAGTTGAAAACAGTGTAGCAAAAGGAAGAATTACTCATCATGAGCTATTTCATCTCTTACAACAATGTGATTTCCAAAATTGTCTGTTACAGATGCCTTTGTGTGAGCAATTCTCTTGATATTATTAAGAAAACAAAAACAAAAGAAAGGAGCTTTTTTGTTTTAGAATAATTTATTTACAATTACAAAAACATAGGTTTCATTGACAAAATAATTTAACTCTTAGCACGCTAGCAACGGATTTCGTCAACTGTTGATGACCTTTGCAAACAGTTTGGATCCAGATCACGCCCCACAAAACATAGGGCCTGCGAGGCCTGATCTGAGATCCAAACTATTTGACACTCCGTCTCTGTCCGTCTCAGATCCTATTACCGGTACAACAAAAGTTTGGAAGCAGAATTTTTTTTTTTCAAAAGTATTACAGACCACAAAACAACTTAGCATGCAAAGAGTTAAAGAGATACAAAATAATGCACATCAACTTGGTTGGAACATGATTTTTTGATTGTTTGGTGTTTTACGTCGCTTTAAACACATTTTTCAGCTACATATCATGATACAACTACATGGAATACAACAAAAACTGTACAATATATACCGTAACACATACAGTTATACGAGGCTGTCCATCGGAAAAGGTACAAGTTGTCATTTGAGAGCAGTGTAGAACCAGATCAGCATGTGCACAATCTGATCAAGATCTACAATTTTTCAAATATTACTTATACCAGCTTATTAGAATGTTCTGTCAGCTTGTGTAGATTCTGAAAAGTCTGAGCAGAAGGACAAGCTGATCTGAACATACACTGTTCAGAAATGACAATGTGTAACTTGTCATACGTACCGGCTCAAATGGTAAAGCAACATGAAAATATTGGCATATAAATTGGAAAAAAAAAATACTGACATGCTGCAAAGCTCTAGAAAAGGGTTGTATATCACTTGCTTAAATCTTTATTTGATCTTCAAACCCTATATTGAGGGTGCTCAAAAGAATCGTCTCAGTCAGACGATTCTTCTTGTACCCACAGCATAGGGTTTAAATAAATCATAAGTGAGATATTCTTGGGCAAAGCCCCATCTACTCCTCGTTAGCTAGACTGCTGGTGTACCCTTTGATACTATATACAGGCTTACATAATGATAAACCAACATGAAATTATTGGCAAGTCTCACAAATTGGAAAAAAAAAATCAATATACAGTCCGACCTGTGTTTAAAGACCACCCATGGGAAGTGAACAATCTGGTCTTTGTTAACAAAAGGGTCTTTAATTGCAGGGTCATTTAGGCAGAAAAGGGGTAATTGAGAAATTAAGTGTGGTTGCTAAAGACGGGGACTTGCTTACAAAAGTGGTCTTTAAGCACAGGTTTGAATGTAACTGCAAGTTTAGTATTATCTTATATCTAACATGAAAATATACAACATTAAATGGATATTCCTACATAGCAATGGGCAATACACAGCTGCTAGTTCTGCATGCTCATCCCTTTCCCACATACAGACGGGTCAGCAAAAGACCATTTTTGAAATTAAGTATTGCAAAATGTGAAATTGCTCCTTTTACCACTACATCTTAACTCAAATCAATCTTTATTTAGATTTTCTTAATATGATTTTCCCTCAATGTTTTCAAAGGCACCTGCTGCAGAATTGTGTTTTTATTGTAAAGGGTTAACCCTTTCAATACTGAACTTTTAAAATGAATTTGTCCAGACTTGCATTTGGAAGAGTCCATAGCAAATTATAGGAATATCAACAGTTAAATTGAGAAGCAATTTCTCACATACAACAATTCTGCAGTACTTGTCCAATACTTTAATATCCAGAGAATTTCCAAATCTTTACTTTATTCGAGGTGGTCTTCTTTATAGAGTTTTTGTATGTTGGAAAGGGTAAACAAAAAAATTCTCTGTACGATCTGATTTGATGCTAAAAATATACAACATATCTGTTTGAGGACAGAGAATATTCTTTGGATTCTTAACCCTTTCCCTCATATAATGGCTTTGTGACTACTCCGCAGCAGACAGCTTTGTGAAAACATGGCGACAAAAGAAGAAATTGCTCAAAACAAGTATTACACATTCATTTAAAGGGTATGTTATCAAAGTTGTCTGCTGCAGATTTGTTGTATGTGGGAAAGGGTTTTAGTTTAAACTTATTTATTTTACATCGATTGAGTGAGAAACAAACTTTCAGCTTATATTAATCACACTCGATGACCGCTTCCTAGAGACTTAACCATTTTGTGTGGAAAAATCCCAAAGTCAGAACCGGCTCATCACGGGAATCAAACTCTTTGGTATGAGAGGCTGACATTCTACCTCTGCCCCACTGCCTTCCAGACAGTGTTAACAGAACAATTCTAAGGAAAGCTTTAGATAAGCTGCTATTTCTGTTCAAAATTCCTTATTTAGCCCTCGAAACCCTTTTTGGTACTCAAAATAATGGTCACACAAAACTGTTAATGACTCCTAAACCCAATCCCATATACAACAAATTTGCAAACGACGTTTTTGAAAACATCTAGGCAAAAACATGTAAAATCTCTACAACTGAAAGAACAAGTTTGAATAAAGTTGAAAACATTGTGGCAAAGTGAGTAATTACCAGTTTTTGAGCAATTTCACCTTTTGTCAAAAATGTGTTATATAAGTGGTCTGCTGCAGATGCGTCATAAAGCGTCTGTTTGTGATAAAGGGCTAACTAGGACCCCCTGTATTCCTATATAGTTGCGAAGAGTTCCGGGTGCACAACCAGGTGCTTGGTAAGATTACTGTTTTGTGCAAATGCTTTCCCACAGACTTTACATTTGAAGGGTCGTTCACCGGTATGCACCCTCTTGTGTATGACGTAATTAGCGTGAGACGTGAACACTTTGTAGCATATCTCACACACATGAGCCTGTCTTCCAGGTCTGCCCTTACTCTTTGACCATCCCGCTCCTTGTACATCTGGAACAAAAAAATTACATTTTTCTTTTTAAAAGTTTTAAAACTAATCTACAGTGCTAAAGACCACCTTGGAATAGCAATCCCCTGTCTATAGCAACCATACTTATGGTTTCCCACATAATCTTTTTTCTGTATAAATGACCCTGCAATTAAAGACCACCTGTGATGAAAGACCATATTGTTCACTTGTGATGGGTGGTCTTTAACCCTTTCCCTCATACGACAATTCTGCAGCAGACGACTCAAAACATAGAAAATCTCAATAATTGAATGGATAACCTATGACGAAAAGTGTAAAATATTGTGGCAAAAGGAGAAATTGCACGTTTTGTGCAATTTCTCCTTTTGTCACTATGTTTTCAAAAAGCCGTCTGCTGCAGAGGCGTCCGAAAGCGTTTATATGAGGGAAAGGGTTAAACACAGGTTTGGATCTATTTATGTTTAACAAGCTATCATTACTAAGGTCCTTTGACTTGGGGGACAGGTATTTTTTTATAGCAACAACTGTTGTTGCTTAACCAAGAAGGTTTCTTCCGAAGCACAAATACAGTGTACTCGCGATATCTCGATACATCATTTCACTAGAACCAATTCCTTGAACTGATTTTTTTTTTTTTAAACAGAACTGCTGCTGTGCTGTTTTCTAAATATGATATTATCACTGGCTTGCTTTTTATGCATAGATGCATTAAGGAGCTGAACATACATAAATCAAGGGATCACTCAAACACATCGATAACAAGAAGTAATTTATGCGTCTCTCTTGACCGAGTTATATATAGTCCGCTGTAACATCATTATGGGTCCCGTTTTAGGTGAAAAGCTCCGGATGTACAACCAGGTGTTTCGTCAGATTACTATTTTGTGCGAAGGCCCGCCCACACACGGGGCATTTGAAGGGTCTTTCACCAGTATGTACTCTCATGTGTACAATGTAATGGGAACGGCGATTCGATGCCTTGTTGCATATTTCACAAACATAAATCCTTTGTCCCGACTTGTCTTTAGTCTTGTCCTTGCTCTCTTGTGCGTCTGGAATGAAAACAAATCATTTGTAAGTTTTGATCACTTATAGCTAAAAGAACATTTTAACTAGTTACTATGATGAATCACTGGAATGTCAACACAAATAATATAAGATCACTTGTTAGTCTTGATTTATTTTCGCACACAGAATATTTATCTACCAATAGTCATGTAGTACCACTGGAAATGTTCAGCTTTCTAAAACTAATTTGTTTTTTATTTCAGTATATATATACCGTTACAGGAAATGAGCCTATGTGAACAATTCCGGATGTACAACCATATGTTTCTTTAGGTTACTATTTTGTGTAAAGCCACGCCCACACACACAGCATTTGTAAGGTCTTTCTCCAGTATGTATTCTCTTGTGTACAATGTAGTGAGAATGGCTTCTGAATGCTTTGTGGCATATTTCACAAACATGTAACCTTTGTGCCGGTCTGTCTTTAGCCTTGAACCTGTCTCCTTGCATATCTGGAACAAAAGAAAAGCAAAATTAGTTGGAAATCCTTATTGCTTTCAGTGCGAATTACATATAAACCTTTCCAAGACCCATTTCAACTCATCAGCAGAAGATTACTTTCTTGGTCTTCATGTTTTCAATTCAATTCAATAATTATACTTTCATTAACCCTTTCTCTCATATAGTCGCTTTCTGACGCCTCTGCAGCAGACGTTTTTTTTTAAAAACATAGCGAAAAAGTTTCTCCTTTTACCACAATGTTTTCCACTTTTAGTCATAGGTTATCCATTCAATTAAAGAGATTTTCCATATTTTGACAAAACATTTTCAAAGTCGTCTGCTGCAGAATTGTCGTATGAGGGAGAGGGTTAATAAAGATTTTCCTTATGTTTGAAGAGCCGTTTTTTAAGTTGCCTTCTACAGAGTAATTGTATGTGGGAAAGTGTTAACTATTTACGTAAAAGCACAGGAACTACTTTGCCAATTAAGCACATAATTATAACAAACAAATCATTCTTTTATAAAAGAAAAAAATACATTTTGTATACATACACATATTCTATGATCAGTTATCACATTGGGCATCTGTTCGCTCGAAGGGACCGGTTTATTTGGCTTCTTCCGGGTAATGTTTACTTCCAATTTTGTTCTGACATTTTCAAAACAAGCAATTACTAACATTTACCCTTTCCCACATATAGACGTTTCCCGAAGCCTCTGCAGCAGACCATTTTGGAAATCATTGTGACAAAAGGAGAAATTGCTCATAATGAGCAATTTCTCCATTTGACACAATGATTTCAACTCAACTCAATTCAATAATAATAATACTATCATTTATAGAGATTGTCTATATCAAGTCCGCGATATAGACAAAGTCGTCTGCTGCAGATTTGTTGGAAAGCGTTAAATCAGGTCAACGGCTAAAGGGTAGACACTGTACAATTATTAGTAGCGAAATCATTATCAGGGGCACAAGGTTGCAAATAAGCAAAATGATGATAAATTCAAAAGTATTTTATTAGAAACATATTAATAGTTGACGACTTTCAAAACAAGAGGCCCATGAGGGCCTATGCTCTACTGGCATTGATCTGGCTTGTTTCAAAAGGAACCAATATGTCATCAATATTCAAATACCATCTAAGTTTGGTGAAGATCAGATAATAAATGGAAGCTCTATTGTGTTCACAAGCTGTATTATAGCAATTTTGACAATTTCAAGGGCCATAATCCAGCCATGCATGGGTAGATCTGGCCACTTTTTAGAAATGAACCAAACTCTCATGGATATCTAACTACTGTATAAGTTTGATTGAGATACAATGTACAATCAAAAATAAGGACTGTATCATGTTAACAAGCCCTATTATAGCAATTTTGACAATTTCAAGGGCCATAATTCAGTCATGCATGGGGCGGATCTGGCTTGTTTTCGAAAGGAATCAAGCTCTCATGGATATCTAACTACTGTATAAGTTTAGTTGAGATACAATAAAAAATAAAGACTATCGTGTTAACAAGCTCTATTATAGCAATTTTGACCATTTCAAGGGCCATAATCCAGTCATGCATGGGCAGATCTGGCTGGTTTTCGAGGGGAACTAAGCTCTCACGGATATCTAACTACTGTATAAGTTTGGTTGAGATACAATCAAAAGTGAAGACTGTATCGTGTTAACAAGCTCTTTTATAGCAATTTTGACAATTTCAAGGGCCATAATCCAGTCATGCATGGGCGGATCTGGCTAGTTTTCGAAAGGAACCGAGCTCTCATGGATATCTAACTACTGTATAAGTTTGGATGAGATACAATCAAAAGTGAAGACTATCGTGTTAACAAGAAATTGTTTACGGACCGACGCACGCACGCACGGACAAATCGCCACGACATAAGCCCTTCTGGCCTTTGACCAGTAGAGCTAAAAATTAGGCAAGACCATGGATACTCTCTATAAATGAAAGAGCAATTTAATAAGCAAAGCTGAAAACATTGTGGCAAAAGATTGATTGATTGATTGGATTTAACGCCATTTTCAACAATTTTTCAGTCATATCACGGCGACCAGTTCACCTACTCATGTGCTTCCTGGTTTTCTCACACCAGTACACCACAATACATACTTTCCAAGCAACTGGATGCTTTTCCACATACTGTTAAACAGCCCATTCATTGGTGAAAACCGAATGACGCAGGTCACAATGACTTTTGTCAAACGTCGGAAAGAATGTTGGCCGAGCTGGGATTCAAACTCACAACGCCTGGATTGACAGCCCAACTAAACTACTGGGGCCCGGCCTGTGGCAAAAGAAGAAATTTGCTCATCATGCGCAATTTCACCTTTTGTCACAATGCTTTCAAAATTTGTCTGCTTCAGAAGCAAACAGACCGTTGTGACCAACCAGCATCTTCAAACAGTCTGATTAGGTTTTCATGAATCTGCATCCCAAAGTCACACCTAGGTCTACTTCATCTGCATATAAATTATGTTATGTACCTTTTAAAAATACTGTGGAAAAAAGGAGAAATTGCTGAAAACATGCAACTTCTCCTTTTGTCACAAAATGTTTAACTCATTTAATCATTATAATTTCTTTAAAGCTTTTGAAGATGTTTACCTGTATGTGTCTGCTACAGAATTGCTGTATGTGGAAAAGGGTTAAAGAACCTTTATCAAAAAAAAAAGAAAAAGAAAGGTAAGCCCCATTAAATTTTATACAGTCAAACCTGTGCTAAAGACCAGCTTGTAATGGCAATGCCCTGTCTATGATAGCAACCACAATTTTAGTTTCCCAATAACTCATTTTCTGCATAAATGCACCTGTAATTAACCCTTTCCCTCATATAGATGCTTTCTGACGCCTCTGCAGCAGACAGCTTTTTGAAAACATAGTGACATAAGAAGAAATTGCTCAAAACAAGCAATTTCTCCTTTTGACACAATGTTTTCCACTTTTAGTCATAGGATATCCATTCAATAATAGAGATTTTCTATTTTTTGACAAAATATGTTCAAAGTCGTCTGCTGCAGAATTGTCGTATGAGGGAAAGGGTTAAAGACCACCAGTCCTGTGTGAACAAAGAACATATTGCTGTATTCCCAATGGGTGGTCTTTATACACAGGTTCCACTGTATATCGAGGGCTTGGCATGAAACGCTTGTAACTAAAAACCTATTTTGTATATGTCTGTAAGCGGAGTTGTCATTAAGACCCACAAATCACCAGATGAGACTCAAATAAGTGTATAATTGTAAAATGTCTCCATATATGGCAGCTTTTTTTTCTTCTATTGCGTCCAATTACCAATCAAATTTCACACTCATGTGTGTCAAGGAATGACTTTTCAAATGACAGTTCTGAGAAAAGCCAGCTCCACAGACATTGCAAACAAATGGTTTTTCCCCAGTGTGCGCGCGAATGTGCCTCTCCAGCTTGTATCTGGACGGAAAACCCTTGGAACACAGCGGACACTTATGCTTTCTGTTACTCCGTGTCTGATCCGAATGTTCTACATGTTGGGAATCTGAAAATATTAAACATATACAGTAAAACCTGTGCTTAAGACCACCTTTTATTTTTATAATTTTCTGCATAAATGCAATAAAAGACCATCCATGAACAAAGACCAGATTGTTCTCTTCCCATGGGTGGTCTTTATACACAGGTTGGACTGTACTAGCTATGTATGTCCAATAAATTTGTGAAGTGCCAACGTAATAGCATCTGTGGTCCGTCATTAGTGAGAAAAGGCTTTGTTATAAAACTTTAACCAAATTAAGTTTCATTTTTCTGAAAGACACTTGACATATACAAGAATACACTTAATCCAATCCAAAGTTATGAAACTTGTCCTGCAAGGTCATTTGATGACATCTAATAAGTTTGTGAAGTTTCAAAGCAATAATTTGTGGTTTGTGAGAAAAGGCATTGCATGCAAAACTTCAACCAACTTTTTTAAGTCTCAAAATGGGCTTAATTCAGTCAAAATCTGATGCAGAGTTATGGGACTTGTCCTACAAGGTCATTTGATGAAGTCCAGTAAGTTCCAAAGCAATAGCATCTTTGGTTTGTGAGAAAAGGTGTTGCGCGCCGAACTTTAACCAAATTTTCTAAATATGTAAAGGGACATTATTCAGTCAATATCAGATGTATAGAGTTATGGGACTTGTCCTGCAAAGTCATGTGATGCATCTTATAAGTGTGAAGTTTCAAAGCAATAGCATCTGTGGCTTTTGAGAAAATGCCTAGCATGCACCACATTTGATCAAGTGTTCCTCATTTTCAGATAAGGTTTTTCCTGACTTGTAAAAAAATAGAATCATGATTATGTTAAGAGTTTTGAAAACTTAACCCTTTCCCTCATACGACAATTCTGCAGCAGACGACTTTGAACATATTTTGTCAAATAATGGAAAATCTCTATAATTGAATGGATAATCATGACTAAAAGTGGAAAACATTGTGACAAAAGCAATTTCTTCTTTTGTTACTATGTTTTCAAAAAGCCGTCTGCTGCAGAGGTGTCAGAAAGAGTCTATATGAGGGAAAGGGTTAATGAGAAAGGGAGAAATTCAAAAAAAATATTTTAAGTATTACTCATTTTCACACACGGTTTTCAAAATCAAGAGTTCTGCTGCAGAAGGGTGCAAAATGGTGGCTGCTTTAGGCAACCGATTATGGGGGTATGTAAATATGTTACAGCATATGCATTTTAACACATAGTGATACATTATGACGCCTCTGCAGCAGACAACCTTTGCAAACATTGTAAAAAAAGGAGAATTGGCTCATAATGTGCAATTTCTTCTTTTGTCGGAGTAATTTCGACTCTATTCTAATATGATATACTTTCTGTAACAGGTTTTTCATGTTTTGCCAATAAGTCGTCTGCTGCAGATTTGTTGTATATGGGAAAGGGTTAAACAGGTGAATTTACTGAGCAATGGCACCTAAATTTGCATTGTTTACAAAGGGGTCAGAATTGCCCATAAACCAGAGTTTTCATAATAGGTTTTTAGTTACAACCGTTTCAACCCCAAGCCCTCGATATGCCTCTCCAGATGTGAACTCCAGAGTGGTCTGCTGCAGATTTGCCGCATGTGGGAAAGCATGCTTACTCCCCTTCAGGGGTATTGAGTTCCGTTTCTCGTTTGTAAGGGAAAAACAGTCAAACATAATAAAACTATATAAAATAACTTTTTATTCTCAGTTTTTCTTATTTACACGTGCAATTGTAACGATCACTATTTATCAACAAATATACACATAGTAAAATTACTTATATTATGAAGATTATTAGAAATTATCTGAACATAATACATTATTCATTTACCATGGAAAGAAATTTTTCCCCATGGGATGATGTCCATTGTGAATGATATGAAATGAATTCAAACATTAACATAACCAGGGTCCAATTGCACCAACCTTACTAAGTGATACATACATCTTTGATATATCTAGGCAAATATATGTTTATTCTCTGTAAATGAGCCACTGAATGGAAGAAAAATGTTGCAAAGGGAGAAAAATTACCTATTATGAACAATTTTGAAGATTGGAACATGATTTTTTCAAAAGTTGTCTGCTGCACATGTTTCAAAACGTATAAGGTTAAAGTGTTGTCTGCTTCTTGCACATCAAACAAGAGCACCGCGTACAGCACAGACGCTCGACTGATAGAAAACAGAAAAAAAGGCTGAGCTGAACAAAAAACCTTAACCCTTTCCCTCATATAGAAGCTTTCTGACGCCTCTGCAGCAGACAGCTTTTTGAAAACATAGTGACAAAAGAAGAAATTGCACAAAACGTGCAATTTCTACTTTTGCCACAATGTTTTCCACTTTAAGTCCTATATTATCCATTCAATTATTGAGATTTTCCAGTTTTTGACAAAATATGTTCAAAGTCGTCTGCTGCAGAATTGCTGTATGAGGGAAAGGGTTTCCGGGGTGATTCCGGGGGCATAAGTTAATATTTGAGATTTGTGGACATTATGTCTCTATAATGCACCAGAAGGTGTGAATTAAGATTGCTTTTCTGCGCGAAGGATTTGTCACAATAATTGCACGCATACGGTTTTTGACCTGTATGTATTCTGTGATGAATCTTTAGGTGGTTTTGTCGGGTGAAACTGGCGTTACACATATGGCACTGATGTTTCTTTGCTTTATTTCCGACTGGCAATAAACCTGATAATAAAAAGAAAGTTAATATTAACTTGACACTATTATAAAACTTATTTATTTTACTGGGATTTCTTTTTTATCAACAAACATGATTTTTTAAAAATAATTATCAACAAACATAAATTGTAAGTCTTATTTATTGACATTTTTTACATTTTAATCAAGATGGTTTCAAAGGTGTCTGCTGAAAATTCGTTTTATTTTTTATGGGAAATAGATAATGCAAAAAATACTTCATTCAAGTGTTTTGCTCAAGACAAATCACATTAGCTATAGTAAGTTGGAAATTTCTCCCAAGGGATGATAGCTGTACATGTGCCTGTAAAATATGAAATAATGATGCATATATTACATCATCACTCACATTCACCCCCATGAAAACACAAAAAACATTATGACTAATTTCTCAAGTAAATTCCACTGTAATTTCTGCTAGAAAATGTGATCATATAAAAAATAAAAATTACGATATGATGTCATTAATTACATCATCACTCAAATCACTTACATTGCAAAACATGTACAATGCAAAAAACATTATGAGCAGTTTCCACTGTTATAAGTTTTTAAAAGTGTGACGGTATAAAAAATAGAATGTACGAAATGATGTCATATATTTATTACATCACCACTTACATTTCAATACCTATACATTCACCGCCATGAAAACACAATAAACATTATGACCAATTTCTCAAGTTTGCACTGTAATTGCTGCTAGAAAATGTGATCATAATAAAAAATAAATATAACGATATGATGTCATTTCATTACATCATCACTCGAATCACTTACATAACAATACATGTTCATAATCAACTAATGAAAACACTTAATAAAAATTATTACCAATTTTTTCAAGTTTCCACTGTTATTGTGATAATATAAAATTTATTTATTGGGGATTTACGCCGCTTTCAACATTATTTCAGTTATATCACGGGGACAGTTCACTTATTCATGATCCCTGGGTAAACAAACCAGTACTAGACTAGAAAATGTGCCTTGCCCAAGGGCACTCCACCATGACCGTAGTGCCGCGACTGAGGATCGAACCCGGGACACCCGGTTTCGGAATCCCAGCAGACCGCTTTAAAACACATCTTGGCTGAAATATGGATGATAATAGTATAATTATTGAAGAGTTAACATTTTTGTGACAAAAGGAGAAATTGCTTATATCAAGCAATTAATCCTTTTGCCACAATGTTTTTAAAGGAGAAAATTCCCTACATAATCAATTTCTACTTTTTTCCAACAGATTTTTCAAAAAGTCTTCTGTAGCAAAATTGTCAGGGAAAGCCGGGCCTTAGACAAGGGGCGTTTTACATGTTTCTATAATCCTTATTTGACACTGTAACCCTATGTTGTGGGTAGTCTAAAGAATCGACTCCTTTTCCCTCCTTATCTGGACCTCTGATCTTAGGGATCTTGTGACATGACATTAAACAGTTAGGCATGCACCTGCCTTTAGCCTGATCAGATAGACAGAATAGAATGTTCAATCTAATCATACAAGCTTTTTTAAGGCAGAGCTCTAGATAAGGGGAGATTTGCATGTTTTCTAAAATCCATATTTGACCCTATGTTGTGAGTACTCAAAGTGAATCGTCTAAATGAGACGATTCTTTTGAGTACCCACGTCATGGGTTTCATTTGACAGTACGAGAACTATTGCGGGGAAAAGCGCTGTGTACCCCTCTTTATCTTGACCTCTGGGTAACAGGTTTAAAATGTCAGATTTTGCTGTATCTGGGGTCTATAATGAGTCAGTAGGTGAGATTTCAGATTGTTTTTCTGCGCGAAAGCTTTGTCACAATAGGTGCACGCGTACGGTTTTTGACCCGTGTGTATTCTCTGGTGAATGGTTAGCTGGGACGGTCTGGTAAACCTGGCACCACATTGATGGCACTCATGATTCTTCGGTTGTCTCCTGACCGGCGATACACCTGATAATGAAAAAGGAAGGTCAACGTTTTAATAAACTTATCTATAAGTTAATTCTTTCCAACATAAAACAAATCCGCAAACATATGGTAAACCTCTATGAATGAAAGCTCCATCACTGAATAGAGTTGAAAACATAGTGGCAAAAGGAAAGATTGCAATTTTTCCTTTTAGCCCCATGTTTTTTGTAGTTGTCTGCGGTATTCAGAGGCATCAACATATGACAGTTAGTAGGAAACCGTTGATACACATTATATGAATCAATCTCTATTTTGTTTTATCTGCTTTTTTCTTTCTAAGCAGACCGCTTATACTGGTACTGGAACCCTTTCCCACATACAACAAATCTGCAGCAGATTACTTTGGAAACATTTTAACAAAACCTGAAAAATCTCCATAAATGATAGCTTAATTGTTAAATAAAGTTGAAAACATTGTGGCCAAAGATGAGCAATTTTACCTTTGTCCACAATGTTTTCAAAAGTTATCTGCTGCTATTGCATCAAAATGTGTCTGCATGTAGGAAAGGGCTGTCAAAAGTTCTCTGAATAAGATAAAGGGTTTAATTTATTCCCTCATTTAGACGTTTTCTGACGCATCTTTAGCCTACTGATTTTTGAAAACTTGGCGACAAAAGAAGGAATTGCTCAAAAGAAGCAATTTCTCCTTTTGTCATCATGTTTTCAACTCTATTCAATTATTGTACTTTAGTTTAAAGGGAGTTTTCAATTTATTTCGGGTATATTTTCAAAGTCGTCTGCTGCAGATTTTTTGTATGTGGGAGAGGGTTAAAACTTTTTAAATCAGTAGAGAAAACAGATGAAAAACGCAAGACATTTGAATTCACAAATTCAGTTTTTATCCAATACAAGAGTGTTAAAAGAAAAATGTCTCACCTGTCATTAGATCATGCAGAATGTGGAAGTGTAACAAATAGGCAGATATATGATGGAAAAGCAATCTCATTAAAACGAGACCTAATTTGTTCTGCAGTAGCAAACATTTGTATGGATATGATGACTGCCTATTACAGGTCGTCTCAGATCGACCTTTGCATCAGCCAATCAAACTGTCCCTAACAAAATCATGAGGAATCAACAGGGGAGATAATCCATATCAATAAAATAAAATGAGACAGAAAAGTGGTTATGGCCGAGCGATTGAAAGATTGGTGTGATTTCTTCGATCAGAAAAATAAAATATGTTCCAAAATATAAAAAACAAGATAACATGGAGCAAATTGAAAATCTTTATTTATAAGTGAGAGTTGAATTATTGAATTGATAAAGAAACTTTGTGGCAAACGGATAAATTGCTCACTATGAGCAATTTCACCTTTTGCCACAATGTTTCAAAAAGTCTTCTGCAGGTAGGGAACAGTTAAGTAAAATCTTAATAAAGGACTGAACAACATTACAGATAAAATTATAACCAGTTCCTATATTGATACATAATTTGATGCAAATGCAGCAGACAAATTTATTTTTTCCAAAGGTCGTCTGCTGCAAATGCATCGGAATGCGTCTGCAAGTGGGAAAGGGTTAAGGTATAAGTTATACAATGCATCATATAGCCCATTGGTGTTGATAGCACCACACAACAATATATACATGTCAAGAGTATATTCAGCTCTTTTACCCACAATTTCTCTCTTATTATTAATGTGAAACCTATGTTGTGGGTACTCAAAAGAATTGTCTCAACGAGACGATTCTTTTGAGTATCCAAAACATAGGGTTAGAGGATCATATACAGATTTCAGAAGATACCAAACGCCCCTTATCTAGAGATCTGTACAAAATGTTCAAGGTTTTTTAAAGTAATGTTTTATAACCACATGAGTTTTTAAATTATCCTTCCGGTTACACTTGAAGCCACAGAGATGGCATTCAAATGGCTTGTATCCCGTATGCTTAATGTAGTGAGCATCAAACTTGGACTTAAACAAGAACACCTTCCCACAATAATCGCATTTGTAGGTCTGGCCGGAAGACTGTGAATTCCCGTCATTACTCGGATTTTCATGGTGGGGGAAACTTCTTCCTGCAGATAATTCTACAACAAAAATAAACAAATTGTTTCTATAGATAAAGTTTCCTTGAATTTTCAAAATGGGGAAATAGAGAAATAAATTGATGTCAATAAACAACTTTATATATAGATATTCTATAGATAAAAATGTCTTGATTTGTTAAAAAAAAAGGAATTTCAGAGATTTATGTCAATCGATTAGTCATGATGTAATGGGTATTGTGAAAATCAATTGACTGAAGACATGTATATGTGTAGGCAGTGGTGCAGTTGTAGAGCGTCTGCATCTCATACCAAAGGTTCTGGGTTCCAATCTCCGTGATGAGTGGGTTTTGCCTTCGGGATTATTTTTACGAAAACAGCGTGAGTTATGGTTACTGGCAGTGCAAGACTGGTTACCAGTAAGTCTCCAGACTTCAAACATGTTTTACCATTTCGCACATACAGACGCTTTCTGACGTGTTTACAGAAGACGAATTTTGAAAACATTGTGACTAAAGATGAAATGTTTAAATTTTGCCAAAATGTTTTCAACTTTTTCGATTATTAAACTTTCATTTCCGAAGAAATTCCATATATTTGCCAACATGAAGTCAATGTCAACTGCTGCATATTTGTTGTTTTTGGTTAAAAGCTAAACTAACTTGGTTAACCCCTGCCCTTGAAAATAGGTGTACAAAGTACTGGTACCTCAGTGAGTGTTCGTTTGACCAAGTTTTGCCATCATGCAGAGGTCCAGATAAAGAGGGTTATCCAGCTCTTTTCCTCTCTTATTATCCAACTTATCCCTATGATGTGGGTACTCAAAACATAGGGTTTCAGGGTCAAATAAGGATTTTAGAACATGCAAAACTCCCTTCATCTAGAGTTCTTGCCATGTACACCATCCCACAAACAGTTACGACGGTACCTTGTCTAGAGTAACCTGCTCCTATTATTACAATATAGGGTCAGGTATACACCAATACTGGTGGCGACCTTTAAAAATGGTGTAGCAATCAAAATTCTATAAAGACGAGTCTTTTGTAAACCCACCAAGTAACCTTTCAAACTTGTGCGAATGTAGTTTGTTTCATTATGTAAGTGTGGATTGCAAACATCAAGTTGTAAAAGTCCACTGCAGAGTTAACTAAAATCAGTTGTATATTTACTTTTTTTTTAATATATCGAGGGCTTGGCGTGAAACAGTTGTAACTAGGGGCAATTTTGACCCCTTTGTAAACAATGCAAACTTAGGTGCCATTGCTCGTATTGAGCAATGGCACCTAAATTTCCATTGTTTACCAAGAAAAAATATTCAACGCTTATAAAGACTTTATGGTGAGTTGATTAACCTTGGTAAAAAAATACCAATTTTAGTAACTACCGTTTCATGCCAAGCCCTCGATATATGCAATAGCGATACATATAAAGGAGGCGACCAACCTAGCCGCCATTGTTTGCTCATGCAAGACATACTAATTTACTATAGTATGCCAGGTACCAACCTAGACAGATTCGTTTCATTGTTTTATTGGGTTTTTTACGCCGTTTTCAACTTTTTTTCAGTTATATCACGGCGACAGAAGGTATAGTGTCTTCCTATTTTCTGGACCAAATGCCAGCCAATATCTTGTTAGTGTTAGAAGAAACAATTTCTTCTTTTGCCACAATGTGGTTTTTTTACATGTCAACTGCTGCAGATGCATCAAAATATGTCTGCATGAAGGAAAGGGCTTATAAATGGGTTAATAAAAGATTAAAACAAACGCAAGTTAATTGTAACATTATATACTTTATGTTAGCACAAAATTATGTACAAGCATATTGGGCTGAAAAACATCCAAACTATTACTGTAGAACAAAATTTAGTCTCTTAACTCTTTCCCACTTGCCGACGCATTCTGCTACATCTGCTGCATTTACAGCAGATGACTTTTGAAAACCTTGTGGCAAAAGGTGAAATTGATGAGCAATGTATCCTTTTGCTACAATGTTTTCAACGCTATCTAATAATTAAACCCATATTAGAGAAGATTTTTCATGTGTTTGCCAATATATATTCAAAGTTGTCTGCTGCATATTTTTTGTATGCCGGGAAAGGGTTAACATATAAACAAAAATTTGGAAAATATCTATCCGTGAAAGTATAACTCTTGAATAGAATTGAAATGATTACAGCAAAAGGAGAAAGTCTTTTTCTGCAGATGTGTTAGAATGGGTCTGCAAGTGGGAAAGGGTTAACTGTAAGGTTAAATTGATCCCACAATGTCATGTAGGTGCATTTTGTAAACAGCTCACTGCTGAAAACATTGTAACCAAAGGAGGTATTGCTCATAATAAGCACTTTCTTCTCAAGACACATTGTTTTCATCTCTTTTCTATAATTAAATTTTCATTGATAAGAGATTTTCCTTATTTTTGTATTTTGCTCTTTCCTGCGTTCATTCATTTTGACACATCTGCAGCCGATGATTTTTATGAAAAACACTGTTACAAAAGGAGAAATTGCCTTCGCTTTCTGACGCCTCTGCAGCAGATGGCTTTTTGAAAACATAGTGACTAAAGAAGAAATTGCACAAAAGGTGCAATTTCTCCTTTTGCCACAATGTTTTCCACTTTTTGTCATAGGTTATCCATTCAATTATAGCGATTATCTATGTTTTGACAAAATATGTTCAAAGTCGTCTGCTGCAGAATTGTTGTATGAGGGAAACGGTTAATGAAACTTAATAAATGTAAATTACAAGCCAATTGGGCCAATACACATAAAAATAATATTGTAGAAAAAAATAATAATCACATAACATTACAAATCTGCAGCAGACGACTTTTGAAAACACTATGAAAGTAGGAGCTCAAAACGAGCCATTTCAGCTTTTGCTACAATGTTTTCAACTTTTTTTTCTATTTCCAGTAATTATACTTTCATTCATGGAGATTTTCCATGTTTTTGCATTATTCGTTTCAGAGTCGTCTGCTGCATATTTGTTGTAAGTGGGAGAGGGTTAAAGATTTCTTAAATAACTGAGAAACTGGATTGTATCCCGAGTCTCACAGTTTCAAGTTTAATCATTTGATAATTCTTCACTGTTCACTGTCTTTATCCAGAGACATATAAACACATATATGTGTTTATATGTCTCTGCTTTATCCAATCTCTACATAACATCAGAAAATTAACACTTTTCCACCTAAAGGCCCATTTATACACATCTGCAGCAGACGAATCTTGAAAATATTGAGACAAAAGGAGGAATTGCTCAAAGCGAGCAATTTCTCATTTTGCCACAAAGTTTTCAACTTGATTTAGTAATAATACCTTTATTAGTAGAGATTTTCCATATATTTCAATAAATGTCTTCCAAGGCTTCTGCTGCAGATTTGCTGCGAGTGAGATAGGGTCAAAAGCATGAAATAATAAAAACAATTGTCTGTTCAGATAATTATATAATCCATATATGCATTAAAAACAGATCTAGTTTTACTCATAGCCACTTGTGACCAATCTTGACTGTACACCAAAACAAATATTTATCCATACATATTTACAAATGTAGGCTTTGCAGTTAATTAACCCTTTCCCTCATATAAACTCTTTCCAACGCCTCTGAAGCAGACGACTTGAAAACATTGTGGCCAAAGAAGAAATTGCTCATGATGAGCAATTCCTCCTTTTGCCACAATATTTTCCGCTTTTAGTCATTGGTTATCCATTCAATTATAGACTTTCTATTTTTTTTACAAAATATGTTCAGTCGTCTGCCGCAGAATTGTCGTATGAGGGAAAGGGTTAATTTTTATACTGCTACACTTAACCCTTTCCCTCATACGACAATTCTGCAGCAGACGACTTTGAACATATTTTGTCAAAGCATAGAAAATCTCCATAATTGAATGGATAACCTATGACGAAAAGTGGAAAAAGTTGTGCAATTTCTCCTTTTGTCACTATGTTTTCAAAAAGCCGTCTGCTGCAGAGGCGTCAGAAAGTGTATATATGAGGGAAAGGGTTAAAACAAGATTTTTTTTTTTTATCATAATATACATAACATTAAACAACATTTCTTAATAATAACATCAAGATCAGCCTGTATATTTGTGCAGTTTAATCTTGGTGTACATTATTTTTTATAAATCTATAAAAAATCCCAGCAAACTTTACCTTAACCCTTTCCCTCATATAGACGCTTTCTGACGCCTCTGCAGCAGACGGCTTTTTGAAAACATAGTGACAAAAGAAGAAATTGCACAAAACGTGCAATTTCTCCTTTTGCCACAATGTTTTTCCACTTTTTGTCAAAGGTTATCCATTCAATTATGGAGATTTTCTATGTTTTGACAAAATACGTTCAAAGTCGTCTGCTGCAGAATTGTCGTACGAGGGAAAGGGTTAATAGACATGTTTTTGCTTAGATGTTTCAAAAGTCGTCTGCTGCAAGTTTGTGTTGAGAAGGGTATAAGTTGGTAATAATATTGTTGGACAATGACCCGTTATCCAACTTAGTATCCCACACAAAAATATAATTATGCAATCACATTAAATATTTTCTGCTCTATGAAACTGTTCTGGCACATTGATATTCACACAAACATGCATGTATGCACATCACATCATTAACGGCATATATATCCAGTAGGATTTGCCTAATTGCAAACTTTCTTTTTGCAAATAAGACCAATCCACTCACCGTACATAACATTAGAGCACCCCGAAAATAATGCCAACACTCGTCTTTTTTTTCTAAGTCGCAAAAAAGGGCATTTCTGAATAGCCATTGAAGCCAAAGTATGTAACTTGGTATACCCATGTGTATTGTTCCTAGGAACATGTTTTAAGTTTTTTTTTAATATGTGTAACTGTTTTTGAGTTATGGACAAGGTTTAAACTTTCTATATGAATTTCCAAGTCAAAAAAGGGGCATAACTGAATAATTATTTAAGCCAAGAGTTAAGTTACTTGGTATAGACATGCACATTGTTTCTATGAATATGTGTACCAAGTTTCGTTTGAATAATTTATTTTTAAATCATGATGTAAAGCTCAAGTTTTGTGACGAACACACTGTTTTGCATGTCTCCTTTGGAATTACTTGAAATGAGGTTTTGGTCACTGCCAGTATGCGCACAAATCTGTTTCTACACTCGTCACAAAGTCTCCAAAGGCCTGCTTTAGTATTTCATAGCGATGGATGGCTTCATGCAAGACAGTTGTAATTACATAGTTTGTGAGATGAAGTTACAACTGTTTTGCATGGCATCCAGGATCGCTCTTTTAGAATTACTTCAAATGAGGGTTTGGTCACTGCCAGAATGCGCACAGATCCGATTCTTTACTGGTCACACATTCTACAAAGGTCTGTTTAAGTATTTCATGCATTGTGATGGATGACTTCATGAAACAAGTTTGTAACTACATATTGCAAAATATGTAGTTACAACTGTTTTGCATGGCGTCCATTTGGAATTACTTGAAATGTTTTCTTCTGATATGAGCTTGGAGTGAATCTGTCCGTGTTGATCGATACTCACACAGATCACAACGATACGGTTTATGTCCTGTATGAGTCCTCACATGGCGAAGTATCAACGATCGAGCGTGAAACACGTGTTGACAATAATCGCATCTGAACACGGTGACTTTTTCGCTGGCCTCATCCTTGATATATTCCGTTAGTTCCATTGTAAAACCAGTTAATTCATCTATAAATAGGATAATTAAAATCATTGAACTCTTTCCCTACATACAACAAATCAGCATCAGACGACTTTGACAACATCTAGGCAAAAACATGGAAAATCCCAATAAATGAGAAGGTATAATTACTTAACCCTTTCCCACCTGCAGACACATTTTGAAGCAAAAGCAGCCGACAAGTTTTCAAAACATTATGGCCAAAGGAGAAATTGCTCATCATGAGCAATTTCACCTTTGGCTACAATGTTTTCAACTACATTTAACAATTAAGCTTTCTTTTATGGAGATTTTTCAGGTTTTTGTTACTATGTTTTCAAAGTCGTCTGCTGCAGATGTGTTGTACGTTGGAAAGGGTTTAAATAGTTGTCACATTGTTTTCAAAAGTCATCTGCTGCAAAAGCAAGAAAGGGTCTATGTTTGGGAAAGGGTTAAATCTTTCCAACCAGTACAATCTGCTGAAGACAAACTTGAAAACATCTGGGAGGAATTACTGGATATCTCTCTAAATAAAAGGACAATTTTTGTAAAGAAAAGAAAACACTACTCATTTTAAGAAATTTCTTCATTTCCTAAAATTCTTTAGAAAAGCATCAGCCTCAAATGAATGCATGCAGAAATGGGTAAAAAATATTGAAATTACATTGTATACTGTACAAATGAAAATGTAATTATTGAGTAGAGTTGAAATCGTTACGTCAAGAGGAGAAATTGCTCATTATAAACACTTTCTTCTTTTGCCACAATTTGATTTCAAGAGTTGTCTGCTGCAGATCTGTCGTATGTGGGTCAGGATTAAGTTGGTAATTACACACTAAAACTAAGAGTCGGCAACTAAGTTATAAAAGTGAAAAATGAGAAGTTGCCAATTCCTCATTTTTTTGTCCAAGATTGTTATCAAATGCTGTTCAGCCTTCTGAAAGTCGGAAACATTTCCCACAAACAATTAACATATCTGCAGCAGACGACATTGAAAACAAACCTAAAATTGGAAACTCCCTTTAAATGAAAGTAGAATATAATATACATAACAATAAACAACATTTCTTAATAATAACATGAAGATCAGCCTGTATATTTGTGCAGTTTAATCTTGGTGTACATTATTTTTTATAAATCTATAAAAAATCCCAGCAAACGTTACCTTAACCCTTTCCCTCATATAGACGCTTTCGGACGCCTCTGCAGCAGACGGCTTTTTGAAAACATAGTGACAAAAGAAGAAATTACACAAAATGTGCAATTTCTCCTTTTGCCACAATGTTTTCCACTTTTAGTCATAGGTTATCCATTCAATTATGGAGATTTTCTATGTTTTGACAAACAACGTTCAAAGTCGTCTGCTGCAGAATTGTCGTATGAGGGACAGGGTTAACCGTTTCCCACAATACAATACCTGTGCAGCTAACAACTTTGATAACACCTAGACAAACATTATAGAAAACCTCTTTTAAAGATTTTTTTTAATTATTAGACACAAGAGTTGGAAACAGTATGGCAAAAGGAGAAAATGCTCATTATGATATGAGCAATTTTTCCTTTTCCAAAGTGTTTTCAAAAGTTGTCTGCTGCAACTGTTTCAGACAGCGTCTTTTTGAGATAATCGGTTAAACAAGTGGATTCCTAACTCTAACAAAAATGTTTCCTCCGCGTATGCATTTGCAAAGAATCTTTTCTTGAGCACTGGAATTCGCACAAAACACATTTAAACGGCTTCGCTCCTGTATGAACTCGCACATGACGAAGGATGAGATATCTCGCGGAAAACATTTTCTTGCAGAAGTCACATCTATACACAGTGCTACGGACTGTCTGGTTCCCTTCCATGTAATGCGCTGTTTCCACTGTAAAGCCGGGTGACAGCGACTCATCTATAATAGTGATAATCAAATGTTTGTCAAAAGTCACTGAGCAATTTTACCCCATTTCTTGATATCTCGACCCTTTCTCACATACAGACACTTTTTGACGCGTCTGTAGCAGACGACTTTTGAAAACATTGTGTCAAAAGGGCAAATTGCTCATGATGCGCAACTGTGTTCAAAAAATGAACTTCCATTTTTAATAGATTTTCCATATTTTTGCCTAAACGTACTCTGCTGCATATCTACTGTATGTAACTTTGAAGCATAAAATATAATATTTTGAGACTGAGAAATGTATCTTCAACCCTATCTTTCCCACATACAAATTTAAAAACATCCTGGAAAAAAAATATGGAGTCTCTTTAATAGAATTGAAAACATTGTGGGAAAAGATAATTTGCTCTTTTCTTTACCAAAGCAGATGACTCTTAAAAGTCGACCTATCAGGTGAAGTATTAAACCTTCCCCAATTACAAAAATTCTGCAGAAGTCGACTAAGAAACGATCTAGGCAAAAACACGGAAAGTCTCTGTAAATTAAGCTATTATTATTGAAAAAGATTGATAACATTGTGGCAAAAAGAGAGAAAGCTCAGTTTGAGTAATTTCACCTTTTGTGACAATATTTTCAACTAGAAATATCACTGAAGGTGATGAATACCCCCAGCTGGTGCCTGACAATATGCATATGTATGAGAAATTCAAGGGGCCATAACTCATTTAAAAATGATTCCAGAGCAACACGCCGACAATATGCACAACTAGACTTAGTATCAATCATTCTTGTGAAGTTATATTGAATTCTGACAAAGGGTTGCTGAGAAATAGTGTTCACAAGAAATGGCTACAGACCAACTATGTATGAGAAATTCAAGGGGCCATAACTCATTTAAAAATAATTTCAGTGCAACACGCCAACAATATGCACAACTAGGCTTGATATCAATCATTCTTGTGAAGTTATATTGAATTCTGACAAAGGGTTGCTGAGAAATAGTGTTCACAAGAAAAGGCTACAGACCAACTATGTATGAGAAATTCAAGGGGCCATAACTCATTTTAAAAATAATTTCAGTGCAACACGCCGACAATATGCACAACTAGACTTAGTATCAATCATTCTTGTGAAGTTATATTCAATTCTGACCAAGGGTTGCTGAGAAATAGTGTTCACAAGAAATGTCTACAGACCAACTATGTATGAGAAATTCAAGGGGCCATAACTCATTTAAAAATAATTCCTGTGCAACACGCCGACAATATGCACAACTAGGCTTGGTATCAATCATTCTTGTGAAGTTATATTGAATTCTGACCAAGGGTTGCTGAGAAATAGTGTTCACAAGAGATGTCCAGACCGACCAACCAACTGACAAACCGACCGACAAGCGTGACTCCTATATAGCCCACATATACTACGTATCTGGGGGTATAATAATTGTCTGCTGCAGAGGCGTCAGTATAAGGGAAGCGTATATTGTTAACTCCTAACCTTTTTCGAAATGTATAAGGATTTTGGCACATCTGTGGCAGACGACTCTTGCAAACATTCAACAAATCTGCAGCAGACGATTTTAAAACCATCTATGCAAATAGTATAGAACATCTCTTACAATATAAGTTTAATTATTGAACTAGAAACATTGTAGCAAAAGAAGCAACAATGTGGGAAAGACAATGATCCTGAAAAGGGTTAATATTAATACAAAAGTGTTTGCAGAATGATGAAATTACCAAATGACAAAAGGCAAGATTAAATTTGAATTAATTTATTGATATACTTCATTACATTAGTTGCATATATTCATTTTTATTTTCTCTATTTTCTAAATAATTAACTAATCAAGCTGAGTAGCAGGGTATAAAATGGTAAATTTCTTCCAAAAGTTATCTCCCTATATTATAATTTGATTGTAATTTTACTATCCCAGACCAGTACTAATAGCACAACTGGCTCATTGCCAATCCATTATAAATACACTGATGGAATCAGTCCAGTCTACTGTTGGCCGGCCTGCATTACAGTTTCTGGGTGTTTCCTCAATACTAATAGTTCAATTGGCGCACTGCCAGTTTATCATAAATAGATTGATGGAATGTGTCCAGTCTACTGTTGACCAGCCTGCATAAGAGTTTCTGGGTGTTTCCTCAATACTAATAGTTCAATTGGCGCACTGCCAGTTTATCATAAATAGATTGATGGAATGTGTCCAGTCTACTGTTGACCCGCCTGCATAAGAGTTTCCGGGTGTTTCCTCCTCATGTGAACGGTCAAATTATCCTTTCTGGAACACGGCAGACCGCAAACCCCGCATTTAAACGGCTTAACCCCTGTATGCATGCGCTCGTGTCTGACCAACATATAGCCTGATGAAAATATCTTCTCACAGTACGAACAACTGTAGACGAGGCGGGACTTTAACACATTATCTTCGTAGTACTCGACTGTCTTTACTAAATACCCTTCTCCATCTTTTCCTGTGAATAAAAATGTTTCAATCAAACCACCATATTGCAAAGGGTGTTGCCAAGTTATCCGATATTTTTTGTGATCTTTGAAAAAATATTGTAGAATCAAAGTTTGTGGACTTTCCCTCACAGAGACACTTTTAAAGAAGCCTCTGCAAATGGACTTTTGAAAACATTGTGCCAAAAAGAGAAATTGCTCATAATCCACTTTTATCGCTATATCATTTAAACTCTATTCAATAAATATACATCATTTTATTAATAGATTTCTTAATTTTTGCCTTGATGTTTTCAAAGTTGCATGCTGCAGATTTGTGGGAAAGGGTTTATAGAAAATTAAATATTCAGTGGGGCAGCTAAGTTGATAACAGTTACATTAGCCTAACGATCTTAAACACATCAGTCAATTTACTGTTTTTTGAAACTTTTCCCTTCACTAAGATTCTTTATTAACCCTTTCCCACTTGCAGACATATTTTAACAAAAAGTAGAAAATCTCTGTAATTTAATGGATAACCTATTACTAAAAGTGGAAAACATTGTGGCAAAAGAAGAAATTGCTCGTTTTGAGCAATTTCTTCTTTTGTAATAATGTTTTCAAAAAGCCGTCTGCCGCAGAGGAAAGGGTTAATAAAAGAACCTGAAGCATGAAACAAAACTTATATTTCTGATAGCTTAACTGGCACAAAGGATTAAATAAATGAATACACAAATCAAGAGTATTTTTGGTTGCATAATTATAATATGGTTAACACTTCTTTGGTTCAAACTTACGATTTTGTTTTTTAACCAATCCCCTTTCCCTGGCTTGTAATGAGCAATTTCTACTTTTGCATCAATGTTTTTATCTCTAACTAATGATTACAGTTTCATTTATAGATGTTTTTCCAAATATTTGTCAAGATGTTTTCAAGTCTGCTGCAGATTTATTATAGCAGATTTGTTCTGTGCGGGAAAACTTTGACTGTCAAAGAAATCTGCTGCATTTTTACAACTTTCAAAACATCAAAGCAAAAATATAGAAAATATTTACTTATGAAAGAATTACTATTTAATAGAGTTGCAAATATTGTGGCAATTAGAGAAATTGCTCATGATGAGTTATTTCTCATATTGCCACAATGTTTTCAAGCATTGTCTGCTACAGAGAAATCATCATTCTGTATGTGGGAAAGGGTGAATGCAATTTGACAAGGCCACCAGTCTTATGATGCTAAATGATAAACCAGTTTTCCCCTCACATTTTTAAAACTTTTTCAAATAATGTTTCAACTTGTGCGTCCTAAGATTATCCTTCCTATTGCATTTAAATCCACAAACTTCACATTCGAAGGGCTTGAATCCGGTATGTTTTATGTAGTGTTTCTGGAATGACGACTGGTAAGTGAAACACCGTCCGCACTGATCACATTTAAAATTTGACGGAGTTTGAGACAGACTTTCATCATCATGTGACCCGGGTTGACGTTCACCTTCAAATACATCTAAAATCAACGAAAAGATAAATTTAATGTTCGAATTATTTTCAGTGTTTGGACTGCTTCTCAATGTGATACCAATTTAACCCTTTCGATCATAAAAACAAATTTGCAGCAGACGACTTTGAAAAAAAAAATGCGAAAAATATGGAAATCTTCTATTTATGAAAGTTTAAAGATGTAAATGAAAGGGATCGTATTATTATTGTACAGAGCTGCGCAATTTCTAAATTTTACCACAATGTTTTCAAAATTGGTCGGCTGAAGAGGTGTGAGGATAGGGTTAGGTCCTGTCAAAAAAAAAGAGAGAACGCTTTAACTTAGGTATGAAACACCTCAGTAAATGAAAGTATGATTAAAGGTCAAACATTGTGACAAAAGGAGAAATAAACAATTTCTCCTTTTGCCGACATGTTCTCAAAACTCGTCTGCTGCAGAGGCGTCAGATAGCGTCTGTATGTGGGAAAGGGTTCCTTCATAATCTGAGTCTCTAAGATGCATTTCGAGGCATATGAAGCAGATGAATTTAAAACATTGTTAAAAAGAAGTTGCTCAAATTGAGCAATTTCTCCTTCTGCCTCAATAATTTCAACTCTTTTCAATAATTGTGATATTCCGGGGTTTTTTGTCTGAAGCAGACGGCTTTTTGAAAACATAGTGACAAAAGAAGAAATTGCACAAAACGTGCAATTTCTCCTTTTGCCACAATGTTTTCCACTTTTTGTCGTAGGTGACATCCATTCAATTATGGAGATTTTCTATGTTTTGACAAAATACGTTCAAAGTCGTCTGCTGCAGAATTGTCGTATGAGGGAAAGGGTTAAAGCAAACCCCATGTTGTGGGTACTCAAAAGGATATTAGAACATGCTAAACACCACTTAAAAATCTAGAGCTCTGCCATTAATATTTAATTTGTAAAAAGCCCAGAGGCTTAGATAAGAATGCAGCGGTGTCCCCATATTTTTTCTGAAAGTGGGTAAATCCCCTATAATGTCTGCCGCAGAGTGGGAAAGTGACAGTTATATGTATATTAAAATGTCATTGTATACACGAGTGTTTTGTTTGATTGGAGTTTAACGCCGATTTCAACAGCTTTGGTCATATCACGGCGGCGGTGTTTCACCCATGGTTTTCCTGGCTTTCCCACACCAGTATTTACACAACATTCTTTCGAAGCCAGTATACATGAGTGATGACCTTCTACGAGTTTTGCTGCACTTCTTTCCAAAAATTGAAAGTTTAATCAAGTATAATGAAAAATTGGTGCATATACCAGAGCACTATTCAGCGTAATCTACAGCTATCAAAAAAAAAGGAAGACCAATATGGCTTATCGTTTTAGTTGTTTCTAGTTTTTTTCCGAAAGAAACAATGCAAAAATATTTTCTTGTCTAAAACTTTATTAAATATTATACTTATTATTTATTTATTGGGGTTTTACGCCGCTTTCAACAATATTTCAGTTATATCACGGCGACAGTTCACTTATTCATGATCCCTGGGTAAACAAACCAGTACTAGGCTAGAAAATGTGCCTTGCCCAAGGGCACTCCACCATGATCGTAGTGCCGCGACTGGGGATCGAACCCGGGTCACCTGGTTTCGAAATCCCCGACGATAACCACTCGACCACAGCCGATTCCCTAAATGTTATACACTGTGATTTAAAATCAGAAATGAAATGTTCTCTCCGAGCTGCATTTGTGATAGTTTGCTTTGTCAAGTCATGCTTTTGTAATACAATAGGACCGAACTCGTAACCAACTTTGTCAAACCTACAGTGCTTGTGTTTAACCCTTTCCCTCATATAGACGCTTTCTGACGCCTCTGCAGCAGACACGGCTTTTTAAAAACATAGTGACAAAAGAAGAAATTGCTCAAAACGAGCAATTTCTCCTTTTGCCACAATGTTTTCCACTTTTAGTCATAGGTTATCCATTCAATTATAGAGATTTTCCATTTTTTGACAAAATATGTTCAGTCGTCTGCTGCAGAATTGTGGTATGAGGGAAAGGGTTAAAGACCACCCATGAGAAGGAAAATCTGGTCGTTGTGCACAGGTGGTCTTCAATTGCCGGGTGATTTATGCAGAAAATGAGTAATTGAGAAATTAAAAATGTGGTTGCTATAAAAAGGGCATTGCTATACAAAGGTGGTCTTAAGCTTGACTGTACAGATGTCTATAAACAGGTCATTGCTATAAAAGATGGTCTTAAGCTTGACTGTACAGATGTTTTTCTGGCACCTATGTAGCAGGCATCTTTTGAAAACATTGTGGCAATGGGTGAAGTTGCTCATAATGATCTTCCATATTTTTGACAAAATGTTTTCAATCTGCTGCAGATGTGTTTTATGTGGGAAAGGGTCAAGTCAGATGTCACATGTCAGACCCTCGGGCTTCATGTAATCAACCCTCGATTTCTGTATCAAACTATGTTTATGGTCGCTTCTTTTTCAATGTCTCTATGAGTATTTATAACTATAATGACATTCGATTGTACATTCTATTCATATAGATATTTCAGATTTTTGTCCCAATGTTTTCATTTGTCTGTTGCAGATTTGTTGTATGTGGGAAAGGGTAAAAGCCTCTGCAAGATGCAAGTTTTGAAGACCTTGTATTTTGTCTGTTCAATTCAGACCTTTCATGGCTTGTTAACCCTTTCCTGTGTACAAAAATATCAAAATTATGGAATCTAACTACGGACAATCTCTATAATTGATATTATATTTACTGAAAAACATTGAAAACATTGTGGCAAAAGGAGAAAATGTTCATTATGAGCAATTTTTCATTTTGCCACATGTTTTCAAAAGTTGTCGGCTACAGAAGTGTTTGTATGTAGGAAAGGGTTAAAAAGGAAACCAGTTTACAGGCAACATTTATATAATACATTGTTAGGATAATTTACTGTAAAATTATTTAAATTTTGCAAAACTTTAACCCTTTCCCACAAACAACAAATCTGCAGCAGATGACCATTTGAAAACATCTTGATAAAATTAAGGGAAATCTGACAAATGAGATGAAAAAATTGTGGAAAAAAGGAACTCATGAGCAAGAGAAATTCCCCGAAAATCATCGGCTGCAAATGATTTAAAATGCATCAGCAGGTGGAAAAGTGTTACTGTGTCTAACTAAACGAACTAAACGAAATCCACCTTAGGAAATAGAGGATATTTGTTTGTTTTGAGTGGATATGGAATATATCTCATCGAGACGTGATACAATTGAATATTTTCACGAGCGCGAGTGAAAATGTTTAAATTGTATCACTTCGAGTTGAAATATATTCCATATACACTCAAAACAAACAAATTTTCTTTTTATTTAATGACAAATTGATGAAAAACAAATAATATACCCATTATGTATTTCTTTATATATAACTTGTGTAGTATAACATGACCGAATACTAGGAAAATGACGTCACGTCAGCGGTTTGACGTCATAATGTTAGTCTCTTTGACGTCATTTATTCATATTCCACAGTGTGGAATAAGGATTTTATATTTCACTCTGATAAACAGCAAATTCATTGGTGGTCATATAATAATTATATATACTACATTGCAAGGTAAAAAGATAAAAAGGTATTTATTTGTCCTGATTTACAAATCTTTAATTAATAGTATGTACACAACATTAATTGAACCCCCGCCACAGAAAGACAAATTTGCTGCAGACTACTTTTAAAATGAAAAAAATATGGAACACCTCTGCAAAAGAAAGTATGATATTTCAATAGATAAGGAAACACTGTGGCAAAAGGAGAAATTATGAGCAATTTCTCCTTTTTCACAATGTTTTAAAAAGTCATCTGCTGCTGCTGCATCTGTAAGTGGGAAAGGGTTATACAGATGACTAGATAAGAGGGGGAGTAAACATGTCTGTTACCCACAATATTTCTCTTATTACTCAACCAAATCCTATGTTGTGCATACTCAAAAGAACCGAGACGATTCTTTTGAGTACCTACAACATAGGGTTTGAATGTCAAATAAGGATTTTAGAACATGAATAATGCGCGTTATTTAGGGCTCTGGTTATATAGCGAGTCCTCAGTTAACCCTTTCCCACATACAACTAATTTGCAGCAGACGACTTTGAACATATTTTGTCAAAAAATGGAAAATCTCTATAATTAAATGGATAACCAATGAATAAAAGTGGAAAACATTGTGGCCAAAGGTGAAATTGCTCATCATGAGCAATTTCACCTTTGGCCACAATGTTTTCAAAAGTCGTCTGCAGGTGGGAAAGGGTTAAACAGACCAAATCAACCAAATCCTATGTTGTGCGTACTCAAGATTCGTTTGAGTACCCACAACATAGGGTTTGAATGTCAAATAAGGATTTTAGAACATGAATAATGCGCATTATTTAGGGCTCTGGGCGAGTCCTCAGTTGAACAGATGGTGTATCCTTTTCAAATGACTGTTCAAGTTAAACCTCCTGTTCGACGAGTAACTACAGAACTGACACATGTGCAGTCTATTTACATGTCTCTTTGAATGTTCAATGAGAAGGTTTTCAGTTACAAAAATCTTAAGGCAGAGTTCACATTGGAAAATTCCGTTTCGCCTCGCGTTCACCTGTAACTCACGTCCACTGGAATTATCTGAAATCAATGGGAGAAAAGGGTTACTTTATTTGTTTAACTTTCAAAACATGCAATTTCTCCCGTTGCCACAATGTTTTCAAAGGCTGCCTGCAGCATATTTTCCTCAGAATGTGTCTGCAAAGGGGATGGGGGTTAAACCTTTCCCACATAACGCAAAATCTGCAGCAGACGACAGAAAATAAAGGACTTGCATAAATCAGAGATTAATTTTTAAAAAGAAATTTTCGCAAAATGAGAAATTTATATTTGTGGGAATAATTATCATTTACCTTGTTGTTTTTTTTTCTTTACAGAAACTTGAGCATCAAAATAGTGTGTATATCGGGGAAAGACAAATTGCTTTCAACTCTATTCAATAATATAAGCTACATGTTTTCGAAGACGTCGGCTCCAGATGTTTTGTAAGTGGGAGAGGATTAATCCTTTTAACACTTTTGAAGAAATGTTCTAGAGGCCATTAAAAGGTAAGATAATGCTACTACCTGTGACGTTTCATCACAATTGACCCAGTGGTTACAGAGAAGTTGGTCGAAGCAAAAAGTTAAGAAATGCATGACAGAAGCACCAGTGGAGCTCAATTAGTTCCGATGAAAGTATAATAATTATTGAATAGACTTGAAAACTATATCACAAAAGGAGTTGCTCATAAAGGTTTCAAAAGCTGTCTGCTGCACATGCATTGTAATGTGACTGTAAGTGAGAAAGGGAGGGTTAACACATTTTTGTCCTGATAAAAACCAAAGTACTGGAAGAATATTGTGCCACCTGCCAATGTCCCAATACGTCTGCATCTGGGAGAGAGTTGAAACATTTGCTAGGTATTGGTGTAAATAAAATTCTTTGAAAAATACCTTGGGTATTTTGAGAACAGTTTAGATCCAGATCAACGTATTGAGAAGTATCTGTATATAAACAGACAACTTTAGACAATAGTGTGACAAAAGGAGAAATTACACCATTCAGTAGTTATATACTTCCATTTACAGAATTTTTCATATTTGTGTTTACTTGTTTCAAAGTCCTCTGCTGAAGATTTATTACATGTGGGAGAGGGCTTATTGAATATTAATGTGTAACAAAAACTCAAAATTGAAGCAATTGTGTTAATATTTATTTATTGACAAAAGATAAACACTGTTCACACATCTCAACTAACAAACAAAACAACACACACTACTGTCCTGATAAATTGACAAATTAGGGTGTGGCTCCATACAGATCTCTGCACATGACACAAGGGTTAGATAATTACTGCCACCTCCTTAAAAATAGTCCAACACACAAAAAAACAAAATCCAGAGCTTTCATAGAAATTCGCACCGCACACTGATATGATTTATCCTTACCCACATACAGACGCTTTCTGACAACTCTGCAGCAGTTGGCTTTCAAGAACATTGTGGCGACCTTATTCAATAATATACTTTCAAATATAGATTATTTATGCTTTCGCCTAGATGCTTTCAAAGTCGCCTGCTGCAGACGGCTTTTTGAAAACATAGTGACAAAAGAAGAAATTGCACAAAACGTGCAATTTCTCCTTTTGCCACAATGTTTTCCACTTTTTGTCATAGGTTATCCATTCAATCATAGAGATTTTCCATGTTTTGACAAAATACGTCCAAAGTCGTCTGCTGCAGAATTGTTATGTGGGTTTATAATCAGGATAATATCACAATAAAAGGCCTTTTACCAACAAGTTGTATATATATATAACAAGCAGAAACATCAAGTCATCTGTATCTGGGAATAACAATATTTATAATAAAGACTTTATTTAACCCTTTCCCTCATACGACAATTCTGCAGCAGACGACTTTGAACGTATTTTGTCAAAAAATAGAAAATCTCTATAATTGAATGGATAACCTATGACTAAAAGTGGAAAACATTGTGGCAAAAGGAGAAATTGCCCGTTTTGTGCAATTTCTTCTTTTGTCACTATGTTTTTTCAAATAGCCGCAGAAAGCGTCTATATGAGGGAAAGGGTTAAAGAGGCAACATAGTTGGGTAAATCCAGTTTTTCCTATGTGCCTCTGAATAAACAATATAACTTAACTTGTGTTTTACAATGTGCACATTTTAATGTTTTATCATAGTTATGGAAATCCATGTGAACCATTATAGTAACTTTGTTTTTGTTCTTTGACCACAACAACTACATTAAATTATTTTTTTCATCAGTGTGTAAATCCATGGGAGCCGTCATGTATTCATACGTTGTCCTCAGTCGAAGCAATCAAAGTCATTTGCATCAAGGAACAAAATCAATTAAAGAGGTCTAAATTCATATGTTGTATTGCATGATTTTTCAGGTGATCTTTTCGCGAGGTCCTGTACTCACAATGGCTACATTTGTATGGTTTTTCACCAGTATGTAAAGCCATGTGTCTGTTCAACCTGCCTTTGACAGTGAACACCTTCCCACAGACTGGGCATGGAAAGATATCGGGGCTAGCTTGATTTACTCCCGTTGATTGGCCTTGGTATAACATGTTGACTGAAATGAGATACGGTTGAGTTTATTAATTAATGAGTTAAATTGCTAAATACCATGGGATTCATGCAAAATGGATGTAAATAAATCTTGAAGCAAGATATTGTTACAACCGTTTTGCATGAACACATTGATACTCCCATATGCATATTATTAAAATGGCGTACACATTATTTCATATTTTGTCTTATTAACCCTTTCCCTCATATAGACACTTTCTGACGCCTCTGCAGCAGACGGCTTTTTGAAAATATAGTGACAAAAGAAGAAATTGCTCAAAACAAGGGTTAATCTTGTCGAAACAGGTCATTGTTGATGCTTTCATACATACAACAATTCTGCAGCAGATGACTGAAAACATGTAACATCTCTACATCAGACGTTATTTGAAAACATTGTGAAAATATAAGAAATTAATCAAAACAAGCAATTTCTCCTTTTGTCACAATGTTTTCAATTCTATTCAATGATAAGTTTCATTTATAGAGGTTAACCATATTTTTTGCCTAAATTTTTTCAAAATCTGCTGAAGATTAAATATATGTGGGAAAAGGTTAAACCTTTTGCCAAAATGTTTTCAAAGTTGTCTGCTGTATATTATGCTATCAGAATTTGGGAAAGGGTTATATGGCAAATCAAGTGAAGTGTTAACCCTTTCCCTCATACCACAATTCTGCAGCAGACGACTTTGAACGTATTTTGTCAAAAAAAACAGAAAATCTCCATAATTGAATGGATAACCTATGACTAAAAGTGGAAAACATTGTGGCAAAAGGAGAAATTGCACGTTTTGTGCAATTTCTTCTGTTGTCACTATGTTTTCAAAAAGCTGTCTGCTGCAGAGGCGTCCGAAAGCGTTTATATGAGGGAAAGGGTTAATGGGAACATAAGTAGCTATATATTGTCTTGGAGAGAGGTGAGAATTCATTCACAATGAAAGAACCATTTACATGACGACTCATGGGTAGATATTTTTGGACTAGTTTCAGAGTCGGTAGTAATTATCCCTTTATCAAGCGTCTGTATGTTGGAAAGGGTTAACTATGGAAGCCAGTTAATTTTCACATGCAACACCATATGACTTTTAAGATGATCTCTACGTGAGGTCCGATATTCACAATGATCACATTTGAATGGTTTCACGCCCGTGTGGACGGCCATGTGTCGCCGAAGCGTTGATGGAACAGCGTAACCTTTCCCACATATATCGCACTTATAATTGGCGTTATCGTTCGTTCTTGAACTCTGACTGAATGAAGACGGGTCTGTGCCGGTTGCTCTTGAAGAATAAACGCCAGACTCTGCTTGCTGCATATAATCTGAAAAGTATTGAAGATGGTGGTATGAATGGTTGATAAACAATTGATATTTCATTCAGAAACTACAACATATAACAAGCATTCATAATCATGTGGGACTCATTTTCATGGATTTGTCATTAAAAACATCTTGCAATACTTATGTCCAGATTCTTTAGTTTGAAAGTTCTTTCAAATAGTTGTCTATATTTCTGACACCTCTGCAGCAGACTACTTTTGAAAACATTTTGGCAATAGGAGAAATTGACTATTCCATATTTTTCGCTAAATTATTTCAAGCGGTCTGCTGCAGATTTGTTATCTGTGGAAAAGGGTCAAGAGTTGGCTGTATTAAAAAAAAATCTGAGATTGATTTAATTATAGGGGGATAAGACTCCGTTTTTTAACCCTTTCCCTCATATAGACGCTTTCCGACGCCTCTGCAGCAGACGGCTTTTTGAAAACATAGTGACAAAAGAAGAAATTGCACAAAACGTGCAATTTCTCCTTTTGCCAATGTTTTCCACTTTTTGTCATAGGTTATCCATTCTGGATAACCTATGTTTTGACAAAATATGTTCAAAGTCGTCTGCTGCAGAATTGTCGTATGAGGGAAAGGGTTAATTAACAATCTTTCAGCCACATCACGACGGCCAGTTTACCTTCGCATGCGATTCCTGGCTTACTCACACCAGATATCCACACAACAGACTTTCCAAGCAACTGGATGCTTTTCCACATAGATTGTTAGCCCATTGGTGAATGACACAAGACGCTCGTCGCAGTGACCTTTGTCAAACATTGGAAAGAATGTTGGCCGAGCCGGTGTTTGAGCACACATTTACCCCTGGATTGACAGGCCACATCGCTACTGAGACGAGAGAAGGAATCTCTGGACAGTATTAATAATAAAAATGTCACAATGTTTACAAAATCCAAATTCTTTTCTTTTCAACATTATTCTAAATCAGGTTGCACTAATATGACCACAATTTTAAATCTTAACCAAACAACTAAGAAAATACCTAAATTAATAGTTGAAAACATTGTGGAAGGAAAATAGAGAAATTGAGAAATTACTCTTTTTGAAAAGTCATCTGCTGCAGAGGCGGCGAAATGTGTATTTATGTGAAACTGTTAAGTGCGGCAATTCTTTTGAGTATCCAGCCCTACAACATAGGTTTTGGAGGACAAATAAGCATAATAGAACATTGAATAGAGCCCCTTGTATAGAGGTTTGGACCATGAATCCTGGGAATAAAGTGATGAATCAACAAAATATGAGTGCATGTTATGTTTTATTCAGTTTAAGAAAAAGAATCTTATATCATGCTTTATATATACAAATGGATAATCCCCAATAAAGATTAAACCTTTTCCTCATATTAGATGCTTTCAGACGCCTCTGCAGCAGACGGCTTTTTGGGTAAGACATGTTTCCCACATATGCCAAACCTGCAGACAACTTTGAAAAAGATCTAGGCAAAAATAGGGAAACTCTCTATAAATTATTTTTTTGTTGAATAAAGTTGAAAACATTGTGACAAAAGGAGAAATTGCTCATGATGAGCAATATCTCCATTTGTCACAATGTTTTCAAAAGTCGTCTTCAGCAGAGGCATAAGAAAGCATCTATATGTGGGGTTAACATAGAATGGTAGGTTATAATCTCTTGTAATAATTGTAAATGTTGAGCGAAAACTTAACTCTTTCCCACATACAACAAATCTGCAGCAGACGACTTTAAAAACATCTAGGCAAAAATATGTAAACTCTCTATAAATGAAAGAATTTTTATTGAATCAAGTTGAAAACATGTGGTAAAAGGAGTAATTGCTCAAAATGAGCAATATCTCCATTTGTCACAATGTTTTCAAAAGCAGTCTGCAGCAGAGGCGTTAGAAAGCCTATATATTTGGGAAATGGTTAACATAGAATAGTAGGTTATAATCTCTTTGTAATAACTGTACACAGTGAGTGAATACATTATAACCCTTTCCCACAAACAATAAATCTGCACCAGACGACTTTCATAACATCTAGGCAAAAATATGGAAAATCTCAGTAAATAAAAGTATAATGACTAGAAAAAGTTGAAAACATTGTGGCAAAAGGAGAAAATGCTAGTTTTGAGCAATTTTTTCTTTTGGTACAGAGGCATCAAAAGGTATCTGTATGAGGGAAAGGGTTAACAGGGCATGAATGATTACGAGGCGTTATTATGATTGCCGCCATAAAAGCAAATATTAACCATTTCCCACATGCAATAAATCTGCAGTGGATGACTTCTAAAAACATTAATGCAAAAATATCGAAAAAAAAAACATTGTGACAAATGGAGAAATTGTTCATACTGCCACAAAGATTAAACTCTTTTCAATAATCATATTTTCACTTATGAAATTTTTCCATATATTTTTTTTTTTTCAGTCTTCGGCTGCAGGTTTATTGTATGTGGGAAATGCTTAACCCTTTCCCTCATACACAACAATTCTGCAGCAGACAACTTTGAACATATTTTGTCCAAAAATAGAAAATCTCTTTAATTGAATGGATAACCTATGACTAAAAGTGGAAAACATTGTGGCAAAAGGAGAAATTGCTTGTTTTGAGCAATTTCTTCTTTTGTCACTATGTTTTCAAAAAGCCGTCTGCTACAGAGGCATCAGAAAGCGTCTATATGTGGAAAATGCTTAACTGATGTTTCAAAGTAAAACTCTGATAAATAAAAGGACCATGATGGTCTTAAAGCGCTATCCTGATTTAATATAAATCATAGTTTTCAATGTTACAAACAGCATACAAGGAAAACAAGCAACACCCCTTTGTGGTCATATTTATCAATGGATTGTAATAATTGGATCAACAATCTTGATACAAGGAACATTTGTCTCAAATTATTTTATAATCAGGCCTATGAGTTTGAACAAGAAGATCTTTAATGTTTCACCATAATTATATAAGTATAAGGAAAACAAGTCCTAACCCTGGTGGTCCTGTTTTCCATGAATCAGAATTTGAAGAACATTGATTGGTAGGAACATTGGGGGCCAAATTATTTTATTTTCGGCCCGGTGAGATTTTTTAAGTTTTCACAATATATACATACATGTATAAGGAAAACAGACCCCCCGCCCCTTGGTGGCCATGTTTTTTCACACATCAGACTAATTTGAACAATCTTGGTAGAGGGTCACCAAAGGAACATTTGTGCAAATAAATCGGGCCTACATTTTTGAAGTTTTGGCATTTTCCCCCTTTTCTGATGCAACCAAAGTTCTGCATGGAACATTCCTGCTAGATTATTTTGAAATCTGTTGAATAGTTTTGGGAAGATGTTTGTAGCAAAATGTGACTACGACGACGTATGGTAAGTGATCACAAAAACTCACCCCGCACTTTGTGCTCAGGTGAGCTAATAAATGTATATATATCTGCTAAACTGTTGAATTTACATGTCTTGTCTTGGAAATTGTTTGAAATGAAGCACATAATGATCTTTAAGGTTGTCCGGCCTGTTTCCTCTATAATCACAAAGGTCGCATTTATAGTTTTTTTCCCCTGTGTGCATTTTATTATGTCTATGAAGGTTGCGTTTTAATGTGAACCTTTTTCCACAAATTTCGCAACAAAACTTTCCGACTTTAGAAGATCTGTTATTACCAGCGCCTTGCTTGAATTGTTCAAAGACTGGTGGAAACTGAACTTTTATACCTAAAATAAGTAAATATAAATGATATCAAAAATTTACTTATTATTTATTGATAAAGGTATTTTTCTGAATTAAAACACCATCTATACCAGGAAGCAAATTGACGAGGGCTTGGCGTGAAACAGTTGTAAAAAACCTATTTGGGAAACCCTGGTTAAAGGGTAATTTTGACCCCTTTTGTAAACAATGCAAATTTAGGTGCCATTGCTCAGAACGAGCAATGGCACCTAAATTTCCATTGTTTACCAAGAAAAAAATGAAATAAGGCTTATAATGTCTTTATGGCGAGGTGATTAACCTTGGTCAAAAAAATACCAATTTTAGTTACAACCATTTCACGCCAAGCCGTCCAAAAGCATCCTTCACCACATGCAGTGGCATATTGAGCAATTTCTTCTATTGTCACAAAGATTTCAAAGGTTGTCTGCTGTACATGCATCTGTCTACATGTGGCAAAGGGTTAAGAGACGTATCTGAAGCAGATCACTTTCGTAATCATTGCGACAAAAGGAGAAATGACTCATAATTTCTCTATTAGTCACAATGATTTCAACTCTATTTATTAATCATACATTCACTAACCGAGTTTGTTAACCCTTTCACGCATACAGTGACCAATTCTGCAGCAGACAACTTTGAAAACAGTGACAAAAACCTGAAAAATCTCCATAAAGGATATCTTAATTGTTGAATAAAGTTGAAAACATTGTGGCCAAAGGAAAAATTGCTCAATCATGAGCAATTTCACCTTTGGCCACAATGTTTTCAAAAGTCATCTGCTGCGATTGCGTCAAAATGCGTCTACAGGTGGGAAACTAGATGTTTTCCAAGTTGGTAGCAGCAGATTTTTTGCTTGTGGAAAAGAGTCAACAGACATTTTCAAAGTAGTGCATAAGTTTAAAAGAAAATCTGCTTAACTGTTCATTTTAAAAATCTTGTCCTGGAAATTATTTGAAATGAAGCGCATAATGGTCTTTAAGGTTGTCCGGCCTGGCTGCTCTATAATCACAAAGGTCGCATTTATAGTTTTTTTCCCCTGTGTGCATTTTAACATGTCTACGCAGGTTGCATTTTAATGTGAACCTTTTTCCACAAAGGTCGCAACAAAAATTTCCGACTTTTAAAGATCTGTTATTTCCAGCACCTTGCTTGGTTTGTTCAAAGACTGGTGGAAACTGAACTTTTATACCTAAAATAAGTAAGAAAAAAATGATATCAAAAATTTACTTACAATGTTTGATAAAGGTATATTTCTGAACTTAACCCTTTCCCTCATATAGACGCTTTCTGACGCCTCTGCAGCAGACAGCTTTATGAAAACATAGTGACAAAAGAAGAAATTGCTCAAAAAGAGCAATTTCTCCTTTTACCACAATGTTTTCCACTTTTTGTCGTAGGTTATCCATTCAATTATAGAGATTTTCTAGTTTTTGACAAAATATGTTCAGTCGTCTGCTGCAGAATTGTCGTATGAGGGAAAGGGTTAAGCACTATCCATATCAGGAAGCCAAAGCATCCTTCACCACATACGGAGGCATTTTGAGCAATTTCTTCTATTGTCACAAATATTTCAAAGTTTGTCTTTCTGCTGTTCATGCGTCTGTCTACATGTGGCAAAGGGTAAAGAGGCGTATCTGAAGCAGATCACTTTCATAATCATTGTGACAAAAGGAGAAATGGCTCATAACCAGCAATTTCTCTATAAGTCACAATGATTTCAACTCTATTTATTAATCATACATTCACTTAGCTTTTTAATCCTTTCACACATACACCAGTTCTGCAGCCGACGACTTTGAAAGCATAGTGAAAAAACCCTGAAAAATCTCCATAAAAGCCAGCCTAATTGTTAAATAAAGTGGAAAACATTATAGGAGAAATTGCTCATCATGATCAATTTCACCTTTGGCCACAATGTTTTCAAAAGTCATCTGCTGCTATTACGTCAAAATGCCTCTACAGGTGGAACGGATTAACTAGATGTTTTCCAAGTTAGTAGCAGCCGACATTATTGCTTGTGGAAAAGGGTCAACAGATATTTTCAAAGTAGTGCTCGAGTTTAAAAGAAAATCTGCTTAACTGTTCATTTTAAAAATCTTGTCCTGGAAATTGTCTGAAATGTAGCGCATAATGGTCTTTAAGGGTGTCCGGCCTGGCTGCTCTATAATCACAAAGGTCGCATTTAAAGTTCTTTTCCCCCGTGTGCATTTTAACATGTCTACTCAAGTTGCCTTTGAACGTGAACCTTTTTCCACAAAGTTCGCAAGAAAAATTTCCGGATCTAGAAGATCTGTTAGTTCCAGTGCCTTGTTTGGTTTGTTCAAAGACTGGTGGAAACTGAACTGTTATACCTAAAAATAAGTAAATATAAATGATATGTCAAGAATTTACTTTTCACTTTAGTTGGATTTTTTTTTTAAAGGTCATCCCCTACGGATTTGTTGCATGTGGGAAAGGGTTAAAAAGCTTCTTTAAACGAAATATTACCCAGTTTGCATAATGAGGTAATATGATAAGATACCAAAACTTTAACCGTTTTATAAATAAATAATTTTAACCGTTTTACAGATACCGAGTAACTAACAAATCAGTCATAAACAATTTAGAAAAAATATCTTGGCCAAAGTATACAGAAAAATTGTGTAAATAAAAGTAAAATTATTTGAATAAATTTGAAGACAATGTGACATCTGCTGCCGACGGTTGAGTGTCTGCAAGTGGTTATGGAGTAAATCCAGTTCAACATACTGTTAAACTGCAGCAGACGACTATGAATACATTTACTCAAATATGGAAAATCTCATATTTGAAGGAGACTATTGAAAAGTTGAGAAGAATTATGGCAGATGGAGTAATTGCTCATCATGTACAATTTCTCCTTTTGCCGTAATGATTTCAATAGCCGTCTGCAGCAGATGCTTCATAACCCTTTCCCTCATATAGACGCTTTCTGACGCCTCTGCAGCCGACGGCTTTTTGAAAACATAGTGACATAAGAAGAAATTGCACAAAACGTGCAATTTCTCCTTTTGCCACAATGTTTTCCACTTTTTGTCATAGGTATACCATTCAACTATGGAGATTTTCTATGTTTTGACAAAATATGTTCAAAGTCGTCTGCTGCAGAATTGTCGTATGTGGGAAAGGGTTAAAGCAGACGGCGTTTTGAAAACATAGTGACAAAAGAAGAAATTGCACAGAACGTGCAATTTCTCCTTTTGCCACTATGTTTTCCACTTTAAGTCATAGGTTATCCATTCAATTATGGAGATTTCCTATGTTTTGACAAAATACGTTCAAAGTCGTCTGCTGCAGAATTGTCGTATGAGGGAAAGGGATAAGCTGTCAGCAAGTGTGAAAGGAGTTTATATAACACATCAAGTCATTTGGTTTAAATGGAGTATTTGATGAATTTTTAAAGTGTCTGACCGTGACGATCTATAATCACAATAGTCACATTTATATTTTTTCTCCCCCGTGTGCATCACTTCATGTCTACGCAAGTTTTGTTTTAAGTTGAAAGTTTTTCCACAATGTCCACACGGGAAATGGTTGCGTTCAAAGGACCTGTTTCTTTTGTTGTCTTGTCTCGATTGCTTTACGACTTGTGAGAACGCAGGTATATCTGCAAAAACAAATACACAATCTGTGAAGAACCTATTTTAACTGTTTATTTGAAAAGGGTATTTCAGTTAACAAAACAATTGACAAAAAAAAATATATACAAATGAAAAATTACAGGAATTCTGTTGAAAGTGTTAAAAACTTTTTGGAAAACAAGTAATTTCTTCATTTTTTACAGTTTGTCTGCTGCAAGGAACCAAAGATGACTATATATGAGCCGTTTCACGTGAAAACCAACATTATTGACTCTGCGTAATGTATCAACCCAGATCAGCCTGTGCAGTCCGCGCCGACACCTTCCATCTCGTAGGGAAGGAGGTATAGAGTAAAGATTCCTGAAACAGAAAATCTATAGGAGGCAAAAGATTTCTGCTCGGATTAGCCTATGGGTCCTCCTTATGCTGATCCGAGTCAATAATGTTGGTTTTCTCGTGTAACGGCTCATGTATATATATATATATAAATATATATATACATCCAGGAACAAGTTATCCGGCAAGCGCAAATGCCTTGATCAGGAGAGTATACTGGACTTTATTAGAAACCCACTTTAATACAACAATTAACCCATGAGTAGATCATTTAACACTCCCTGCTCAGGTGAGCTAATAATTCTGCAGGAAAAATATAGAACATTTCTATTAATTAAAGTGTAATTATTGGATAAAGACATTGTGCCAAAAGGAGACATTGCTCATGTCTCCTTTTGCTACAAGGTTTTCAGAAGTTGTCCACTGTGGCTGCATCAAAATGCATTGACAAAATGCGGAAAATGGTTAAACATTTTTTTAACATCTGATACACATTATTCACAGTAGGCCTTAATTGTATTTGGTTGAAAAATTGTACATTATGGTTCTGAAAACGATCAATTAGTGGGAGTAATTCAGGTCCAGATAAGGAGGCGTATACAGCTCTTTTCGCAACAATATCTCTCTTATCATCCAACCAAACCCTATGATGTAAAGTAATCAAAAGAATCATCTCAATGAGACGATTCTTTTGAGTACCCACAACATAGGGTTATAAGGATATTAGAACATGCAAAAAGCCCCATATCTAGAGCTCTGTTAGTTAATTCAGCTCCAGGCCAGGAATTTGGTTGAAATGTTGTATATAATGGTTCTTCAAATGGTCTGGCCTGGATGATCTATATTCACAAAAATCACACTTATGACTTTTCTCCCCCGTGTGCATTCGTTCATGTCTACGCAAGTTTTGTTTAAAATTGAACCTTCCACCACAGAATTCACACCGAAATTGACCGAGCTTAGAAGAAGAAGACTTGTTACTCTCGATTCTTTGTTTCGATTGGTCTAAGAGTAGTGGTAGCTCGGTTACATGACCTGCAAAATAATAATATAAATCTGTCAAGGAATTGCCTAATCCTTTTCCCACATATAGAGAATTTCAAATAGTGGCGGGAAAATGTAGTACGATATGGGGGTTAATTAATTTGCACAATTCTGGTGTCGGCTGTCCATTAATTTTCACAATATCACGGTATATAATTATTTGTTAACTGCGGACACAGGTCCCTTTTACAAACGGTCACCAGGTGTCGCTGCATGTTATATTTGGATCCAAAACTCCGATTACACAGGTTACATTTAAAAGGTTTCGCGCCTGTATGAACCACGGCCATGTGTCGATTTAGAGTCCCAGGGTTCGAAAAAGTCTGGTCACATATCCAACAAACTACCCTAGAGCCGTATAATGGGCCTCTATCAATTTGAGAGAAGCCGGGCGTTCTTGCTTCAGTGTTAAAAGGTGTCTCTCGCTCTGAAACAAGACAAATGGGGTTTATAAGTAAATGAGTTTTGCCTCTAACCCATTACCAAATGCATCCATTTTTTGACGCAAATGCAGCAGACAGCTTTTAAAACATCAAGACAATCATATAGACACTTTCTGACGCCTCTGAAGAAGACAGCTTTTTGAAAACATAGTGACAAAAGAAGAAATTGCTCAAAACGAGCAATTTCTCCTTTTGCCACAATGTTTTTCACTTTTAGTGATAGGTTATCCATTCAATTGTAGAGATTTTCTTTCTTTTGACAAAACATGTTCAAAGTCATCTGCTGCAGAATTGTCGTATGAGGGAAAGGGTTAACTTAAATATAATACGGATTATCCATATTTTTGCCTTGATATTTTCAAAGTCTGCTGCAATTTTGTTGTATGTGGGAAATGGTTAACTCTTTCTCTCATACTACAATTCTGCAGCAGACGACATTTAGTACATTTTGTCAAAAAATAGAAAATCTCAATAATTGAATGGATAACCTATGACTAAATGTGGAAAACATTGTGTCAAAAGGAGAAATTGCTCGTTTTGAGCAATTTCTCTTTTGTCACTATGTTTTCAAAAAGCGTCTATATGAGGGAAAGGGTAAAACAACAAGGGGGCAGCAGAAGACTTTAAATAAGTTTAGGCACAACAAGTTGAACAAAACTATAAAGTAAAGTACACCTGTAGACTATGATAGAATATGGTTAAAAACATTGCAGCAAATATTTGAAATTTTTGCTTATGACAAGCAATTTCTCCTTTCGCCACAATTTTATCAAAAGTTATCTGCTGCAAATGAGCCAAAATTCAAGGACATCGAACATAGAGAAATTATAGAGATTTTCTAAGACAAAAAGTGGAAACTTTGTGGCAAAAAGAGTCTAAATTGCTTGTTTTGAGCGATTTCTTCTTTTGTCACTATGTTTTCAAAAAGTGGTCTGCTACAGAGGCGTCAGAAAGCGTCTATACGAGGGAAGGGGTTAATATATTCGTCTGTTGCAAAGGCATCAAATGTAGTCCTAGTCCCATAACATTGTAACGAATTGGTTGAACATTGAACTAAACACATCCTCACTTAACAACCTTTATTCAACAAGATATTTATTGTTGCTTCACTCTTCAATCAAAAGATGCATTAACCCTTTCCCTCATATAGACGATTTCTGATGCCTCTGCAGCAGAGGGCTTTTTGAAAACATAGTGACAAAAGAATAAATTGCTCAAAACGAGCAATTTCTCCTTTTGACACAATGTTTTCCACTTTTAGTCATAGGTTATCCATTCAATTATGGAGATTTCCTATGTTTTGACAAAATACGTTCAAAGTCGTCCGCTGCAGAATTGTCGTATGAGGGAAAGGGTTAAATAGCATTACAGTGGAACCTGTGTATCAAGACCACCCTTCGGAACACAATACGGTCTTTCTTTACAGGCGGTTGTTAACCCTTTCCCTCATACGACAATTCTGCAGCAGACGACTTTGAACGTATTTTGTCAAAACATAGAAAATCTCCATAATTGAATGGATAACCTATGACTAAAAGTGGAACACATTGTGGCAAAAGGAGAAATTGCACGTTTTGTGCAATTTCTTCTTTTGTCACTATGTTTTCAAAAAGCCATCTGCTGCAGAGGCGTCAGAAAGCGTCTATATGAGGTAAAGGGTTAATTGGTCAGTCATTTACGCAAAAATTACTAATTGGGAAACTAAAAGTGTGCTTGCTATAGACAGGGAATCACCATTCCAAGGTGGGTTTGACTGTACATGTTATCTTATTTGCGTCGATTTCTAAAACAAACCACAAACCAACATCAATGCCAATCAAGCCTCACTTATGTCCACTCCGTGCAGATCAATGGGAAAGTAGCCAGAGAACATCCCAGAGTTTAAAGTCAACTAAACCGTATTGATTGATTGCGATTTAATACCTTTTTCAAATTCTTCAGTCATATCACAACGGCCAGTTTACACACAAATGTGTTTCCTGGCTTTCTCACACCACTACACCACACAAAAGTTTTTCCACATAAACTGTTTGCCCATTGGTGGAAGATGGAAGGATGCTTGTCACATTGATTTTTGTCAAACGTCGGAAAGAAGCATGGATGAGCTGGGGTTCCAAGCTAAAATCCCCTGGATTGACAGCCCGCACCGCTATCGACTGAGCAGATGACTTTGAAAACGTAAGTGACAAAAACCTGAAAAATCTCCATAAAAGACACCTTAGTTGTTAAATAAAGTTGAAAACATTGTGGCCAAAGGAGAAATTGCTCATCATGAGCAATTTAACCTTTGACCAGAATCTTTTCAAAAGTCGTCTGCTGCTACAGGTGGGTAAGGGCCAAGTTACCCATATAAAGGATTTCGAGACCAAATAAGGAATGAATGAATGTATATTGTTTTATGGCGCATCGACAGCTAAGGTCATTTAGCGCGCATTTAAATTTTATTATTCATGTTCCCTGGGTGAACAAACCAGTACTAGGCTAGAAAATGTGCCTTGCCCAAGGGCACTCCACCATGACCGAATTGCCGCGACTGGGGATCGAACCCGGGACACCCGGTTTCGAAATCCCCGACGCTTACCACCCGACCACAGCGGATTCCTAAATAAGGATTTCAGAACATGAAAACCACCCCTTTTCTATAGAACTGCCAAAAAAAAAGTCACTCATAATGAGAAAACTAATAGTCCACAAGAGATAACTGTCACAGTTTTGAGTTCATAATTATATTTATCAGAAAAAACATCACAAAATAAGCAGGTATTTCAACATTTTCAACAGAAAAATCAGCTTAAACTAAATGTTATTATAGCGAGAGAATATGATTTATATCTTTTTCTATTTTAAACAAGCTTATATCCATAAACTTCTGTTCGTAAAAGTGTATTACATAGTAGATCACACTTGAAGGCTAGATCTAGGTTCTTGTAAAATATTTTAAATAAAAGCAAGGACTGTAGCATCACAGCTTAGTGTGCCCAGTTGGTGTTTGACAGTAAACCTTTTTGATGCCTCTGCAGCAGACGACTTTTGAAAACATTGTGGCAAAGAAGAAACTGCTCGTAATAAGCAAAATGTCCTTTTTGTCACAATATTTGAAACACTTTTCGATAATTAATTTTTCCCTTATAAATAGAGAATTTCCTTAATTTTGACTTTGTTTCGAAGTCATCTGATGATCATGGGAAAGGATTTTGTTAATGCTGCAGCTGCTAACATTAAGCCTTTCCCACTTGCAGACGCATTCCAAACTCTAACAAGTGCTGAATATAATCAACATAACATTTAGACTTATAGCACTGTCATTGCCAACGGTATGATCCCAGAAAAAGTTGACTTAACTCAACTAACGCTGAATCTAGTCAATGCCACATTTGTCAAGAATTGTAACACCGTTGTTGCGAACATTGTGTTTTCCTGAAACAATCGACTTAACTCTAATGGGCGCTGAATATAGTCAACTAAACTGTTACTAGCGCTGAATATAGTCAATGCCACATTTGTCAAGACATATGTTGCAAACATTGCATTCTGCTGAAGAACTCAGTCAATGACACATTTGTCAAGACATGTAACACTGCCGTGGCCAACATTGCTTGAAATCTCCTCAAGAAGCCAGCGCTGAATCTAATGAAAGTAACATTTGACAAGACGTGCGACACTGTTGTTGCCAACATTGCGTTTTCCTGAAACAATCGACTAAACTAGTGCCGATTCAGCCTGAATCTGGTCAATGCCACATTTGTCAAGACTTATGTTGCCAACATTGCATTCTGCTGAAGAACTCGAAGCCAACGCTGAATCTAGTCAACGACACATTTGTCAAGACTTGTAACACTGCCGTTGCAAACATTGCTTGCATTCTCCTGAAGAACTCCTAAGCCAGAATCTAATTAATGTCACATTAGTCAAGACGTGTAACACCTTTGTTGCCAACATCGCGATTTCCTGTAACTAAACTCGAGCTAGCGTGGATTCTAATTAATGTCACATTTGTCAAGACTTACAACACTGTCATTGACATTTGACTGAAATGTAGCTAGTGCTGAATCTAGTCAGTGTTACATTTGCCCAGACTGATTGCATTTAAATGTATGCTGGTAAAGATGACTTCGTGTATAGAACCTCCGTTGACATACGTCACATTGGTACGGCATTTCACCCGTGTGAGTTCGCCGATGATTGACCAGCACAAATTTTTTGCGGAATCGCTTCCCACAAAAGTCACACTCCCACCTCATTTCATGAGTGTGCATGCGTCTATGGTCCTTGATCAAATGGTTTGAAAAATACTGATTGCAAAATTCACAGAGAACCATGCTGTGTGACTGTTGCTGGAATTCTTCTGTATTGTGGTGGGAGTATTTCCCGCTGGTACCCAACTTGCTTTTGTCTGAAAGAAAAATGTTGTGTTTTTAGTGTCCAGACCAAGCTTGAAATTTTGGTGGATTTTTTTCCAGGTGGAAGCTCTGAATTTCTGAAAGTTGATGTCATTTCTTGTATTTGGCATCCTTTTTTTTGAGACAGCTGTGCTTTCACGGTTGCGAATATGTAGCATATTGTAAGTGGCACCTCAATTCAGGTCATCATATAAGAAATCTATCCCATTCTGAGATGTCGTTGACACATTTGCAGCCGACGACTTTGAAACTATCTAGACAAATATATGGAAAATCTCTTAAAATGAAATGTTTGTTACTACAAATAGGTCAATGAGCAATTTCTTCTTTTTCCATCATGTTTTAAAAAGTCATCTGCTTCAAAAACGTCAGTTACACAAGAGTCAAGTTTACCTGATAAGATATTTCAAGTCAATCGAATTAGCAAATACCGGAGAAGAAAAAGCAGTTGTACATCAAAGAGTTAAACCTTTCCCTAATATGAACAAATCTGCACCAGACGACTTTGAAAACATATCCGATTTTTTTTTAGAAATTCCCTTTAAATGAAAGTACAATAATTAAATACAGTTGAAAACATGGTGACAAAAGGAGAAATTGCTGGTTTTGAGCAATTTATTCTTTTGTCGCCATGTTTTCAAAAAGCCATCTGCTACAGGTGTCTGGAAGCATCTATTTAAGGGAAAGGGTTAGGAAGAATTTTGATTCCCTTGAGGAAATTATAACAATTAAAACATATTGGCAAGAACTTGAGAAATCTCCATAGATAAGTGTTTAATTAATAAATAAGAGTTGAAAACATTGTGGCAAAAGGAGTAATTGCACATTATTTATAAGCAATTTCTCCTTTTGCCACGTTTCAAATTTCGTCTGCTCCAGAGGCGGCAAAAAGTGTATAATTATATGAGGGAAAGGGTTAATTAATGTTTTCTTGAAGCACAACTCAATCATTTTTTGGAAACATTGAAAAACAGTCTACAAGGCGGTAGGTAGGTTCAAGCAAAGGAAAAAATAAACAGCCGTAATTTTAATATTAAATCATTTATTATATACATGTACCTCCATATTTTCCAGCACAAATACATGCAGATTTACATCATTCAAAATGTGGTACTTGGGCAAGAGTCACTAGCCAATCATAAATTATATTTTATGTGTAAATTATGTTATATTATTATACTGAATGATAAAATATAGAGATTTCCCAACTTGAGAAAACCTATAACATGCTTTTTGTCTACTGAGCAATATCGCCTAGTGTGCGATATAGCTCACTAGCCGGATTTTCAGAACTACTTTTTTAAAATCTCTTTTAAACACTTTTAAGCTCCGTTTTCACTACTTAACACTTTATTTCCATGATGAACCGTTAAATAATCCACAATTGCACTTTTAAATCCGCAAATAAGAGCTTGAATCAACATGACACAAGTTTATTTCAATCAATGTACACATTATCGGTGACGTCACGTATATATATATAGTGACGTCATTGCAAAACTGGCAGATTACGTCATTCAGATCTCTCCACTTCTGAGCTAAAAATAAATGAGCTGCACAAGGGTATTGTTGTTTAAAAACGAAAATTATCGCCGAGTATATATATAGTTTAATAAACATTGTTTTCATGATTTGGGAATTAAATCCCTCGTGAAAGAGATTCTTGCATATAAAAACTTGTGCGCTATGGCGCACTCGTTTTTATATCGCAAGAATCTCTTCCACTTGGGATTTAAATCCCGTATCATGAAAACAATGTTAATTAAACTCTACATCTCTTTATTATGGATATGGAAATTTTTATTCTTTATTCTGTTTTAATAGTTATACATGGTAAATTATGTTGAAGTAGCGATACAGGCTTTAATATTGTTTACTCCTGGGCATGGACAATATGACATCTCTCGACCTTTGGTCTCACGAGATATCAATTGTCGACACTCTCACTGTACAATACGAAAACCTGTATCGCTACAGCAACATAATATTCACTATGCACGAACATAAAAAACTTGTACAACACCATATTTAAAACTCTTTCCCACAAACCAAATTTTTTGAAAACATTGTGGTCATAAAACAAATTCCTTATAATGACAAATTTCTTCATTTGCACTAAGATTTTCAACGCTTGTCAATGATTAACTGAAAAAAGCTGAAACATTGCGGCAGAAGAAGAAAATACTCTGTTGCAGATACGGCAAAATGCATTTTGGTTTGGGTTAAAGTTACAAAGTCGTCTGCTGCAGATCTTTTGGCATGAGTGAAAGGTTTAACAAACAATAGCAAAAGCATTTTGATTTTCTATCAGCACACATTACAGGCATACTGTTTAACCCTTTCCAACATACAACAAATACGACGACTTTGATAACATAGTGACAAAAATCTGAAAAATCTCCATAAAAGATAGCTTAATTGTTAAATAAAGTTGAAAACATTGTAGTCAAATGAGAAATTGCCCATGAGTAATTTGACCTTTGGCCACAATGTTTTCAAAAGTCGTCTGCTGCTATTGGGTCAAAATAGCAGGTGGGAAAGCGTTCATGAAAACCGTAGGGGAAAATGAAAAAATTGCTTCTTTAGAACACTCTTTTTTCCAAAATGTTTTTTAAAATGGGCGTTGTCTGCCGCCGAGTTTTCAAAATCCATCTGTTTCAGAGGAAGGATTAACCAACAAGTCATGGCACTCTTACAACTTTGAAAGCAAACACTCCGGCACAAGATATTGTGCATTTCCATAATATTGGTTGAGCCTTAACCCTTTCCCTCATATAGACGCAGCAGACAACTTTTTGAAAACATAATCATAAAAGAAGAAATTGCTCAAAACAAGCAATTTCACCTTTTGTCACAATGTTTTCCACTTTTAGTCATAGGTTGTCCATTCAATTAAAGATATTTTCAATTTTTTGTCAAAATATGTTCAAAGTCGTCTGCTGCAGATTTGTCGTATGAGGGAAAGGGTTAGCCTTTTCCCTTTCAGATCAATTTTGACTGGACTGCAGAAGACACCTTTTGAAAACACTATGGGAAAATGGTGAAACTGTTCAAAAGCTTTTGTTCAAATTTAATGTTGTCTACTGTAGATATGTCAAAATGCATCTGCATGTTGGAAAGGGTTTATAAAGTCTTCTTTGAAACAAGAGGCCCATGAGGGCCTATGCTCTACTGGTATGGTTCTTTGGTCGTTTTCAATCCAGAGCATGTATGTATGGTGAAGATCGGATAGTAAATGGAGGCTCTTTTGTGTTCACAAGCTGTATTATAGCAATTTTTTACAATTTCATGGGCCATAATCCAGTCTTGCATGGGCGGATCTAGCTGGTTTTCAAAAGGAACCAAGCTCTCATCAATATTTAACTACTATCTAAGTTTGGTGAAGATCAGATAGTAAATGGAGCCTCTATTGTGTTCACATGCTCAATTATAGCAATTTGGACAATTTCAAGGGCCATAATCCAGTCTTGCATGGGCGGATCTGGCTGGTTTAAGAAAGGAACCGAGCTCTCATGGATATCTTACTACTGTATAAGTTTGGTTGAGATACAATCAAAAGTGAAGACTGTATCGTGTTAAAAAGTTCTTTTATAGCAATTTTGACCATTTCAAGGGCCATAATCCAGTCATGCATGGGCGGATCTAGCTGGTTTTCGAAAGGAACCGAGCTCTCATGGATATCTAACTACTGTATAAGTTTGGTTGAGATACAATCAAACGTTAAGACTGTATCGTGTTAACAAGCTCTTTTATAGCAATTTTGACCATTTCAAGGGCCATAATCCAGTCTTGCATGGGCGGATCTGACTGGTTTTCAAAAGGAACCGAGCTCTCATAGATATCTAACTACTGTATAAGTTTAGTTGAGATACAATCAAAAGTGAAGACTGTATCGTGTTAACAAGCTCTTTTATAGCAATTTTGACCATTTCAAGGGCCATAATCCAGTCTTGCATGGGCGGATCTGGCTGGTTTTCGAAAGGAACCGAGCTCTCATGAATATCTAACTACTGTATAAGTTTGGTTGAGATACAATTAAAAGTGAAGACTGTATTGTGTTAACAAGCTCTTTTATAGCAATTTTGACCATTTCAAGGGCCATAATCCAGTCATGCATGGGCGGATCTGGCTGGTTTTCGAAAGGAACCGAGCTCTCATGGATATCTAACTACTGTATAAGTTTGGTTGAGATACAATCAAACGTGAAGACTGTATCGTGTTAACAAGCTCTTTTATAGCAATTTTGACCATTTCAAGGGCCATAATCCAGTCATGCATGGGCGGATCTGGCTGGTTTTCGAAAGGAACCGAGCTCTCATGGATATCTAACTACTGTATAAGTTTGGTGGAGATACAATCAAAAGTGAAGACTGTATCGTGTTAACAAGAAATTGTTTACGGACGCACGGACGCACGCACGCACGGACGACGGACACATCGCCACGACATAAGCCCTTCTGGCCTTTGGCCAGTAGAGCTAAAAATGAAAGCTAAAAAATGGAACACAACTATTTCCTAAAAAAATAAGTAATGCTCTTGTTTCCATTATGTTTACAACATTACATTAGAATAATAGTTCAATTATTTTATATTCTCAGAGGTGATAACTGATCACATTTTATATTGTAAGATATTAACCCTTTCCCATTTACAACCATTTTTAGAGGACAACTTTGAAAATACTTTAATAGGCAAAAATATATAGAAAATCTATTTAACCGTTTTCCACATACAACACATAGATCTGCAACCGACGACTATGAAAACATCTAGATAAATTTACGGAAAATCTCTATTAATTCCAGAATAATTGAGCAGAGTTGAAAACATTGTGGCAAATGGAGCAATTGCTCATCATGAGAATGTTCCCATTGCCACAATGTTTTTCAAGTCATCTGCTGCATATCCCTTTCCCTCATATTGACGCTTTCTGACGCCTCTGCAGAAGACGGCTTTTCCAAAACATAGTGACAAAAGAAGAAATTGCTCAAGACGAGCAATTTCTCCTTTTGCCACAATGTTTTCCACTTTTAGTTATAGGTTATCCATTCAATAACGAGATTTTCTATTTTTTAACTAAATATGTTCAAAGTCGTCTGCTGCAAATTTGTCGTATCAGGGAAAAGGATAGGCTTCAGAAAGCGTCTATATGTGGAAAAGGATTCAATGAAAGTATAATGATTGAAGTTGGAAACATTGTCGCAAAATATTCATAAATTTGCTCAATATAAGGATATTCCCATTGCCACAATGTTTACAATAGATGTCTGCTGCAGGGGCATCGAAAAGCATCTGCAAGTGCGAGTGGGTAAACCCTTTCCCACAATAACAGACCCATTCTGACGCCTCTGCAGCAGACCACTTTAAAAAACAGTGTGGCAATTACTGAAATTGCTCATAATGAGCAATTTCTCAATTTACCACAATGTTTTCAACTCGATTAAAAAAATATAATTTCATATCTCGAGATTTCCCGTACTTTTTGTGTCCATGATTTCAAAGTCATCAACTTCAGATTTGTTGTATGTGGGAATGGGTAAAACAATATTTGGGACTTCATTGAATTCCATATGAACAATCTTGTGCTTCCTAAAGTTACTCGAGTCTGAAAATTTCTTGTTACAAATTTCACACGAATACGGATAAATTCCCTCGTGAATTCGCTGATGGCGCTTCAGATTGGCACGACTGTGAAACATCTTGTTACAGTAAATGCACATTCGGTCCGTAGTGAAGAAATTGGCATCTGTGTACTTCTTGTCCTTCGATGAGAGATGGTCATCTGAAAATGAAAGAAAGCTTGGCTTAATTGGTATTTCAACTTTCTGTAATAACTGCATGAGCATGTTTATTCCTTTTGCCGTTATGTTTTCGTATATTTATACCTGCTACAATTAACCCTTTCCCGCATAGAACCACTCTGCATCAGACGAATTTGAAATAATTCTGTCAGAAATTTGAAAAATATCTCCATTAATTGGATTGATTGATTGCGGCTTACAACGTTTTACAAAAAGATTTCAGTCATGTCATGGCGGCCAGTTCACCTACTCATGCGTTTCCTAGCTTTCTCACACCAGTAATCTACACAACATTCTTTACAAGCAACTGGCTGCTTTTCCACATAGACTGTAATGTAAGCCCATTCAGGTGAAAAACGAATTGACGCTTGTCATAATGACTTTTGTCAAACTTCGGAAAGAATGTTGGCTGAGCTGGGATTCAAACTCACAATACCATAATACATCAATTGGAGCTAAATTCTTAAAAAGAGATGAAAACATTGTGTCACCATGAGCAATTTCTCCTTTTAACACAATGTTTTTTAAAGTAGTCTGCTGCACAGTCCACAGAAAGCGTCTATATGAGGGAAAGGGTAAAAGCTGTAGGTTGGAAAGGGTCAAGAAGTATGCTGAATATCAAAAGTAGACCTAACCTGAAAGGGTAGAGCTGTCATTTACATCACAAAGTAAATCCTTGAATAGCATTTTATAAATAAAAAGTATTTTCATTGAATGGAGTTATTGAAAACTGTAGACAAGGGCTTATTATGAATCATGAGCAATATCTCCTAAAGTCATGTTTTCAAAAGATGTCTGCTGAAGAAAAGTCAAAGATAAATCTGCATGTGGGAAATTTAAGGGATGTGAGACATAGCAATGGAGTGGATAAAACACTAATTGAAAATAAAATAACACTTAACCCTTTCCCTCATGTATGTAACAACTCTGCAGCAGACGACTTTAAAAACATACCAAAAAACAAGAGGGCCATGATGGCCCTGGATCGCTCACCTGATCTATAGGATTCATAATATGAAGCATGTAGATTTTATAATTTTCAAATTGAGCCAGCACTTTTAGACAAGAAGATTTTTTAAGATTTGGCAATTTTCCCCTTTTCTAATGCCGCAGCAACCAAAGTTCTACTTGGAAATAAATTCTTTGAACAACATTGAAAGGCGACCACCTTAGGACCATTTCTGTGAAGTTATTTTGAAATCTGGCTAGTACTTTTGGACAAGAAGATTTTTAAAGTTTTAACAAGGCACATATAAGGAAAACAAGCCCCACCCCCTTGCGGCCATGTTTTTCAACGGATCGGAAATATTTGAACAAGCTTGGTAGGGGGTGCCCCAAGGAACATTTGTGCAAAATATTTTTTAAATCGGGCCAACACTTATGAACAAGAAGATTTTTTAAGATTTGGCAATTTTCCCCTTTTCTGATGCTGCAGCAGCAACCAATGTTCTATTTGGAATGAAATTCTTTGAACAACTTTGAAAGGGAACCACCTAAGGACCATTTCTGTGAAATTATTTTGAAATCTGGCCAGTACTTTTGAACAAATTTTTTTTTTAAAGTTTTAACAATGCACATATAAGGAAAACAAGCCCCGCCCCCCCCCTTGCGGCCATGTTTTTCAACGGATCGGAAACATTTGAACAATCTTGGTAGAGGGTGCCCTAAGGAACATTTGTGCAAAATAATTTTCAAATCAGGCCAGCACATTTGGACAAGAAGATTTTTTAAGATTTGGCAATTTTCCCCTTTTCTGATGCCGCAACAGCCAAAGTTCTACTTGGAATTAAATTCTTTGAACAACTTTGAAAGGGGACCACCTAAGGACCATTCCTGTGAAGTTATTTGAAATCTGTCGATTGGTTTAGTAGAAGAAGTCATTTGTAGGAAATTGTTAACAGACGGACAGACGACGACGACGGACATTCAGTGATCACAAAAGCTCACCTTGCACTTCGTGCATAGGTGAGCTAACAAGAGCGCCAAATGTCACAAAATACGCCCATCCTGTTTATTTTAGCCAAGTATAGTGATAATTTGTTGTACATCAGCCAAACTTAGAGAGCAGACACTGTTAGTACAGTTTTTGCCATTTCGAGGGACATAATTGTGTAGTGACTAAGATAACATATCAAAGGTAATTTCTATAATTAAAGGGAGATAACTCTTGATTGACTAAAGCTAGTTATCGAACTTGTCCGAGATATTATGCCAATACACATTCTGACTAAAGTTGGTGATGATTGGACAAAGGCTTCTAAAGTTATTGAGCTGACAAGACTAATTTAGGTAATTTCGATAATTAAAGGGCAATAACTCTTGATTGACTAAAGCGATATGGCTAGTTATCAAACTTGACCGAGATATTATGCCAATGAACATTCTGACTAAATTTAATGATGATTGGACAAAGGCTTCTAAAGTTATTGAGCTGACAAGACTAATTTTAGATAATTTCTATAATTAAAGGATGATAACTCTTGATTGACTAAAGCGATATGGCTAGTTATCGAACTTGTTCGAGATATTATGCCAATGCACATTCTGACTAAATTTGATGATGATTGTACAAAGGCTTCTAAAGTTATTGAGCTGACAAGACCAATTTTGGGTAATTTCTATAATTAAAGGGTGATAACTCTTGATTGACTAAAGCGATATGGCTAGTTATCAAACTTGTCCGAGACATTATCCTAATACACATTCTGATCAAATTTGGTGATGATTGGACAAAGGCTTCTTAAGTTATTGAGCTGACAAGACCAATTTTGGGTAATTTCTATAATTAAAGAGCGATAACTCTTGATTGACTAAAGCGATATGGCTAGTTATCGAACTTGTCCCAGATATTATCCCAATATTAAAGTTATTGAGTTTTTAACGGGCGTATAAAAAGAGTTGAAAACATGGTGACAAAAGGATAAATTGCTTGTTTTGAGCAATTTCTCCTTTTGTCGCCGTGTTTCCAAAGAGGCGTCAGCTGCAGAGGCATCAGAAAGCGTCAATATGAAGGAAAATGTTAAAGCTTCAAATAGAATCTTCCAATAGATAACATAAGTAAAGCTTGCTTTTTTTCTCTTTCCAACATACTACAAATCAGCAGAGAAAAACTTTTAAGCCTTCTAGGTAAAATTATGGAAAATATCAAAATGGAAAGTTTTGTATATTGAAAAAGAGTTGAAAACATTAGGTAAAAGCAGAAATTGTTTATAATGAGATTTAGAAAGTCGTCTGCTGAAGATGCTACTACATGTGGGAAAGAGTTACATGGAATATTCACTGTTATGAACCATAGGACGGACCACTGCAACATTTTGAAACCAGATAGTCTGTCATGTTTTAAAGGTGATGAACTCCAAATTTTTGAAATGTTGAAACTTTTGCAAATATTGCTTATAGTATCACAGCAAAGTAAGTAACAAATAGTTCAAAATTACTTTGGCAGTAAATGTTGAAAATCAATCAATTGAAAGTCATGAAAATGTACAAAATTTGGCTCGTAAAAATGAAGCATAAACAATCAATATTTAGATGTGTTTTGTACTGGAAAGTGAAATTATTACTATAATTTTATCCAAGAATTAAGATTCTAATATTTCAGGATATCTTTTGAATAGTTTAAAACTTTGACTACTATTTACAATCTGGAGTTCAGCACCTTTAAGCTTGAGGCATAACAGTCTTCTTCAGGAATTTGATTGACCCTTTCCCTCATATAGACACTCTCTGACGCCTCTGTAGCAGACTGCTTTTTAAAAACAGTGATAAAAGAAGAAATTGCTCAAAACAAGCAATTTCTCATTTTGCCACAATGTTTTCCACTTTTAGTCAAAGGTTATATATATCCATTCAATTATAGAGCTTTTCCAGTTTTAGACAAATTATGTTCAGTCGGCTGCTGCAGAATTGTCGTATGAGGGAAAGGGTTAAAGTTTACTTCAGTAAAATAAATCAAATTCCTGAAAAGGGCTGTTAGGACGATAATTGATTAAATGTTTCTATATCTTTGTATGTCATCAGGTAATCCTATGTCAACCATTTCCCTCTTGTTGACACATTCTGGCACATCTGCAGCAGACGACTTAGGAAGAAAACATTGTGGAAAAAGGAAAAATTGCTCATTATGAGTCGCAATATTTTCAACATTATTCAATTAAAATACCTTCATCTACAGAGATTATTCATGTTTTTGCCTATATGTAAAATTAAAGTCTACAGATCTGCTGCAGATTTGTTTTATGTGGGAAAGGTTTAACCCTTTCTCAACTGTAGACGCATTTTGACAACTTTTGAAAACCTTTGGCCACAATGTTTTCAAATTTATTTAATAAAGCTATATTTCATTGAGATTTTTCAGGTTTTTGTCACTATATTTTCAAAGTCGTCTGCTGCAAATCTGTTTTATGTGGGAAAGGGTTTAACCCTTTTCCTCATATAGACGCTATCTGACACCTCTGCAGCAGACGGCTTTTTGAAAACATAGTGACAAAAGAAGAAATTGCTCAAAACAAGCAATTATTCCTTTTGTCACAATGTTTTCCACTTTTAGTCATAGGTTATCCATTCAATTATAGAGATTTTCTACTTTTTGTTAAAATATGTTAAGTCGTCTGCTGCAGAATTGTCATATGAGGGAAAGGGTTAAACTTAAGTCCTCTGATTCACAAACACCCAGATAACTTCATTAAAACCAGACCTAAACTTTGCTCCCTTGTAAAAAAAGATCTGATGACTGCCACATACAGGTCGGTCAGCCAATCAAATTGTTGTTTATCAAAGTGATCAGTATAAAGCAGGGAAGAGGACCATGATGGTCCTATATCACTAACCTGATTTAATAGAATTGAAAAGTTTTCAATGCTGTAATATCAAATTATAAGGAAAACAAGCCTCGCCCTCTGATGGCCATGTTTTTCAACAGATCAGAATAATTTGAACAATCATCGTATATATATGCTCATCCAAGGAACACTTGTACAAAATTATTTTCTAATATGGTCAGTGCTTCTGTACAAGAAGATTAATGAACATTTGTGCTAAATCAATTTAAAATGGGCCGGTACTTTTGGACAAGAAGATTTGTTTAGGTTTTATCAATAGATAAACATAAGTAATTGCCTTTATTTATAGTGACATATATAGGCCCATGGGGCCGGGTTTTTTTCCAACAAACTTTGTATTATGTTTTATTATGTTATACACATGTCACTTTAATAAAAGATTTACTTACTTACTTACTTAAAAACCAAGCCCCTACCCCTGGCAGCCATATTTTTCAATGGATTGGAATCTTTTTAACAATCTTAATAGAGGGTAACCCAAGGAACATTTATGTGCCAAATTATTTTCAAATCAAGCCAAAATGTTTGGACAAGAAGATTAAGTTTTCACTTTATACACATATAAGGAAAACAAGCTCCTCACCCTGATGGCCATGTTTTTCCAAGTATCTGAACAATTTGAACAATCTTGGTAGAATCTTGGAACATTTGTGCCAAATCATTTTCAAATCCGGCCAGGACTTTTGGACAAGATTTTTTTTTTAAATTTTCACTTTACTCATATAAGGAAAACAAGTTCAACCCCCTGATGGCCATGTTTTTTAAAGGATCAGAATAATAATTTGAGCAATCATGGTAGAGGGTCACCCAAGGAACATTTGTGCAAAACATTCTTTTTTGCATTTTTCCCCCTTTTCTGAATCGGCAGAAACCAAAGTTCTGCACGGAATTAAATTCTTTTTAAATATTTTTTGAAAGAGGACCACCTAAGGAACATTCCTGAGAAATTATTTTGAATTTGGTTCATTGGTTTAAAAGGAGAAGTTTTTGGTTTGACAATGTAAATGGACGACGACGACGGACGGCGAGTGATGACAATAGCTCACAGCACTTCGTGCTCAGGTGAGCTAATAAATAAACAATTTGGAAGCTGTGATTGTCGTATTTTAAGATTGTATAGAACCGAGCATTAGTTGTATTATCCAAACAAGAGGCCCATGAGGGCCTATGCTCTACTTGGATTAGATTTCAAGGGCCATAATCCAGTTGCATGGCTGGATTTGGCTGCTTTGCAAAAGGAACCAAGCTCTCATAGATACCCAACTATTGTGTTTGTTTGGTGAAGATCAGATCAGTAAATGGAGCCTCTTTTGTGTTCACAAGCTCTATTATATAGCAATTTTGACAATTTCAAGGGCCATAATCCATTCTTGCATGGGCAGATCTGGCTGGTTTGTGAAAGGAACCAAGCTCTCATGGATACCTAACTACTGTGTAAGTTTGGTGAAGACGAGATAGTAAATGGAGCCTCTATTGTGTTCACAAGCTCTATTATAGCAATTTTGACAATTTCAAGGTCTTGCATTGGCGGATCTGGCCGGTTTGCGAAAGGAACCGAGCTCTCATGGATATCCAACTACTGTATAGGTTTGATTGAGATACAATCAAAACTGAAGACTATCGGGTTCACAAGCAATTATTTACAGACAGACGCACGCTCATGAGGATTTAAATGTACAGGGTCAAATTGAGACCTGTTACGCGATGTCGTCAGATCATGTAGAGCAAAATATTTTGGTCTGATTTTAGTGAGATTGCCTAAAAAGTTCTCAATATAGAGATTGTTCTCAGCTAATTTATACAAATTTAAACCTCATCATTAATACTAGAGATCACTTCCCAGATTCCCAGATAAGGTGGAGTAAACCGGTCTTCGTCCAATATAATCCCTCTTAACATTCAACTGAACCTTATGTTGTTGGTACCTAAATGAACCATGTCCACATGCCAATACTCCTAGAGTACCCACAATACTGTGTAAATAACCCCAATGTTGTTGTTACTCAAATTAGTTATCAAATTGTCTCGGTGAGATGATTCTTTCGAGTACACTAAAATAAGGCATTGAACCATCTCCATGAGCGGGTTCTTTCGAGTACTCATTACATAGGCTGATTGATTGCTTGGTGTTTAACCTGTTTTTCACTTTTAGTCATAGGTTATCCATTCAATTATGGAGATTTTCTATTTTTTGACAAAATATGTTCGAAGTTGTCTGCTGCAGAATATTGTTGTATGAGGGAAAGGGTTAAAACTGATATATTGGGCAATTTAGTTTTTTCATTAGCCCTTGATGGAAAGGGTTAATACCACTTTCAAATTTTTTATATTCAGTTATATCACAGGGTTTTCCTGGGTGAGTTACCAGTACTACTGGTTCATTTATGCCGACACCAGTCAGTCGGACGTAATGCTATCCCCGTAACCCTCAGCGCCAAGGAGTGTATCCATTTTTAACGTCTTTAGTATGACATAACATAGGGTTTCAAGGTCACATGCATTCACTCTTTTCCTCATACAGAAGCTTTCTGACGCATCTGCAGCAGAAGACTTTTGAAAATATTATGACAAAAGAGAAATTGCCCATGATGAGCAATTTCCCTTTTTGCAACAATGTTTTAAACTCTAATAATATGTCTTTCATTTATTGATAATGTTCACATTTTTTCTAATTTGTTTTCAAAGTCGTCTGCTGCGTATTCGTTGCATGTGGGAAAGGGTTGAAGCCTCATATCCGCCTTTTTTACCTTTTCCCAGACTGTTTATCAAGGACATATTTTCTCCTGTTTTGTAATGCCTGCCCAATTCTCTTCCAAATTTCCTTAATTCGCGATGTAAGCTGGGGAGCCATTTGCAATACGATGTTGAAAAAAGTTTGCCTTTGATCCTCTGCCATACAGGTAATACTTGCTGGCGGATCATGCCAAATCCCAGCATTCTCAGCGGCATAGCGAATTAACGTGTTAAAACAAGATTGGGCGTTCGATGAAGGACCACGGATCACTTTTTTTGCTAACAAGTCGTCAGCAGAGTATTTAGAGCAGTTTGTCACGTGCATTATGTTCAGGCAGTGCTTTTTAACAAACATTTCAAATTGTCCCCTCGGTTCAGTCTCGTTTCCATAAGTAGGAAACTCCTCCACACCATCTGCAAAGGAAACAATTTTTTCTAAAAGCTTTCGATCAAGTCAAGCTATACTAGAGCATCTTCGATGTTGATGATCCCACTGACAACAAATCTGCAGCAGACAACTTTTTTAAAACTTGTGCATGACAATGGAAAATGTCATTTATCGTTATTAATCATCCCACATTTATGATTCATATATTTTAAGATAATTTTTGAACAGCTTTAAAACTTTAAAACGATGAAAACGTGTATGAATGAGGAACATTATATCATGGTCTTTCTTGCTTTTTCTCTGCCCTTCTCTTCTTGGAGAGCTGATACTTTTCTCTGTCGTAGAGTCCTGTTCTTTTCGGTCTCCTCTGGTGGCTACACTTGTCGTTCACAACCTTTATGAGTGCCGACTCCAGAATCTCCCATTTGTTCTGCACGAAACCTATTAAAGAAATTAAGTCTATATATATAATATATGGCAATTACAAGCTATGCAGATGCGTGACAATAAATTGAACCCTTGCTTACATGTAGACGCTTGATGGTGCCTCTGCAGCGGACGACATTTAAAAATAATGTGGCAAAAAGAAGACATTTTTTAATACTAAGCAATTTCTCCTTTTGTCACAATGTTTTCAATAGTACTACATCCATTCATAGAGGTTTTTTATATTTTAGTCTAAATGATGTCCATGTCATCTGTTGCAGAATTGTTGTATGTGGGAACGGTAATGGTGCACTTCAACTATAATCTAAAGGAACATTTTCCTTTTAACCCTTTCCAACCTGCAGACGCATTTTGACGCAATAGCAGCAGACGACTTTTGAAAACGTTGTGGCCAAAACTGAAATTGCTCATTTCACCTTCATGGAGATTTTTCAGGTCTTTGTCACTATGTTTTCAAAGTTGTCTGCTGCAGATTTGTTGTATGTGGTAAAAGGTTAAGATAATCAATGTACTGTCAAAGTTTTGTAAGTGGTCACCTGTGTTAAGCAGCCACTTGAAGATTGACCAAAGCACCATTTTCTACCTTAATTTGACTCGCATTCAACAGCCATATTTGACTATCCCCTTGGTGACTGCCTATTTACCCTTTCCCACATACAGCAAATCTGCAGCAGACGACTTTGAAAATACTAAAAAATATGGAAAATCATTATAATTGTAGGTTTAATTACTGAAAAAGGTTGAAAACATTGTGGCAAAAGGAGAAATTACTCGTTTTGAGCAACTTCTCCATTTCTCACAATGTTTTCAAAAGTCAAAATGAGTCTTTAGGTGAATGCCTATTAAAGAAAAGTTTGACTGTTCTTTAAGGGTCAGTGTTACTGAATGGTTATGGTCTTTACCCCTTTCCCTCATACAAACAATTTGCAACAGACAACTTTGGAACCATTATGAGCAATTTCTTAATTTGCCAGTGTTTTCAAAAGTCTACAAGTGGAAAGGGGTTAACTTACGTTCACTTAGTTTCTTGTTTCATTTGAATTAAATCATAGTGACAGTACAATAATTCATGATTTCTGGGTAAGCATACCAGTACTAGGTTAGGATATATATGTGCCATGCCCAAGGGCATTCCTACATGACCGCTGTAACAGGGGATTGATCCAGCCTGAGACACATGGTTTTATAAGATGGACGCTAACCAAATCACTCGGCCATGACGGATTTCTTAAGATCACTTAGTCTCTCATTACTGTGTGTTTTACCCTCATCATGAGATAAAGCCTTTCAGCTAGCTTGCAGTGGTTGCAAAGCCAATGTCAACAAATAGCTAAACTTTCAAAAGTTACCCTTTCCCACTAACAGACACTTTCAGAGGCCTCAGCAGCAGAAGACTTTCAAAAACAATATAACAAAACCTTTTAAAACTTTTTTTGACGCATCTGCAGCAGACAAAATTTGAAAACATTCTGATCAAAGAAGTAATTGCTCATTATGAGCAATTTCCCCTTTTGCAACTATGTTTTCAACTTGAGCCATTAATCATTTTTTTCATTTATAGAGTTTCCATATTTTTGCCAAAATGTTTTCAAAGTCATTTGCTGCAGATTTGATGTATTTGGGAAAATGTTCAACGCGGTTTTTTCACACTTACATAGACATGCGTCCAAAATAGTCTGGTTGAGAGCAGGATATATTCCCCCTCCACGAGCACTGGACAGCCTCTGAACCTCCTTTGAGAAGAACACATCAATGGCCCTACTCAAGGTCTGCTCCGGCTGTAGCTTACCGTTGAACAACACAGCATCCCTTTGGGACCTATACCACCAGACATCAGTCTGGGGATACAACTCAACCATCTAGAAAAGGAATATGCAATTTAGCACTTTCGCACATATATACGCATCTGACGCCTCTACAGCAGTCAACTTTTGAAAACTTTGGGACAAAAACATTTGCTTAAAACCAGCAATTTCTCCTTTTGACACAATGTTTTCAACTCTATTCAACAAGTATGTCTTCATTTAGGGAGATTTTACATATATTGTTGAGATGTTTTCGAAGTTGTCTGCAGCAGATTTGTACTATGTGGGAAAGGTACACAGGACAGTTATCATGTGACAGAGGAAGAGTTTGGGTTACTCTCTTGCAGAGAATTGGTCATTAACCCCTTTCCCACTTAAAACAAATCTGCAGCAGACAATTTTGAAAACATTAAATTTTTGAAAGTTTAATTATTAAATAGATCTGAAAACGTTGTGGCAAAAGAAGAAATTGCTCACTCATAATTAATCTCTTCTTTTGCCACATTGTTTTCAAAAGTCGTCTGCTGCAGAGGCAACAGAACATGTATGTATGTATGTATGTATGTATGTTGGAAAGAATTAAGTTTTGCAGGCTATCCACTGATTTTACTGCCACATTTCAGATTGAGTCCTTCTTAGAGTAGGCATTGAGCAAGTCACTCTGTAAATTTGTTAAGAAGTTATAAACAACTTGATTTTGGTTTTAACCCTTTCCCACATATGGAAATCTATGGCAGGCGACTTTGAAGAGAGACATATACTCCCGAGTTGGTGTAGGGTTAGCCAGAATGTTTTATTTTATTACATGTGTGTTGTCCGTATAACTTTCTGTGAGCAGAGAAAGATTTTTACTGCAATTTTGGAAAGCATTTCCCATTGATAAATTAAATGTTGCTAACAGTTTTCGCTTTTTCTGGGGAAAAGATGCCCTTTTCCGTATTTATGGACTGTTTTATAAAAATTGCACATAGCACACAGTGTGCTGGAGCTCAATTGTTAGTTGCATTGACTCCAAACATGCAGACCCATTTAGCCGGCTCTTAACCCTTTCCCTCATACAGACGCTTGCAGGACGCCTTTTGAAAACATTATGGAAAAAGAAGCAATTGCTCATCATGAGCAATTTCTCCTTTTGCCACAAAGTTTTCAACTTTTTTAGTCAATGGAATTGGTTATATATTCAATTATAGAGATTTTTCACATTTTGACAAAATATGTTCAAAGTCGCCTGCTGCCGACTTCTTGTATGTGGGATAGGGTTAAACTTTGAGTAAGGGTCAGACTGTGGCTGCCATTCTTATTAACCCTTTCCCTCATATAAACGCTTTCTGATGCCTCTGCAGCAGACAGCTTTTTGAAAACATAGTGACAAAAGAAGAAATTGCACAAAACGTGCAATTTCTCCTTTAGCCACAATGTTTTCCACTTTTAGTAATAGGTTGTCCATTCAATTATAGTTTTTGACAAAATATGTTTCAACAAAATACGTTCAAAGTCGTCTGCTGCAGAATTGGCATATGAGGGAAAGGGTTAAGTGTCCCCCAGCAACGGGGGCCGCCATAAAAAGTACTGAAGCAAACTTACACTAAACTCCAAGGCTTCATCTCTGCTAACAATGCCAGCGTTTGGCTTTTCTGATGGCAACAATAAACCTTGCACTGTTAAAGTAAAACATTTCGGAATATAATTTCTTAAAACGTTTAATGTAAAATGACAATTGAAGTTTAAACTTTAAACTACATCAACTTTTGATATAAATGAAGATTGCATCAGAATTGTACAGAAAATATCTGCAAAAATATGGAACATCTCAAATAATGAAAGTATAACAATAAATGAATGGAACATCTCTATAAATGAAAATATAATAATTGAACAGTTAAAACAAAAAGGTTTTTAAAAGTCATCTGCTTCAGATTTGTCTGCAAATGGGGAAGGGTTTAATCTACTTGCATCTGCTATCATCTTTAACTCTTTCCCATATGTAGACATTTTCTGATGCCTCTAAACTATTGGTTACATTGTGGCAAGAGAAGAAATTGTTTATAAAGAGAAATTTCTCCTTTAGATGCCATGTTTTCAAATTCATTCAGTAAGTGTTCTTTCATTTTTAAAGATTTTCCATATTTCTGCCTATATGTTTTCAATGTCATCTGCTACAGATTTGCAGTATGAGGAGAAAGGTTAAACAATTGAGCATTAAAGACATTAAGACAAAATAAGAGATCACATCTCAAGATTTCTAGATAACATTTAAGGAACAGGACAGGTCTTTGTGCCATATTATCTGTCTTACTACTTAACAAAAACCTTATGTTGTTTTTAACCAAAAGAATTGTCTAACTTAGCCAATACGCATGAGTACCCACAATGTAGGAATTGTTGAGGTCAAAATCTTCAAAACAAGAAATGAGCACCTTTTCTAGAGCTTGGTTTTAGTCACCTAGTACTTACATGGTAAATCAGTTGTTATATATACTGTTTTTAACCCATTTCCACATACAACATATCTCCAGCAGATGATTTTGAAACTTTCCAAGCAAAGATGTGAAAAACCTCTGTAAATTAAAATATAATTGAAAACAAAAAGATTTATACACATCTTGGCAATGGAGATATTGCTCATTATTGCTACAATGGTTTTTTTCAAAAGTCATCTACTGCAGAGTTAGGCGTCAGAAAGGGTGGAAAAGCGTTCATGTTCTGCCATCCTCGGGTGAATGAAATGCTAATTTTTTGTTATTCCTTGTGAAAAAAATACACATTTGAAAAAAGAAACCTCACCACATACGCCACTAATTTTCAGCTTCGTGTTTAGAACCTGATAAACTATCCTTGCCTATATCTTCCAAATAAAGGAATTCTGAGTTGGATGAAAAATTCTAAGTTTAGTTCTCTTGAAAACACAGCGTCCAACTGTGTTGAAAGACAACCGAAATACACACCTATCTAGAGATTGGAATTAAGCACCTGAAAAGTTCCAAGTTTCTTCCTCATGAAAGTTTCTCGTCCAAAGGTGTTGAAAACCTACCGAAATAAGCACCTATCTAGAGATTACCGTTAAGCACTTGAAACTTTCCATGTTTCTTCCCCTTGAAAGTTCCGTGTCAAAAATCCGTGTTGAAAACCCACGAAATACACCCCTACCGAAAGATTAGTGTTAAGGACCTGAAAAGTTTCAAGTTTCTTCCTCTAGAAGGTACCGTGTCCAAACGCGTTGAAAACCCTCGAAATACGCCCCTATCTCAAGATTGACGTTGAGCACCTGAAAAGTTCAGTTTAATCCTCTTGAAAGTACTGAGTCGAAACGAGTTGAAAACCAACTAAATATGCCCTCATCTCAACCTTGGCATTTAACACCTAAAAAATTTAATTCCTCTTGAGAGCATTGAGTTCGAACGTGTTGAAAACCAACCGAAACATGCCCCTAATCTAGAGCTGGGCGTATAGCACCTGAAAAGTTCAAATTGATTCCTTATGAAAGCACCGTGTCTTAACACGCCACGTACCTAGAGCTAGGCGTAAAGCATCTGAAAAGTTCCAAGTTTATTCCCATTGAAAGCACAGCTTCCAAACACGTTGAAGACTCACCTATCTGGAGCTTGGCATGAATATGTCTGTACCTACTTTAGTATATCAGTTCTGTTACTGTTTTTATTCATGATCTGCCTTCCGGGATGAAAAGTTGAAGTTTATTTCTCTTGAAAACACCGCGTTGAAAGGTTAATATAAAGTTCTATACAAGGATAACATGCTTGCTTGCTTGCAATCCTTAAATGGCTTGAAAAACAGGAATCGGGTTCCATATTTTAAGATACCGTTCACTCGTGAAACGAACGCAAACAACATAATATACATTCTTAACAAGTGCAACTAAGATACTGTGCTTTCATGAAACATTTGAGTTTTCAAAGGAACATGATTAGATGGTTTCACGCAAAACAGTTGTAACTACATCTTAAAGAAGATGTAGTTACAACCGTTCTGCATGAAGCCCTCGACATGCGTCGCCTGCCAATATTTCAGCAAGTAACAGATAGTCAACAGAAAAGTAATCCATATTGTGTCTCCCTGTTAAGGCTGGTGACACAAAAACCACCCTCACACTAACACGGCTAAAATAAATATTAAATATTAACCCTTTCCCACATACAGATCTATGCTTTCTGATGTCTCAGCAGCAGACGACTTTTAAAAACATTGTGTTCTTAAGTAGGAATTTCTTCTTTAGCCACAATGTTTTCAACTAACTCTACAATAGTTAAACACTCATTTATAGAGATTTTGCATATTTTTGTCTAGATCACAACTCAAAACAATAGTTAAGACATTCATTTATAGAGATTGTCCACATATTTGTCTCAATGTTTTCATAGATGTCTGCTGTAAGTGGGATTGATTGGGGTTTAACGCCGTTTTCAACAATTTCTCAGTTATATCACGGCGGCCAGTTCATCTACTCATGCATTTCCTGGTTTTCTCACACCAGTACTCCACACAACAATCTTCCCAAGCAACTGGCTGCTTTTCCACATAGACTTAGCCCTTTGGTGGAAGACGAATGATGCATGTCGCATTGACTTTTGTCAACTGTCGGAAAGAAAGTTGGCCGAGCCGGGATTCGAACTCTGTAAGTTGGAAAGGGTTAACTTTGACAGTATGTTCAAATCATGACCTACCTTCTCATCTCCCTCAACGACATCCAAGTCCTTCTCAAATCATTTGAAGCTGTTACACAAAAATGTACTTTTCTCGCTCAAATTTTCCGTTATCCCATTCCCAAATATAAAACGCTTTCTGACTCGGACGACTTTTGAAAAACATGATGAGCAATTTCTCCATTTGCCACAATGTTTTCAACTACTTTCAATTATAATACTTTTGCTTCCCTATTTTTTATTTCAAAGTCAACTGTGGCAGATTAATATTGTTGTATGTTGGGAAAGGTTAATACTGCTGCTGATCAAGCATTATTAATAGTGTTCGAATTTGACTTAATTTGCTTTTTGCATATTTTTGCAACTGCAGATTCATTTCCATTTGTTAGAGATTGATGATAAAAACAACATGCTATTTTACACTTAAATAACATTGACTTCATGATAATATTTAGCGTCGGGGATTTCGAAACCGGGTGTCATGATGGAGTGCTCTTGGGCAAGGCACATTTTCTAGCCTAGTACTGGTTTGTTTACCCAGGGATCATGAATAATTAAATTTAATTGCGCGCTAAATGACCTTAGCTGTCGATGCGCCATAAAACAATATACATTCAGTATCCAAGCTTAAATTTTAACACTGATTATAACACAAGAGTATGGATAGAGGAAACCAAAATAAGAACATAGCAAGGATCGTTAAGTGAATTTCCCAAAACATATCCATAGTTAAGAAAATATTCAATTTCAAATGTCAATTCAACCCATCATAAGAATGTGGCTTAAGCAATATAGTGTTAACAAAAAGTTCTCTGCTACAGGTGTATTAAAAGTCGTCTGCATTGTTACTTTGATATATGTTATAAATATTATTTAAATGATACTATACCGTTGCATTCCTTTGAACATAAACTGGTTAAATCCAAGATTCTCCTATTCTTCGGAGCTGTCATTCAAAGTTGTCTTTCCCGATTCATCTTTTGAAATCTCCGAAAGTTTACGCGTTGTATCAATTTATGTCAATAAATTTGGCGCGAATAGCAAGATTAGGGTGTGAAAGGGATGAATTTGTTACCCATGCAATGCCATCCCTCAAAATAAAACAAAATCCTTATGCGGGTTCTGGCCCGAATACATGTAGTCGGATATTATGTGGAAAGAGTTAAGTGAAATGAAAGTTCACTAGACAAATGTAATGATTATCGTTTTAACGCTTTCCCATGTATGCAGACGCTTTCTGTCACCTCTGTGGCAGACAACTTTTGAAAACACTGTGCCAAATGGAAAAATTGCACAAATTCTCCTTTTGCGACGATGTTTTCAGCTTATTCAAAAAGAAGTCTGTCATTTATAAAGAGTCCTCGTGTATATGTGAATAAATGTGTAAAAAGTCGTCTGCTGCAAATGTGTTGCATGTGAGAAAAGGGTTAAATCAAATCATACCTTCGGTTTGTTGGAATAAAACGGGTTTCATCCAAGGCTTCCCAAACATTTGAAACTTATTATTCCTTATGTCTGTACCAGATTCACATTCTTGACATTCCGTAACATCAATTATAACGACTCGAAAACATTTTTACTAAACCACAGCAGAAGATTTAGCGTCAAAATCCATCCCTCAAAATAGTTTCTACGATGATTAACCCTTTTGAATATATGTAGACGCTTTCCTATGCCCCTGCAGCAGAGGACTTTTGAGAATTTCTCCTTTTTCCTTAATGTTTTCAACCCTTTTTCAATTTATAATTAAACTCATTTATGAAGATTTTTCATAGTTTTGCCCAGATCATTTCAAAGTCGTCTGCAGCAGATTTTTTTTGTATGTGTGAAAGGGTCATTAAGATCAAGTTCAACCTTCAGGTAGCCAAATCTTGTTTTAGCCATAATATAGGGTACGATAGTCTGGCGTTGTATTGATCATGTCAGGCACACTCACAAATATGTAGCGCTCTTGGCACTTTATGAAGCAGACAAAAAGCTACCTTTTTGTGTATATAGACTTAACTGGTTTAAGCCTACAAACTCTGAAAGTAGTTTGCCTCATTATTCATGTATCGATTCCAAACATTAACCCTTTCCCTCATACGACAATTCTGCAGCAGACGACTTTGAACATATTTTGTCAAAACATAGAAAATCTCGATAATTGAATGGATAACCTGACTAAAAGTGGAAAACATGGTGGCAAAGGGAGAAATTGCATGTTTTGTGCAATTTCTTCTTTTGTCACTATGTTTTCAAAAAGCTGTCTGCTGCAGAGGCGTCAGAAAGCGTCTATATGAGGGAAAGGGTTAAGCCTACAAACTCTGAAAGTAGTTTGCCTCATTATTCATGTATTGATTCCGAACATTAACCCTTTCCCTCATACGACAATTATGCAGCAGACGACTTTGAACATATTTTGTCAAAACATAGAAAATCTCTATAATTGAATGGATAACCTATGACTAAAAGTGGAAAACATTGTGACAAAAGGAGAAATTCCTCGTTTTGAGCAATTTCTTCTTTTGTCACTATGTTTTCAAGAAGCTGTTGTCTGCTGCAGAAGTGTCAGAAAGCGTCTATATAAGGGAAAGGGTTAAGTTGTACTAGTTCCCTGTAGAGTTTACAAAAATCAATTGTGCATTTTCTAACAAACTATATATAAAAGCGATATATACGGAGGTGACCAATTTGGTCGCCATTATTGTTTCATGCCAGACAAACTAATTAACTATAATATGCTGGGTACAAGACTTTACATACAATTACCTTGATATGGCAGTCATTAATGTCAAATTGGCACATCAGCAATTCACTTTTTGTCCCATACTTACTTTATCTAGTTTTTGGATGTGGAAGAAGATGCGGTCAATGCTTGTAAACAACGCGTTATTCTGGTTCGCAGAATAATATTTCGCTGGTCTGGATGCAAAGTTCCGAAAACAACTACGTGTTATTGAATTTCGGGTTCAAATGTCATTTTAACCTTTTCCCAAATACAACAAATCTGCGACAGAAGACATTGATCTCATCTGAATAGAACTATGGAAAACCTCTTTAAATAGATCTATAATTATTGAAAACACTGTGGCAAAAGGTGTGTTTGGTGATTATTGAGCTATTTCTCCATTTACCATAATGCTATCACAAGTCGTCTGCTGCAGATGCGTCCATGGGAATTGGTTAAATGAATTAAAGGTTAATTTCAAAGATAATTAAAATAATTATTTTACAAGACACAGTTGAGAGTCAGTTTAAGTATATTTAAGGTAACTTAGATCTATAACTACAATTAATATAATTCTAATCATACCATACCTTGACAATCTTTGGCACATAAACTGTTATCATCCATTTCTGTCTCCAGCCAATTGAAATATGTTTTCCCCCATGCACCATCTTGACATTAAAATTATTCCAAGTCAATCGAAACAAGCACGAAAAGCAATAAATATAACGAAAAATTTCGCCGTTACAGCCGCGATATAAAATAGGACGGACTTCAAAAATGACGGAATATAATTGTTGTAAACGACACCACAGAAGTATATAAATAATAGATTAAAACAACAACAGACAACTCAGCATTCTTTTTATTATTCATTGTTCATTTTTGTACATTTGTATTGTTCAATAAAATTTAAATAAAACAACAAGAGATAATTGATTAACGTCCATTGAAAATACAAAAGACTTTCTCTTAAGGCACCTTATGTCATGTTTACATAATTATAAATCAAATAACAGATTTGTTTAAGCTGAAATCAGCAATTTTTTCCTCTTCAATTTATAATATGCTCCACAAAAAAAAACTATTCTGAAAAAGGGGCAATTTGCGGAGGTCCGGATAAGGATATAGTAAACTGGTCTAGTCCTTGTGATATTTCTTACTAACTAACTATTTCTTAGAAATGAGTGCTCAAAACAATCTACTCGCAGAGACGATTCTTTTTGAGTACCAACAACAGAGGTTTTGAAGGTGAAATAAGGATTCGAGTCCATGTAAAATGCCTCTCATTAAACCCTTTCCCACATATAAAATCAACCTTAACATAAGTAATAATGTGTGTAAATGACTTGCATGCACATCCATGCTAAAGATCGAAAATCTGAAATCTTCACTGGTTGCAATTGGCTTAGAACATGTTGCATAGCACTATTCTTAATCTTTTGCTGATATAAACTATAAGAAGGCTACAAGATCACTTATTTAATTGGTAATTAAGTGGAAGTTTCTTAAACAGAAACGGGGAAGGGTATGCATTACATTATAACTGACTATGATATTTGACAAATCATTGGAACAGTTGAGGAATGAATGTATATTGTTTTATGGCGCATCGACAGCTAAGGTCATTTAGAACACAATTAAATTTAATTATTCATGATCCCTGGGTAAACAAACCAGTACTAGGCTAGAAAATGTGCCTTGCCCAAGGGCACTCCACCATGACCGTAGTGCCGCGACTGGGGATCGAACCCGGGACACCTGGTTTCGAAATCACCGACGCTAACCACTCGACCACAGCGGATTCCTGGAACAGTTGGAGGAACACGCCCTCTGAAGGTCAATTTTATAGCACATCATAATGAGTGATTTCTCATTTTAAATACAAATAATTATTCTTTCATTTATGGCGAGTTTTCATATAATTTTATAGTTGATGTTTCACAGCCCTCTGCTGAAGAAGTGTTGTATATGAGCAGGGTTGTACGTAGGTCTCATTTTCCAAGGGACAATTTTAGATTTGTATATAAATAATAGGAAGTTTCTATAAATTGAAAGGGAAAAGAAATATGTCCCATAGACTTGCTCCTGGTACTACACTGTATGACAGGAGGTTTAAACCTCTATTTGACCATCAACCCCTATGATGTGGGTACTCACTACCTATTAACCATTTTCAACATTCAACAAATCTGCAGCAGACGACTTTGAAATTCATTTAGGCAAAAGTACGGAAACTTTCTTTAAATGAAAGTATTGTTATTGAAAAGGGTTGAAAACCTTGTGGCATAAAGGAGAAATTGCTCATCACAATATTTTCTAAAAATCGTCTGCTGCAGAGGTGTCAGTAGGCGTCTGTATGTTGTAAATGATGGGGAATGGACCGCCAGTTTACTTCTCCTTCGCCAGACCTCTTGAAATGGACGCAGGGGGGATAACACACATATAACCTTAACACATAATGAATCATTTGTTAGTGAACTTACCATTTTCAGGCCTTAGAGAGGACCCAGTTCCATCTTGTTATCCCCGACACATTTTTAATAGTATATAGAACTAATTAATGGGAAGAACAGGTCAAAAGCCAAAGGCAACTTGTTATTTTTACAGACCATTTATTACTTATGAGTCGTTCAGTAGCCTAAGGCCATTACTTATTTATGAATCATTAGTAATCTTTAAAGGCTATTACTTATTTATGAATCAATCAGTAACCTAAGACCATTACTTATTTATGAATCATTCGGTAACTTAACTAAACACTATGCAGCAGCAGTTCTAAATTAATGTGGAACTGTCTTTATTAACCCTTTCCCTGAACAAGGCCTATTTTGACGCATCTGCAGCAGAAAACTTGATGACAAAATGTGCAAAAAGGAGAAATCATTCACAGCGAACAATTTCCACATTTCACATAGTACTTTCTTCTCCGTATAAAAATTGCAATATCATTTGTTAAGATTTTTAGAACCATTCTATTCACATGATATTTAGCCGTTCACCATTTATCAGACATTTCTAGATATTTCAAAGTCTTCTGCAAAATATGCGACATCAGTCAAGTTAAAAAATCATTGTAGGAAAAGGAGATTTTGCACAATTTAAACAAATTATCTCTTTTTTTCCTCCACAAGGTTTTCATATATCTGCTGCAAGGGTGACGAATTATTAATGCTGTCTGCATCAGTTAAACGGTCAAATATAGCATATCATCTACATGGTTTCTATGAACGGTCCCAAACATAAACTCTTTCCCAAATAATATTTTATAATGAGCTTAAAAACCTTCCCAGAAACAGACAATTTTAAAAGTCTGCGCAGGTAAGGATTATTTGAGCCGACAACATTAGTGGATGCAATGTCTCCCCAATATATATATATATATATATATATATATATATAAAAGGAGATTGTGCCTAAAAATAAATGGGAAAGGCTAATGGTTGAAAGTTCATAACATTGTCATACAGTTTGGGCCAGAAAATCAAAACATTCTGGGGCTCCAGGATCTTACTATAATATGTTTGTTATGATCATTTTGAAATTGTAGAATATGGGGGGGGTGTGGAGAAACGATTCATAGATTTGTCAAAATTGGAAACACCTTTTCATGCCAGAATACAACTTGTTGAATCCAAAAGGACTGCACCCACCCAGTACAACATGGGAACACAATTTTTTTCCAAGAATTCTATTTCTTATTCAAGGAAATTACCAATTGTCTGTCTAGGTAAAAATAGACACAAAAGAAAGCATGAAAAGGTGTCTCCTACGTTGACCATGAATCAACAATGATATAGTATGACTGTTCAGCACCTTCAGAGAGCTCTCAATATAATGGTGTGTATTTCATATTCTCAAATCCTTATTTATTTTAACCTTCATGTTGTGGGTACTCAAATGAATTATCTCTGCCACTTACAGACGCCTCTGCAGCAGACAACTTATGAAAATATTGTGGCAAAAGGAGAAATACAAATAATTTCCAAGCAAATGGCTGCTTATCCTGATTGACTTTGGAAAGAATGCTGCCCTAGCTGGGATTCAAACTCACAATCCCTAGTTTGACAGCCCGCATCGCTAACTTGATCTCGAGCAGTACCTGTATTTGCTGGGAAGTTTATCCTGACACCAGTTAATCAGTAAAGTAGGGGGCTACTACTACCATTTTTTAAGTCTTTAGTATGAAGACCCAGAAGGCCTTTCTCTCATATAGAACAAAATTGACACCTTTACAAATTTATGATTCATTTTTTAAAACATTGATGTAAAAGGAAAAAGTTGATAAAAAAAATGCTGAACAATCAAACTCATTACATGATAATAAATAATGAAAAGTTTAGTCTGCATACATGGACTGGTGCATGATGACTATGCATCGAGGTCAGTTTACATAGAAATATATATTTATGATAGCGCCAAAAACTTAGAACCAAATAACCATGACAGGGACAAATCTAGCTTTATTTTGCTGCCGTTAAACGGCACTTTCCCCTCGGGAAAAAGGTACCGAAATTCCCCTATTTCCCCTAAAATTCCCCTAAACTTTAAACTTAAAAAAAAAAAAAAAAAAAAAAAAAATTTTTGTATGGACATCTTCATAAATATGAAGACAAAGAGAATTGACTTGTAAATCCACCATGTCATCAAGTTCATAGTGTACCCATGTCATTTTTCCTGGTCTATATTTGCATTGGACTGAGTATCAAGACTTGTCAGATCAGAACAAACTGTTCGAAGTTTTCATGAAGTTGTGAAAATAAAACACTTTAGAATATCTTCAAAATGTTATACTGTCTTTTTATTCTCGAGACAGTCCATTTATGTATTTTTCCCCTATTAGGAAAAAAAAATCCCCTTTTTACCAAAAGGGCACTTTCCCCAAAAACCTAGATTAATCCCTGCATGATTCTTGAAATACAATAATACACCTCAGTGAGTTTCAAATAATTAACCGTGTCTATTTTAGAATCTGAAAAACACAGGTGAATTTTCTTAATAAAGGGGGAAGGTAATAGCTGTCTTAACCAATCAAATTAGTTTTTAACTAGCAAAGAATACTATGCATGATTATCTTAATTGCGCATTGGTTCTAAAAATATGAGTTAAATTTGAAAAAAATGCGAGTCAATTGCACATTATTCTACAAAAGACAGTGAAATAATTTATTACTGAAGTGCAAAAAGACATTTCTTTTTTCTAACAATTTCTAAAATTTGAGTAGCCATTGGTTATTTTGGCCACTGATAGGGCTATATAAACATAGAAACATATGTGTAGAAACATATGTATTATTATGTTCCCTGACCAATCAATCCGTCATATGACTGCAAAAGTACATTGTACACAAATAACAATGAAACAACCTTGCAGGAATTACCATGTGTTAACTTATGGATAAGGCCTAAAGGGGCATACTTTTAGACCTTTTTCCAACTTGCAGGTGACTTATAACAAACATTTTTCCAAAAGTAGAAATTGCTCTTCATGTTTTCAAAATCGTCTGCTGCTGATCAGTCAATATCTGTCTGCAGGGTGAAAACCTTTAAGAACATCTAAAAGGCTATATAGTAAAAATAGTGATTCTCCATGAATGAAAGTGTTGTTATTGGATAGGGTTGAAAACTATGAAAAAAATTGGAAAAATTGTTAATTTTGAGCAATATCTCCTTTTGCAACAATGTCTGCTGATCTGCAGATGGAAAAGGGTTAAATGATCATAAGAGCATGCACAAGTTATTCTGCAAGTTTGTTTCATGGGACAGTCTTCAACAAGCAGTCAATGCTTAAAAGGTATTCACTGGACATTTAGATAAATCAGATTTAAAGAATGATTTGCATCTTCACCCTTTCATACTTACTACCAGATGCTTTTTGACACATCTGCAGCAGACGACCTTTGAAAACATTGTGACAAAAGGAGAAATTGCTCATAATGAGCAATTTCTCCTTTTGCCACAATGTTTTCAACTCTCTTAATATTTAAACTCTCATTTACGCAGATATTTCACATTTTTTCAAAAGAGGTTTTCAAAAGCATTTGCTGCAGATTTGTTGTATGTGTGTGGAAAGGGTAAATTAAAATACAATCGGGTATATTCTCTTCTTCAAAGACTTCCGTCGTTTCTTGACATTTTTCATTACCAACTCAATCAAAACATTGAATCTACGTTGCCATACTAGGCATTTTCAATTATCTAAAAGAACATGTGTCAAAGACCCAGGTTTTCGTTACCATTATAAACATTGACCTGTTGAAAACTGTTGAACCATCTCTTAGAAAGCTGAACTAAAATTGCCAACATGCCTTCAAAACTTGGTCAAGTAAGATAGTGGGGATGTTTTACTACTACTTTTAATGGATTGCTTGTTTTGGTTTCATTTGATGCATTGATTGTGGTCTTACATCGTTTTCAACAATTTTTCAGTCATATCACAGCGGCCATTTTACCTTCTCATGTGTTTCCTGGCTTTCTCACACCAGTATTTCACACATTTCTTTCGAAACAACTGGCTGCTTTTCTACATAGACTGTAAGCCCATTGGTGGAAGACAAATGACGGTTGTCACAGTGACTTGTCAAACGTCAGAAAGAATGTTGGCCGAGCTGGGGTTCGATCTCACAACCCCTGGATTGACAGCCCGCGTCACTATCGACTGAGCTACTTGAGATTTACTCTACTTTCAACAGTATTTCAATAATATCATGATGATTGTACACTTATCCGATATCTGGATGATTATCCAGTACTAGCTAGTTAACATGCTTGGCCCCGGCGCACTACATATCCTCGACGTTAACCATGGCAGATTCCTGGGTAAGAATGGCAACTCCTATAAATTTCAGACAGCTTGCTCTTCTTGGCTCTGTATCTCAATATTTCATCTCAAGCATTACTCCAAGGTTCATTTGCAAAGTCCTGTTTTGACTTTTTATGATTTTATAACTTCTAAATAGCTTTTCATTTTGAGCATATCATTAAGGAATTTTACTGTCTGGTTTCCTTTAACCCTTTCCCTCATATAGACTCTTTCTGATGCCTCAGCAGCAGACAGCTTTTTGAAAACATAGTGATTAAAGAAGAAATTGCGCGAAACGAGCAATTTCTCCTTTTGCAACAATGTTTACCTCTTTTAGTCATTAGGTTATCCATTCAATTATAGAGACTTTTCTATTTTTTGACAAAATATGTTCAAAGTTGTCTGCTGCAGAATTGTCATATGAGGGAAAGGGTTAAGGAATTTGACTGTCTGGTTTCTTTTAAATTTCCTTTCAAATACAATTTGTTTAATAAAAGTAAAATTATTGACCAATCAATTTGCCTACACTTCATTTCTGCACTACTTGTTTGACTTATTTGAAATTAATATTCCATATTCTATCTGCCAATACACAAAGCAAAGAATTTGGTAATGCTCACTTCATTTTTCATAACTAAATATCATTCTATAATTTACCAGTTCTCACAGGCCGACGTTTTGCAATTTGTCAACTTATCAAAAATTCTTTTCAAGCCGAATAGACAAGATTTTATTTCCTTGTAATTATGGTGTTCAACTCAGGTTTGAACAATATGTCAGTTATATCGTAGGCTTATTTGGAACATACCAGTACTAAAAACTAAGCAGCCACTACTGATACCAACTGTATATGTCTATGGCATAAACTGACTAAAAAACGAGACTACATGACTTATTGGTCTGAATTTATCCTAGAGCCAGGGAAAAAAGCCATTACTACTATTATTTTCATAAGTATGGCATAAACCAACTCAAGAAAGAACCTGCATCTCCTGCTCTGGAGGTGTACAAAGTAACCACTACTGTGAAAAGCTCAATAAAACAATAAGATAAAATGTATTTGGTGCTTTATGATATGTTTCACAATTGAAAATTAATTAAGGCTTGCAATGAAACTTTGGGGCATGAAATGAATGTCAAAGTCATTAAATATTGTATAAAACAGTTTTGAAAGCATGTTGATTATTCTATCACCCCAATGAGAGATGGTTACTCAAAACGAATAGTTAAGTTCCACTTACTGTATCCTTCTTGACCGGGCATATCCGATGGACTTCCCGTAGCACCGAGGGCCAAGGGATCATAACCCATTGATGTATTTGCACCCCAGCTCATGTCCTGAGAGGTGTTTGAACCAGGACCAGGCTCAACGCCTGTTATTTCTAGTTCCATGTCATTCTCAGATATAGCCTCAAGTTTAACATTGACATTGGGGTCCAATTCTGAACCTTGAGTGGCACTTGCTGATGATGTCGGATTTCCTGAGTGTTCACCTGAGATCAAATTAGATAAATCAGAGTCTAATCCAAGTCCTTCAGCAGGTTGTGTGTCACTAAATTTCATCTCCGGGGCTTCATTAGGAATGGTGGAGGAAGAGGAATCGTCCAAATTGTCTGTTTTCTCAATGGATGTTTGAATATGAGATGGTGATGTGGGTTGACTAGAACTGCTCTCAGTTTGTTTTGGTGTGCTTGTATCATCCGCACTATGATTGGATCCATCGTCATCTGGTTCTATTTTAATGATTTGATTGTTTGGTTTAATCGGGGAAATGGAACTAGGAATAGGAGCACTACTGGGAATTGGGTTCATGTTTATGCGTCTGGGTCTTGGCACTGAATATGGCTCATGTCGCAACCCTTGGGGGCGTATATGTGACCCTGGATGAGCCCGTGTCAAGCTGACAGGGTGAATGGTTTGACGTGGGGATGGGTATCTCATAGGTGGTCTAGGGGCCATATGTCTAGGAGAAAATTGTTGCATTCTTTGAAGCTCCTCCTCCCTGTCTTTTTCTTGTTTCTTTTTATGATGGCCTGAAAATGAGAAACATAGGGAGTCTAAAAAAAGTTATAGAGTAATTTGGTTTTAGTCCATTACCTCTCTTTTTGTTTCATTATACGACAATTCTGCAGCAGAAGACTTTGAACATATTTTGTTGATTGATTGATCATGGTTTAACGCCGTTTTTAACAATTTCTCAGTTATATCATGGCGGCCAGTTCACCTACTCATGCATTTCCTGGTTTTCTCACACCAGTACTCCACACAACAATCTTCCCAAGCAACTGGCTGCATAGACTTGGCCCATTGGTGGAAGACGAATGATGCATGTCGCATTGACTTTTGTCAATCGTCGGAAAGGAAGTTGGCTGAACCGGGATTCAAACTCACAACCCACGGATTGACAACCTAGGTAACTACCGAACGAGCTACCGGGGCTTGGCATATTTTGACAAACCTTTGACTAAAAGTGTAAAACCTTGTGGCAAAAGGAGTTTTGAGCAATTTCTTCTTTTGTTACTATGTTTTCAAAAAGCTGTCTGCTGCAGAGGCGTCAGAAAGCATCTATATAAGGGAAAGATTTAAACCCTATGTTGTATATGCTAAAAAAGAACTGTTTTAGGAAGTCAACAAAGTCAGAAGCTTAGATAAAGAGGAGTCAACTGGTCTTTTCATTGCAATATCTACCCTAATTCCTCATTTAAACCGGATTTAACCATTCCCACATAAAAACACTTTCTGATGCCTCTGCAGCAGACGACTTTTCTAAACATTGCGGTAAAATGAGAAATTGCTCATTTTCCTCACAAAAATGAGAAATTTATGCTTTTGTTCCAATGTTTTCAACTGTATTTATTTAAAAATAAACTTTAGTTTATTGTGATTTTTTACCAAAATTTGACAATTTATTTTTAAAATTGTCTGCTGCAGATTTGTAACATATGTGTGAACGGATTAAACCTTTGTTGTGGGTACTCAAAATAATCATCTTCCTGAAACCATTTTTTGAGTACCCACAGCATAGGTTTTAAAGGTCAAATGAGGATTTTAGAAAATGAAGTACATAACCCTTAATCTAGACATCTGAACATTTTAGTTCTATAGCCAGATCTCAAAACTAAGCTGCTATAGTATATGGAATAATGTAGTCTTTTTCCCCCACAATATCTCTCTTAACCCTTTCCCTCATACGACAATTCTGCAGCAGACGACTTTGAACTTATTTTGTCAAAACATGGAAAATCTCCATAGTTAAATGGATAACCTATGACAAAAAGTGGAAAACATTGTGGCAAAAGGAGAAATTGCAAGTTTTGTGCAATTTCTTCTTTTGTCACTATGTTTTCAAAAAGCCGTCTGCTGCAGAGGCGTCCTAAAGTGTCTATATGAGGGTAAGGGTTAATACACAACCCAAACAATATGTAACAGTACTCAAGAGAATCGCCAATATTTGAGATCTGAGATTCTACAATATGAAAATTGCACCTTTGTCTAGAGCCATGTAAAATTACATAGAAATCAAAGAAGAATATTTAAGTTATGTCATTTCACACTTTCAGATGCTGCCGGACAGCTATGTTTTTTAATCAATCAATATGGCTTGAACAACTTTTGACAATGATGGATACAGACTTACAAAAAAAGGTCACCTTGATCCAATTTGTACTAGGGGATGCGCAAAAAGTTGAGATAAAAGTTGAATATAGAAACAGAGAAAAAATATCTTTGTAAGAAAAAACATCATTATCCGAAACGATATAGGGTTTACTCACGTTTCAAACAAAAGCCAAGAAACTGGGACTTGATGTCTTCATGGTCGCTTAAAAAGAATTTTCCCGAGTCTGAACCCAGGTGACTCAAAGTCCCGTCAGAAACACTGGCCGTCAGGATGACGGATTCTTCATCTGTGTGGGAGGCCAACTGTTCTACCTGCAATTTAATAACATTTAATTAGTCGACGTTTTCCTTCATCATTGTTGTATACTCGTCCTTGTCTGGCCCTCTGGATCAAAGTATTGATGCAAGATGTCTCAAATCCTGAGTGAATACCACAAAGCTGTCAAAACATTGATAGAACAAACGTGCAGAGATCAGATTTCAAAAAATCTTTTGAAACTTGTCAGTCTTAAAAGTTTTTTTTTTTTCTATTTCCTTCTTTGTTCAACCAATTATTGCATGAAAAGTTGTCGGTCCAAATAAATCTCTGTCAAACTGATGGGTTGAGGGGTTAAGATGAGATTCTGAGGGCCAAGATATAATTTTTTCCTTAAAATCTTTTTATAATCTACTAAATTGGTTCAGCCATTACAATTATATTCAGAGTATATGGTTACACAGACTTTACGAAAACTTTTGAAAGCTGTCAGTCTGAAAGATCATTGTTTATCTATTTCCTTCTTAGTTCAACCAATTATTGCCTTGAAATTTGTCAGTCCGAAGGAATTTTTGTCAGTCAGGACTGAAGGACTAACGACTTTCGCAAAGACCGTTGTTATGCTCTTTTCCCAACAATGTCTCTCTTATTATTAAAGCAAACCCTATGTTGTGGGTATTAAAAAGAATTGTCTCGCCCTTTCCCTCATATAGATGCTTTCTGACGCAGACGGATTTTTGAAAACATAGTGACAAAAGATGAAATTGCTCAAAACAAGCAATTTCTCCTTTTGTCACAATGTTTTCCACTTTTAGCCATAGGGTTATTCATTCAATTATAGAGATTTTCTATGTTTTGAAAAAATATGTTCAATTTCGACTGTTGAATAGTTTTGTATGAGGGAAAGGGTTAATTAGTTTAACCAATCTAAACCTCATAGGTAAAAGTTAAAAACAGCACATACCAGTTGTTGAATCTGGCTCTTCAGGACTGCTTTTAGGATCACCTTGTATCCCGGGATCTCCTTGATCACATCCATGTCCGGGGCAGCCATTGTGTCTTTAAAAATGGTAATTCAGCAGGTATCTATAGCAGGCCTTTGTTTCACTAGCTTTTACTTTTTTCAAGAAGTGTCTCGTTTGATTTTTTACGATGTTTTCCTGGAAAAGAAAATGAATTCATCTGTATCCAATTGCTTGTACTACCCGAGAACTAAGATCAGACACTGAATTATCCTTGATTTGAAACTGAAGTATGATCCTGCACAGAAATCTAAAGAGGAACCCCCCCTCCCCAAATATGGTCCTTAGATTCACCGAAATCGACAACTGTGCTTGCATTGATTGGATCAGGTCCTTAGATTCACCGAAATTGAGACGACGTATAATATTAAGATTTATGTTATGTATTAAACAATAAGATACATGAGTGCAGGGTTTTCCATGACGCACAAATCCTGCGTCATTGACGCATTTTCAATTCAAATGACCCCCAAAAATAATATCTCTGCGTCCCTATGGACGCAATGTCGGTAAATCGAAGTCCATTCTATAATCTCGGTTTTCCAAAAATCTATATTTAACTTAGTCCTTATCCTTTTAATCCTGTTATCCACCTCATAGAGGCCCGACGTTTAATAACTCACAATGTGGTCGATTTGAACCGAGGAATGAAAATAATGGAGGATAACCGAAATACAGTATTGTGGGTATGTTGTTAAAGTACACCGAATTGGATATTAAACGGAATAGTTATATATCTTATTCAAACAAGTTTGGGCGATATTTCGTTTATTTATTTTTTACCGATTTCGTCTAATTTATTTAACCGAAAACAAATTTGTTACAGATTTAAAAAATTTCGCCGTTGTGAATTGAATTTGATAGATTAAAGTGGTAAAGAGGTAAGCTGCATACATTTTAGGCTCAAATTAATATAATAATAATTACAGATATGGTTTTTTGTATCGTTGCGATAGCTGTCAAGGATATAAACGGCATAATAACGTGAATCGAGTCTGTCTGAAACATGCAAACATGCCATGGATTTAGACTTCTGTTGACCAATAAACGAGAAACCGAAAGTCTAAATTATTTGGACTATATTTAACTCTGAATGACTGGTTTACGCTTTATCGATAACATAATCTTTTGTCTGAAGCTAGGGCCTTTAGTGCTCTTAAACTTCGTAACAAGTAACTAAAATTAGACTGCAGTGCATTATTCTATATTCTATATATTATTATTTATAGCATAGTTATAATGCTGCAATTTGCATGCATACAAGTGAACAGATATTAGTGAGCTGAATTGAGTTACATCCAAATCATAATCTTAATATGTTTTCACAAATTGATATTATTAATATTAAAGGGATAATAAAAACAAAGAATAACACACTTGTTTTTTAATGTTTTTTTATATCAATCACTTGATAATAAAGTTCTAATTTTGACCCCCAACATTTATAAGATGACCCTCAACTTTGATGACAAGGGGGTCACAATGACCCTCAAGTTTAAAAGCTTAGGGAAAACCCTGTGAGTGTTAACAGTTCCTATATTTGTTAAAATTAAATTTATAAATTTATATAGTATAAACAGGCCTGCTATTGGCCCAATATTTCTGGTCCTGAAATTCCTGATTTCAAAGCCTGAAACTGGATTTACAATATAAACAAAGAAGGACATTTCAGGATCTAAAAGCCTGAAATCAGGAGCAGGCCTGTATAAAATCGCATATGACACCATTAAATGGATATTACTACTACAAAAGGCCGTAATCACCCTGGTAGAAAAACTAAGTTATTTTTTACATTTTATTGATCAAATAAACACTAATGTATCTTATTTTACTTTATTGTTTAGTACAAAAAATAAATCTGAATATTATATACTTGATTTCAGTGAATCTAGCGACCTGGTCCAATAAATGCAAGCACAGTGTCTATTCAATAGAATCGGGGTCAGAAAGGACCAAAACTAAAAAAGGCCCACTACCAAAAAGAACCTGGTTAAGAAGGCCCACTTTGTGAAACCTTTATTACGTTTCATATTCAAGTATATCCTATTGCTTTTACTATTGAATGAAACAAGAGCTGTCCATAAGACAGCATGCTGGACTATTTGCCATTTGATTCTATAGTAAACAGTGGTTAATGAGATATGTGCATGGTAGTACCGTTCATGCCAAACTTTAACCAAATTGTCAGTCAAACAAGGGCCATAATTTGTTTTAAATTCATTCAAGAGTTATCTAACTTGACTTTCTGACACCCCTGAAGACATGAATGAAGTTTCAAGTCAATATCATTAGTGGGTACTGAGATATATCCATGATAGTATCTTCTTGCATGTAAAACTTTAACCAAAATTTCTAAGTCCAAAATGGGGGGTATTTGTGTCAAAATCTGATGTAGAGTTTTGGGACTTGTCCTGCAAGGTCATTTGATGATGTCCAATAAGTGTGTGAAGTTCCAAAGCATTAGCATCTGTGGTTTGTTTGGAAAAGCCTTGCATGCAAAACTGTAACCCAAAGTTGCAACGCCAGACGCACAAGAGACAGTAACGGCTCTCATATTCTTCGAATAGTCAAGCTAAAAATGGATTATAGATTATATTAATATATTAACAAATAAATTGTTAAAATTAACAACCATTACTACACGCTGACATAATCCAGCATCATATATACCATATGTGAACATTTGGGATTAAAAGTGGGCCTCTTCTTTTAAAACCGGTCCTTTTCGGATCAGGACTTTTTAGGAATTAGCCTTTTTGACAAGTTACCACTCAACACACGAATCCAGAGCATTTTTTTCTAGATAACTTAAACAATCAAAACCGAATCTGTATAGATAGGTAACAAAGTTAATAGGTTTAAATATTAAAAAATGTCAACATCTTTTTAAGTGGAGACGCGCGTGACGCAAAATGGCTCTCGGGCAGCGCCAAGAGCGGCGATAGACAAAGTGTTCATTTTTTAAATATATTCGGTTTACGAACCCTTACCAGTCGAGTCCTAACGATGCAAATTGGTTTCAGGATTGTTATGGATACAACAGCAACAGTTGACTATCATTACTACATGGTGAACGTCAGATAGCTTCTTCTCCATAATAAATTAGGACAATAAAGGCGAGGACGCCATTTTCAAAATCGGTGTGGCGCTGCAATCGACAAGGGAGATTACCTTGTTCTGATTATTATGTTAATTGCCTGAGGTCCTGGAAAGGGGATATGATATTTGCCGGGACCGGCTGGGTTAGATGTGGCAGTGGTCGGTTTCAACTATTTATAGCAAAAACAATGAATCATTCCCATAATTGAAAAAGTAATTAGATAAAAGATATTTTTATGATAGCAGTTTTGTCATAACTGCTAAATATTTAACAAAGATATTGGGTTAGTTCGCCCTAAGCACACGTGCACTTCTTTAATATATGGCCGAGTCTTCTGCCACGTAATTTATTTTTAATTTTGTCTCCTGCCACGTAGCCACGTATGTGGTAGGAACCTTATGTCTCCTGCCACGTATTTAATTTGTAACGTATGTTATCTCGATCCACGCGTTTTTAATGAGGGATTAATTTCAAAGGTGTTAACATATTGTAAACAGTTGATTAAAGCAACAGTGTGTTATATAAACTATAGGTAGAAGACCTACTACACATATACAAGAATTCGCATTTAGGCGCTAATATTGAAACTAATATGAGTATAGGTGCTACCTATTTCGGGTAAACATTTATTAACTTTTGTGATCGGTAAATCATTCCCCGTGAACTGCAGTTAGCCCCATGCTTGCAGCACGAGTCCTACCGTCCTAAGCAAAGAATAAACAAATCATCATCCGGTTAAGCATATATTTAACTTTAAAATATGGCCAAGATTTTAAATTCATGAAATTAAGATTACAGGTACAAAAAATAATCAACTTGCCCATCATTAAGTACTTAAAATGAAAATATTCCATAATTTACGGAACTGCGTTTGTGACGAGTCAAACTATCCTTTCTGTCGTTTTCCTTTTGGTTATTTATTCATCAGTAGCGTTACGCAAATAGAATGACGTCATTTTACAGAAATTTGGATTAGTAACTTCCGGTTAGTCAGAAAACACTTACCAGTTTTTATTTGAACTCATTTTAAAAATAGACGACGAGTGTTATTACACGCAAATTATCATATATAAAATTACTTGTGCTCGTTCCTTTATCGAGTACGTATTATCATATTTAATTATTTCCTCTAGAAGATTTTTTTGTTTCGATATTTTCTTTTCATCCAATCAAAACGTGGCAGAATGAATGCATCGAAAAATCCTCTCTGGACACAATTTTTGGAAAGACGGTATAGCAAAGTTTTTTAAAGTTCATAGACGTTACCTATTGACCGGAAACATCGCCGGCTTCGCCGTCGATTTGTTTACCCGTATTAATAATATCAACGCAACTGCCTGTGCAGGTGATATCGCTTTCTTGAGTAATGATCCTGTTGAACTACAACTATTGATTATTTATGCCTTCCATTATATAAACCTGCATAGGTTTTACTGCAACACAAAAAGAATGTTATTCTCCCAACTGTGTGGAACACAAGATGCAAAAACAAGCCCTCATTCCAATAGACTCTAGGGGATGCCCCCATGCCAATTGTCGATACATCTCCACATCTCGGTATTCACAGAGGAACCTCTTCTGTAGAACTTAAAAAGAGACTATCCTAAAGAATATCTCAATATCTCATAATTGTACTTTCATTCATAAAGATTGTCCACATCTAACTGCGATGTTTTCAAGATCGTCTGCTGCGTCAGAAAGTGCCAGTTTGTGGGAAAGTGTTAACTAGCATACGCCTGGGTGTTCTCCGAGTAGGAAATACAAAGCCATGTATCAACCTACGCTAGATTGTTCTGTGTGTTAGGTTAATCTGAACACAAGTACCCGGTTAAATCACATGTCAAGAAACTGTTGGAAGATATATATATAAGCGCAGAATTGATTTCACTTGAAACTCTTAGGAAAGTCAATTGGGGAAACATCTCAATAAATGTATATTTAGGAAAGGGAAAAAAATCAAGGCTGAGATACAGGTGGAAATGACACAGGATAATAAAAGAAGACTTGGCTAAACATGCAGAAAAAGCTGCCAATTTGAGAAACATAAAATAACTACATTACATAAAAAAGTTAAATTTCAAACATTCAAACCATCAGTTATGTGTCAAATAAGATGCCACTCTGAATATCACAGATTAACAGGTAATACGATGGGAAGAACGCTTCGCTAACATAGACATTTTTGAATGCAAATGCGAACACCAGTTCACCTACAACCATTTGCACAATCATACTAAATAAGTTTATACTTAACCGATGAGAGAAAGCGGTTGATGCAATGTTAAGGGACCAACAAGCAGGATTTAGAAATGACCGACCATGTGCAGTAATAGAAAAACCTCTCGATTGGTAACCGTGCTCAATCAATATGTTTCTGTATACATGGCAAATACAGACATCAAAGCACTCAAAGTGCTGCCAGCAAGGGGGCTAACTGCAGTTCACGGAATACATTAAGACACGAATTTACCGATAACATTATTTTACAAATACATTTAACAAGAAGATCTTGTTATGTCCGTTAATTGATTAATATTTGGATTGAATGCACAATATTGTATACACAGAATGGGGTCTGTCGCAAAAACTGTTATTTGACTGGCGGTATTTCAGAGGTCGTTGGTCATAGTTTACACACTCATTGATGCATTAATCACAATGCGTGCTATATCAAAATCAAGAGAACGCTGCATAACAATGAAAACTATATTGAAATTCCAATTAAAATACCACAGCAAAAAATAAACAATCAGTATCTACATTTTCTGGTTACTAAAAACAAATCAAAGCGCCGAATGCATCGTAGTGGCAATCGTGTAAAAAATCCTGCAAAGCAACAAGCAGTATCTCGGTGTAGGCGTTGCGATTTTCAATAACAGTGCACTCTGGTGCGGGTATATTTGAGCTGCATCTTTTGACAGTAGAATAATGTTAGTTTGCCAGAATGTTTGTCTTTGTAATATTTAAGTTACGTTCTTAAATGAGTCATTATGTGTTCAAAATAAGGCCATACCAAATTTAAGAAACATCTAGTTGGCACTCGATAGACCACCGTTTTATCAGAATAAAAGTACATATATCGAAATCATGTATCCACATGCAGATATTAAAATAAATAGGACCAAAGATCATCCTAATTATACCACCTTCTAACAATTTAGTGTCACAAACCCCTAAACTGTTGACAATGTTCAAATGTCTTTATATTTACATCAATGCAACAGCCAACATGTAGAGCCCATTCCAAAGGTTTTGGCACAGACATAGTGCTCTTCAATGCAACTGCAACACAGACTGATGAATAGCTGATCTGATAATAGTTAATTAAGGGCCTAGTTTGTTATGCTTCAAACTAAGTCTACAAGAGGGAAAGGGTGAACAGAGAACAGTCTCCTTTTTTGCAAAAATTGTTTTTTACTTCTGCCATCATCACCTCATCATGTGCCCATTAATTTGGGAATCCTATGATGCTTGTTTTCTCATTTTGCCAATTGACCTATAATTGTGACCTTGACCTTTGAAGTACAGGCCTATTCTTGTGCACGACACTTAACCTCATCTTGGTGAACATGTTCGCCCTGTCACTTAGGAATCCTATGATGAATGGCTGAGATGTGGGCCAGACAAGGTACAGTCCTATCAAACAGTACTCATTTTGACCTTTGACCTCTACGTTTGACCTTGACATTGGAGGTACAGACCTGGATTTAGTGCACGACACGCCATCTCATCATGGTGCACGTTTGTGCCAACTTTCTTAGACGCACGGACACACTCACCGAACTGCCATTGTGACAGCTATGTCGGGCTCACCGCAAGCGGGCTCGACAAAAAATAATTTCAGACAGTTAACTGGTTATCAATCAAAGTACTGAAAGTACTAGTAACGAATTATTTGGAAAATGTAATTAATTATTGCATTTGATCATGGTTTTTGTTTGTTTTAAACTTGCTTTAAACTTAGTAGTTCTTTTAGCTCGACTATTCGAAGAATATGAGAGCTATTGCAGTCACTTGTGCGACGGCGTTGAGGTTTGCGTTGCAACTTTGGTTAAAGTTTTTCATGCAAGGCTTTTTCTCACAAACCACAGATGTTATTGCTTTGAAACTTCACACACTTATTGGACATCATCAAATGACCTTGCAGGACAAGTCCCAATACTGTATATTAGATTTTGACACAATTATGCACTTAGAAATTCTGTTTAAAGTTTTGCGTTCAAATACATATCTCTACATATCTCTGTATTTACGTTATGCATTGCATTGAAACTGTATACAACGCTACCAAACCATCACACCTATGTATATTATTACGTAAGATAACTCTATCCTGCATTTACTGCAAGTTATAGCCCTTTTATAACTTAGTAATTCTGGTTAAAGTTTTGTGTGCAACTACATTTAAAGTCCATATCCTAGTAATTACTTGAAGCATTGGACTGAAACTTTATACAACCCTTCCCAACCATCACACCTATATAAACAATCAATTTAGATAACTCTTTCCAGCATATAATGCAAATTATGGCCCTTTTTTTTTTTACTTAGAAACTACATTCATGTCTTCCGGTGTGTCAGACAGTCAAGTTAGATAACTCTTGTTTGAATTAAGTACAAATTATGGCCTTTGTTTGACTTTTAAAATTTGGTTAAAGTTTTGCATGCATGGCACGATCATGCACATATCTCAGTAACCACTCAGAGATTGATTTAAAGCTTCAATATAGTCTTTAAAGGTATCAAACAATCAGATAAGGTAACTCCTGACTTAATTTATTATAAATTATGGCTCTTTGTGAAGTTATAATTTTGGTTTGAAGTTTTGCATGCTATGCCTTTTCTCACAAACGGCAGATGCTATTCAAACAAGACTTCCAACTTGATTTATAGTTATATACTATCAAGCCACTATCTCAGTAACAACTGTTGTCTATAGTATCAAATGGTCAAATAGTCGAGCATGCTGTCTTGCGGACAGCTCTTGTAAGACAATCTAGTCTAGTTCGTGATTATAAATAATCTTTGTTCATATATATTTTAAAAGAGACATCTTCATCAACTGACAGGTTTTTGGAGCAGACTTTCTTAAATCAAATCCATTTTTCCGGCTGATATGCTAACCAGTTACCGCATTTTCATTTTTAGACAAGAACTATTCGGCGGTTCTAAAGGTACAGCATTGGTATTAGCTGGCAACAGTCCATTCACTTTTAAAAACATTCCACAGATCATCCACTTTCATTGACAGTGTATACGATCTGCAACTACCAATACATCTCTTTGAAACCGAGATGGTGTTCAGAAACGGAGAGCTGATATAGAAAGACAGATGTATAGTAATTCAATGCCGATATTGTAAAACACTAGTCTAGATTCCAGTCTCCAAATGATGAGTGCCCTAATGCAAAGACCTAATAAAACATTATAATGTGTTATTAGGTCTTTGCCTAATGAGCCCCTTGCTAAAGACCTCTCGACTGGTAACCGTGCTCAATCAATATGTGTCTTTATACAAGGAGAATTCAGAAAAAACTATCGCAGAATCGTGTTCTGGACCTGTATTTAGTTGTGTCCAGTTGTTTATAATAAACAACCCTAATTGCCTTGTAGTTCTGTCTCTTATAACATGATTACCAGTTACCTGGTCTTATTCAAGAAATGAGCGAGAATATAACGGGAATTGGGTATAGGCCATAGGTCGAGATACGAAGGGGTATCCAGCTCTTTTCCACACAATATCTTTCTTATTATACAACCAAACCCTATGATGTGGGTACTTAAAGAATCGTCTCAGCGAGACGATTCCTTTGAGTACAAACATCACAGGGTTATAAGATCAAATAAGGATTTTAGAACATGACAAACGCCTTTATCTAGAGCTCTAGACTATAGTTACAGATACCATTTCTACAGCATTGTCCTGTGTGGAAGCAGGTTGTTCAATCGACGTTGTTTTGTGGCAAGTGGTTTGATTTTTCACGCGTACTCCGTGAAGAATATCAGTTACCTGGTATCGTATTTTATACCGCCACGAACATGAACGAACGTAAATGGTTGATTTATTGTTTAGTGTTTTACGCCTCTTTCCACAATTTTTCAGTTATATCACGGCATTTCCTTGGTAAATTACCAGTACTTCTGGTCCATTTATCCAGACAAGGAGGGCAACCATTATTATCATTATTTAAGTATTTGGTATGGCCCAGTCGGGGATCGAACCCGCGACCTCCTGCACGCCTTACTACTACACCACCGAGGCAGTTGAACGTACCTGGAATTTAAAACTCAAAGCAGGGTCTATCAATAAACATGATTTATAGACCAGATTTATCACAGGAAGAGGTAGCTCAAAGCAGGGTCTATCAATAAACATGATTTATAGACCAGATTTATCACAGGAAGAGGTAGCTCAAAGCAGGGTCTATCAATAAACATGATTTATAGACCAGATTTATCACAATGTTATCACGTCATGATTACCAAACTTTAATAAATGTTAGCATACCATGATTACCAAACTTTTATAAATGTTATCCTTTCATGATAACCAAACTTGTATAAATTTTATCGGTCCATGATTACAACACTTTTTAAATGTTATCATGCCATGATTACCAAACTTTTATCCATGATAACCAAACTTACATTTCAATTTTTTAAATGTAATCTTGCCATGATTACCAAACTTTTATAAATGTAATCATGCCATGATTACCAAACTTTTACAAATGTTAGCATGCCATGATTACCTAACTTTTATAAATGTTAGCATGCCATGATTACCTAGCTTTTATAAATGTTATCGGTCCATGATTACCAATTTGTTTTATAAATGTTATCATTTCATGATAACCAAACTTTTATAAATGTTATCATACCATGATTACCAAACTTTTATCCATGATTACCAAACTTACATTTCACTGTTTTAAATGTTATCATGCCATGATTACCAAACTTTTAAAAATGACATCGTTCCATGATTACCAAACTTTTATAAATGACATCGTTCCATGATTAATAAACATGTATGCTTCTGTGTGAAAATCTGATTAGGCCAACATGTCAGTATGTTGTATATTTCTGTTTCCAATTCCAACTGGAGACATCTTTTGTTAATTTGGGTACACATTTTCTTTTTGGGCGGGATTTTGTATATCTAAGAATTCGACAAACCTTGAATTGGTAATGCATTATAATCGTAAACCAGTTGGAACATTGGTCTTTAAGAAATATAGAATCGGTAATCGAGTGTAGATTGCGCGATTTTTCTTTTTAGAACCACGTGTCAGCCAAAACTATGTAAACTCTCAGAAATTACTAAATAGTAAACCGAAACGATGGAATCAAATTGTTTATATCTTTATCCCAGTATCAACTACTAAATCATAACAATAATCTATTTGTTTACCAAAGGCTTATCGGCAATCTCCATCCAGCTTCAGTTTCTATAAATAGACTATCAAGGCCGAGAATACCCCGTCACATGACTGGAGATTACGCGAGGCTCCCAAGAGGTGTATAAGTTTCACTAGACGATAATTAACTGAAAACTTATCATGTTTCAAAAATAATTTATATTTTGCTCTTTAATATCATATTTCATACGTTTTCATTGATTTTTTTCACTAACATTTATTTTTTAAGGAAAACAATTAAAGGGTTAGTATGCAGAACATTTCACTTTAAAACTTCACCTTATTAGTTTCTCTCGTAGGATCGCCAACTTAACTATTAACCAATCAAAACGTTTCATTTCATTTATTTCTTCGACATTTTTCATTTAATACAACATTTGATTGCTCTACAATCTAGATCATTTGTTTAACATCTAGGTCAAAACCCAGGTTAATCAGCTATCGCCGAACAACAACAACAACAACAACAACAACAACACCATGAACACTCGCTAGATAGACGTTGTGAAAGTAACTGTGCAAGTGTCGTTTTACTCCTCGTTACACGCCATATATTTACGCATGTTGGTGAAAAGTGGTTCTGTAATGTATTTTAACAAGGACTCACGAAAAAGTTGACGCGAAAAGCGTGTAAGAGAAATATTGAATTTTCACAAAATCATGCTTATTTTCTTCATGGCTAATAATACGTATTAGAAGTCACTGTTTTCGAAAAGTTTTTTGTTTGTTTCAATTATAACAAAAGTCCTGTTACTTTTGGATCATCCCTCGTACATATAATGGTTAGATTTTAACCAAGCAGACTTTCAATGCCCTGTTCAAATAACCCATTAAAACCGGCGAAAATACGTTGTCGACGTTGTGTGAGTTACAATGTCCAAATATAATGTTGATATTGCAATATCGGTTAGTGAAACTTAAGATTTATTTTCACAGGGAATAGAAAATAAGGGAAATGGAGAAACAATATTTTATTTAGTAAATAGGAACTATATTTCTTAAAATATGACGTTATTAGATAATAATCCAATTATTGCATTTTCCAAGATACAGATGCTTTCTCCGCTTAAGAGGACTTTTGAAAACTGTTACAAAAGGAGAAACTGGTCATAATGAGCTATTTCTCCTTTTGCCAGAATGTTTTCAACTCTATTCAATAATAATTTACATTCATAGAGATTTTTCATATTTCGACCGATATGTTTACAAAGCCACCTGCTGCAGTTACGTTGTTTGTAGGAAATCAGTGTCGAAATTATGCATAGAACATAATTTGCATACATACAAACAGGGACACTATAAATTGTAATATAGTGTGTCCCTGATACAAATAAAACCCCGGGAAGGGCCTCGTTAAGCGATTAGTCAACTCTGAGAAGTTGCCTCCCTTGAAGCATTTAATTTGGAAATCAAAATGGCGGCCAGACAGGTTATCTGGAGATGAAAGCGCCGACACAAAAATAAAGGAAGAGCGACGCTTTTACGAACAAGTAAGTATGCAAACGATATTTTAACCATTTTCTGCAAAACTGTACAGTAACTTTGATGATGACAAGGCCTGATCTTACGTTGATATATTATCAAGCGGAATCGCGCCGCTCTCGGGTTAGCGTGGCTTTTCAATTTTATTGTCCTGGCAATTTGGCGGGATATCTGGAAACCGATAGTCCATCAGCTTTCTAATATGCACTGTAAGAAAAGGTAATGTATACTTGTATATATCGTCTGCAAGATGAATTGCCTTAATAGATACATATTTTTAATGATGATTTACTAGAACGCCATTAAATTTTTATGATTTACCGAAATTGTGAAACAAAAGAACTCAATCGCTGGGTTGACACTTGACCAGAAGCAACCAAATTTGAAAAATTCGAGGCAAATTTGTTTCAGAGCTCAAGATGAGGGCCATTTCTGATGTTATGAAATCCTTATTTATCAATCAAACTCTATGTTGAGGGTACTCGAAATAATCGTCGCACAATTTATTTTAATGATTATGATCACGAACTTAGGAGACCCGTAGATATCTCTTGTTTTACCCAACTAAATCCTATGTTGCAGGTACTCAAAAGAATCGTCTGACTCTATTCTTTTGAGTACCCGCAACCTAGGGTTTAGTAAGTTCGTGATTATAATCATTAAAATAAATATAAAAAAATCTGTCAATAATAACACTTCTCAATTGACTTCTTGCACAAAGTCATAGGAGAAAACAATAACGTCAGGTGCTTTGGTTGATAGAATGCTCTACGATATTTTGGGTCCTGTGTCAGGGAAATTGTGAAAACCGGCGCCGTTTTTTATAGAATTGTTAATTTCAGTATATATTACAGCTATAGATGCTACTGAATAAAAGGTCGTTGTCTGTTTAAATAAGGCTTTCAATTCTAGGTAGATGATTATATCTAGGCGCTTTATTTATGCATACGTCTTCAATAAGTATAATTTTCCATTGACACTTTTCCAACCAACGCGATCAACATTATCCTTTTTACATCATAGACAGCTTTTACAACAAATAAATAAATCATATTTAACATTGATCTTCTGAGTCTCAAAAATATGCAGCTTATCTCTTAACCACTTTAATACATGATGATAATCGAAATCACATCACGAAAATTTTAATTGTCTGCCATTTTGTTTCATTCCAATACGCGGTAAATTGACAAGGCGAAATGACAAGACAAAATAGGTAAAAAAAGACGAAAAACAAAATAATACCCATCTCCCTATACTTTTTTTATGCACAAGATATAAATTAATTCGTTGAGTACTTGATTCAGTTTAATATCAGATTCGGTAAAAAGGCGACACCTGAATGAATTTACGGCATTTAAAAATGTAAACAACAGTGACAGGTCAAGAATTTTATACTTTACTTCTGAAAATCAAGTTAAAAAGGTAAAATTATGCTAGATGGCGAGAATTGTGAATTGGTCTGTCGGACCTTGTCAGAAAATGGTGAAGGACCGTTTGTTATTGTGAACGGGTCCGTTTAACAGTACCATCTATAAAAAAAAAAAAATCACTGATGTAACACAAGATTCCGAACACCATATAATGGATCATATGTCTCTAATAATTAATCACTCATCACAAGTAATAAGATATCTAAATAGTGCCCTTACTAAGCTGTTGATGCACAATGAAACACTAAACATTCTAAATAGTGTAGAAAAAAAACAAGCTTACTCCTTTTCCAGGCCTTTTCACATTATTCCCTAAATGTTTTCAACTTTTTATTAAAACTCCCCAAGTTTCTTGATAGATCCAGATCTAGCCCCGTATTTTCCTCAGATGTTTTCAAAACAATAACAAAATAAGATTGAGTAAACAGATTTTTCTTATTTGATTATTTTCAGTTGAGCGTTGCGTTGCATCAGCAGCATTCTTAAATAAAGATTTTATTGAAAGGAAACTGAAGAAACATCCATCCTTATAGCCAACTGAAAAAAAATCATTTGCTCCTTTGTCCACTAAAACAGCTAAGATGGCTGCCCCAGACATGGATGTGATCAAGGAGATCCCTGGATACAAGGTGATCCTGAAAGCAGTCCTCAAGAGCCAGATTCAACAACTGGTATGTATTTTCCTTCCTTCCTCGATGTTTACCGAATATGGCTCTGCTCTGCTGCAACTGGTATTCTAAGCATGCCTGTTTTTCAAAGAAAAAAATTCGGGCTATTGTGATACCCTCGGCATCGTCACTTCACTTTAGCCTCACTCATTACTAAAAAATCATTCAACATTTTCAAATGAAACTTGGTATACATGTTCTTAGGAACAATACACATATCTAGATACATGGGCACATTATACCTTTGGCTTTAATAATTTTTCAGTAAGGCCCCTTCTTCTTCGACAACAGACAAGTGTTGGTGTTCGCTCAGCGACTATCTTGTTATTTCCTTCCATCCTTCCTGGTTCTTTCCCAAATATGACAATTCTGCTGCAGAGTGCGTTGAAAAACATCTGGGCGGAAATATGAAAAATCTCCATAAATCTTAAGTATGATTTTTGAATAGAGATGAAAACATCATGGCAAGAGGCAAACATTACTCAATGAGCAATCTCTTCCTTTGCCACAATTATTTCAAAAGTTGTCTGCTACAGTGGATGCTTTAGAATGCATCTTAATGTGGAAAAGGGTTAAGCCATATATGAAAGGTATGGTCAGACAGATTTGAAATAACATTAATTTTTACAACCAAACAAGCAAAGTAAAATCTCTTTCCTTTCCTTTCCCACATACAACATATTTGCAGCAGACAACTTTAAAAATATCCAGGCAAGAATTTTGTAAGTGTTGAAAGCAAAGTTGTCGACTGTAAACATTTTCAAAATACGTCTGACCTATTCTAATATAAGAAATGTAGATTTTCCAAATTGAGATTGAATGGGACTTGTGATTTTCGGTGAAAACACCTTTAGCACACCAGATAAAAAAAGGGCCCTGTTAACCCTTTCCCTCATACAACAATTCTGCAGCAGACGGCTTTGAAAATATTTTGTCAAAAAATAGAAAATCTCTATAATTGAATGAATAACCTATGACTAAAAGTGGAAAACATTGTGGCAAAAGGAGAAATTGCTTGTTTTGAGCAATTTCTTCTTTTGTCACTATGTTTTCAAAAAGTCGTCTGCTGCAAGGGCGTCAGAAAGCGTCTATATGAGAGAAAGGTTTAAATACAATCTATTCCCTTCTTCCACTATGAATGACTATCTTGTTTATAAATTGCAGGTAGAACAGTTGGCCTCTCACACAGATGAAGAATCTGTGATACTGACGGCCAGTGTTTCTGATGGGACTTTAAGTCACCTGGGTTCAGACTCGGGAAAATTCTTTTTAAGCGATCATGAAGACATAAAGTCCCAGTTTCTTGGCTTTTGTTTAAAACGTGAGTATTTTTTTTTTAATATAGCTTGAACAACAAGATTCACAAGTGGTGTCCGAAAAAGAAAGTTGCATATGTCCAGATAAGAAGGGTTATACATCTCTTTTGCCCACAATATCTCTCTTGCCATCCAATCAAACCCTGCCGAGCCCCGGTAGCTCAGTCGGTAGCGACGCGGGCTGTCAATCCAGGGGTTTTGAGTTTGAATCCCGACTCGGCCAACTTTCTTTCCGACAATTGACAAAAGTCAATGCGACATGCGTCATTCGTCTTCAATCAATGGGCTAAATCTATGTGGAAAAGCAGCCAGTTGCTTGGGAAGATTGTTGTGTGGAGTACTGGTGTGAGAAAACCAAGAAATGCATGAGTAGGTGAACTGGCCGCCGTGATATAACTGAGAAATTGTTAAAAACGGCGTTAAACCCCAATCAACCATTGTGTTGTGTACTCAAAATAATCGTCTCAATGAGCCAATTCTTTTATGCACCAGCAACATAGGGCAACTCAGAATAGAGCCAAACATTGGAGTCATTATATAAAACATTGTAGGAAGTGCAGAAATTGCATGTTATGAGCAATTTCTCCTTTGCATCTGGCCTGCCCCAGGGTTCCACTTATGGGTCATTTAAGCTCCACTGGTTGAAAGCCATCTGAGCTTAACCCTTTCCCTCATACAGCAATTCTGCAGCAGACGACTTTGAACGTATTTTGTCAAAAAGTAGAAAATCTCCATAATTGAATGGATAACCTATGACAAAAAGTGGAAAACATTGTTGCAAAAGGAGAAATTGCACATTTTGTGCAATTTCTTCTTTTGTCACTGTTTTCAAAAAGCAGTCTGCTGCAGAGGTGTCAGAAAGCGTCTATATGAGGGAAAGGGTTAATTAAGTCATGGCACATTGTCCGTTTTGTGTGTTAGGTTTTTGCTTCAAAAGTCGTATCCTCTGTAAGCACTGGGCCAGTTGTGATGAAACTTCATAGGTAGTAGCATCCTCTCAATGGCCTCTCCTTTATTCTTTTTAATGTTTTTGGTCTAAACAGAATTCTGGTTTCAATGGCAACTGAGGGAAGAAACTTTGAAAATGTTTCCCAAGGTTTCAAATAATTTTGTAGAAATTTTTAATTGTGGAACCCTCGACGAGATTGCTTGTGTTTCTGCAGATGTGCAGTGCACAAGATCCATAATTGTAGCATGCATATTTTTGGAGTTATTATCCCCCGCTTTTTCGAAGAAAAAAAGGGGGGTTATTAATTTCGGTTTGTCCGTCCGTCCGTCTGTCCGTCCGTCACACTTCGTTTCCGTGCAATAACTGCCGCAAATGTGAACCGTTTCTTTTCAAACTTGGTAACAAGGTTAAATGCCTTAACGGCTAGGCCAAGTTCGAATATCACTTTCGGCGGACTTTATTTGGTGGAGTTATGGCCCCTTATTTAACAAAATATGTTGTTTCTTGCCGTTTCCGTGCAATAACTGCCACAAATGTGAACCTTTTTTTTTCAAACTTGGTAACAACGTTAAATGCCTTAAGGGCTAGGCCAAGTTCGAATATCACTTTCGGCGGACTTTATTTGGTGGAGTTATGGCCCCTTATTTAACAAAATATGTTGTTTCTTGCCGTTTCCGTGCAATAACTGCCACAAATGTGAACCTTTTTTTTTCAAACTTGGTAACAACGTTAAATGCCTTAAGGGCTAGGCCAAGTTCGAATATCACTTTCGGCGGACTTTATTCGGTGGAGTTATGGCCCCTTATTTAACATAAAATGTCGTTTCTTGCTGTTTCCGTGAAATAACTGCCACAAATGTGAACCTTTTTTTTTCAAACTTGGTAACAAGGTTAAATGCCTTAAGGGCTAGGCCAACTTCGATCGTCACTTTCGGCAGACTTTATTTGGTGGAGTTATGGCCCCTTATTTAACAAAATATGTCGTTTGTTGCTGTTTCTGTGTAATTACTGCCACAAATGTGAACCTTTTTTTTTTTCAAACTTGGTAACAAGGTTAAATGCCTTAACAGCTAGGCCAAGTAAAGTTTGATCGTCACTTTCGCCGGACTTTATTCCTACAATATTTCGTGCAAGCGGGGGATATAAATTTCATGAATTTGCTTGTTCCTTTTAGCAAGTGTTTGCATAAATTTGTTATACATCCAGCTTGCAACATGAATATATATTGATCAGGAGAATGGAACATGAATCTAGCTTGCCTAGTTCATCTGTTTTTCATTTTGTTCTTTTTTGGCAATTTTCAAAATTATTTTGATACACCATCAGATGTTATAGCCAGATGAGGCTCATAATTTGTGTGTGCATTTCAGGCCATCATAAAAAGAAACAAGAAAAAGAACGGGAAGATGAGCTTCTTAGATTAGCAAGTTTTTCTCCAAGGCACATAGCTCCAAAACCCAATAGAATGATGTCTCCACGACAAGGAGTTCACCCAATTGGGATGCCTCGGGCTGGACCCTCCCCTAGACATATTCGTTCTCCCGGGATTCGACATGAGCCATATTCATTGCCAAAACCCAGGCGCGTCAACATGAACCCAATTCCTAGTGGTGCTCCAATTCCTAGTTCCATTTCCCCGATCAAACCGAACAATCAAATCATTAAAATAGAACCAGATGACGATGGCTCCAATCAAAGTGCAGATGATGCAAGCACACCAAAACAAACTGAGAGAAGTTCTAGTCAACCAACATCACCATCTCATATTCAAACATCCAATGTGAAAACAGACAATTTGGATGATTCCTCTTCCTCGACCATTCCTAATGAAACCTCAGAGATGAAATTTAGTGACACACCTGCTGAAGGACTTGGATTAGACTCGGATTTATCTAATTTGATCTCGGGTGAACAATCAAGAAATCCAACCTCATCGTCAAGTGCCACTCAAGGTCCAGAATTGGATCCCAATGTTAATGTGAAACTAGAGGCTCTCTATGAGGGTGATAATGAACTAGAAATAACGGGCGTTGAGCCTGGACCACGAGTTTCTGTTGGTTCTCAGGAGCTGGACATGAGTTGGGCTGCCAATTCAGCAATGGGTTATGATTATGATCCCTCGGGTGCTACAGGAAGCCCATCTGATATGCCCGGTCAAGAAGGATACAGTAAGTGGAACTTTAATCATCATTTTGTGTCGATCATCTTCAATCGGGTGTTCTTTTTGAAATGTTTTAACACTGTTTTGTATTCAGTAATTAATGTCTTTCTTTTCCTGTATATGACAGATATCATGGTGCCCTTTTCACTCTCATTTAGCTCTTATATTCAATAATTAGCCATCAATTTAAGAAAATGGTTTAGGAGTTTAAGTTGACCGTTTTCCTTGCAAATAGGAATCTTGAGTTATAGGACGCTTAACCTTTGATCTGAAAAGGCAAGGATGAACTTGCTGTTGTGAAATCACGTTAATGCTGCGTTCCTTTTACTATCTGCCTAACTAACAGGAGATAAGCAGCTGTACAAAACTAGAATTTACGTAACTGTACAAAAATGAGACTTCATTTGCTCTACACAACAGCAATTTGGTTAGTGTACAAAACAGGAAATGCATTCCTATAAAAAACAGGAATTATGTCGGTGTACAAAACAGGAAACACATTCCTAAAAAACCCTGGAATTATTTTTAGGAAATACGACACTTACACTACTGTACTACAGAAATCATATAATTGTGTAAAAAACCAAGAGATACATTATACAATACAGATATTAGGTTACCATACACAAAAATATATCACTGCAAAACCAGGTAATATCTTACTGTTCAAAACTGGAAATATGACACTTACTGTACAAAACAGGAAATATGACACTTACTGTATAAAACAAGAAATACGACACTTACTGTACAAAACAGGATATATGACACTTTTTGTACAAAACAGGAAATATGTACTGTACACAAATAGGAAATGCGACACTTATTGTACATAAAAGGACATAGGACACTTAATGTACAAAACAGGAAACATAACACTTACTGTACAAAACAGGAAAAACGACACTTACTGTACAAAACAGGAAATATGACTTATTGTACAAAACAGGAAAATATGACACTTCCTGTACAAAACAGAAACACATTTTTCAAAACAAAGTAGGGCACCATACTCAAGTTACAACATTACATCACTGTAGAAAACAAGTAATAGGTTTTAAAACTGTACATAACAGGAAATACATTACTGTACACAATTGGGTTGAATTCGTTTCCTTAATTGGCCTGTGTTGAAAATGGTCAACATTATGTAACAACACATCATATCCAAGTTTATAACGATCACAGACAAGATTTATGCTGAACAATTTCATAGCTTGGACACTATTCATTGTCTATAATTGCCGAGACCTAAAAATTAAACAGAGCTCCAGATAATATTTAGGGTAGAAAGTCTTCACTCCTTAACATTTTCCCCCATATAGACACTTTCTGACGCCTCTGCAGCAGACATCTTTTTGAAAACATTGTTTCAAAAGAAGAAATTGCTCAAAACGAGTATTTTCTCCTTTTCCCACAATGTTTTCCACTTTTAGTCATAGGTTATCCATTCAATTATAGAGATTTTCTATTTTTTGACAAAATATGTTCAAGGTCGTCTTCTGCATAATTGTTGTATGAAGGAAAGAGTTAAAAAGTTGTATCACTTCTGAAAGCCCTCCATCCCAAAAGAAGTAAAGAGTGAATTGTCAAATATGTTTTACTCAGTATTTCACTGTACCTTTATCTGTCTGTCAAGCCTTGATAGCTCAGCTGGTAACGACAAGTGCTATCAATCAAGGGGTTTTATGTTTGAACCTCGGCTTGGCCCTTCAATCTTTCCAATGATTGAACAAAGGCAGTGTGACTAGTAGCATCATTGGTCTTCCATCAAAATGCCCGGGAAGAATGTGAAGCACTGGTGCGAGAAAGCCAGGAAGCGTCCAGGATATAACTGAAATGCCCAATTTAACCCCTTCCTACTAATACAATAAATATGTAGCAGACAACTTTGGAAGTTCTCTATAAATGAATATGTAACTATTGAATACAGTTGACAACATAGTGACAAAAGGAGAAATTGCTTGTTTTGAGCAATTTCTCCTTTTGACACTGTTTTCAAAAGACGTTAGCTCGTTTTGAGCAATTTCTTCTTTTGTCACTATGTTTTTAAAAAGCTGTCTGCTGCAGAGGCGTCAGAAAGCGTCTATATGAGGGGAAGGGTTAAATCAATCATGCATTACATCACACACTTTATTTGGAGCTCTGTTTACAAAGTTATGAAATTCTGCTTTTAAAATGTCTGAAACGGTGACGCTGTTCAGTAATAAAGCTTGCTTTGTTTCTAGTCTGCATTAAAATCTAAAAAAAAAAATAGACTGGATTGTGTCATTGTGTGGTATTTAATAATTTTGCTTTTGAAAATTGGTTCACTAGAATAATTTCCTACTTTGGATATGGTGAAGAAAAGTTACATTTTGTTACGAAACAGGTATCTAGCCATGCTTTACGTCACAGAGTAGATCAAAGTCATTGAAGTACTTGTTAAAAACGTCACGGAGGATCATTAAAGGCTTTGTATTCCATGTACAAAGTCATTTTAATTCAAGATAGGGAGAGAATTTTCTTCAGAACTCAAGATAGGTAAACTTGTCTTCTCCCAATAACATCTCTCTTAACCCTTTCCTTTATATAGACGCTTTCTGATGGCTCTGCAGCAGACAGCTTTTTAAAAACAATGTGACAAAAGAAGAAATTGCTCAAAACAAGCAATTTCTCCTTTTGCCACAATGTTTTCCACTTTGAATCATAGTAATCATTTAATTATAGAGATTTTCTATTTTTTTGATAAAATATGTTCAAAGTCGTCTGCTGCAGAATTGTCGTATGAGGGAAAGGGTTAAATATAATTCAACAAAACCCTATGTTGAGATGATTCTTTTGGGAACCAACAACATAGGGTTTGATAGTCAAATAAGGATTTTGGAAATTTGAAATACTCACCTTATCTAGTGTTTTGTAGGGTTGTTCTTCTATTTGATTTTGTTTGAATATTATTTTGACATTTATCCATTTCATCTTCTGGAAACAAAAATTTACTGTTACTGAATCTACTGCGTTTAACTAGTTCGCAAAGGTAGATCGAAGGATATTCTCTGTAAAATAGCATGGCTGGATGACCTGTAATTGTAAATAATTTTATGTTGATATTGGAGGTTTAGATAAAGGGCAAATTTCTAGCATTAGAATCGGTGTCCCACCCCCCACCCCTCCCCGTTAGCCTTACAGAGAGTCCTGTTTATCTACAAACATGTAATGGTCCAACTCTATGGATAAATAACCCTTAAAACAATGACATCCACCATTTAAGCGGCCGTTTTAGGAATTGAACAAATCTGCAACAGAAAGAATAATTTTTGAATTGTGTTTGAAGGCATTGTAAATTTGTAATGAAAGGAGAAACAGCTTGTAACAGGAAGTTTCTCTATTTGTCGCATTGTTTTCAAAAGTCCTATGTTACAGTTGCATCAAAATGCACCTTTATGTAGGATAAGGTTATTGAACCCTTTCCACACAGAGACGTTTTCTGATGCCTTTGCAGCGGACGATTTTGAAAACATTATGACTAAAGAAGAAATTGTTCAAAACAAGCAATTTCTACTTTTGCCACAAACTATTCAATAATTGCTCTTTCATTTAAAGAAAATTTTGAAAGTCGTCTGCTGCAGATTTGTTGCATGTGAGAAAGGGTTAAAATGGACTCAACCACCCCTTGAAAGAAGCAGTAAACAACTGCTACAGTTCGACTTAAACACGGCTCTTTATTTAAAAAAAAAAAAAAAAGACCTCGGAAAAGATAACCCGCCATTTTTCAACTTCTTCATGAAGGAACAGCTGATTTCTTGAACAAGGTAAGTGATTGCTGCCCCTTATCTAAAGCTCTGTTATATATAATTTATTTGAATTAACCCGGAACTACCTTGAATGCTTTCTAAAATCATTCTTCCATAAGAGTTTGAAAATAAAATCTTTGAAGTAGATTTGATCACCGATCATCAAGAGTTGAAAAGGATTGGGAAAGGGAGAAACTGCTCATTTGTTTAAGGAGCATTTTCTCCTTTCATCATATTCTTTAAATTTTTCCCAGATACAACAAATCTTCAGCAGACTCTTTCATCAACATCTAGGCAAAACTTTGGAAACTAGCCTTGAATGAAATCTTAATTTTTGAAAAGAGAAGAAACATTGTGGTAATTGAAGAAATTGCTTATTATGAGCAATTTCTCCTTTTGCCACAATGTTTTCAGAAGTCGTCAGCTGCATATGTGTCAAGATGAATCTGTATGTGGGGAAGGGTTAAAAGCATGAGAAGGTAGTCCTTTGAGAGAAACAGTTAACATTGATTGAATTGTCTAGATAGAATGATTAACTAGGGCTACCAATTAAGGATCATATGATGAGACATGTATATGTTTAAGGATATATAATTAAGAAGGGAGCAGTGTTTCTTATATTTACATTAAAAATTACACATGTAACTTGACTTGTTATATGGGATATACTGATTAATTATATGGACTCAATCTAGACATTTTTTTTTGCGAACGCCTCGGTGCAGAGGTTGCAGGTTCGATCCTCGGTTGTGACATAGAAAATACTTCAAATTGTAGTATTGGCTGCCCTCCTTGGCGCTCAGGATTGAGGGGTTAGCATTTAGATTGACTGGGGGTGTCCGGATAAATGGACAAGAAGTACTGGTAACTTTCACAGGAAACGCCTTGCTATAACTGAAAGATTGTTGAAATCGGTGCTAAACACCAAACAATCATTAAGATTTTTAATATTTTTTCATAGTAATTTTCAAACAAGTTGATCAAACAATGTTCTATGCCATAGCAAACAAAACTTGTCATGAGGTTTTCTGAAATCACCATGTCAGTCAGTTGGTCTTCATTGGTAATAATCCAGGGGTTGTGAGTTCAAATCCCGGCTCGGCCAACTTTCTTTTCGACGTTTGACAAAAGTCCTTGCGACATGCGTCATTCGTCTTCCAACAATGGGCTCAGTTCAGTCTATGTGGAAAAGCAGCCTATTGCTTGGGAAGATTGTTGTGTGGAGTACTGGTGTGAGAAAACCAGGAAACACATGAGTAGGTGAACTGGCCGTGATATGACTGAGAAATTGTTAAAAACGGCGTTAAACATCAATCAGTCAATCAATTCATTTGTAATATTTGAACATTTTACAAGAGAAAACAATTGTTTAATCAGAAAGATTGTGTGGAATTATTCAAAACTTTTCATTGTTGACTGAATGGTCGGTCAAATTTATGATATAATTGTGAATGAGTGCGACTTAGTCTGTTTGTGTAAGCCTTCCTTTGACACTTATCTGTTAAAACTGCTTGGCCAATTTTCAAGAAATGTCCATGGAATTATCTTTGCCTAAGCCCAAATCAAGTTTATGCAATTGATTCCGTTAAGTTCAATGCATAATATCGTCGCCATATCAAAACTGGACCTGTTCAGATGAGGCATATCACTCTGTATAGTTATTTAAGGGAGACAATAACTGCTTAAGATTTTACAATAAAGATAACGATGTTTTCTCCCTTGAAAAGATTATAACTTGTTAAATTGTCTCCTATAACCCTTTCCCACTTGCAGACGCATTCCGACGCATTTGCAGCAGACGTCTTTTGAAAACATAGTGACAAAAGAAGAAATTGCACAAAACGTGTAATTTCTCCTTTTGCCACAATGTTTTCCACTTTTAGTCATAGATTATCCATTCAATTATTGAGATTTTTTATGTTTTGACAAAATACGTTCAAAGTCGTCTGCTGCAGAATTGTCGTATGAGGGAAACGGTTAAATTGTCTCCACATTCTGACGACTGCTGAAGACAACTTTTGAAAACATTGTGACTTGAGAAGAAATTGCTTAATTTCTCCTTTTGCCACGATGTTTTCGACTGGGTTCAATAATAAGCTTTCATTAATTAATAGAAAGTTTCCATATTTTTGCCTATATGTTTTCAAAGTCATCTGCTGTATGTGGGAAATGGTTAAAATTGCTCTGAATGTTTTGCAGAGTAGTTCAAAGTTTTCTGTATCGGGGAAATGTTAACACACACAAAAACAAGTTAAACCAGTTATATGTTTTAAAACAAAATGATAAAGATAGCAATAAATTTATATTAATGGAATTAAAAAGAGACTTTCTTGAAAAAGGAAAATTTGGTTGCTTTCTTTAGCTTCTCCCTTCATCTTTATGCACTTTGATATTTTAGAATTACTTAAACCGTTCACCCAATATGCTAATTTGAGGCATCTGTGTTTAAACATGAGAAAAGACATGCAATAAAAAGTGACATTAAACATTTGTACAGAACATGTTGGAAGATAATCTTAAAATCAAAGTACTGACTGGAAAGAAGCCCATTGGATTTTGAGATTTTATTATGGTGCAAGTTTTGTTTCATACTGAACATTGCATGGTAGTTTGAGAAATGAATTTTCATAACTTCTGTTGTAGGAAACCTTAATATCTTACGTTTAATGGGTGGGGAGGTGGATAATTCTACCAGTAATACTGGGAACTTTCTGAAATAATTCTACCAGTAATACTGGGAACTTTCTGAAATTGTTGAAAGCCGCGTAAAAACACCAATCAATCAATCATTCTTAGGGTTACCTGGTATTGACCATTAGGCTACAATTATTGTATGGAATATCACACTGAAATTAGAGCCTTTAAAAAGATTGCAAAGTTTCGGCCCCAAAGAGGCTGTTTCACTACTAATTTGTGTGTCATGTGCTGTGTGGTTTACAAAAGGAAATCAACAACGTAATATGTATAGAGTATAACAATCCCACATATGTATGCTAGACTATTGAAGAATAAATCATACACACAAACATTACAATTAAACAAAGGAATAATCTTAGCCCTTTCCTTCATACGGCAATTCTGCAGCAGACGACTTTGAACATATTTTGTCAAAAGATAGAAAAATGGATAACCTATGACACAAAGTGGAAAACATTGTGGCAAAAGGAGAAATTGCACGTTTTGTGCAATTTCTTCTTTTGTCACTATGTTTTCAAAAAGCCGGCTGCTGCAGAGGCGTCATCAAGCGTCTATATGAGGGAAAGGCAGGGTTTTCCCTAAGCTTTTAAACTTGAGGGTCATTGTGACCCCCTTGTCATCAAAGTTGAGGGTCATCTTATAAATGTTGGGGGTCAAAATTAGAACTTTATTATCAAGTGATTGATATAAAAAAACATTAAAAAACAAGTGTGTTGTTCTTTGTTTTTATTATCCCTTTAATATTAATAATGTCAATTTGTGAAAACATATTAAGATTATGATTTGGATGTAACTCAATTCAGTTCACTAATTTCTGTTCACTTGTATGCATGCAAATTGCAGCATTATATAAAATTATTTTATAGTATACAGTAAATAATGCACTGCAGTCTAATTTTAGTTACTTGTTACGAAGTTTAAGAGCACTAAAGGCTCCAGCTCCAGCCGGTTATGTTATCGATAAAGCGTAAACCAGTCATTCAGAGTTAAATATAGTCCAAATAATTTAGACTTTCGGTTTCTCGTTTATTGGTCAACAGAAGTCTAAATCCATGGCATGTTTGCATGTTTCAGACAGACTCGATTCACGTTATTATGCCGTTTATATCCTTGACAGCTATCGCAACGATACAAAAAATCATATCTGTAATTATTATTATATTAATTTGAGCCTAAAATGTATGCAGCTTATCTTTACCACTTTAATCTATCAAATTCAATTCACAACGGCGAAAAATTTGAAATCTGTAACAATTTGTTTTTGGTTAAATAAATTAGACTAAATCGGTAAAATATAAATAAACGAAATATCGCCCAAACTTGTTTGAATAAGATATATAACTATTCCGTTTAATATCCATTTTGGTGTACTTTAACAACAATACCCACAATACCGTATTTCAGTTATCCTCGGTTCAAATCGACCACATTGTGAGTTATTAAACGTCAGGCCTCTATGAGGTGGATTAAAAGGATAAGGACTAAGTTAAATATAGATTTTTGGAAAACCGAGATTATAGAATGGACTTCGATTTACCGACATTGCGTCCATAGGGACGCAGAGATATTATTTTTGGGGGTCATTTGAATTGAAAATGCGTCAATGACGCAGGATTTGTGCGTCATGGAAAACACTGGAAAGGGTTAAAGTAGGTAATGATCATTTCAAGGTATGATTAAAGGGGATTCTTTTGTAAAAAATTCATATAAGAAGACCAGGTCATGGTGGTGCAACCCCGGGAGCATCTTTATGAGCAGTTTCTCACTTTTGCCTCCTGCAGATGGGGAAAGGGTTAAAAACTATGTATGCAGATGAAATGCCGATATAATTAATTTCAATGAATGACTGTTAAAAATTGGTTTTTAAATTTTTGTGTCGTCTTCCTTTGGGACATTTAAGGATCTCCTTTCCATTTTCTGTCTGCCTGTCTGGAATATCCTGTCCATCAGCCTCTCACACTTTAGATTTTGTTTTTGGTTTATACTGGCAGAGGGCATGTGTTCCTTGGTTTTATCTGATTGTATCATGTCTTGGATACGTTCATATATATTGTTTTATTTCAATCATTTTTGATAAAGAAATACAGAAAATCAGTGTTCTCCTTCTATTGGTAGTCCAAGGTCAATTATTCTATTGATGCTTATCTTCAATGTTGATTATAATTATGTGCTTATTCTTAACCTTTTTCCACATGCACTGCAGACACACTTTTGAAGCATCTGCAGCAAAGAACCTTAACACATTCTGACAAAAAGGGATGAATGGTTCATACTAAGCCAGATCTCCTTTTGCTTGATTATGTTCTTCAAATCTTTTCAACAATAATAATCTCATTTATTGAGATTATACACAATTTTGACTTCCATGTATTCAAAGTCACCTACTGCAGATTTGTTGTATACATGTGGGAAAGGGTCGACCATTTTCCTCTTGAGTTAAATCCTGTATTCAAAACTTTCAAGGGAATACCCTTGAGGAAAATGGTAAAATGTCTTACTTTAATTGGGAGATCGGAACTGCTTCTGCTCTATTTTCCCATGTCTAAAAATATTTCTCTTTTAAAGAATATTCAATTTTGTTATGATTTTTAATTTCTTTTATCATTTTTGAAACAGATGGCATTGTAAATACTAAATAGTATGCATGACTCAACTTCTTAAAATTCTGTATTCGGGTGGGCGAGGTTACAGGTTCGATCCCCGGCTGGGTCATACCAAAGACTTCAAAAATGGTGCTAATGCTGCCCTACTAGGCGTTCAGGGCTGCGGGGTTTGCATAACGACAGACTGGCTGGTGTCAGGATTAACGGACTAGTAGAACTGGTTACTTACCCAGGAAACGCCGTAAAATAGCTGAACAATTGTTGAAAGCATCGTAAAACAATTAATCAACAGAAAGTTGAAACAATTTTAGATATCGAATGTCCAACTGTTTCAAGAGTGATCTAAGAAAGATATGTTTTGTTATATTAACCCTTTCCCACATGCAGATGCGTTTTGACAAATCTAAAACCGTTGACTTATGAAAAAAATATGACAAAAGAAGAAATGTTTTCAAATCTATTCAATAATTTTTTTTTTTTTATTATTTTTGCAAAGATGTCTTCAAAGTTGTCTGTTCCCGGTTTTATTGTATGTTGGAAACATTTCCCTCATAAGACAATTCTGCAGCAGACGACTTTGAACCTATTTTGTCAAAAATTGGAAAATCTCTATAATTGAATGGATAGCTTGTGAATGACTAAAAGTGGAAAACATTGTGGCAAAAGGAGAAATTGCTTGTTTTGAACAATTTCTTCTTTGTCACTATGTTTTCAAAAAGCTGTCTGCTATAGAGGCATCAGAAAGCGTCTATTTGAGGGAAAGAGTTAAGTGGTGCTGGTAAGTGTTTATTTCACTCAACATTTGTATGATTATTAACCCTTTCCCTGACAAACCTGGCTCTCTGGCTCCCTGCTGCAGACGACCCTTCTTGTCTAAAAGCATTGTGATTTCAACCCTTTTCCTGACAAACCTGGCTTTCTGGTTCCCTTCTGCAGAGCGAAGCTTCTTGTCTGAAAGCATTGTGATTTGAACCCTTTCCCTGTTGCAGACAACTTTTGACACCATTGCGGCCCATCGATTTTTTTAACACAAATATAATATAGGAAAAGGAGAAATTGCTCATGTACAATCTTTCTTTTTCTGATCATGTTTTCGACTCTTGTACACACAGTTATTTTTGAGTTTCCCTTTCCCACATACAGCAAATTTGCATCAGATGATTTTTGAAAACGCCTGCATAAGAACATTGACAGTCTCTAAAATTGAATGTTTTAATATTGAATAAGATTGAAAGCACTGGTTAAATGAGATATTGGTCTTTTTAACCCTTTCCCACATACAACAAATCTGCAGCAGACGACTTTGGAAACATGTGGACACACATTATAGAATATCCCTATAAATGAGCATATATTTACTGAAAAAGGTAGAAAACATTTTGGCAAAAGGGTAAAATTGCTCATCTTGAGCAATTTCTCCTTTTGTTGCAGTGTTTTTAAAAGTTGCCTGCAGCAGAGGTGTCAGAAATCGTCCATATGTGAAAAGGGTTAAGCAATTTCTTGTTTTGCCTCAGTCTTTTTAAAAGACGTCTGCTGCAGATGCGTTTATTGATGAGGGGTATATTTTTTTACTTAAATCTTTATTTGATCTCCAAACACATTGGTTATTGGTACTCAAAAGAAGAAAATGTTCCATGATTCTTTCAAGTACCTACAACATAGGGTTAAAATTGAGTAAGAAGAGAGAGATATTGATGGGAATTCCCCTACTTGCTCCTTACCAAGGCCTCTGTATGGTGTTAACCCACAACATAGGGTTTAGAGGTCAACTATGGATTTAAGAATCTCAGATAGGCCTTTGACCTAGAGCCCTGTCTAATAGTTTTGCAGGCCTTTGAACTAGAGCCCTGTCTAATAGTTTTGCAGGCCTTTGACCTAGAGCCCTGCCTAATAGTTTTGCTGGCCTTTGAACTAGAGCCCTGTACTTATAGTTTGCCTTTATGATTTCTGAGTACGGATAACCCCACATTTCAGAGTCCCATGATAAAAAATTTAGTTATTTGTCTGATACTGTTGGTAAATGATTATGAATAGACATTAATACCTGTTTGATATGAAGGATGAATTTAGAATGGTCCATGTAGTGTATTCTCCCAACCGCCATCATTTGCTTCTTTGATACAAATTGATACAATTGTCCATTCGCCCTTGAAGTAAACTGTTTTCCCAATAGCCGATACTAATTAAATAACCTCCTGTCCAACTGTATTAAAGGAACCAATACATTCTCCACCCCATCAACACCTGGTTCTAGCCAACTGTAATGCCTCTGCAGCCGGGGACTTTTGAAAACATTGTGGGAATTTGAGAAATTGCTGATTTCTGTGGCAATTTCTCAATTTTCCACAAAGTTGTCAAAATTGTACTTTTCAAGATAAAAGTATTTTCCCTCTTGAGATTTAAAAAGTAGACGTCTCTTTAAATTTTCAAGTAATACATGGTCGACTTGTTATTTTAATAACAAGACAAATAACAAGTGACTTCTCTTTTCTGCAGTATGAAATGATGTGACAAATTTGTTAATACTGATAAGAAATAAATATGAATTATTTTGGTCTGGTATATTCCATCAATATTTGTTGAAAATATACAAAGTTCTGAAAATATACAAAGTTTATGTTCCGAAAATAAGTTGGGATTTATTTGATTGATTCCGTGTTGGCTAGCTTTCATTAATAAAAGGAATTAAAATTGGGCCAAATGACAATGAGTGTTATGTAATTTTTATGTCCAAATCATAGACGTTGACAGATTCAGATCCTTTCCTTATTTATAATGGTTATATTCGAAGGTTTATCATTCGCGATGATTTTATTTCTAAGAGCCTTGTACAATATAGGCTGGTACTCGACTTCACAAGGCGTCTCTAAGAATAATAGGTAAGGAAATGGTAATCAACATGTAAGTAGATGTGGTTTTCAAATATCAAATCCTTCAATGTTGAAATAACATAATTTATCTCCTTGATGCTATAACCCTTTTCCCACATATAGACTGACGCATCTTTAGTAGACACTTTTTGAAAACATTCTTGCAAACGATGCTCGTGATTAATGAGCAATTTCTCCTTTTGCCACAATGTTTTCAACAATACAAATAAATTTCTTTCATTTCTAGAGATGGGCCATAATAATGTGTAGATGTTTTCAAAGTCGTCTGAAAAGAACCAGATATGTTGTATGTGGGATAGGGTTAACGCTTTCTGACGCCTCGCGGCTTTTTGAAAACATAGTGACAAAAGAAGAAATTGCACAAAACGTGCAATTTCTCCTTTTGTCACAATGTTTTCCACTTTTAGTCATATGTTATCCATTCAATTATAGAGATTTTCCATTATTTGACAAATATGTTCAAAGTCGTCTGCTGCAGAATTGTCGTATGAGGAAAAGGGTTAACTTCTTGGTACATGAGTACTAACTATACCAATGTACAATTGGTATTGCTTGCCAATTACAGGACATGCTGTATTGGCATTGGTAAATAAATGCTTCTTGTCTGAAATAATACTTGCTTTACTACTGGTAGAGTCAAATGTCTGACACTGCACTGTCAAAGGTCAACTTTACCTCCAGGTTAAAAAGAATATCTGACCTTTGACATTGCACAAGTTGAATTTGGTTAATGACAGTTGATATTTAGTAAATTTCCACGAGCGCGAAAGTATTAACAGCTGCTGTGTTTACATGCAACTTGGAAGTTTTAAAAGTTACAAATCTGTCCTTTCAACTTATGTTGACCTATCCATTTACAGTGTTTTATCGGTGTGTGTGTGTGCTCATTTTGGGGCCTAAGTTCTGTCCAATTTCCCCCTCAAAAATTCATATCCTCCCCATCCCCTGTATTTTTGATAAACAAGTCGCATGAGGATTTAAATGAAGAAACAATTAACTGAAAAAATGTTTTTCAATGAAACGAAGAGAAACTGAACTGCGAGTCTCGATATCTCAGTCAGTAATGACAATGCCTATCAATCCAAGGTCATGAGTTCTAACCCAAGCTTGATCATTCATTCTTTTCAATGATTGAACCCTTAACCCTTTCCCTCATACAACAGTTCTGCAGCAGAAGACAACATATTTTGTCAAAAAATAGGAAATCTCTATAATTGAATGGATAACCTATGACTAAAAGTGTAAAACATTGTGGAAAAAGGAGAAATTGCTTGTTTTGAGCAATTTCTTCTTTTGTCACCGTTTTCAAAAAGCTGTCTGCTGCAGAGGTATCAGAAAGCGTCTTTATGAGGGAAAGGGTTAATGTGATGCCTATGAAGCAGACCCCTTTTGAAAACATTGTGGCAAAAGGAGAAATTTCTCATATCGAGCCTCTGCTGCAGATTTTTTGCATGTGAGAGCGTAAATAAGCTGTTTGATTGGACACAAGATCTAACTGTCCAATCAAATATTCTCAATCCTGCTGTACCGCACAGCGTTTAAACACTTCACTACAATGAAGAATAAGATCAGCTTGAACATTCATAATAGCCTGATCTTAATCTAGGTTGCTTGCTATGTGTGTTGATATGCAGCAACATTTACTTCATAATTGTTTTACCCTTTCCCCTATAACAATAAATAACAGGTTTCATTGACAACATTGAGTCAAAATTTGGAAATCACTATAAATGAAGGAATAATTATTGAATTGAGTTAAAATATTGTGGCAAAAGGAGAAAGTGATTTGAAAGAGCAATTTCTCCTTTTGCCATGTTTTCAAAAGTAGATAGTGATCAAACCAGTTGCAGGAATTCAGCAGGATAAAGGTTATCAGTTTACAATTTTTTTTTAAAAGAAAAATCTTAAATGGTTGGTTGTTTGATAATAACATATAAAATTACACTGGCAGAAGGATATTTTTCACTTGTCCCAACTGAAGGATATTTCCCATTGGTCCAACCTGAAGGTTACTGATCAGAGATCATAGATCCACTGATAATTGCTATTTATTCTGATATAATCGGGGATAATCAATAAAAAAGGATTCAGACATGATTTGGTGAACACGACTGACCAGCGATTTCTGTAAAGCCGGATTATTTTTGCTACAATGAAGACGTATTCTGGACATGATATGGTCAACGTGGCTGATCGGTAATTACTGTAAAAATGGTATTTTTGCAGTGTTAAACTTGTAAGCATTATATATCTTTGCTAATTTCAAGTAACAATTTGGCAAAATCTGTTGTGATCAACGTTTCTTAACTATTATACAGAGTAATCATAAAGATTTTGGTTCACCTTCAATAATATGCCAGGCTATGTTTTATTTTTAGCTCCGACAAACTCGGAAAGCTGACTGGAGTTTTCCTATTTGTGAATATTTCATGAACCGTAAAACATAATAGTACACAAATGACATGAATAATACATAACAGTACACAATTAACGTGAATAATTCATGAGACAATTTGTATAACAGTACACAAGTAACATGAATAATTCATGAACTGCTTTAAGTAAAAGTACACAAATGGCATGAATAATTCATGAGCGCTTTACATAACAGTAGACAAATAACGTGAATAATTCATGAGACACTTAACTGTACAAAAATAACTTATTGTCATCGAGACCTTTTTTTACGACTTCGGCGTTTTCTTCCTGATGCCATCATTTCTGAAAAACGATTCTGAACGCGACCAGATGAGCCCGACTGATCAGCAATTTTTCATCACTGTTTTCGTCACAGATCCAACATGATTGCATTCCCGAAGATTTTTGAAGTCTTGCAAGAGTTGTTAAATGGTCAAAAGCCTTAACATTTAAATAAATGAATTTTGAAAATTTTACATTGACTAATATCGTTTCCTCTTCCGTTGCAGAAAAACAAAAGTGTGTAACATCATGCTGCTAAAATGGATCCCAAGACTACTCAGACAAACCAGTCCAGATATATCCAACTAATGAAATCACTTTTTCTTTCAGATACTGAGTTTATCATGAGCTCTGACCAAATGGGCGATGTTAAAATCTACAAATGCCAGTTTTGTGGGCGAGCCTTTCAATTTTCCTGCCATTTGCGGGTGCATCTTCGGATTCACACGGGCGCAAAGCCATACAAGTGTCAATATTGTCAGAAACAATTTTCACAGACAAGTAATTTAAATGTGCATCTACGAACAGTGCATGGCTGTGGCACTTGATCACAATGTTGAGTGGACTGGATTGCAATGTAGAATTGATTGGACTGGATTATAATGTGGAATTGAATGGAATAGACTGTAAATTGCAAGGAAGATTGGCTGGATTGAATTGTTTAATTGATTGAGATGGATTATAATTAGGAATGATGCATTGATGTGCCACTTGATCACAATGTTGAGTGGACTGGATTGCAATGTAAAATTGATTGGACTGGATTGTAATGTAGAATTGATTGGACTGGATTATAATGTGGAATTGAACGGAATAGACTGTAAATTGCATGGAAGATTGACTGGATTGAATTGTTTAATTGATTGAGATGGATTGTAATGTGGAATGCATTGGTTACCTTGGATTGTATTGTGGAACTGATTTGTAAGGATTATGATAGGTAATTTATTGGACATAATTGTAATAAATCATTTTTGGACTGTATTTTTGTATGAAATTAATAGATTTGTTCGAAAGTTTGGAATGTATTGGATTGAATTGTATTTTTCCGACATCACAAACAACTAAATCTTATTACTTTTTTGCACCCCACAACATAGGGTTTGGAGATCAATTAAAAGGTTTGGAGGTCAAATAAAGGTTTAGAGGTCAAATCAGTTTTTGGAGACCTGTCAAATAAGTGTTTGGAGGTCAAATATGTGTTTGTAGGTCAAATATATATTTGTAGGACAAATAAGTGTTTGTTGGTCAAATAAAGGTTTGGTGGACAAAATTTGATAGGCGTTTTGGAGGTCAAATAAGAGTTTTGAGATCAAAAAAAGGTTTTGAGGTCAAATAATGGTTTAAGATATAGAAACATGTACCCTATCTCGATAGATCTGTTTAAACCTTTCAAGCTTGAATTTTTAAAATTGACTTGTCCAATCTTTGCATTAGGAAGGGTTCATATTCTATTTAAGGAATATCAATATAATTGTGAGTTGGGTAGCCAACAGAAAAGAGGGTTCTCAGACTTGGCAATATAAAGTCAAAAAAGAATTCAACTTGAGTAATTTCTCCTTTCTCATAGTGTTTTAAAGTTTTGTCAGATGCACAGGCGAAAATATTGGGTCAGTGTTAGGTAAAAGAGTTGGATCTCTCAGAAGATTTCAAAGATGTGGTTACCAAAATACTTGTATACTTTCAGGCCAAAGTGCATCATTTTATCCACATGAGAGCTCAACAGTTGCAACCAAGCTTCAATGTCAAATCTGTAACATTCAATTTAAATATGTGCATAACCTTAAAAGACACATGGCGGGACACACTGACGGGAAACAATTCAAGTGTGACTACTGTCCATACTCGGCGACCAGAAAAGATGCATTGAAAACCCACATGTTTAATCGGCACAAAGTGGTTCTGAGATAACCCTTTCCCTCATATAGATGCTTTATGACGCCTCTGAAGCAGCAGCTTTTTGAAAACATGGTGACAAAAGAAGAAATTGCTCAAAACAAGCAATTTCTCTTTTTGTCACCATGTTTTCAACTCTATTCAATTATTGTACTTTCATTTGAAGGGAGATTGCAATTTTTGAGGTCACATAAGGGTTTGAGATTTAGAAACGTGTACCTTATCTTGATAGATCTGTTTAATCGATCAAGTTTGAATTTTTAAAATTGACTTGTCCAATTTTTGCATTAAAGAGTCCACATTCAATTTAACTTGAGGAATATCAATACATAATGTTGAGTTGGGCCGCCTGCAGAATAGAGATTTGTCAGATTTAACAATATAAAAAAAAATATTCTTTTTGATTAATTTCTCTTTTTTCCCATAGTATTTTAAAGTGAGGTAAAATATTTCAAAAAGATGGTTACCAAAATACTTGTATACTTTCAGGCCAAAGTGCATCATTTTATCCACATGAGAGCTCAACTGTTACAACCAAGCTTCAATGTCAAATCTGTAACATTCAATTTAAATACGTTCATACCCTTAAAAGACACATGGCGGGACACACTGACGGGAAACAATTCAAGTGTGACTACTGTCCATACTCGGCGACCAGAAAAGATGCATTGAAAACCCACATGTTTAATCGGCACAATGTGGTTCTGAGATAACCCTTTCCCTTATATAGATCTATGCTTTATATATATGACGCCTCTGAAGCAGCAGTAAACATGACGACAAAAGAAGAAATTGCTCAAAACATGCAATTTCTCTTTCTGTCACTATGTTTTCAACTCAATTCAATTATTGTACTTTCATTTGAAGGAAGATTGCAATTTTTGAGGTCACATAAGGGTTTGAGATTTAGAAACGTGTACATTATCTTGATAGATCTGTTTAAATCGATCAAGTTTGAATTTTCAAAATTGACTTGTCCAATCTTTGCATTTGTAAGAGTACATATTCAATTTAACTTAAGGAATATCAATATAATGTTGAGTTGGGCAGCCTACAGAATAGAGATTTGTCAGATTTAACAATATAAAAGTTATTAAAAAATATTCTTTTTGACTAATTTCTCCGTTATTCATAGTATTTTAAAGTTTTGTCAGATGAACAGGCGAAAAAATTGGGTCAGTGTGAGGTAAAATATTTCAAAAAGATGGTCACCAAAATACTTGTATACTTTCAGGCCAAAGTGCATCTTTTTATCCACACAAGAGTTCAGCTGTGTCAACCAAGCTTCAATGTCAAATCTGTAACATTCAATTTAAATACGTGTCTACCCTTAAAAGACACATGACGGGACACACTGACGGGAAACAATTCAAGTGTGACTACTGTCCATACTCGGCGACCAGAAAAGATGTATTGAAAACCCACATGTTTAATCGGCACAATGTGGTTCTGAGATAACCCTTTCCCTCATATAGATGCTTTATGGCGCCTCCGAAGCAGCAGCTTTTTGAAAACATGGCGACAAAATAAGAAATTGCTCAAAACAAGCAATTTCTCTTTCTGTCACTATGATTTCAACTCTATTCAATTATTGTACTTTCATTTGAAGGGAGATTGCGATATTGAGGTCAAATAAGTGTTTGAGATTTAGAAGCGTGTACCTTATCTAGTGTTTCAATCGATCAATTTTTGAATTTTTAATATTGACTTGTCCAATCCTTGCACAAGAGTCCATATTCAATTTAACTTGAGGAATATCAATATAATTGTGAGTTGGGCCGCCTACATAATAGAGTTGTCAGATTTAACAATATATAAGTCATAAAAAAATATTCTTTTTGACTAATTTCTCTTTTTCCTCAAAGTATTTTAGAGTGAGGTAAAATATTTCTAAAAGATGGTTTACAAAATACTTGTATACTTTCAGGCCAAAGTGCATCATTTTATCCACATGAGAGCTCAACTGTGTCAACCAAGCTTCAATGTCAAATCTGTAACATTCAATTTAAATACGTGTCTACCCTTAAAAGACACATGGCGGGACACACTGACGGGAAACAATTCAAGTGTGACTACTGTCCATACTCTGCAACCAGAAAAGATGCATTGAAAACCCACATGTTTAATAGGCACCATGTGGTTCTAACTTAACCCTTTCCCTCATATAGACGCTTTATGCCGCCTCTGCAGCTTGCTTTTGATACAGTTGTCTTTATTCAGATGACTTTTAAGATTTTTTTTTGGAAAATAAGTGGATAGAAGATACTTTTTTTCTAAACGAATGAAAAAAGAATCTTTGAGAAATGAGTGGATTAGAAACTTGATGTGTATAGTAGACACTTTGTGCAAATATTAAATGTGAAAAGTGAAAGTTTAGTGAAAAGTGAGTGAATAGTCTAAACTTTGTGCAAACTTTGTACCAAATATGTGAATGGTAAAAACTTTTTTTAAATGACACGAGTTAAAAATTGTTGGTCTAGTTAAAATGAGTTTAATAGAAATAATTGAATCACCTAATTTAACAATTCACTGGCTTTTAAAAATTTAGCCGTCTGCATCGAAAAAGTAACATCTAGAAAATAGGATGGATAATTTTTCTTCACAGGGTAATATATGGGAAAAGCAACAATTACATTAACCCTTTCCCTCATATAGATGCTTTCTGACGCCTCTGCAGCAGACAGCCTCTTGAAAACATAGTGACAAAAGAAGAAATTGCACAAAACGTGCAATTTCTCCTTTTGCCACAATGTTTTCCACTTTTTGTCAGCCCGGCCGGGTAGCTCAATTAGTAGCGTATCTGACTCGTGATCTGGAGGTCACGGGTTCGATACCCGGTTGCGGCGCGTTCTTTCGGGCGATGTTTTCCATTGCCTCTCACCTCTGATCTATGTGAGAAAGTAGTCAGTGGCTTCGAAAGAATGTTGTGTAAGTACTGGTGTGGGAAAGCCAGGAAAACATGGGTAGGTGCACTGACCGCCGTGATATGACCAAAGCTGTTGAAAGCGGCGTTAAACTCCAAACAAACAAACAAACAAACACTTTTTGTCATAGGTTATCCATTCAATTATGGAGATTTTCTATGTTTTGACAAAATACGTTCAAAGTCGTCTGCTGCAGAATTGTCGTATGAGGGAAAGGGTTAATAAAAGGAATTCAAATTGGGCCATTTTTAATGACAATGAGTGGTATGTAATCTTTATGTCCAAATCATTGCCGTTGACTGATTCAGGTGATGTAATTTTTATGATGATGTAAATATCACATCAGGCTTCAATGGAAGTTTGCAGGTGGTTTTCCCGCCTGCAAATGCATTTTCGTGCATACGCAGCAGTCGCGTCAAATTGAGAAATTGCTGTTATTGATGATTTACTCGGTTTGCGCAGTGTTTATAAATTTTGTCAAAATTTATGTAATTTCTATGCATTTGCCAAGATGTTTTTAACCCTTTCCCTCATATAGACGCTTTCTGATGCCTCTGCAGCAGACGGCTTTTTGAAAAGATAGTGACAAAAGAAGAAATTGCACAAAACGTGCAATTTCTCCTTTTGCCACAATGTTTTCCACTTTTTGTCATAGGTTATCCATTGAATTATACAGAGATTTTCTATGTTTTGACAAAATATGTTCACAGTCGTCTGCTGCAGAATTGTCGTATGAGGGAAAGGGTTAACCCTTTCCCACGAATGGGATGTTTTCTGATGCCTTTGCAGCAGACAGCTTTTGAATCCATTGTGACAAAAGTATAAATTGCTCATTATGAGCAATTTCTCGTTTTTCGATACTAAAACTTTTGGTTATAAATATTCATTTTCCATAATTTTTCCAAGATTTGTTCAAAGTCGTCTACTGCACATTTATAGTATTATGGGATATGGTTGTATAATTCAGGAAGTGAATTAACATACTTATGTTGATAAAGATAAGAAATAAAAAGTTTTGAAATTGGAACTTAGAAAGTTTTTCCTTTGAATTATATCTACATGTGTGAACTAGTGTAAATATACCTGCAGCAATTGTTGATTCTGACCAGCATGCACATCTGTTTAGTCTGGGGTATTAAAACAAAATCTGCATTGTTTTCAACTCCTCTGCATTGAATGATTTACAGCTTAGTTTTCAGAGGTTTCTCCACCTCTGGTGCAAGAGGTCGCATGTTAGTCTGTCTCGAGTGCAGAAGGTCGCAGAATTGATCCCCGGCTGGGTCATACCAAAGACTTTAAAAATGGTAGTAATGGCTAGCTGCCCTCCTTTGCGCTCTAAACTGCGAGTTTAGCATTACGATTGACTGGCTGGTCCCACAATAAATGAACCAGGAATACTCATAACCTACCCAGGGGAATGCAGTGATATAACTGAAAAAATGTTGAAAGTGGCTCAAAGCAATCAATCCAGATAGTTTAATTTTTCAAAGCTCACAATTATTGTCAGTCATATGCATGCAAGATCAATTATTGTCAGTCACATACATGTGCGATCAATTATCGTCAGTCAAATGAATTTGAGATCAATCATTGTCAAGTCGCGTGACTGTGAGATCAATTTTAACCCTTTCTAGCATCTAATAAATCTGCAGCAGAAGACTTTGAAAATATGTCTTAGCAATTTTAAAGAAAATATGCATAAATGAAAGTAATAATTCAATTGAGTTGAAAACGAGGCAACTTTATCTGCTGTAGAAATATAGAAAGGAGTCTGCATGTGGGAAAAGGTTAACGAGTTTTGAAAACATTGTAACAAAAGGAGCAATTTCTCCTTTTGTCACAATGTTTTCATCCCTATAAAGTAAAAACACTTTCTTTTTTTCCTAATTACGATTTGTCTATATTTTTGCATAGATACTTTTCAAAGTAGGACTAGTCCGTTGCAGATCTGTTGTGTATAGAACAGAATTAACACAAGTCAATGACCTGATATATGCAAATTGAAGATTTTTACAGAAGAACTAAAGAAAAAGTTATACACATTACTGGAAAATCTGGACAAAAGTATGTCTACCCTATAAAACACATGGAGACAGAAACACATTGAGACAGATCAATACAATATCAATTTTCTCCAATAAAAGGTCAGCAGAGGCTTCGAACTGTCACATTCTAAATTAGGGTTGTATTTTATGTTCTCAAAATCCTAGTTGCTTGGGAAGATTGTTGTGTGGAGTACTGGTGTGAGAAAACCAGGAAATGCATGAGTAGTTGAACTGACCAGCATGCACCAGTGAGATAACTGAGAAATTGTTAAAAACGGCGTTAAACCCCAATCAATCACTCAATCAATCAATCAAATCCTGATTTGACCTCTAAAATCTAAGTTGTTGGTTATCAAAAAGAATCGTTCAAGTGAGGTGATTCTTTTGAATGCCATAACATAGGATTTAACGCCCCTTGCCCACATACTATAAATCTGCAGCAGACGACTTTGAGACCATACTGGCAAAAACATGAAAAATCTCCATAAATGAGAGTTTAGTTATTGAATAAAGTTGAAATTATTGTGGCAAATGATCAGTAATTTCTCCTTTTTCCACAATGATTTCAAATGTCATCTACTGCAGAACTGTTGTATGTGGGCAAGGATTAGACACATCTTGGTGCACTTCATGGGACTATATAAAGATGAGTTAACCCTTATCCCACAAAATGCTCGCCAAATAGTTAACTCGGCACGGTAAAATCAAATCATTCATTCTCACATACAAATAAATCTGCAGCAGATGACTTTGTTTAATATTTACTTAAGATATGGAAAATCTCTAAAAATCAAGGTATACTTACTGAAAAAGTAATGTGGCAAAAGGAGAGTGGCTTGATTTGAGCAACTCCTCCGTTTTGTCAAATGTCTATTAAAATCTGCAGGATCATGCATTTAAATGCATCTACAGGTATGGAAGGGTTAACCCTTTCCCTCATATAGACGCTTTCTGATGCCTCTGCAGCAGACAGCTTTTTGAAAACATAGTGACAAAAGAAGAAATTGCTCAAAACGAGCAATTTCTTCTTTTGCCACAATGTTTTCCACCTTTAGTCATAGGTTTTCCATTCAATTATAGAGATTTTCTTTTTAATGACAAAATATGTTCAAATTAAGTCATCTGCTGCGGAATTGTCCCCCAAATATCTCTCTTACTATCCAGCCAAACGTGGAGACGATTCTTTTGAGTGAACGACAACATAGAGATACAGAATCCAATATTAAGGATTTTAGAACATGCAAAACGCCCCTTAACTAGAGCTCTGGTTAGAACATGAAAAGACATCGGTTATCTATTCTAGATCTCTGGTAATTGTATACTTTCAGGGCAAAGTTGGAACGCTAGTGCCCTGGGACAGGTGTGGCAGGGAAGGGCGACAGCGCCATACAAATGTCCATTATGTGATACGCAATATAATTACGCTTCATCGCTCAAAAGACACATGACTTCCCATTCCGGTGAAAAGAGTTTTCAGTGTGAATATTGCTCATATTCATCATGTAGAAGCGACTCTATGAAAAGACACACGTTTAATATGCATATTGTAGGTCGTAAGAAAAATTAGAAAGATCCTCAAAACCGACTTCAGTTGATCAATGCCCTGGAAGCAGACTTCGTCTTTTTCTGTGACATTACTGAAAGACTTATAAAAACAGGACAAGATGTTGTCGGACGACGGACAAAGGGCCATCACAATAACTCACATTGAGCAATTCTTGCTCAGCTGAGTTGAAAAACAACATTATCCTCTATGACTTGTGATTCACTCTCCTAAGCATTTGGATTTCAAATTCAAAACTTTAAAGTAAACTTATTACTTACCGGTAATAAGGAATATTTAATCCAGTAATCAAACAAAAAGGTGAAACCCATCAGAAACAAAGGATTAATAATCCTTCAAAAAGCATCCGTGTTTAAACGGGACAAGACCAAAATAAAACAAACTGCTCATGTGTATTCTGTCAATGTCGTTTCAGTTGCTATTTCGCGATCATCTGGAGAAGGTGGTTCGGGTACGATGGAACAGTCAAAGCATCAACACTCGTGCTCGTATTGCGATAAGTTGTTCTCAACAAAATGGCATCTTCAACGACACGAGAGAATTCACACCGGATACAAGCGTTTTGTTTGTCAGATCTGTAAAAAATGTTTCAATCAGAGTGCAAATTTAAAGACGCACATGGCATGCCATTACTTTAAGAACCATTGAGAGATTGTATCGGAGCATCTTTACACATGAAAGTAGAGCATTCCCACATTAACCCTTACCCTCATATAGACGTATTCTGACGCCTCTACAGCAGACGACTTTTGAAAACATTGTGACTATTAAAGAAATTGCTCAAATTTCCCCCAGCAACAATGTTTTCAATTTTGTCAGTAATTATACTTACAACTCAGAGATTTTCCATGTTTTTGAGTAGACATTTTCAATGTCATCTGCTGCACATTTACTGTATGGCGGAAAGGGTTAAAGAAAACTGCAGCAGAAGACTTTGGACGTTAGGTGAAAAATATTGTGTAACTCGTTAATTTAATGTATACACATTTGATAAAAGAGTTGAAAACGTTTTGGGAAAAGAAGAAATTGAGTAATTTCTTGTTTTAGTCACAATGTCTTCAAAAGAGCTGCTGAAGCGACAAAATGTGTATGCAAGTGAGAAAGGATCAAAACTGCATGTAGAGTAAGGTTATAAGTGGGAACTGACTGCAAAGGCCAACATATTGGTGGACAAGCAACTTGACTTTATTGCTTCGTTCAGATAGGTCAAATAACAGTAAATGGCAGAGAAAATTAAAGAAGCTTAAAAGCATTTTTCTCAAGAGCTCTGGATAGTTGTGAGTAAACTGGTATTTACCCCCGCAATAGCTCTTTTAATTCATGATGAGCATTTTCACCTTTTGCCTTAATGTATTTAACTTTTTTCAATAATTATAATTTCATTTAGAAAAAGTTTCCATATTTTTAGCTCACCTATGCACGAAGTGCAAGGTGAGCTATTGTGATCACATTTTGTCCGGCGTCCGTCCGTCGTCCGGTGTCCGTCGTCCTTCGTCAACATTTGAGCTTGTTAACACTCTACGGGCTACATTTTGCATCCAATCTTCATGAAAGTTTATCAGAACGTTCATCTCCATAAAATCTTGGACAAGTTCGAAACTGGGCGATATGAGGTCAAAAACTAGGTCACTAGGTTGAATTGAAGGAAAATCTTGTTAACACTCTGGAGGCCACATTTTCAACTTGAGCATATTGAAACTTTATCAGAATGTTTGTCTTGATGATATGTAGGTCAAGTTCGAACATGGGTCACGTTGGGTCAAAAAGTAGGTCACTAGGTCAAATTGAAGGAAAATCTTGTTAACACTCCAGAAGCCGCAATTTTTGCTTCAGCAGTTTGAAATTTTGTCAAAATGTTTGTCTTAAAAATATCTAGGTCAAGTTCGAATATGGGTTATGCCGGGTCAAAAACTAGGTCACTAGGTCAAATTGAAAGAAAATCTTGTTAACACTTTTGATGCCGCATTTTTTGCTGCAGCAGCTTGAAATTTGGTCAGAATGTTTGTCTTAAATATATCTAGGTCAAGTTCAAATATGGGTCATATTGGGTCAGAAACTAGGTCACCAGGCCAAATTGAGGGAAAATCTTGTTAACTCTGTAGAAGCCGCATGTTTTGGTTCAGCGGCTCGAAATTTGTTCAGAATATTGAGCTGAATGATATCTAGGCCAAGTTCGAATATGGGTCATGTCGGGTCAAAAACTAGGTCACTAGCCCAAATTGAAAGAAAATCTTTTTTACACTTTGGATGCCGCATTTTTTTGCTTCAGCAGCTTGAAATTTTGTCAGAATGTTTGTCTTAAAGATATCTAGTTCAAGTTCAAATATGGGTCATATTGGATCAGAAACTAGGTCACTAGGCCAAATTGAGGGAAAATCTTGTTAACTCGGTAAAAGCTGCATTTTTTGCTTCAGCAATTTGAAATTTGGTCAGAATGTTTGTATAAATGATATCTAGGCCAAGTTCGGATATGGGTCATGCCGGGTTAAAAACTAGGTCACTAGACCAAATTGAAGGGTAATCATGTTAACACTCTGGATACTGCATTTTTAATTTCAGCATGATAAAACTTTATCAGAATGTTTTTCTTGATGATATGTAGGCCAAGTTTGAATATGGGTCATGCTGGATCAAAAACTAGGTCACTAGATCAAATTGAAGGAAAATCTTGTGAACACTTTGGATGCCGCATTGTTTGCTTCAGCAGCTTGAAATTTGGTCAGAATGTTTGTCTGAATTATATCTAGGTCAAGTTCAAATATGGGTCATATTGGATCAGAAACTAGGTCAATAAAGGAAAATATTGTTCAAACTCCGGAGGCCGCATTTTTACTTTGAGCAAGTTGAAACTTAGTCAGAATGTTGTCTTGATGATATCTAGTCCATGTTGGAATATGGGTCATATCAGGTAAAAAATATAGATCACTAGGCCAAATGAAGGAAAGTATTGTTAACACTGTGGAGGTTGCATTCAGAATAATTGTCTTGATGTGTTTTGCATTGCAGTACATTGTATAATTAAGGTGAGCGATCCAGGGCCATCATGGCCCTCTTGTTTATGAAGATATTTTCAAAGTTGTCTGCTGCATATTATTTGTTTTATGTCAAGGTTTATTACCAAACCAAACCAACCCTCTCTTGTGGGTAGTGAAAAGTTTCTTCTTATGTGACTATTCTTTTGAGTACCTACACCATAGGGTTTAACCCTTTCCCTCACATAGACGCTTTCTGACGCCTCTGCAGCAGACAGCTTTTTTCAAAACGAGCAATTTCTCCTTTAGCCACAATGTTTTCCACTTTTAGTCATAGGTTGTCCATTCAGTTATAGTTTTTGACAAAATATGTTCAATGTCGTCGTCTGCAGAATTGTTGTATGTGGAAAAGGGTTAAGGGTCAAATAAGGATTTCTGAATGTGAAATATGCACCATTATATAGTAGTACTCTGTTTCTAGATGTTGAACTAAATTATGATTTGTATGAATCTATACATGATCAAATATTTGAATAAATTATTGTTTAAAACCCCCTCAAAAATCACCTAGTTACCTGTTTATTTGTTGAATTATGTTTTTAATGAGCTCTGCTATTAAAATGAAGTGACTATATTGTGAAAAGTAGGTAGCAAGTTCTTGCTTCCTGCCAAAAATGTTAATTTCAAATCGAGCCCAAGGCGGTGTTTTTCACACATGCATCAAAATGAAACACTTTTAAGCTCACCTGTGCACAAAGTGCTCAAGGTGAGTTATTGGGAATGCGTTTTGTCCGGTGTCCGTCAATATCTTCTCCTCTGTAACCAGTTGGTCAATTGTGATGAACCTTCACAGAAAGCAGTTTCCATGCCAACCAAACGAAAAAAAACTTAAATATTTTTCTTCTCCTAAACTGATTGGCCGATTTTCAAATAATTTCGTAGAAATGTTCCTTGGGTGACCCTCTATCAGATTCCTTCAAGCCATGTTGATTGGTCAAAAAACACGGCCACCAGGGGTGGGGCTTTTTTGCCTTATATGGCTAATTATGAATTTTGCAATTCTTGTTTTATGTTCACATAGAATATTCACATGATTGCAGTCAATTGATTTTCACACTTCATGTTTCCTGTTTGTAATTGACAAAAAGCAAACATTAAACAAGGCTCTGGATGAATGTTTAACCCATTCCCTCATATAGACGCTTTCTGATGCCTCTGCAGCAGACAGCTTTTTGAAAACATATTGACAAAAGAAGAAATTGTTCAAAACGAGCAATTTCTCCTTTTGCCACAATGTTTTCCAATTTTAGTCATAGCTTATCCATTCAATTATAGAGATTTTCTATTTTTTGACAAAATATGTTCAAAGTTGTCTGCTGCAAAATTGTCGCATGAGGGAAAGGGTTAATTGCATTCAGTGTGGCACAAAAGTCGTCTACTGCAGAGGCTTTAAAAAGTGTCGCCCCATATCCGGATGAATCTGTGTTGATGAAAGTATCTTTGTGAATTTCAGTTTCATGGATGGCATCTGCTCTAGATCCGACAAATGGTGCATCAAGCAAAGGTTGGCCGGATGCAGCTCGTCCCTTTCTCGTGCAATCTTCTCGAAACAACAAACTGAATTCCCTAGAAATGGGATCCAAACAGGGAAATAAACAAACCCAGTTTAGTTGTCAAGTGTGCGGGAAAAGTTTCCTTAATAATTGGTTTTTAAAGCGACACTTTCTGATACATACTGGTGAAAAACCATATGCGTGCACCATTTGTGATAAACGGTTCAATCAGAAATGTTCTCTGAAAGGTCATATGGCGGTACATCTTAAAGATAAACTGAACAACTTTGTAACACACTTTCAGTGACTTTCCCCCCCCCAAATCAGAGTTTCTATCATCTGCTGCAGATTTGCTGTATGTAGGCAAGGGTCCTTTACCCAAAACAACAAACCTGCAGCAGACGACCAAATAATGAACTGAGTAAAGAATATGGAAATCTCTATTTTTGGAAATATTGTTTAACCCTTACTGTGCGGGAACCAAGTTAACTCGGTGCCGCAAAGACGTCTGTTTAGACGGGAGTCGAGTTAACTCGTTTTCAAAGGTGACTGCGCACAACCATAATTTGTGGGGAATTCCCACAACCACAAGCAATCAGAATAGGTTTCCCGAAAACTTTCATTTTTGATTGGTGAATAAATATGGATACTACTAAAAATAATTAAGATTTAATCGTACATGTGATTCCCTATTTTCATAATGGCACAGTTTTATGTATACTACATTATACATGTATTGGTATTAAAGAATAAATAACGATAAACATTTGTTGTTCTTCTAATTTTATATTTTATTTCAATATTAATCATATTTATTTGCAAAAGTGTAAGTTGATAAATAAAACATACATTTATATACGTATTATGAAAAAAATAAAATGGAACCTGATTAAATACACTCTAACTTTCATTGTCTTGAATTTAGTGATAAACTAAATATTAAGTGTTTGTTTACAGATTTACTAATTAAATCTAATAAAAGAGCAGATTAAATAAACGTGCTATCACCATTAGAAAGCAAAAAAACAAACAACGATCCAATTAAAGAGATTAAAAAGTCTGACCAAAGTTATCGTAATTAAACAACAAACAAACCTCCAACTATCCAATTGCGGTGATTTAACAAGGACAATAATTGACGTTAAAGTGTATTTATTAAAAACAAACTACTAACACTGCAATTATCGGCTTTTACCGGCTGTGATACATCTGCAGTATTTGAGAATCATAACAAGGACAAAAATTGTAGCTAAAGTGTATTAACTACAAACTGCTAACACAGCAATTATCTTTTTTTTCCCATTGTAATACACGTCTGCAGAATTTGACCTCGGTTGTTTTACATTTAACACCGGACTTGTTTATCATTTAAACCTGGCATGTGTACACCACTTCTACATGTGACAGTTGTGTTAGGATTATTTGACAGTTAGATTTAAGGTCGCTGAACCGTGGATTTTTATTAAAATGGGAAGGATTTTAGTGTCCGTTGGTCGCAGAAAGAAGGATCTCGCTTATTGCAGGTTTATTCATGAATAAAAATCATGGGGGGGAGTTCAATTTGGTTGTTACACCAGGGGGTTCGTTATACCAGGTGGTCGGTAGTACAGGTTTTACTGTAAATATATATCGAACACAAAACATATAGAATCATGCTTCTACAAGAGAATTTTAAGAAAAATATTCAGTAGATGGGATAGGTATTGGAAAAAACAACCCCCCTTTCCCACATGAAACAAATCTGCAACAGAGGACTTTGATAAACATCTAGGAAAAAACATAGAAACTCTCTATTAATGAATAATTATTGAATAAAGCTCATTATGAGCAACTTAGCCTTTTGCCTTAATGTACTCAAAAGTCGTCTGCTGCGGAGGCATCTGAGAGACCTGTTTGTTGGAAAAGGTTAACAGAAATTGAAGAAGATTATTGCTCAATATGTTAAATTTCTTCTTTTGCCACAATGTTTTCAAGAGTGGTCTCCCGGAAATGATTCTGCATTTGTAAATGGGATATACTACTTTTGCCGTCACTGTAGAAATATTTGTTCAAAAAGGAGAAGAAATTAATCATTGTTTATCTACAATGATAAACTGGATTTCGGTTTCAATGATAATCTGTTTCCTATTCCCAATGATAATTGAGCACTCATTCTTAAAGATAATCTGGTACTCATTCTCAATGAAAATCTGGAACCTGTTCTTAATGATGATCTAGCACTCACTCTCAATGATAACTGGCGCTCAATCTCAATGATAATTTGGCTCTTGTTCTCAATAATAATCTGGTACTCATTTTTATTGATAATCTGGAACACTTTCTCAATGATAATCTGGTACTCTTTCTCAATGATAATCTGGTACTCTTTCTCAATGATAATCTGGTGCTCTTTCTCATCTGGTACACTTCCTCAATGATAATTTGAAACACTTCCTCAATGATAATCTGAAACACTTCCTCAATGATAATCACTTCCTCAATGATCATCTGGAACACTTTCTCAATGGTTATCTGGTACTCCTTCTCAATAATAATCTGGTACTCCTTCTCTATGATAATCTAGAACTCAATCTAAAACTGGATTGTTCTCTCAATGATAATGTGGTACTCATTTTCAATGATAATTTAGCTCTGTTCTAAATGATAATCATGTATTCATTCTGAATGATAATCTTGTACTTAATCTATTATGATAATCTGATACTCATTCTCACTGGTACTCATTCTCAATGATAATAATTATGCTATAGAGACTAGAGTTCTAGATAGGTGCTTAGTTTTATGTTCTCAAATCCTCTATTGTTGGAACTCAAAAGAATTAAGACATATAATGGTTTTATAGGGAGACATAGTATGGTTAACTTCTTCAACCCTTTCCGACTTGCAGTAGCATTTTGACACATATGCAGCAGACATGTTTTGAAAACATTGTGGCAAAAGCAGAAATGTTACCACATTGTTTAACTCTTTTCAATAATAGGAATCCGCCGTGGTCGAGTGGTTAGCATCGGGGATTTGAAACCAGGTTTCCCGGGTTCGATCCCAAGTTGCGGCACTACGGTCATGGTGGAGTGCCCTTGGGCAAGGCACATTTTCTAGCCTAGTACTTGTTTGTTAACTCAGGGATCATGAATAAGTGAACTTTCGCCATGATATAACTGAAATAATGTTGAAAATGGCGTAAAACCCCAATAAAACAAAAAAAAAAAAACTTTTCAATGATTAGACTTTCATTTATAGAGATTTATAATTTGTTCCAGATGTTTTCAAAGTTTTATTTGAGAAAGGGTTAACTATTCATTGTAGAGTTGATCATTTGTGATGACATGAGTAAAATCAAATTAGTCTTTCCCCCACAATATCTCATTTATTACCCAGCCTTCCCTGTGTTGGGTACTCTAAAGGATCATCTTACTGCCTTCGTGCGTTAAATGAGGATTTGAAAAAATATATAAAATCCTTCGGTCTTAACCTAGATCTCTGGTCTTTATATTTCAGAACAATATGAATCTCATCTTCAACCAAATTCTGATGATTCTAGTCAAAGTCAATTGCTTGAAACCAATTACGGACATGATGAGTTGCTGAGTAAAGACAGGGCCAGTTTAGGACGTCAGCTCGGGTGTCACTTTTGCGGGAAAGTGTTTGCCACGAGCTGGCAGATGACGAGACACATTCGTAGCCATACCGGAGAGAAGCCATATAAATGCAGTATTTGCGACTATAGGTCTTCTCAAAAATGTCACTTAAATATACATTTTATGAATAAACATAAAGATTTATTCCCAAACTTTGATGCTTGATGTTTACATAATGTGTAATGAACAAAGACCTAGATAATTATAAGTAAACTGGCATTATCTTAACACTTTCTCACATACAACAATTCTGCTGCAGATAACATTCGAAACATACTGACAAAAACGTGAAAAATCTCCATAAATAAGAGTTAAATTATTGAATAGAGTTGGGAAAGAGTTGGAAAACCTTGTGTACCAAAAGCAGAAAAAGGACATTATGAGCAATTTCTTCTTTTGCTACAGACAACTCTCTCCTTGGTTCTCTTACTTGAACCTTGGTGACATGTGACGTAATTGCTCAGGTATATAGATGCTGTCCGTGGCATGTGCATAGCAGTGATGTTGCAAAACATCTTTGTGATAGAAATCAACGTAAAAATTAACATTATTCTTTTAAATTTGAGATTGAGTTATTAACATATTATAATGGTTTTATGAAGGCATGCAATGGTGACACAATTGCAATGCATCAAAGGTTATGTATATGAGAGAATGGGGTTTTAAAAACAAGTACATTATGTTGTGACATTGAAGAACAATGGATTAATTTTAAATATCTTAAGTGTTGTAATTGTTTGTAACTTTGTTTAATTTCAAGATTGAGTTTGAGTTTCTTGATCAATAAAACCTGAACAATGTAACGTTTCTGCATATTTTATTGAGTATTTATTTTAACCCATTCCCACATAAAATGCTTTCAGATGCCTGCAGCAGATGACTTTTGAAAACTCTGTGACAAAGGTGATGAGCAATTTCACCATTTGCCACAATGTTTTCAACTCTATTTTATAATTAAACTCTCATTAATGGAGATTTTTCACATTTTTGAAAAGTTTTCAAAGTCATCTGCTACAGTTTTGTTGTATTTGAGAAAGGGTTAAATAACCATCTATCTGGGTTTTGATAACCTGAAGTGAGAGACCCAGGCTCAATCCGGCTCCCCACCAGTTGGAGCTCAGGGTTTTGGGGTATAGCCATTATGCTTAACCCTTTTCTGCGTACTACAAATATGCAGCAGACGACTTTGAAAACATTTTAGCAAAAACCTCATTATTTAATGAGCAATTTCTCCTGTTGCCACAATGTTTTCCATTTTTAGTTGTAAGTTATCCATTCAATTACAGAGATTTTCTATCTTTTGACAAAATATGTTCAAAGTCGTCTGCTGCAGAATTGTCGTATGAGGGAAAGGGTTAAATAAAGAGTTGGAAAACATTTTAAACATGAAATTGCTCATCTCATCATGAGCAATTTATACTTTTGCCGTAATGTTTTCAAAATTCGTCTGCTTAAGAAAGCGTATATATATATGAGGAAATGGGTTAAGTTCTGCTGCAATGATACACCTACCAATAGTAATGGAATAATGCGCTTTGGTATGCAGAGGACTAGATAAGGATGAGTAAACGGGTCTTTCTTCCTGCATATCTTTCGTAGCACTAAAACAAATTGTGCATACACAAATGAATCATCTCACTGAGGCAATTGTTTAGAGTACCAGCAACATACATTGTGGAGGTCAAATGGAAAGACACTCCTAATCTAGAGGTCCAGATATGATTGAAATACTGGTGAGAGTAACATGAAAAATATAGGAACAAACAAAGCAGTCCCGTACAAACATTCAGTCGCAGATTCTATCCCCAGCCGGGTCATACCAAAGACTTTGATAATAGTAGTAATGGTTGCCTTCCATGGCCCTCAGGGTTGTGGGTTTAGAGTTATGACCGACTGGCTAGTGTGAGGATAAATGGACCAGCAGTACTGGTAACTTAACAAGGAAACGCCGCGATATAACTGAAAAATTCTCAAAACTCCATAGACATTAAATTTCCATGCTAAATACATTTGTCACTGCACATGCATTTGGTTGAAAGATTTACTGATACTTTTTGTTTGAATCTTTGGATTCTGATGCATTGATTGGTTGATTGGGGTTTCATCAGTATTTCAGTTATGTCACGGATATTAGATCACCTAAGAAGTTTTTACTCGCTTTCTCCAACCCGTATTCCACACAACATTCTTCCCAGACAACTGGCTACCTGCCATATAGGTATTTATGGCTAAATCCTTCCCACATACAACACATTTGAAACCATATGACTTTTAAAACATCATGGTTAAAATAAGTCAACTGCTGCACATCTATTGAAATACGTCAGTAAGTGGGAATGGCAGAAAGTTCCAATTGTTCATTACCCGTCAGTAAGTGGTAATGGCAGAAAGTTCCAATTGTTCATTACCCGTCAGTTAGTGGTAATGGCAGAAGGCTCCAATTGTTCATTACCTTGTACTGAAAAGAATCAGCCGTGGTTGAATGGTCAGCATCAGGATATCAATTGATATTTGCAGCAGTGATTGTGGATATATGCCCATGTGCAAGGCACATTTCCCTAGCCATGTTCTGTTGCCATAAATATAACTGAAACTTAAAGACGCAACGAAACAATCATTTCAGGATCTGTTTTTGCTTTCCCTTTCAGGTGAAATCCTGAGGGACGATTTGTCTTGTGGTCAGTCTTCTGTACCAATGGGTCAAGGTCACAGGCTATCATCTGGAGATAATTTTGGTGATAGCGTTTCGAGCCATCATTGCGTTTATTGTAATAAGTTCTTTGTGGAAAACTGGACTTTGAAGAGACATATGAGAGTGCATACTGGAGAAAAACCTTACGAGTGTGAACTGTGTGGCTTTCGGTGTACGCAGAAATCAAATCTAGCCAATCATAAGTGGAATCGGCATGAGAAGTTTAAGCATTCCTCTTTGGATATATATAAATGACTTGATGTATAGCCAATCATTAGTCGAATAAACATGAGAAATTTAAAAATGCCGGTCTGGATTGATAAAATTGTTAAGCCCTTCCTTACTTGCAGACACCTTTTGACTTCTGCAGCAGGAAACTTTTGAAAGCGTTGTTGTCTGCTTCAGATTTGTTGTTGGAAAGGGTTAAATGACTAAAATTATGTACCAGTAAAGAGTGTTCAAGCAATATTTTCTTTTTCATCACATTCTTTTGTTGGATCTAGTTTTGTTCCACTGGGATACGATATTGGATAAGTCCCAGTAATGGATTCACAATATTGGGAACGTCACCTGATTTTAAGGAGAGACACTTATTGTTACAGCCCTTTCGAACCCCAGACCAAAACTGTTTAATGTCAAACCTTTAAGTTGAAATTTATTCCCGGACCTATTTTTCCTTTCACTTCTAGGTGAAATATTGAGGGTTGAAGAAGCCCTTTAAGACCCCAGACCAAAAATGTTGTCAAACGGTTTAGTTGATATTTTCCTTTCCCTTTCAGGTGAAATCCTGAGGGTTGGTCTATCATCTCCGCCAATGGGTCAAGGTCATGGGCTATCATCTGCATCTAATATGGATGATAATATTCCGGGTGAACCCTGTGTGTGTGTGTATTGTAATAAGGTGTTCGTTGAACAGTGGTCTATGAAGAGGCATATGAGAGTTCATACTGGCGAAAAACCTTATGAGTGTGAACTGTGCGGCTTTCGATGTACGCAGAAATCGAATCTAGCCAATCATAAGTGGAATCGGCATGAGAAGTTTAAACATTCCTCTTTGGATATATATAAATGACTTGATATTGTTGTCTATGAGTAAAACGTTTTCAAGCAATACTTTGTATCATTGTTTGGTATTAAACTACTATCTTGGAGTTACTCCTTTACTGACAATGTTTCTTACAATGCATTCCAATTTTACATCAGCCTTTTAGTAGCAGTTGACACTTAACCCTTTCCCACATACAATAAATCTGCAGCAAAATTATCAAGTTCAAACTGTGTTGTGGATACTGAACAGAAATGTCTTGCCATTAAGATTCATTTTGGTATCTACAACATGGGGTTTTGAGATAAAAAAAAAGACATAATTTAGGCATCTGCAGTGGACAACTTGAAAATGTTTGTGCAAAAAAAGAACAGGAAAAATTGCTCACAATGAACAATTTCTACTTTAAGCCACAATTTTATTCATGCTTTCATTTATAGAGCATTTCTATAATTATGTCTGGATGGTTTTAAAGTCACCTCCCGCAGATTTGCAGCAGACACCTTTACAAACAAGTTGGCAAATATATTGAAAATCTCAATATATAACAGTCAATAATCAAAGAACCGAGTTTAAAATATTGTGGCAAAAGTAGAAATTGCTTGTTAGGAGCATATTTTTCTTTTTGTAGCGATGTTTTCAAAAGTCGTCTGCTGCAGATGCATCAACATGTGTCAGCAAGTTGGAAAAGGAAATATTAAAATGAAATATGCTCTAAGCTTAATATTAGCTGCTCTTTTAAAACGTTTTACGTGTTTTGTGTTGTAGATGGGAACATGATGACGAGATATAAGAAACTGTCCTGTCCTGTGTGCAGTAAAACGTTTGGTTGGCAGTGCCACATGGAGAGGCACTTGCTCACGCATACTGGTGAAAAACCGTACCGATGTGACATTTGTGGCAAAGCTTTTAATGATAAGGGAAACCTCAAGAGACATGGCATTATCCACTGGAAAACTATGGACTTAGTTTGATAGTGGTTTGATAGTGGGTTTAACCCTTTCCCTCATACAACAATTCTGCAGCAGACGACTTTGAACATATTTTGTCAAAATTTAGAAAATCTCTGTAATTGAATGGATAACCTAAGACTAAAAGTGGAAAACATTGTGACAAAAGGAGAAATTGCTCGTTTTGAGCAATTTCTTCTTTTGTCACTCTGTTTTCAAAAAGCTCTTTGCTGCATAGGCGTCAGAAAGCGTCTATATGAGGGAAAGGGATAACCCTTTCCCAACTGCAGACACATTTTTGCACAGCGGCAGCAGTTGACTTTAGAAAACATTGTGCAAAAAGAGAAATTGCACATAATAAGCAGTTCTGTTTTTCCACCATGTTTTCAACTCTATTCACTAAGTATACTTTTAGTTAACCCTTTTCTCCCATACGACAAATCTGCAGCAGACGACTTTGAACATGTTTTGGTTAAAAAATGGAAAATCTCTATAATTGAATGGATAACCAACCTATGACTAAAAGTGGAAAACATTGTGTCAAACAGAGTAATTGCTTGTTTTGAGCAATTTCTTCTTTTGTCACTATGTTTTCAAAAAGCTGTCTGCTTTAGAGGCATCAGAAAGCGTCTATATGAGGGAATTGGTAAAAGATACTTCCAATAGTAAAGCTAAGATGTTGTCAAAGTCATCTGCTGTAGACTTGTATACATGTATTTGTATACATGTATGAAATGATTTTAGAGGTTTTAGTTTGTTTTCAAAGGTAAACGCAGTACAACAAAACTGCAGTAGTTACAACTTTGACAACATCTAGGAAAGAACTAGGACAATCTTTGAATGAAAGTATAGCAATAAAATTTATTCATAGGTTTTGAAAACTTGCAAAAGTAGAAATTGCTTATGACAAGCAATTTCTTCTTTTGCAACACTTGGTTTCAAAATTTCTTTACTGTGTCAAAATGCATCTCTCTGTAAGCAAAACTTACTGATAAATGAAATAAAGGCCAACGTTATTTCTTATTATGCAACTTTAAATTTAACCTAATATTCGTTGTATTGGTATTATGGAAAATTAAATAAAAATAATTCTAAATTCTTCGTTGTTTGGTGGTTTATTTTACTAATTGATAATTCAGGGCATTTTCTAGGCATCTCACAGGTCAGATATTCTGATCCATTCCCAATGTCTTTAAAATCATGCAGAATTCCCAATTTGTTCATGTTAATCCTTGTTTTTTATTCCCAAATAAAAAATAATAGCGATTAATTTTCCCAAATAAGAGGTCAAGTTCTTATTCCCAAAACGCTTAGAAAAAGGCCTGTAATTGATGGTACTCATACAAGCATGGCAAAACTCAGATATGCTTAACCCTTTCCCTCATACGACAATTCTGCAGCAGACGACTTTGAACGCATTTTGTCGAAACATAGAAAATCTCCATAATTGAATGGAAAACCTATGACAAAAAGTGGAAAATATTGTGGCAAAAGGAGAAATTGCACGTTTTGTGCAATTTCTTCTTTTGTCACTATGTTTTCAAAAAGCCGTCTGCTGCAGAGGCGTCAGAAAACGTCTATATGAGGGAAAGGGTTATCCTTTCCCACATACAACAAATCTGTAGCAGACATTTTGAAAACGTCTAGTAGATCAAAAAGGGAAACAGTCCATTAATGAAAGAACAGTCATTGAATAAAGATGAAACCTGTGGCAAAAGTCATCTGCTGCACAGCATCAGAAAGCGGCTATATATATATATATATATATATGTATGTTTGAAATGGTGTAAGTACACATTTTTCTAGGAGGGAAAAAAACCTTTTAAAATCTGAAGAACTTATGGAGCGCTGTTCAGTTTAAAATATTGAGGTACATATTGATACAGACATGGAATGTTTTATTCCTTTCCCCTCATACGACAATTCTGCAGCATACGACTTTAAACATATTTTGTCAAGAAATAGAAAATCTCTATAATTGAATGGATAACCTATTTAACTTAAAGTTGAAAACATTGTGTCATAAGGTGAAATTGCTTTTTCAAAAAGCTGTCTGCTGCTGATGCGTCAGAAAGCGTCTATATGAGGATAGGATAGAACATAGGATTTTGTTGAGTTGTAAGAGAAATATAGTGGGGAAAAGACCTGTTCAGTCCCTCTTATCCAGTTTTCTGTTCATTTGGATTCATGAAGGTTTTACATCACAAGCAAGAAATATAATTTTATAATAGATAAACAGCGTAGATTGGTATAATTATAAAGACAAGTCACCGAAAACATTGTGGCCAAAGGAGAGATTGCTGTTTACTTTTGCAGCTATATTTTCAAAGTTTGTCGACTGCAGATGAGTCAAAATGTGTAAACATCCATGTGGGTAAATTGATCAAGTAAGGCTTTAACCCAATCCCAATTCCCTCATATAATGAATCTGCAAGACTGCTACAGATGACCTTGTTGACTGCAGGTGAGTCAACATTTGTAAACATCCATGTCATGATGTGGGTAAATTAAGGATCAATTAATACTTTTACCCAATCCCAATTCCCACATACAACAAATCTGCAATAGATGGCTTTGAAAATATTAAGTTGAAAATATGGAAACTTGCTATACATGAACCCATTACTTCACACAGACGACATTTGACGCCTGCTATTGCAGACAACTTTTGAAAACATTGCAATAAAAGGTGAAATTGCTCAAAACGAGCAATTTCACATTTTAATGCAATATTTTCAACTCTTTATCTATATAAATCGTTCAGTTTTCTAGATTGGTGAAATTGTGCATCTGATGATTGTAAAGCAGACGACCTATGAGAAGCCATGTGATGTAATGGGTTAAAGAACAACTATTAAATGAAGTTGAACATATGTGCAATGTCTCTTTGTGACACAATGTTTTCAAAAGTCATCTGTTACAGAGGCACAAGAAATTATTTACATGAGGGAAAGGGTTAAAACATGTGACATACACACCCTTATCTAGAGATATAAATAAAGCATTTTTATTTTGTTTTAGAACGGAGCAGGACAACAGCATATATCCAGTGCCACTTATGTAACAAAAAGTTTGGTTCACAGTGGCATCTCCAACGACACATTCTTGTACATACTGGTGAAAAACCATACAAATGCAATATATGTGGGAAAGCTTTTAATGACAAAGGAAACCTCAAGAAACATGGGATTATTCACTATGTAATATAGATCGAAGGTGATATTTGGTGGTAAAATATGTTGTGATAAAACATTGGCGATACATTATTTTGCATTCTGAGCAAAATCATTCAAACGTTTATGTTTTGAGAAACATGTTATTATTCAAGTTATAAGTATAAATTGAGGGTGATATTTTGTGTAAAATATGAAGTGATAAAAACACTATGGATACAGTACTTTACTGTACTCTTGGAAAAATCATGCAAATGTTGATGACTGGAGAAACATGGGATTATCTATTATAAATTTAAATTAAGGGTGATATTTGGTGTAAAATATGCATTGATAAAAATGGTGTAAAATATGCAGTGATAAAACACTAGAGAAACGGTATATTACATTTTGGGCTAAACCATTCAAATGTAATATTTCTTTTGTTTTTAATGACTTGAGATATTTTGAATTATCCACTACAAAGTTTTGAGAAATATTACATTTGCTATTGATTGTTTAATGAGTAATGATGAAACACCGGAAATACAGTATTGCAGATGCTGGGAAATATCAGATGTTAGAGCTTGTTTCTCAATAAAACTTACAGTATGGAACCTAGAGTGTTACATTGGTCTATTTCTCAACACTAGTGAAAAAATATCAAATTTATATGAAGTCTTGATCCTTCAAATTTTTTTTTAGCTTGACTATTCGAAGAAAATGCGAGCTATTTGTACTCATATTGGCGTCGGCGTCCGCATCACACCTTGGTTAAGGTTTTGCATGCAAGTACCTATTTTCCAATATGGCACTCAGTTACTAAAAGATGTATTGCATCGATACTCTCTGCAATGCGTCCCAACAATCATGCCTATGTAAATAATCAAGTTAGATAACTCTATCCTGCATAAATTATGCAAATTATTGCCTTTTGTTATTTGACCTAGAAATTCTGGTTAAAGTTTTGCATGCAGCTACATTTAGAGTCGATATCAGCAACCACTTGATGCATTGCATTGAAACTTTATACAACCCTTCCCAACCATCAAACCTATGTAAACAATCAAGTTAGATAACTCTTCCTGCATATAATGCAAACTATTGGCTTGTTATTTGACCTAGAAATTCTGTTTAAAGTTTTGCATGCAACTACATTTATAATTTAGAGTCCATATCTCGTAACTAATAAACGGCAGAATACTCATTACAGACAGCTCTTGTGCAATCTGATATCAAAGCAGACAATAATTTCGCTAAAATAAACCCTGCTTACTTCCCTCCCCACTATGATTTCATCTACACTCTGTTTCAAAAGTAAACAATATTATGATGGCTTTTGAATAACCTGTCTTACATAGATACCAAATATTCAGAGACCCGTTTCAAACTCTTCTTACTTGTTGAATGTTCACAGACGGATATCCAGCTCCTCTCTAATTTATTGAATGTTCAGAGACCCATATATCCAGAAAAGAAATAGAAGCATTATGGCAAAAGGAGAAATTACTCATTGTTATCAAAAGACATAAAATGTGATTATTGAATATAGTTGAAAGTTTTGAGGCAAAAGGAGAAATTACTCTTTATGCAAGTGGTAAACACTGCAAGTTAACATCGAAACAGCCAATGAAATTTAATATTAAGACAACCATATGAAAGTTCTCTGTCAATGAAAGGATGATTATTATATAGAGTTGAAAACATGTTGGGAAAAGGAAAAATGACTTGGGTTTTCAAATGTCGTCTGCTACTAAGGCTTCTGTATGTGGGAAAGGGTTCTAAGTCATTTATCATTATCTGCAGGTAAAATAGCCCATTCCTACAGACCAGTACAGTGCCCAGTATGTCACAAGACGATTTCCCGCAAAATGAATCTCGCGCGCCACATGCGAGTTCACACTGGGGAGAAGCCTTTCGTTTGTCCGGAATGTAACAAGGCGTTTAACAATCAAGGGAATCTCCGACGTCACATGTTGTTACATATAAGAAGAGCTACAAGATAGGATTTCTTCTTTTCCCACAGTTATTTAAATTTTGCTCCTATATCCAGAGCATGTTCTAAAATCCTTATTTGTCTTTATAACTCGTCTCATTGAGACGATTCTTTTGAGTATCCACATCATAGGGTTTGGTTGGATGATAAGAGATATATTGTGGGGAAAAGAACTGGACCTCTGTATATCCAATGTTATAAGGCAGTGTGGGACAAGTATTCCTGTGTATGTTTGCAGAGCTCTTGATAAGAGTTAGTATTCTGAACCCTTTCCCCCCAGTGACATACAGCAAACCTGCAGCAGACCACTTGGCAAAAACCTGAAAAATTTATATACATGAAGGCAAAAAGTTGAAAACATTGTGGCAAATGGAAAAATTGCTCGTTTTGAGCAATTTCTCCTTTTGTCACTGATTTCAAACGGCCGTCTGCTTCAGATGCGTCAAAAAACGTCTACAACCGTTTCAACACTGTAAATCATACCTCGGCTACGAGCAACATACATGTTGGTTTTTGACAGAAGGAATCCCTGTTGCTATGATATAGAACATTGGCGCCGCCCTCTAGTTTAAATTATGCAGCCTCATTCTTAAATGGAATTATCCCCGAATATTGATGTTGATTGGTCAGAATTGAAGAAGACAATGTCATGCATCTATATGTGGCAGAGCCCAGACAGAAGTGTGGTCGTCATTCAGACAATCCATCTAGACTGACTGAAAGGCACTTTCCATCACTAATTCAGGTAAAGGAAGGAGCGAAAAAGAGAAATCCCACACATAGTTGTGTCGTCGGCAATATGGGTAGAGCCCCCCAACAGTCTGCGGTTGCAGACCGTCGTAGAAATCCGCTATATGTGTGTAGACTAAAAAATCAATGTGTGTTGTGAATTGCTTCGAAACGTACCACACTCTTCAAAATTACGGATTCAGACACAGAATCACAGAATCAGACTCCGAATAGATCCACGATTGTGATGATATTGATACACCTGTAATAAATTAGGTACCTGTAATTGCTATTTCATACATATCAAGTACAAAAAACCCCCGAGTGTTCCCTTCATACAGGGCATTATCATTTCAAATGAGCACTAGAGAAGGGGCGTTTTGCATGTTCTAAAATCCTTATTAGACATTATAACCCTTTGTTGTTGGTACTCAAAAGAACCCACATCATAGGGTTTGGTTGGATGATAAAATAAGATGCAAGTAGGAAAGGGTTTATCATTTAACTGAATTTACTCGAATGACTCTGAAACAGTTCACTATGCATCATGAGGAGAAATCGACACTTTGACACCTACGGTTAATTTGATGCGATATTTTTAGTGGTCAATGTTCACAATTTCCAAAACATTTACACACTGTCCGTTTCATCGATGTAAATGTGAAACATAAAGTTCATTCTTATTGGGGAAAGTTTTTTCAAAGAAGGAAAAAATAACCAGAACTCTTGATCAGTTGGAAGTTATTTTTCTCACAATATATCATAATATACTAAGAAATTATTGCAGTGGTCTAAATTTAACATGGAAGAATCAACTTTGTGAAATTTGGCAGTAAAAGAGTTAAAGAAAAGTTAAGTTGCTGAATTAAGTTGAATGTTTTAACCCTTTCCCTCATGCAGACGCTTTTTGACGCCGCTGCAGCAGACAGCTTTTTGAAAACAGTGACAAATGAAGAAATAGCTCAAAACGAGCAATTTCTCCTTTTGACACAATGTTTTCCACTTTTAGTCATAGGTTATCCATTCAATTATAGTGATTTTCTATTTTATGACAAAATATGTTCAAAGTCGTCTGCTGCAGAATTGTCGTATGAGGGAAAGGGTTAAAGCAGACGGCGTTTTGAAAACATAGTGACAAAAGAAGAAATTGCACAGAACGTGCAATTTCTCCTTTTGTCACAATGTTTTCCAATTTTAGTCGTAGGTTATCCATCTGACAAAATACGTTCAAAGTCGTCTGCTGCAGAATTGTCGTATGAGGGAAAGGGTTAAAGCAGACGGCGTTTTGAAAACATAGTGACAAAAGAAGAAATTGCACAGAACGTGCAATTTCTCCTTTTGTCACAATGTTTTCCACTTTTAGTCATAGGTTATCCATCTGACAAAATACGTTCAAATTCGTCTGCTGCAGAATTGTCGTATGAGGGAAAGGGTTAAGAGTATTCTGCTGTAAATTCATTAAAATAAGTCTGCATGTGGGAAACGAGTTACGAAATTCAACCCAATGTTGGAAAATGGTGGAATTGCTGATTTTTAAACAATTTCTCATTTTCCTACACAGATTTTAAAATATCTTCATCAGGATTAGGGTTTATTCATATAAACTATTTCCTACATACAACAAATCTTCAGATCTTCAGCTACAACAAACAGTTAAAAACATTGCCGCATTGTTTTCAAAAGTCGTTTGCTGTACAGGCATTAGAAAGGGTTAAGTACCCTCAAGATAGAATTCGGAGGTCAAATGAGGAATTATTAAACGCAAAGCTTCGAGCTCTGAGTAACACAACTTTATCTTTATCATTTTCAGGTCCACAGTTGCTGTCCTCCACAGCCTTGTCCCCGGGATCAAATGTTGTCAAGTACTTTTGTGACATATGTCAGAAACCGTTCATGTTTAAATCGACGTTTGAAAAACATTACCGGACACATACAGGCGAAAAGCCGTATAAGTGTACCATTTGCAATCGCGGCTTCTCTGATAACAGTAATCTCAGCAAGCATAGAGTGGTTCATGCCAAGCAGTTGCTTCCCCAATGAATAAACCCCATTCCACCGGAGTTCCAGATTAGGAGGTGTAAAATGGCCATTTGTTTTGAGTACCTGCAACATAGTGTTAGGCGTAAAAATAAGAATTTAAGAATGTAGGATCGCCTTTTATCAAGAGCTCTGACATTCCCTGGTTTAAATGCCTTTTAAACCTTTCCAACAAGTAAAAAAAATGTGGCAGACGACCATGAACACGTCTAAGCAAAAGCATTGAAAATATAAATGAGGTTTAATTACTGAAAATAAGTTAAAAAACATTGTGGTAAAAGGAGAAATTGCTCGTTTTGAGCAATTTCTTCTTTTGTCACTATGTTTTCAAAAAGCTTTATGAGGGAAAGAGTTAAGATTTGAATATTATTTTCAATAAAAAAACGGCTCTAATATCTAAACTTGTCCATTTTGAATTGAAACCTAGGCCAAACGCTACCCAGGTGTTCTATTTATACAGTTAACAAGTTGCTTTTCTGGAATAGCTACATATCAATTCTTGCTTTCCGACAACAAATCTGCAGCAGATAACTTTGAAAACATTGTGACAAAAACCTGGACAATGTCCACAAAAGATAGCTTAATCGTTGAATAAAGTTGAAAAAATGTGGCCAAAGGAGAAATAGCTTGTTTTGAGCAATTTCACCTTTGGCCACAATGTTTTCAAAAGTCCATCTGCTGCTATTGAGTCAAACCGGTCTGCAGGTGGGAAAAGTTTACATTGTGTTGATATATAGACTTGATACTCGCAGCAGAAAACTTTGAAGCCCTTTCCCACATTTAGAAGCTTTCTGAAGCCTCTGCATCAGACAACCTTTGTAAACATTGTGGTCAAAGATGAGCAATTTCTCCTTTTGCCAGAGTTTTTTTTACTGTTTTCATTACTTATAATTTAATTTTTCATATTTCGTCCAAGATGTTTTCAAAGTCAGAATCTGCTGATTTGTTATATTTGGGAAAGGAAAAGAAATTATTGTGAGAAAAGTGAAGTTGGTCATAATGAGTAATAATTCCTCCTTTTTCCACAGTTTGAGCATTGGAACTGGTTGCACCTTATGTCAAAAATGTGAAAAAATCCCCTTAGACAAGAGATTAATTATTCAATAGATTGGAAAACTTTGACAAAAGACAAAATTGCTCATGATGAGCAATTTCGTCTTTTGTTGCAATGTTTTCAAAAGTTGTCTGCTGCAGAGGCATCAAAATGCTTCTACAAGTGGGAAAGGGTTAATTAATTAATGGTGAAGATGATTTGAGTGTATTTGTTTTTTTGACATAATAACAGAAATTAGTCTATGAACAATTTGTTAAAAGTTTTGAATTAATCCCTCTTTCCCATATACAGTAAAGTTGTTTGCTGCTGTTTGCGTCAAATTGTAACTGTATTTGGGAAAGGGTTATATCTACAATATAACTTGTCTTCTGCAGATTTGTTTAATGTTAGGAAGGGTTAACATTTTTCCACAGACAAAAATTTCAAGCGGACAAAAATCTTGATACATAAAAGTAAGATTTTTGAATTGAGTTGAAAAATTGCTCACAATGAGCAAATTCTAATTTTTCAACTATTTTTTTTCAAACACTGTCTGCTACAAAAGCGCCGAAATTTGTATGTAAGTGGGAAATGGTTTATTAATCAATTCCAATATTATTATATATAAATTAAAGTGCAGCAGACAAGTGAAAACATGTAGTCAAAAATATGGAAATTACTCGTTATGAGCTTTTTCTCCTTTTGTCCCCATGTTTTCAAATGGCGTCTACAAGTGGTAAAGGATCTATTAATGGAGATAATGATCGAGTTAGTTAATGTCTTTTATATTTGTTACATAATAACAAAACAAAAGTTTATAAATAATTTGTTAGTTTTCATTGTTGTAAATACTGTAAATAAACTGATTTTGACAAATCTGATTACATATTTTGTGACATTTTTTTCGCAACTGAATTGTGCAAAATGATTGGGGTTGGACCAGTGACCAAGATAAAGAGTCGCCCTTTCCCATATACAGCAAATCCTCAGCAGAAGATTGAAAAGGTCAAGGTTTGTTGTATGTGGGAAAGGGTTAAAGGTTGTCTTGTTCAATTCCATCTTGTGCCAGTCATTGTTGTATGCCACAATTTTGCTGTAAATGGGAAAGGGTTAACAAAAATAATAATAAAAAAAAAGGTGTCTCTCGAGACTGTTTTAAAACTCTGCCATGGTAGAGTGGTAAGCGTCAGGGATTTGGATCAGGGCATCATTGGTGCGATCCCTGGTCCCGGCAGTCATGGTTGTGTGTCCCTGCGTAAGCATATTTCCTAGCCTAGTTCTGGTTTGTTTTTCCAGGGACCATGAATAACTGTTCAGTCGCTGTGACAAAACTGAAATGATGTTGAAAACGGCGTAGAACTCGCTAAAACAAATCAATGAACGCCGTTTGTTGCATGTGGGAAAGGGGGGCAACAAATCTTATCTACAACTCCGGATATTTCATACAACAATATTATACAAGTTGGAGAATGTGTTTAAAAAAAAAATGTGAATGGATTTCTTGCTGACAAAATGTCTGTTTTCATTTTCAGATGCAATGAATTCAGACGTGAGCCAGAGGTTATCCATCGGGGCCAAAGCCGAGTGTATTTGCTTAATTTGTGGAAAAGCCCTTAGAAACAGATTCAACCTAAAAACGCACATGAGAATACATACTGGCGAGAAACCATACATATGTGAAATCTGTGGGAAGGCTTATTCAGACAAAAGCAACTATAATAAGCATGTACCGTTACATAACCTTGAATATTATAAAACAATAATGAAGGAGGAGTGGCAGGAATCAAACATCTAAAAACGGTGTACTTTATGTGAAACAAGGCGAATGTTTTTAACTCGACTGTTGATGAATTTGCAAAAGGTGGGGACTGATCTCAGATCAGAACTGTTTGACACTCAGATTCTATGTCAGTAAACATTTGGGGAAAACTTATATTTCTCAATTTTTTGCAGAAGAAAGTTTTAGCTTGCAAAAAGGTATGGAACTTTTTTCCCTGAAACCGAAGACATTTGATGTAGCAGACTATTTTTTCTCCTCAAACAACTAAAATAGGTGTATGTGAAATAAATCTTAACTGTTTTTAACTGCTGGAACTCTTCAGAATTCACTCATCCAATTGCAAAGCTGGACAAGTCCGTTTTTCAAAATTCAGCATTGAAAGTGTATAAGTGTTTTAATGTAAACCTAGCTTAAACAGAAGGCTTTTGATTGACATCAAGTTTAAATGCCAGATTTTCAGAAACATAACTTTAGTTCTTGTATATATATAATCAGGGACGTAGATAAGAGGGATAAGCAACTCTATCTGTACACCTGTTATCAGGTTAAAATATCACATGGAGAAACAGATTTGTCCAAATTTTCACATTTTGTAGCAATTAAAACTTTGAAGTCACATATGGCACATTAACAAAACATATATATTCTGAAAGCTTAACATTTCAACTAAAGTTAGAGTTATCTATGTCCCTGATATGATATAAAATAGTGTACAGTTTTGATGTAGATTAGTATGGTTTATTATGTATAAAGAATTGACTAAAACTCCATTGTGTCCTATTTATTGTTGACCCATCTGTGTAAAAAAAAAAATGTAACATAATTACAAGGACAAGTGTTTAACCTTTTCGCTCACACAGGCGCTTTCTGACGCCTCTGCAGAAGCCGTATTTTTAAAACATTGTGGAAAAAAGGAGAAATTGCTCAAATCAACTCTTTTAACCCTTTCCCTCATACGACAATTCTGCAGCAGACGATTTTGAATGTATTTTGTCAAAAAATAGAAAATCTCCATAATTGAATGGATAACCTATGACAAAAAGTGGAAAGCATTGTGGCAAAAGGAGAAATTGCACGTTCTGTGCAATTTCTTCTTTTGTCACTATGTTTTCAAAAAGCCGTCTGCTGCAGAGGCGTCCGAAAGCGTTTATATGAGGGAAAGGGTTATAGATTAGCCTTAGATTATCTCATTTTATTGTATGTTTATCGAAGAAAAAAAAGTCTGGGTATTGTGATACCCTTGGCGTTGTTGTTGTTGTCTGTGTCATTACATTACATTACAAAACAGGAACAGTACGCATGTCCATATTAAGTCACATAACTCTGGCTTTAATAATTATTCAGAAATGCCCCTTTTTCGACTTAGAATATATAGCAGACGAGCTTTAGCATTAATTTTGCTTGCGGCGCTTTTGTTGTCTAGATGCTTTGAAAGTCGTCTGCTGCAGATTTGTTGTATGTGCGAAAGAGTTCAGATAAATTTTGAATCATGAACCCTGAAATGCGCATTCTCCTTTGTCTTTGCTGTTGTGTTATTTTGCTCTAGTAACCCCTTTTATGTGGGTTACTTAGAGGAATAATTTTAACCCTTTCCCTCATATAGACGCTTTCTGACGCCTCTGCAGCAGACGGCCTTTTGAAAACATAGTGACAAAAGAAGAAATTGCACAAAACGTGCAATTTCTCCTTTTGCCACAATGTGGGTTAAGGATATTTTAACATTAACCACATTCAACACATTTTCAGCTGCAAATGTGACTAAAATAAGTCCTCATGTGGGAAACTGCACACAGCATAGGGTGTTGAAGGTCTAAACAAAGAGCTTAAAGATTGCTTTTGCCAGTAGCTTTACTAGTAGCTCTAATGCTGTATTTTCAGACCAATCTCTGCAACAATACCAGGAAGCTAGCGCAAAGCAACCACAGACCTTATTTGGATGTGAACTCTGCGAGAAAGTCTTCCGCTACAAATCGTTGTACGATCGGCACCTTCGGACTCACACGGGAGAAAAGCCGTTTCAGTGTAAACTCTGTAAGCGACGATTCGCGATGAAACATAACTTGAAGAATCACATGGTCGTCCACATGAAAAATCTCGATCCAAAAGATGCTGATCATTAAGACCCACCCTGGCCTTGATGAGGACCACTTATGGCGTCTCTACAGCATACAACTTTTCATGAAAACAATTGTGGCAAACAAAGGAATTGTTCACAACGAGCAGTTCATTCTTGCCACAATGTTTTAACTTTCCAGAGATGACAATTTATTCCACAATCTTTTTTAAAACCAGATGAACCTAGATGTTTAATAACGATAGTGGTGATAGTCGTCTCGGGTTTTCTATTGATTAAAGCTTTCAAGGCTGAATTTTAAAAATTGATTTGATCCAGCTCTTAGGAACATCAAGATGAAAATGTAAAGTTGGGCACCAGCCAACAATATCGAGCCTAGTCCAGACAACATGGATGCCCTTCCGGGGCCCGGCTCTGTCCTGCAGACACAGGCTTCACAAGATCGGATCCCAGCAGTCAAACGATAAACCCTTTCCCATTTACAACAAATCTACAGCAGACAACTATGAAAACATTTAAACAAAAGCATGGACAACCTCAATAAGAAAGAGTAATCATGAGAATAAAGTTGAAAACTTGCAATGCATCAAAAAGAGAAATTGCTCATTATCAGCAATTTCTCCTTTGTCAAAATGTTTTCAAATGTCGTCTGCTTCAGGTGTGTCTAAATGCGTCTACAAGTGGGAAAGTGTTAACTTTCAGAAAATCATTACAGGCACACAATTTCAAACCATAAGAACATGGTACTGTATCTGATTTAGTCTGGAAATATAACCCTGCCGGGTAGCTCAATTGGTAGCGTATCTGACTCGTGATCTGGAGGTCACGGGTTCGATACCCGGTTGCGGCGACATTCTTTCGGGCGATGTTTTCCAGTGCCTCTCACCTCTGATCTATGTGAGAAAATAGTCAGTGGCTTCGAAAGAATGTTGTGTAAGTACTGGTGTGGGAAAGCCAGGAAAACATGGGTAGGTGCACTGACCGCCGTGATATGACCAAAGCTGTTGAAAGCGGCGTTAAACTCCAAACAAACAAATAGTCTGGAAATAATTTTCTCTCTCGGAAGTAAAACTGATGTAAAGGAGATTATGTGTGTTTTGATCAATTCTTTAGAAAATTTATGAAACTGTTCAACCCTTTACCAAATGCAAAGGCAAGTTTGAAGCATCTCATCATTGCACAATGAGTATTTGTCATGGACAATTATTCCCCCTGTTTTCAATTAGTTTAAATAATGACTTCATCGTTAAGAGATTTTCCAATATTTTTACTTTGATGTTTTCAAAATTGTCTGCTGCAGATTTGTTATATACATGTGGGAAAAGGCTTGAAAATAATTTGAAATGCAAAATCCATGCATAATAATAATTATAATTATGTGGAAGAAAAAATTCCTACATGACGCATCTGCAGCAGACGACTTTTGAAAATATTCTAATTGCTTCTCATTTTGCCAACTTTCACTTGATTCAATAATTTATCCTTTCATTTAGATTTTCCAATTGTTTTTGCTTCGATTTTCACCAAGGCGTCTGCTGCAGATTTGTTGTCTGTTGGAAAGAATTAACCTGACTTGCGCCGTTTGTGTGGAAAAAAACCCAACAAAGTCCGAACGCGCGACCTTTTGGTACAAGAGACCGATGCTCTATACCTCTGCATCACTGTCTTCCACGAGACATGACTATTCGCATCTTACCATTACATCAAGGTCACAATAGTAATGGCGCCATAAATAGGATTTTAAAAAAGGTATCAAAATCGCATAATCTCCCTTTGTTTTATTTTCAGACCGAATCTCCAGATTCCCTGCTCCAGTCTATGAAGCAGCAACACATAGAAGAAATATGTTTTTAAATGTCGGCAAAAACAAATGTCTGTTTTGCGGCAAACAGTTTCGTTGGAAATCGCATCTGGACCTTCATCTTCGGACGCACACCGGTGAAAGACCGTATCAGTGTGAAGTTTGTCAAAAACATTTCCGAAAACAAAGTCATCTCAAAGCACACATGACTATACACTTCCGCGATGGCCTATTAGCCATAGATTGAGTTTTGACTATTCACTTCCGCAATGGCCTATTAGCCATAGATTGAGTTTTGACTATACACTTCAGAGATGGCCTATTAGCCATAGATTGAGTTCTAGCTAGACACTTCCAAGATGGCCTATTAGCCGTAGATTGAGTTTTGACTATACACTTCCGCGATGGCCTATTAGCCATAGATTGAGTTTTGACTAGACACTTCCAAGATGGCCTATTAGCCATAGATTGAGTTTTGACTATACACTTCCGAGATGGCTTATTAGCCATAGATTGAGTTTTGACTATACACTTCCAAGATGGCTTATTAGCCATAGATTGAGTTTTAACATGTCAGAAAACTTTTTTTTTAAAACCTGTTTTCGCTTACCCACATAAAGAAGCTTTGTTTAGTTTCTTTAGCAGAAACTTTTGAAAACATTATGGCAAAAGGGGAAATTGCTCATAATTGAGCAATTACTATTTTAGCCACAATGTTTTTCGACTAATTATACTCTCATATTATAGAGTTTTTCCGTATTTTTGACTAGATAATTTCAAAGATGTCTGCTGCAGATTTGTTGTATACATGTGGAAAAAGGGTTTAAAACCTGTTCAATTACATGCAAAGGCAATTAGGAAAACACTCGTCGAAATCTAGACTTAAATCAGTCCCTATTGTTAAGTCTTCAGAGGTCCAGTTAAGGAGGGGTATTCAGCTCTTTTTCCCACAATTTCTCTCTTATTATTAACCCTTTCCCTCATATAGACGCTTTCTTATGCCTCTGCACAGCAGACAGCTTTTTGAAAACATAGTGACAAAAGAAGAAATTGCACAAAACGTGCAATTTCTCCTTTTGCCACAATGTTTTCTACTTTTTGTCATAGGTTATCCATTCAATTATAGAGATTTTCTATGTTTTGACAAAATACGTTCAAAGTCGTCTGCTGCAGAAATGTCGTATGAGGGAAAGGGTTAAAGCAAACCCTATGTCGTGGATAATCAAAGAATTGTCTCACTGACTACCCACAACATAGAGTTTGAGGGTCAAATATTACTATATATCGGCTATGAATTATTTCTGATATCTCTTTCTACGGTAGCTCTCTTAAAGTTGATAGTTGTAAATTGTATGTGATGTCAGAAGGGGTCAAGCCTTCAAGGATACCAGCTCTAAATGAACACCGGGAGTAGTAAACAGAAACCTGTATAATGGGGAATTAACTCTTACACAGGCATCAGCTGACTTTAGCCCTTCCCCACATACAAACCGCAGACGACTTTTAAAAAAAACATTGTGGTAAAATGAATAATTGCTCACAATGAGCAATATTGTGAGCAATTTCTCCTTGGCGACATTGTTTTCAACTCGTTTCAATTATCATACTTTCATTTATGGAGATTTTTAGTATTTTTTCCCCCCCCCCAAGATATTTTTTAAAGATGTCGGCTACAGATTTGCTGTATGTGGGAAATGTTTAAAAAACTATCAATATTGAATGAAATTGAAAAGGTTATGACAAAATGAGAAGTTGCTGAAATTGAGCAATTTTTAGCTCGACTTTTGTAAAAACAAGAGCTATATTGTCATGACCCTGTCGTCGTCGATGGCGACGGTGGCGGCGGGTGGTCGTCCGGTTAAGGTTTTTTGTTTAGTTTTTTTTTCTTCTGTTTTCTCCCTATCAGTCGAGCGTCTGTGCCGTACTCTTGTTCTTTTTGTCACAATGTTTTCAACTGTCTTTCAATAGTGATATTCATTGAACCAAAAGATGTTTTGTGAGTCTAAGATTATCACAATACTTCTATTTACACTCACACACATTGGATGACTAAAACATGATTTTGTAAACTGAAGATCTACATTGACAAGACTTTTATATTCATAAATTGTCTGCTACGGATAAATTTGTAGAAGGTTCACCTTCCAATCTTTTCAAAACGGAAGACTATTTCATATTGGACACATACTACAAAAACATCTGAAGCAGACGACTTTCAAAACATCTATGCAAACAAATAAAAAATCCCTTATAATTTCTTCTTTTGCCTCAATGCTTTGAAAAGTCTTCTGCTGTAGATACATAATGTGTCAAATTGTGTCCGCAATGTGGAAAGGAGCCAACTAGTTATACTACCAAAGTCACCGGGTAACAGCAAAATAGTTTGTTATTCCATTAACTCTTTCCCACATACAGACACTTTCTGATGCCTCTATAGCAGACAGCTTTTTGAAAACATAGTGACAAAAGAAGAAATTGCTCAAAACGAGCAATTTCTCCTTTTGCAACAATGTTTTCCATTTTTAGTCATAGGTTATCCATCCATTCAATTATAGAGATTTTCTACTTTTTAACAAAATTATGTTCAAATCGTCTACTGCAGGATTGTCGTAAACCCTTACCAACTTGCAGATACTTTTTTACGTATGTACAGCAGATCACTTTTGAAAACATCGTGACAAATGAAGAAATTATAGTTAATGATCAATTTCTCCTTTTGCCACAATGTTTTCAACCCTGTTCAATTATTATACCCCCTTCGAAGAAGAGGGGGTATATAGGAGTCATTGTGTCGGGCAGTCTGTCTGTCGGTCGGTCGCCCGGAAGCCATATTTTGTCCGGCCTATTTCTTACAAACCACTGGGTGGAATTCAATACAATTTTACATGAAGCTTCTATACCAAGAGGAGATGTGCATATCCTAAAGGGGTTACAATTGCATGATATTTTACAGAGTTATGGCCCTTTTACTAATTAAGTTATGGTGTAGGTGAAGGTGCTGTTAAGGGGGGGTATTTATCATCTTCAAAATGAAGGTACAATAACTGAAAAAAAGTTGAAATCATTTTGCCAACATGTTTTCAAAATTCATCTGCTGCAGACGAGTCAGAAAGCGCCTATATGTGGGAAAGGGTTACAGAGGTCCAGATAAGGAGGGGTTTACAGCTCTTTCCCCCACAATATCTCTCTTATTATCCAACCAAACCCTATGGTGTGGGTACTCAAAAGAATCGTCTCATTCTTTTGAGTACACACAACAGAGTTAGCGGATAAAATCAGGATTTAACCCTTTCCCTCATATAGATGCTTTCTGATGCCTCTGCAGCAGACAGCTTTTTGAAAACATAGTGACAAAAGAAGAAATTGCTAAAAACGAGCAATTTCTCCTTTTGCCACAATGTTTTCCACTTTTAGCCATAGGTTATCCATTAAATTTTCATATTTTGACAAAATATGTTCAAAGTCGTCTGCTTCAGAATTGTCATATAGGGGAAAGGGTTAAAAGAAAAGAAAAAGCAAAACACTCCTTGTCTAGAGCTCTATTCTTTCTATTTCATGCTTTCCAGGTTTAGCCTATGCGATCAACTCGGAAAATCCCAACAGGCGGGGCCCGTATCCTTGCCAGGATTGTGGCAAGCTGTTTACACGGCCGTCCCACGTGAGCATACATCGGAGAATACACACTGGCGAGAGACCTTTTCAGTGCAAAATATGTGGGAAAACTTTCAATGTTAAACATCATCTGAAGGGGCATATGGTAGTGCACTTGGGCGATATATAAAAGACCCAGAGCTCTATATTCTGAAACCCTTATTTGACCCTTAAACCCTATGTTGTGGGTACTGAATGAGAGGATTTGTTTTGAGTACCTAAACATCAGGGTTTGGTCAGAGTATAAGAACAATCTCGCGGGGGAGGGGGGAAAGATTTGTATACACCTCCTTTTCAGGACCTCTGCCACTGTGACACTGACTGTGTGTGATAGATGTGTTACAGTGGAGTAGAAAACTTTATATAAATCTTCATTTGAGAAACCGTCTGCTTTAGAATGCCATTTCAAGTGGGAAAGGGTTAGTTTTGCAACTCTATCAAGACATTTTCCCCTACTTAATTGCTGTAGAACATTTGATAGAATTGAAAATAAAATAAAAGTTTTTACACTTCTGAAAGGCGATATATATGTAACTTAGATACTTTAATCTTGATTTAAAGATTTCGCATAATATGCACATGCATTTTATCACATCTGCAGCAGATGTCTTTTGAAATCATTATGGCAAAAGAAGAAATTGCTCATGTTGATCAATTTCTCTACTACCACAATGTTTTCATTTCTCTTCAATAGTTTTTATTCAAAACTAGGAATCCGCCGTGATCCAGTGGTTAGCGTCGAAGATTTGAAACCGGGTGTCCCAGGTTCAATCCCCAGTCGCGGCACGACGGTCATGGTGGTGCACTCTTGGACTAGGCTCATTTTTCTAGCCTAGTACTGGTTTGTTTACCCAGGGATCATGAATAAGTGAACTGTCGCCGTGATATAACTGAAATAATGTTGAAAGCTGCGTAATTAAAACCCTTATAAAGCAAAATTATTCAAAACTATGGAGAAGTATGGTGCACAATGTTTATCTTATTTCTTAACCCTTTCCCTCAATATATACGCTTTCTGACGCCTCTGCAGCAGTCAGTTTTTTGAAAACATAGTGACAAATGGAGAAATTGCTCTAAACGTGCAATTTCTCCTTTTGCCACAATGTTTTCCACTTTTTGTCATAGGTTATCCATTCAATTATGGAGATTTTCTATGTTTTGACAAAATACGTTCAAAGTCATCTGCTGCAGAACTGCCGTATGGGGGAAAGGGTTAACAGAACCTATTGGTTTGCTGTACAAAAGAATCGTCTACAATTTATAATGATATGAAAATGCTTTGAGTAGCCACAGCAAAGGGTTAAGAGATAAAAGATCAAATTTTTAGAACACAAAATGATGCACCTTAACCCTTTCCCTCATACAACAATTCTGCAGCAGACAACTTTGAACGTATTTTGTCAAAAAGTAGAAAATCTCTATAACTGAATGGATAACCTATGACTAAAAGAGGAAAACATTGTGGCAAAAGGAGAAATTGCACGTTTTGTGCAATTTTTTCTTTTGTCACTATGTTTTCAAAAAGCCGTCTGCTGCAGAGTCGTCAGAAAGCGTCTATATGAGGGAAAGGGTTAATTAGAGATGAGTGTAATTTGACCATATTTTTTTCAACCTTTTCCCACATACAACAAATCTGCAGCAGACGACTTTGAAAAGAATCGGGCACAAACCTGGAAAGTCTCGAGTGTAATTACTGAAAAAGTTGTCAAAAGTCAAAAGTCGTCTGCTGCAGAGGCATCAGAAAGCATCTGTATGTGGGAAATGTGGTTATAATAAGAGATGAGTAATTTGATATTTTCTTTAAAAAAAATTTGTTTAAATAATGTAAATGTCTATAATAGTTATAAATAATAAATGTATATAGTTTGTGTTTGACGTTTCTTTTTACTTATTTTAGCACTTTCCAACATACAACATATCTGCAGCACATCTAGGCAAATGTATGGGTCATCTTTATTAATAAGGGTAGAATGATAGAATATAGTTATAAAAGAAATGAAAGATTTCTACTTTTGCCACAATGTTTCCAAGATGTGTCTGTTATACATGCTTCTGCAAGTGGGAAAAGGATATAAAGTAATAATCTTCCTTACCCCTTCCTTAATACAGACATGGTGGAGGAGAAAAAATTGTTCATTAACCCTTTCCCTCATATAGACGCTTTCTGATGCCTCTGCAGCAGACAGCTTTTTGAAAACATAGTGCCAAAAGAAGAAATTGCTCAAAACGAGCAATTTCTCCTTTTGCCACAATGTTTTCCACTTTTAGTCATAGGTTATCCATTCAATTAAAGAGATTTTTTACTTTTTGACAAAATATGTTCAAAGTCGTCTGCTGCAGAATTGTCGTATGAGGGAAAGGGTTAAACCCTTTTCCCACATACAACAAATTTACAGCAGATTACCTTAAATCTTCCAGACATAAGAAATGGGAAACATTTCTTATAATGAATGGTACAATCATTAGTTAAAGTGGTGCTCTTCAGGGTTTGAAATAAGCATTAGCAAGTAGCAGATTTGCTACTTAAAAGGGGAACTTGCTACATGCCCAAAAAGTCAGTACTTCGCAAAAACTTGCTCCCTGAAAAAATTACCCAGTTTCGTTATTCGCTTGATGTTTCTGTTCCTATCTGCGCGTAATCAAGTTAAATTACACATTCTTTTATCAATTTGTTCAAACAGACAAATTGTCAAGGTGGTTGGTTTAACATTAATCCAGACAACAAGAACTCCCAACTGTTTTAGTGGATGCACATTACTTATCGATTAAATAAAATTTGATACCTACTTTCAAAGAAGGTACCAAGACTTTGTACTTGCTACCAGTTAAAAAATGTTAATTTCAAACCCTGGTCTTGTTATAACTTAATTGTTTTCAATGCTTTCTGTACAAAAAAAAGAAGTAATGACTGAATTCTCAAACTGCAAATTTCCTGCTTTTCAGGAGTTTTCTACCCTGCCGTAGACCAGGGAAATATAAATGAAAAACGAGGCCAGTTTGGCTACCCCTGTCCAGATTGCGGCAAAATATGTGCTCATCCCTCAAGCCTGGACTTGCATCGAAGGAAACACACGCAAGAAAGACGATTTATATGTCCAAAATGCGGAAAGCGCTTTTTGTACAAACATCATGTTCAGCGGCATATGACAACGCACATGAATGATTAGTTAAAGTTTGCTGAATGTAACAGTTTCGTCTGCTTTACTCGCTATGTTATATACTTGTTTGGAAATGTAACTTTTAATTTCCTATACTTGTTGAATTGGGAACAAATCCCCAATAGTGTAGAAAGAGAAAGCAACAGATTTGTACTTTTTTCAACTCTTTTCCACTTGCAGACGCATACAATAATGCAGCATGTATGAGCAATTTCTCCATTTGCCACAATGTTTCAATGATTATACTTTAATTTTGTAGATTTCCTATAGTTTTGCTTCTACTTTTTAAAAATCGTCTGCTGCAGTTGTATGTAGAAAAGGGTTTAACCCTTTCCCTCACATAGACGCTTTATGACGCCTCTGCAGCAGACGGCTATTTGAAAACATAGTGACAAAAGAAGAAATTGCACAAAACGTGCAATTTCTCCTTTTGCCACAATGTTTTCCACTTTTAGTCATAGGTTATCCATTCAATTAAAGAGATTTTCTACTTTTTGACAAAATATGTCCAAAGTCGTCTGCTGCAGAATTGTCGTATGAGGGAAAGGGTTAAGCATCATGAGAAGCATCAAGGGCAACACTGTAAAGCCCATCCAAGATGACCTTTGTAAGCTAGAAATTGCTCCGATTACAAATCTTGGCAAAAATATCTGTTAACCCTTTCCCTCATATAGACGCTTTCTGACGCCTCTGCAGCAGACGGCTTTTTGAAAACATAGTGACAAAAGAAGAAATTGCACAAAACGTGCAATTTCTCCTTTTGCCACAATGTTTTCCACTTTTTATGCCCCCGGAATCTCCGATTCGGTGGGCATATAGTTTTTGGCCTGTCTGTTGGTATGTGTATTCCTTGTGACATGACCTTTCTGTCAGTACCAAAATTTTAGACCTTGCGACCTTGACCTTTGACCTAGATGTTGCCATTCTCGAAAAAAACTTTAACCTTGGCCATTACTTTTGAACCATAACAGGTACAGCTACCATATTTCACATGTGTATTCCTTGTGACATGACCTTTCTGTCAGTACCAACATTTTTGACCTTGCGACCTTGACCTTTGACCTAGATGTTGCCATTCTCGAAAAAAACTAACCTTGGCCATTACTTTTGAACCATAACAGATACGGCTACCATATTTCACATGTGTATTCCTTGTGACATGACCTTTCTGTCAGTACCAACATTTTTGACCTTGCGACCTTGACCTTTGACCTAGATGTTGCCATACTAAAAAAAAACTTTAACCTTGGCCATTTCTTTTGAACCATAACAGGTACGGCTACCATATTTCACATGTGTATTCCTTGTGACATGACCTTTCTGTCAGTACCAACATTTTTGACCTTGCGACCTTGACCTTTGACCTAGATGTTGCCATTCTCGAAAAAAACTTTAACCTTGGCCATTACTTTTGAACCATAACAGATACGGCTACCATATTTCACATGTGTATTCCTTGTGACATGACCTTTCTGTCAGTACCAACATTTTTCACCTTGCGACCTTGACCTTGACCTAGATGTTGCCATTCTCGAAAAAAACTTTAACCTTGGCCATTTCTTTTGAACCATAACAGGTATGGCTACCATATTTCACATGTGTATTCCTTGTGACATGACCTTTCTGTCAGTACCTTGCGACCTTGACCTTGACCTATATGTTGCCATTCTCGAAAAAAACTTTAACCTTGGCCATTACTTTTGAACCATAACAGGTATGGCTACCATATTTCACATGTCAGTACCAACATTTTTGACCTTGCGACCTTGACCTTTGACCTAGATGTTGCCATTCTCGAAAAAAACTTTAACCTTGACCACTTCTTTTGAACCATAACAGGTACGGCTACCATATTTCACATGTGTATTCCTTGTGACATGACCTTTCTGTCAGTACCAACAATTTTGACCTTGCGACCTCGACCTTTGACCTAGATGTTGCCATTCTCGAAAAAAACTTTAACCTTGGGCCATTACTTTTGAACCATAACAGATACGGCTACCATATTTCACATGTGTATTCCTTGTGACATGACCTTTCTGTCAGTACCAACATTTTTGACCTTGCGACCTTGACCTTTGACCTAGATGTTGCCATTCTCAATTTTTTTTTTTAACCTTCCCCACTACTTTTGAACAATAACAGGTAAGGCTACCATATTTCACATGTGTATACCTTGCGACCTTGACCTTTGACCTAGATGTTGCCATTGGGGGGCATCAGTGTTTCACAAACACATCTTGTTGTCATAGGTTATCCATTCAATTATAGAGAGAGATGTTTTGACTAAAAACGTTCAAAGTCGTCTGCTGCAGAATTGTCGTATGAGGGAAAGGATTAATGAAAGTTGACTTATTAAAAAGAGTTGAAAACATTGTGACAGAAGGAGAAATTTCTGAATATACATTGCCACAATGTTTTCAAAAGGCGTCTGTAGTATTTGGGAAAGGGTTAAGATGAGCTGTAAAAGTGACTTTTTTATAAACTAAACCCTTTCCCCAAATTGGTTTGAAATTGTTATCGTATGTACAACTATACAAGTTGAAAAGAGTTAATGGCTTTATGACTCAGTTGGTAACCCTTTCCCACATATAGACGCTTTCTGACGCCTCTGCAGCAGACGTCTTTTGAAAACAGTGTGGCAAAAGGAGAAATTGCTCAACAATAATTTCAACTATATTCAATAATAATCATATGGAGAGATGTATATTTTGGAATTTATAATTTCAGTCATCTGCTGCAGATTTATTGTATTTGGGAAAGAGTTCAAAGATCTCAATGCATGCAGGATTGGAATAGCATTAGCTAGATTAAAATGATAGTACACAATTTTGTTTTTGTTTAATCTTTTTGCATAAAAGTTGACCAAAAAGTTAAAATGCACCCCATGAATCATGGATTTACTGCCACCGTGATATTGGGATAACTGAACTAACATTGAAATTTTCGTCAATCCCTTTAAAACCCAACTTAAACATCACATCAAACAATTCCCTTATATTGAATTTTATGCTTTCCAGGTCTTGTCTTACCCACAGAGGCTACATCAAGGCGAGGCCCCTACGCTTGCCAAGTCTGCGGAAAGATTTTCCCCCACCCCTCCAACTTAAACATTCACAGGAGAATACATACTGGCGAGAAACCATTTCGGTGCACAATTTGTGGAAGAGCTTTTAGTGCAAAACATCATTTGAAAGGGCATTTAGTTGTACACATGAAATAGACACTGTGTAAACTCTTTCCCTCCTCATGCAGATACATTGGCACATCTGCAGTAGACAACTTTTTTCGCTAATTCTCACACTGTTTCGACAGAGGATTCAAGACGTGTCTGTATGAGGGAGAGGATTAACCCTTTCCCACCTGCAGACACATTTTGACGCAATAGTAGCAGACTACTTTTGAAAACATTGTGGCCAAAGGTGAAATTGCTCATAATTTCTCCTCATCTTTTATTGAGATTTTTCAGGTTTGTGTCACCATGTTTTCAAAGTCGTCTGCTGCATATTTGCTGTATGTGGGAAAGGGTTAAGTTGGCATGTAATATAACAGAAATAGGGTGTAGTTATGTGTAAAATCATAATAAATAAAGTTAAGCAAACACACCTTACTTTGAATCTTGTGCTTTCCAGGATTTGGACTCCCCGCAGAAAAAACATCAAAGCGAGGTCACTATGCTTGCCCAGACTGTGGAAAGGTTTTTCCCCAACCCTCTAACCTAAGCGTTCACCGTAGAATACATACTGGAGAGAAACCATATCAGTGCAATATTTGTGGACGAGCATTTAGTGCTAAACATCACTTGAAAGGGCATATGATTGTACACATGAATAAGCACATACTGAATTAGTTCAAACTTAAGAAATAAATGAGCAAGACAAAATGGAAGAAGCTTTATTTTATAGACTTGAGCACTTTTATATGGTTCAAATTAATTACATTCATGAAAAAATGACAAGTATATAACATATTACTGTAATGATACACCCCGACTGGGTCATACCAAAGACTTTAAAAATTATAGTAATAGCTGCATGCCAGTCCCTCCTTGGTGCTCAGGGTTGCGGGTTTAGCATAGGGACTGGTGGCTGGTGTCAGGATAAATGGACGTAGAACTGTTAGCTTACCAAGGAAATGCCGTGATATATCTGAAAGATTATTGAAAGCGGTATTAAAACACCAATCAATCAATCGAATGATGCCATAAAGAAAGTAGATGAGTCATTTTCGTTCTGACAAATATAAAGATTATGATCTGAAATACATCAGATTGTGTCTGCTGGTGGGAAGAGAATAAGCCTTTTCCAATATACAGACGCATAAGCTGAAAATGACATTTGAAAACATTGTGGGAAAAGGGGTAATTGCTTATCATGAGCCATTTCTCTTTTTGTCACAATGATTTCAAGTCTATATGCAATAACTTTACTTGTCACAATGATTTCAAGTCTATATGCAGTAACTATACTTTCATTTAGCGATTTAGAGATTTCTCCTTTTGCTTAAATATTTTTTAACAGTTGATTGCTCAGAAGATTCAAAATGTGTCTGTGTGATGGAGAGGGTTTAACCCTTTCCCAACTGCAGACGCATTTTGAAGCAATAGCAGGAGACGATCTTTGAAAACATTGTGGCCATGATGCTCATGATGCACAATTTCTCCTTTGGCCACAGTGTTTTCAAATTTATTTAACAATTAAGCTTCCTTTATGGAGATTTTTCAGGTTTTTGTCACCATGTTTTCAAAGTCGTCTGCTGCAGATTTGCTGTATGTGGGGAAGGGTTAAGTTGGCATGTAATATAACAGAAATAGGGTGTAGTTATGTGTAAAATCTAAATAAATAAAGTTAAGCAAACACACCTTACTTTGAATCTTGTGCTTTCCAGGATTTGGACTCCCCGCAGAAAAAACATCAAAGCGAGGTCACTATGCTTGCCCAGACTGTGGAAAGGTTTTTACCCGATCCTCTAACCTAAGCGTTCACCATAGAACACATACTGGAGAGAAACCATTTCAGTGCAATATTTGTGGACGAGCATTTAGTGCTAAACATCACTTGAAAGGGCATATGATTGTACACATGAATAAGCACATACTGAATTAGTTCAAACTTAAGAAATATATGAACAAGACAAAATGGAAGAAGCTTTATTTTATAGACTTGAGCACTTTTATATGGTTCAAATTAATTACATTCATGAAAAAATGACAAGTATATAACATATTACTGTAATGATACACCCCGACTGGGTCATACCAAAGACTTTAAAAATTATAGTAATAGCTGCATGCCAGTCCCTCCTTGGTGCTCAGGGTTGCGGGTTTAGCATAGGGACTGGTGGCTGGTGTCAGGATAAATGGACGTAGAACTGTTAGCTTACCAAGGAAATGCCATGATATAACTGAAAGATTATTGAAAGCGGTATTAAACCGCCAACCAATCAGTCGAATGATGCCATAAAGAAAGAAGATGAGTCATTTTCGTTCTGACAAATAAGATTATGATCTGAAATACATCAGATTGTGTCTGCTGGTGGGAAGAGAATAAGCCTTTTCCAACATACAGACGCATAAGCTGAAAATGACATTTGAAAACATTGTGGGAAAAGGAGTAATTGCTTATCATTAGCCATTTCTCTTTTTGTCACAATGATTTCAAGTCTATATGCAGTAACTATACTTTCATTTAGCGATTTAGAGATTTCTCCTTTTGCTTAAATATTTTTAACAGTTGATTGCTCAGAGGATTCAAAATGTGTCTGTGTGATGGAGAGGGTTTAACCCTTTCCCAACTGCAGACGCATTTTGAAGCAATAGCAGGAGATGATCTTTGAAAACATTGTGGCCATGATGCTCATGATGCGCAATTTCTCCTTTGGCCACAGTGTTTTCAAATTTATTTAACAATTAAGCTTCCTTTATGGAGATTTTTCAGGTTTGTGTCACCATGTTTTCAAAGTCGTCTGCTGCAGATTTGCTGTATGTGGGGAAGGGTTAAGTTGGCATGTAATATAACAGAAATAGGGTGTAGTTATGTGTAAAATCTAAATAAATAAAGTTAAGCAAACACACCTTACTTTGAATCTTGTGCTTTCCAGGATTTGGACTCCCCTCAGAAAAAACATCAAAGCGAGGTCACTATGCTTGCCCAGACTGTGGAAAGGTTTTTACCCGATCCTCTAACCTAAACATTCACCATAGAACACATACTGGAGAGAAACCATTTCAGTGCAATATTTGTGGACGAGCATTTAGTGCTAAACATCACTTGAAAGGGCATATGATTGTACACATGAATATGGACATACTGAATTAGTACAAACTTTACAAATAAATGAACAAGACAAATGGGAAGAAGCTTTATTTTTAGACTTGAGAGCACTTTTATATGGTTCAAATTAATTATAAATGACAAGTACATAAGATTATACTGGAATGATACACACCAACTGGGTCATACCAAAGACTTTTAACCCTTTCCCTCATATAGACGCTTTCTGACGCCTCTGCAGCAGACAGCTTTTTGAAAACATAGTGACAAAAGAAGAAATTGCTCAAAACAAGCAATTTCTCCTTTTGACACTATGTTTCCCACTTTAAGTCAGGTTATCCATTCAATTAAAAGAGATTTTCTATTTTTTGACAAAATATGTTCAAAGTCGTCTGTTGCAGAATTGTCGTATGAAGGAAAGGGTTAAAAATGATAGTTATAGCCGCATGCTAGCCCCTCCTTGGTGCTCAGGGTTGTGGGTTTAGCATTGGGACTGGTGGCTGGTGTCAGGATAAATGGATTAGTATGGTTAGCTTATCAAGGAAACAACTTGAAATAACTGGAAGATTGTTGAAAGTGGCATAAAACACCAATCAATCAAAGAAATATGATATCATAAAGCAAATAGATTGAGTCCTTTTCGTTCTGACAAATATAAAGATTATGATCTGAAATCGGATTGTGTTTGCTGGTTGAACGAGGGTTAGACATTTTCCCACATACAGACGCTTTCTGACTTGAAAACATTGTGGCGAAAGGAGTAATAGCCAATCATGAGCCATTTCTCTTTTTGTCACAATGATTTCATGTGAAGTTTATGCAATAACTATGCTTTCATTTAGAGAGATTTGTCATATTTTTGCCTACATGTTTTCAAGGTCATCTGCTGCAGATTTGTTGTATATGGGAAAGGTTTAAGGAAATTAACTTGTCAGATAATATGAATGAACTTATGTTAAAAACAGTATAACCGAAATAAATTAAATGAAATCAAACACACACCTTATTTAGTATTTAGAATTTTATGTTTCCAAGGAATTGCCACAGAGAAAATATCAAAGAGGGGGCTTTACGCTTGCTCCGAGACTGATTGTGGAAAGCTTTTTCCCACCCCACCACAACATTTTCAAAATGTGTCTGCAAGTGAGAAAGTGTTAAACATTTTCATGCTTTTGAAACAATGTTTAACCCATTCCTTCACACAGACGACATTGGACACCTGCTGTTGCAGACGACTTTTGAAAACATTACAAAAAAAGGTGCTTTGCTTGCTCCGAGACTGATTGTGGAAAGCTTTTTCCCACCCCACCACAACATTTTCAAAATGTGTCTGCAAGTGAGAAAGTGTTAAACATTTTCATGCTTTTGAAACAATGTTTAACCCATTCCTTCACACAGACGACATTGGACACCTGCTGTTGCAGACGACTTTTAAAAACATTACAAAAAAAGGTGCTTTGCATGTGGCGGTTGGTCCGTCCGTCTGTCAGTTGACCAAAGTTTATCCGAGGGATAACTCAACAATGCCTGGACCTATGGTCCTCAAACTTGACTTGGAGGTTGTGGATGACCAGTAGACGAACCCTATTGATTTTGAGGTCATCAGGTCAAAGGTCAAGGTCACTGACCTTGAATCTGAAAAGCTTGTCTGAGTGATAAAACTCAACATTGCCTGCACACATGGCCCTCAAACTTGACATGGAGGCTAGACCTGACCAGTAAATGACCGCTATTGATTTTGAGGTCATTGGGTCAAAGGTCAAGGTCACAGTTACCGTGAACCTGAAAAGCTTGTCCGAGTGATAAATCGACATTGCCTGCACTCATGGCCCTCAAACTTGACACGGTGGCTGGGGGTGACCAGTAGATGACCCCTATTGATGTTGAGGCCATTGGGATAAAGGTCAAGGTCAATGACCTTGAACGCGAAATTTTGTCCGAGTGATTGCATGCACCCATGACCCTAAAACTTAACATGGAGGCTATATGACCCCTATTTTGACAAATATCTCTTGTTTATTATGACTTGCATGTGTTTTAAGCCAAATTGATCCAAGTGTTTTACAAAAATGATGAAAATACACATGTTGTAATAATATCTATCTTTAAAATGTTTATACCGAATATCTCTAGAAATGAAAATTTAATTATTTAAAAGAGTAGAAAACATTGTGGCAAATGGAGAAATTGCTAATATTTAGAAATTTCTCCTTTAATTTTGTCATTATGTTTTCAAAAAATTATGCTGTAGACATCTTAAAGTGTCAAAATATTGGAAAGGGTTTACATATAACAAATCCACAGCGGAAGACTTTGGAATCAAATAGGCATATTAAGATATTGAAAATTTCTAGAAATGAAAGATTAATTCTTCATATGTGTAGAAAACATTGTTGCAGTTTCTCGTTTTATCTCCATGTTTTCAAAAGTGATCTGCAGAGATTTCAGAAAGCGTTTAAATGTTGGAAAGGGTAACAGATCAGGATGAAAGTTCCAAGTGATAACTTTTCATTTATTCTTTCTTTCCACAGGAGGAAAGAGGAAACGCGCATATTTTTGTCAAGATTGTGGAAAAGCCTTCGCGCGCCCATCAACCTTGATTGTTCATCAGCGAATACACACTGGCGAGAGACCATATTCGTGTGACATATGTGGGAAAACGTTTAATGTCAAAGGCCATTTGAGACGCCATTGGACTACACATATGCGTCATTAATGTAAACGGCCATCTGATAAAGTAATCTGATAAGATATATATGCATTGTTAATTAAAGGCTGCTCACATTCACAGTATTTGATAACACATATTATGTGCTAAAGTTAAACACCGTTTGAATCTGAAAAATCTCCATAAAAGATAGCTTAATCGTTAAATGAAGTGGAAAACATTGTGGCCAAAGGTGAAATTCCGCATCAATGATGAGCAATTTCTCCTTTGGTCACATTATTTTCAAAAGTCGTCTGCTGCTATTGCGTCAAAATGCGTCTGCAGGTGGGAAAGGGTTAATATACATGAGTCTTTGACTGTTGTCAAGTCTTTAAAAATGGTAGTAATGGTTGCCCTCCTTGGCACTCAGGGTTGCAGGTAAGCATTACCACTGACTGACTTATTCCAGGATAAGTGTACCAGTATTACTGGTATAACTTACCTAAGAAACATGCGATTATATAACTGAAAAATTGTTGAAAGCAGTGTAAAACATCAAACAAATCTATTGACTGTTGTCCATGGGCGAAGATAAAGTGACAAGACCATAAAATTATTCACAGTACTCGAGATATTATTTATTTCATGTTCTTAAATCCTTGTGTGACTCATAACCCTTTCCCTCATACAACAAATCTGCAGCAGACGACTTTGAAAACATGGTTACAAAAACCTGAAAAATCTCCATAAAAGATAGCTTAATTGTTAAATAAAGTTTAAAACATTGTGGCCAAAGGAGAAATCGCTCATCATGAGCGATTTCACCTTTAGCCACAATGTTTCAAAAGTCGTATGCTGCTTTTGCATCAAAATGCGTCTGCAGATGGGAAAGGGTTAAAGCCTTTATTGTGGGTACACTCACTGAGGTGAATCTTTTGATTGCCCACAATAAAGGGTTTTGTTGAAAAATAATACAAATATATGGGTAAAAGAGCTGCATGCAGATGCATGACTTGATAACAATTTGTAATATTTAATTGTTCGTTTGACACAAAAGTGATGGAAAATATTATGGCAAAAAAAGATTCTCCTTGTACCGCTATATTTTTGAAAAAGTTATTTGCTAAGTCTATGTGGAAAAGCAGCCAGTTGCTTGGGAAGATTGTTATGTGAAGTACTGGTGTGAGAAAACAAGGAAACACATGAGTAGGTGAACTGGCCACCGTGATATGACTGAGAAATTGTTAAAAACGGCGTTAAACCCCAATCACCCAATCAATCAAAAGTTCTCTATTTTGGGGAAAAGTTGATTGGTTTTAATTGTGACATATTCTGAACACTTTTGATATGTGTATTATAGAGTTCAGCACTTTCCCACTTTCAGACGCATTTCGATGTATCCAAAGAAGATGCCATTATGACTCGACTTCAGACAAGTTTTGTGAACATTGTGTAAAAAGGAGAATTTGCCTATAATGAACAATAACTCCTTTTGCCACAATGTTTCCAATTCTTTTCAATAATGATACTGCAATTAATTTATAGAGATTATTTTGCATAGACTTTTTCATTTTTCAATGTTTTCTGCTGTAGATTTCATGTATGTGGGAAAGGGTTTACTTTCATGTGCAACCTGATAATCGATAACTACCGTACTTTGGACTAATTGTCTGTGAACCCTTAAATTATTGCTGGATCTTGAAACTCGTCATTACATCAAAATTGTCTCTGTTATCCAAGCCAGAGTACTAGATACAGTTGTGTAAACTGGTCATTTCCCACCAACATATCTCTTATTACTCAACCAAACCCTATATTATGGGTACTCAAAAAAATAAATCACAACATAGGATTTGAGTGTCAAATAAGGATTTTGGAATGTGTGATACACACCATATCTTGATCTCTGCATGTACTAAGAGAAATTTAAGGAGCTTGCATGATTGGGACACATATTGTACAGCTATCAATTTCCTTAACCCTTTCCCTCGCACGACAATTCTGCAGCAGATGGCTTTGAACTTATTTTGTCAAAAAAATGAATATCTCTTTAATTGAATGGATAACCTATGACTAAAAGTGGAAAACATTGTGGCAAAAGGAGAAATTGCTCGTTTTGAGCAATTTCTTCTTTTGTCACTATGTTTTCAAAAAGCTGTCTGCTGCAGAGGCGTCAGAAAGCTTCTATGTTGGAAAGGGTTAAATTTAAAAGAAAATTATCGAAAACATATTCCCATATTCTTAATTTCATGCTTTCCAGGTTCCGGCCTCAAATGGGAGACGGAAGAAAGGAAGCGAAGCCCGTATGTTTGTCTTGATTGTGGAAAAGAGTTTACGCGCCCGTCTCATCTGACGATCCATAAGAGAGTACATACTGGCGAAAGACCATATTTATGCGGTTTATGTGGAAAGACGTTTAACATTAAAAAGAATTTGACGAGGCATATGATAACACATATAGATCCAAAGGATATTAACATATGATTTTAATTCAGAAAGTGTCCGTATTAGCAATGGGTTTAACCTTTCCCTCATATAGACCCTCTCTGACGCCTCTGCAGCAGACAGCTTTTTGAGCAATTTCTTCTTTTGCCATAATGTTTTCCACTTTTAGTCATAGGTTATCCATTTTTATAGAGATTTTCCATTTTTTGACAAAATATGTTCAAAGTCGTCAGTTGTAGAATTGTATTAGGGAAAGGGTTAATGTGTATATGAGAACTTTTTTTACCGTCTGCTTTGAAAATATCGGAATAAATTGAAAAATGCGGATAATTACAGGTATCAATTCAGAATTGATAGCACTATCCGAAAAGGAGAAATTGCTATTATAATGTAATTTCCTCCCCATTCCACACTGTTTTCAAATATCAAAAGTTACATTGTTGCTGTTTCGGGGTGAATTGGTGTATTGTTCATTAGTTTTTTGCATGATTTAGGAAAAAGAAAAATGAATAAATAATTTTGTATTTAGAATCATTATGACTTTCACGTCTCATTCATTGCTCCTTAAAGAAAATTCTCTCCTTGGGTGTTCTAGTTGGTGAGAACACAGGGTACTAGAGAAGATGGACTTAATCCTTTACCACAAAAAGATGATTTATCTCGCCTCTGCAGCAGACGACTGTTGAATTTTCAATTTATTTTTTGATGGTTTCACTTTTATTAATAGAATTTCTTTTTAAATTTTAGTGTAGAAGATTTCAAAGTCGTCTGCTGTAGACTTATTGTATTTGATTCCCAAATATGACAACTGCAGCAGTTGACTGAAAATTTGCAAAAATGTGAACAATTTCTACAAATGAATGAAAGTGTAATTATTGAAAAGAGTTGAAAACATTGTGTGCTCAGCATGAACTCTTTTCATTTATTGGTTAAAGATTTATTCCCTAATATTGCCCAGATGATTTCAAATTTGTGGTAAAGGGTTGGAAACTATTTCCTGCTTCTCGTTATACAGGTTCATCGGTTGTTAATATTTATGGGACCAGAAAGATTCACCGCTGTTCTTTTTGTGGAAAAGGTTTTAGCGCCAAGTCCTTGCTGGAGATTCACAAGCGAGTCCATTCGGGAGTGAAGCCTTTCGCTTGCGAGGTGTGTGGACGATCCTTTGCCACAAAAGGGAACACTATTAGACATCTACAGGCAGTCCATCACACAATCGATTAGCTATATGTGTAGAACATCACACATGGGATTAGCTTATGTGCAGATCTTAGACTAAAAGTTGGATTAGCGTATCTTAAGACCAAACATAGGATAAGCATATACGTGGATCTTAGATCAAAAATGGGATAATCATGTATGATTCTTTGACTCAAAATATGATAAGCATTTATGTGGATCTTAGATCAAAAATGAGATAATCGCGTGTGATTTTTCGACCCAAAATAGGATAATCATATAATATTATGTAGATCTTGGACTAAACTGGAATTCTTTTATCTGTGGATCTTAGACCAAAAATAGGATAAGCATTTATGTGGATCTTAGTAAAAAAGAAAATGCAATAATTATATCTGTGGGTTTTAGAAAAAGCATATGGGAATAGCGTATAATATTATGTGGATCTTGGACCTAAAGTTTATCTGTGGATCTCTGACCAATATTCAGATCAGCGTGTCATTTTTAAACCAAAAATGAGATTATCAGTTTTGCTTATCTGTTGATCTTAGTCTAAAAATGAGATAACATTTTGGATTAACTGGAGTCGACAATCATGTGGGAAAGGGTTATATCACAATAAACCATCAAGAATCGGAGCCTTGGCCTAGAGTCCATTTGACTTATGATATGTAGTGGTAACCTTTTTGTATACAACACTGGTAACTCGAAAGAACGATTTCCTGCATACTGCAGCATACAACACATATGCAGCAGATGACTTTGAAAACAACTAAATGAAGATATGGAAACAATAAATAAAAGTGATTATTGAATAGACTTGAAAAACAATGTGACAACATGAGAAATTGTTCATTATGAGCAATTTCTCCCATTGTTCAATATTTCCAAAAGCCATCTGCAGAGACATCAGAAAGCGTCTTTATGTGGGAAAAGGTTAATTTTGATGAGTAATAATAAGACATTGCAGAACAGAGACCAGTTCACTGGATTCTATTCGAGACCTTGGATGCAATAAATATTGTTCCTCTTGCCATTTCAGGTCAGTATATGGCCCATATTCTCGAGCTCAGACAACGCAATTCGTGTGCCACATGCGGTAAGGGATTTCCGTCAAAGTCCTTGTTGGCAATCCACGAGAGGATCCACTCGGGGCTCAAACCGTTTGCCTGCTCTGAGTGTGGAAAGACATTTACCCAGAAAGCAAATGCCCAGAGACACTTTAGGATTACACACCAGAAATTTACCCAGTAAAAATCAAGTTTAACCCTTCCCCTTATATAGACGCTTTCTGACGCCTCTGCAGCAGATGGCTTTTTGAAAACATGGTGACAAAATTTTAATAATTAAACTTTCAATTATGAAGATTTGCCATATTTTTACTTAGATCATTTCAAAGTCGACTGCTGCAATTGTGTTGTATATAGGAAAGGGTTAAAAGCATACTTGCTCTGCAAGTTAGGTCAAGCTCATTCAATAAACTTTTACTAATTGCAGATGGAAACGAAAGTATACAATCAGCTTATACACAACAATGAGAGGGAGTTATGTTATTTCGTAGTATTTGTACTCAAAGACAGTAACAAAGCTCTTTACATTTTACTTATTTCGATTATTGGATCTTTGCGGTTTCGATACATGTGTATCTGTGCTATTTACATTGGAAAATATTTTATCACTGCAGATTTTCATTATGAAGCACTTTCCAACACCCCTTTGCATGCTGTATGTGATTTTCACATGATTTACCATATTTTCGCCTGGTTGTTTTTAAAGTTGTCTGCTGCACATTTATTGTATGTGGAAAAGGGCTAATGAAAAAACTAAATTGCCCAAAAATATTATATCAGTTTTAACCCTTTCTCTCATACGACAATATTCTGCAGCAGACGACTTTGAACTTATTTTGTCAAAAATAGAAAATTTCTATAATTGAATGGATAACCTATGACTAAAAGTGGAAAACATTGTGGCTAAAGGAGAAATAGCTAGTTTTGAGCAATTTTTTCTTTTGTCACAATGTTTTCAAAAAGACGTCGTCTGCAGAGGCGTCGCAAAGTGTCTATATGATGGAAAGGGTTAAATCCAAATCTCTCTATACATGGCAGTCTCAATTTGGCCATCTGTAGCAGATGCCTTGTGAACATTTTGTGGCAATAGGAAAAATTGTTCGTTATGAGCCCAATTGCGAATTCTCTTCAAATGAAAGACGATTATTGAATAAAGTTGAAAACATTGTGTCAAAAGGAGAAATTGCTCCTTATGAGCAATTTCATTTTGTCCCAATGTTTTCAAAATTCCTCTGCTGCAGAGGAGACAGAAAGCTTCAGAAGTTGGAAAGGGAAAATTAGTTGTTGTTTATTGAAGGATGTGTGGATAACTATTCCTTTCCAACCTGTGGACACATCAACGGCAGAAGACTTCTGAAAACATTGCGGCAATATGAGAAATTGCACTAAATATGCAATTTCTGGTGTTGCCCAGATGTTTTTAAAAGTTGTCTACGGCATATTTGTTATATGTGGGACTAGCTTTACTCTTTTCAAGGTCAAATGTAGTTTCATTTATTGATATGAATATTGTACTGTAATAAAACACACATTTGATACAGATATGTTTCTTTACATTTTGACTGCTTCCTTTAACCATTCCCCAATATAGAGAGCAAAGCTCTAGATAAGGGGCGTTTTTCGTGTTATAAAATCCTTATTTGACATTCAAACCCTACGTTGTGGGTACTCAAAAGAATCATCTCAGTGAGACGATTCTTTTGAGTAATAAGAGAAAAAATGTGGGGAAAAGACCTGTTCACTCCCTCTTTATCTAGTCCTCTGAGAGAGTCATTGATACTTGTGTAGAGCTGATAACTTGTAAAAACATTGTGCAAAATTGAAGAAATTGCTCTTTTGCCTGCTCATAGAATGAATTGCTCTTCTGCTTGTGCAGCAATCAACTGTTGCAGACATAGAGAGAAAATTAAGTCAGAATGGCTCAGAACTAATAATTCAATGTTTTCTGACTGTTGGAAGACTTTTAAAATGGTACTTATACTGCCCACCTTGGGGCTCAGGGATGCGGGGTTAGCGTTACGACTGTTTGGCTGGTGTCAGGATAAACGAACCAGTAGTGCTGGTAACTTTCCAAAGAAACCCTGTGATATAACAGAAATAATGTTCGAAGCGATTTAAAACACGAAACAATCAATTAACCGGCTATGGTGGCAGCTTAAATGTTACCTCAAATTTCCTGATGTTATCAAAGCAGCGGACTATAAAATATTATATCTAGTAAACCATTCATACATAAATTTATTAAATATCCCAGCTGTTGAACCTTTGATACATAAATCGTAGCTTTGATGAAGCCCTCAAAACAAAACATTGTAGGAAACGAAAAATTGCTTATTAGCTATTGTACTGAAGGATTTCCAAAGATGGTGTCATTAACCCTTTCTCACTTAAGAACATATTTTGACACCTGCAGCAGATGACTTTTCAAAACAATTGTGACATAGTGATAAATTACTCATATTGAGCAATTTCTCTATTTGTCACAATGTTTTAAACTTAATTAATTAATTGAATTTCTTTTATAATGACATTTCCATAGTTTTGCCTTGAAGTTGTCTCCTTAAGACTTGTTGCATGTCTCCATGTTTCTAAAGGTCTTTTAACCCTTTACAGCTACATACACATTTTGACGATATTTGAAACACATTGTGTCATGAAAAGAAATTGGGCATAATAATCAGTTTCTCATTTTCCGACAATGTTGCAATTCTATTCAATAATAACACTCTCTAAGTTTGTTTCTTATTCTTACCAGCATGACTGTTTTCAAAGTCATCTGATGTAGATTTTTTGTATGAGGGAAAGGGTTAACTTACACATCTCCTTTTCTTCTTTTCAGATGATAATGTAGACCATGGTAGACGTTTTCGCTGCGAAATGTGTGGGAGATTTCTGCAGTCCAAGCACGCTTTAGATCAACACATGTTCATACATACTGGTGAAAAACCATATGTATGTAAAGTGTGCTCGAAGGGCTTTAACTTAAAAGGAAACTTAAAGAAACACATGATAGTCCATTTTAGACAATGAATTCCATGCATATACGAGGGACATTCGGAAAGTTTTGATACAACATCCATTTAACAATGTTCCTTTGAGAAATCCTTATGAAACTTGAAGCATATATGAGTATATTATATTTCAAAAGTTTATGTTCAGATTATAATATAGTGATGTTATCCATACTTTTGTATTCGTATCCATAGCAACATGCGTCAAAAAGACCCGGCGCAACCCTAAATTTCTCGATTACCCTGCACTATATTGGACAATAAATCATAATAAAAACGCGCGAAATGTTGTAAAACATACATGACGTCATAGTTGAATCATATAACGATATTTCCTGAAGGTATTCCGGAAGTAATAATTTAAATACACACACCTAAAGAAGGATACTTACTTATTATAATGCAAATGCCAACAAAAGAGGAACAGTGGCTTTTCATAAACGTGTTTGTCAACTTCGGGAAAAAGCCGACTGAAACAAAGGGGCTAATAACGGGGAACATGAGAGCAGATCAATTGTGTACAGATTGCATAAACTTTCCGTGATGGTAGAATATGAACACATGACAAACAAAGAACTGGTCGTCCTTTGTGTGGTTGATAAAGATATTGCGATTGTAAATAACGCGCTTAATACAGATAGGCGATGACGGTTAAGGATATTGCGAATTTGTGCAATATAGGTGAAGCGACTGCTCACAAGATTTTGACAGAAGGTGTTTTTGAAAAGTGGGTGAAAAAACATGATAAATGTGGACAGTGCACTGGGCTAAATTTTGAGAAGGAGTAGATTTAGGATAGGATTTATTTAACAGCTTTATTGTTTAGACGTTACGTGCAAACGTCATTAACTGCATCGGGAATTTGTAGATATAGTTTTCTGGGTGTTGTTGTTTATGTATATAAAAGGAAACCTGAAGAAAGACATGACAGTGCTTATCTCTATATGTTTATACTTATGTATATAAAAGGAAACCTGAAGAAAGACATGACAGTGCTTATCTCTATATGTTTTTACTTATTAGTGAATAAAGATATGTTTGTACTGTAAGCTCAAACTGAAAGGAAACTTAACCCTTTCCCACATGCAGGAAATCTGCAGCAGACGACTTTGAAAAAGTCTATTAAAAAATATGGAAAATCTCTATTATTGTAGGTATAATTACTGAAAAAGGTTGAAAACTTTTTGGCAAATGGAGAAATTGCTCGTTTTGTCACAATAGTTTCAAAAGTCATCTGTTGCAGATGTGTCAAAATGCGTTTACCGGTGGGAAAGGGTCAATTAAAGAAACAAGTGATAGTATGTATGAGACGATTATTTCTACATGATTGTTTCTACAGACTGGGGCGAAACGTATGTTTGTATGTATTGTGCTTGAAAAGGGAAATTTTAAGAAACATATGATAGTCCATTTGAAACGATGATTTCCATTATACATACTGGGGAAAGGGTATACAATGTTTGCTTTTGTAAAATAAATCATAAAATCACCGAAAAATATCTTGCATTATATGTAATTAGCTTGTGTTATAATGTTTTAAATTATGCCTGAAAACAGATTTAATGCCCTAGCAGCAGATATCATTGTGGAAAAAAGGAGAAATTTACCAATATATGTTAAATCTTGGCGTTTCCTGCAATGTTTTTAAGGCAGTTCTTCCTTAACTCTATCCCCCAATCAGATGCATCCTTTGCCGAAATGTTTTCAATACTATTGAAAGATTATATCTTCATTTACATAGATTTTCATGTTTTTGTAGAGATGTTTTCAAAGTCGTCTGCTGCAGAATTGGTTTCATGTGGGAAAGGATTTAACTTGTATATCAGGTAAATGATTATTTATGTCTATAATGATGGTTCAATACAAAACTTAATATTTTGATAACAATTTTACATAAAGCCATACATATATAAAATTATCTAATCCTTTCCCGTGGAATTAGACATTTTTGCGTATTTTTTGTAACAATTGTAATTTTTTTCATTACTAATAATTAACCCTGCTGCGACGGCTTTTTGAAAACATAGTGACAAATGAAGAAATTGCTAAAAAACGAGCAATTTCTCCTTTTTGTCACAATGTTTTCCACTTTTAATCATATCTTATCCATTCAATTATAGAGATTTTCCATCTTTTGACAAAATATGTTCAGTCGTCTTCTGCAGAATAGTCATATGAGGGAAAGGATTAATGGATAGTATGGTACCGGTACCTCGACATAAACCCTGATTGTTAGTCACTGTTAATAGGTGCATGTAAGGATAATAGTGGTTTTGTTTATAAATCTTCTTCCTTTATTATGTTTCTTTTATTCTCTTTGACATTTTCGGAACTTGGTAGATTTTTATTGAAAATTTGGGAAAGAAACATGCTTTTAGCCATTGGGAACATAACCGAAAACCGGCTATAAAAACTGCCAAAAAATAACCTTGCATCTACAAGTCTGTATCAAGGAAATTGTCAAACCTTTTGTCACAATGTTTCCAACAGTTTTGTCTGCTGTAGAAGCTCAAAAAGTGTCAGTATGATGGAAAGTGTTAAAAGGTCTTGATGGGGGTAATAGGGGGAAAAAATGTCCACAATGTTTTCAAAGAATGGTCTGCTACAATGGTGTCCAATGTTATCCAAAAAAAGGCTGTATGTGGGAAAGAGTAAAAAGAGATGCTGTTGTCATTTACTTCTCTGTCTCCCTCTTCTCGCCGAGCCTGTTTAGCTCAGTTTGTAGTGACGTGAGCTGTCAATCCAGGGGTTGTGAGTTTGATTCATAGCTCGGCCAATATTCTTTCTGATGTTTGGTAAAAGTTGCTGTGATAAGCGTCATTCGTTTTCATCAATGGGCTAACAGTCTATGTGGAAAAGCAGCCAATTGCTTGGAAAGTATGTTGAGTGGAGTACTGGTATAGGAAAGCCAGGAAACACATGCGCAGGTGAACTGGCCGCCGTGATATGACTGAAAAATTGTTGAAAAACGGCGTTGAAACCCACTCCAATCAATCAATTATGTTCTTCTCGACTATTACAGTTAGGCAGATTGGAGGACTCAAGTTTCATGAGTGTCCACACTGTACAAAAGTGATGACTAGTCGATGGAAGATGGATCAGCACATGAGGACGCATACTGGAGAGAAACCCTACAAATGTTCCGTGTGTGACAGGTCCTTTACGCAAAAAGGGAATTTGATTAAGCATGTTCAAACTCATCAATTACAGTGAACTATATATATCCATCATACTGGCGAGAAACCCTACAAATGTTCCGTGTGTGACCGGTCTTTTACGCAAAAAGGGAATCTGATTAAGCATGCTCAAACCCATCAATTACAGTGAACTATATATATATCCATCATCATCATTCATTGATCAGACTGATGAGCTGTTTGTGGAATGACAAATAGATAATGAATATGCGGGAGGTTAATCTACTAGTGAATTTCTAGCTCTGACATTTGGTTGTTCAAAAGAAGGACACGCCCGTATTCTGAGGATGATTTGTTGTTAATTTTTTGTTCTCATTGTTCCCTGGAAGAAAAAATAGATTGTTTTTAAATAACCATATATACCTGACTTGTCTTCTTATAATATAACTATATAGAGGTTAACCCTTTCCCACATGTAGACGCTTTCTGACGCCTCTGCAGCAGACAGCTTTTTGAAAACATAGTGACAAAAGAAGTCCTTTTTGCCACTATGTTTTCAACTTTTAGTCACATGTTATCCATTCAATTATAGAGATTTTCTATTTTTTGACATAATATGTTCAAAGTCGTCTGCTGCGAATTGTCGTATGAGGGAAAGGGTTAAGATAAAGATGTATATTTCGATCAGGTTCTTTATTCTTTTTACCTTTAGACCCTATGTCATAATTATGCTGTTTGTGGAATGATAAATAGATAATGAATCATGCGGGAGGGGAAGTTCATCTACCAGTGAAATATACAGACACATATTATGATGATGAATTTACAGCAGACAACTTTTGAAAATATTGTGGCAAAAGAAGAAATTGCTTATAATGAACAAAAATTCCTTTTGTTACAATGTTTTTATCTCTATCCAACAATTGTAATTTCAGTTAAAAAGATTTTTCCCAAATTTAGTCTACTTGATATCAAAGTCGTCTGCTTCAGATCATACCTGACTTGTCTTCTTACAGTACAGAGCCTAAGATAAAGATGTATAGTTCTGGTTCATTATTCCTTATTTGACCCCTGGGTTTTCCTTCAAACTTTGAAACGTATAGTAGGGTTATTGTGTTATTGTTACCCCCTTGTCATCAATGTTGGGGGGGGGGGGGGGGGATTTTAGACATTTTTGGGGGTCCGCCCTAGTCTTTGAACTCTTTTTATGACATGATTGATATTAATTGTGGCCGTATGTACTCACAGCAATTTATTTTTGGGGACATTTGAGTTGAAAATGTGTCAAATGAGGCAGGATTTGTGCATCATGGAAAACACTGGACCCTGAGACCCTATGTTGACAAATGAGCAAAAAATGTATAAGGGAAAGGGTTATGAGAATTGAAAAAAAAAAGAAAAGCAAATAACACAATGATACTCTTCTCTTGCAGACACTCGGGTCCAAGGAGAAAAGCATATGTGTAATATATGTGGACTTGTGTTAACACGAAAGTGGAGCCTAGTGTTACATATGAGACGACATACTGGCGAAAAACCGCACACATGTGATGTTTGCCAGAAACACTTTTCTCAAAGGAGCAGTTGTGAAAGACATAGATGGACTCATTTTAAGTCTCATCAATAATGAATAAAAAGTGTGTTCATGTAAATATTATTAATAGCTCTAGATATTTCACATTTCAAAACAGTTCTATGACCCTAAAACTCAATTTTGTTAGTACTTAAATATGATGAAGATACATTTTTAGCACACTTGAGCGATTCTGATCACATTTTTACCTACAATGAATAGTTCGAGATGAGGTGCATATTTTACATTCCAAAACTGTTCTTTAATCCCAATTTCTTCTTTTGTCACTATGTTTTCAAAAAGTCGTCTGCTGCAGAATTGTCGTATGAGGGAAAGGGTTAACTTTGTCAGTATGATTGTCTTGATCATATCTAGGCTATGTTTGAATCTTGTTAACATTTTAGAGGTGGAATTTTTGTCTTCAGCAGCTTTAATCTTGTGTCAGAATGTTTATCTTGATCATAAACTAAGTCATTTCCAGTCCAAAACTAGGTCACTTGGCCAAACTAAAGAAGAATCTTGTGGACACTCATATTAGCTTCATGTGATTGGCTTGTTAAATCACATCAGTTGGTTAACAGTCTATGTGGAAAAGCAGTCACTTGTTTGGAAAGTCTGTAGTGTGGAGTACTGGTGTGAGAAAGTCAGGAAACACATGAGTAGATGAACTGGCCTCCGAGATTTGATTGGAAAATTGTTGAAAACGGCATTAAACCCCAATCAATCAATCAGTTGTTGCAAAAGGAGATATTGGTAATTATCAGCAATTTCTACTTTTGCCATATTGTTTTCTAAAGTCATCTGCTGCAAATGCATCAATATATGTGTGTAAGTGGGAGAGGGTTTGTTGTAGCACTAGAATATGTTAATTTGAACACTGCATTAAAAAATGGGTACCTTTCATGAATTTTCATGTAATATAATCTGCTACAAGTGCATGGTATTTTAATTTTACAAATGTATGTAACAGAGCAAGTTAAAATTAACCAATTTAAAACCCTTTCCCCTCGTACAACAATTCTGCAGCAGACGACTTTGAACGTATTTATTCAAAACATAGAAAATCTCCATATTAAAAAGTGGAAAACATTGTGGCAAAAGGAGAAATTGCACGTTTTGTGTAATTTCTACTTTTGTCAATATGTTTTCAAAAAGCTGTCTGTTGCAGAGCTTTATGAAAACATTAGTGATAAAAGAAGAAATTGCTCAAAATGAGCAATTTCTCCTTTTGACACAATGTTTTCAACTTTTAGTCATAGGTTATCCATTCAATTATAGAGATTTTCCATTTTTAGGTCACCTGAGCTTTGCTCAAGGTGAGTTATTGTGATTGCCTTTTGCCCGGCGTCCGGCGTGCGTCGTGCGTCAACTTCTTCTCCTCAGTAACCAGTGGGTCAATTGGGATGAAACTTCACAGAAAGCATCCTCTCAATGACCACACCGGATTTCCTTCAAATTTTTGGGATCCATGCAGAATTCTGGTTTCCATGGCAACGAAATGAAAAAAACTTCAAAATTCTTCTTCTCCCAAACTGGTGGGCAGATTTTTAAATAATTTTGTAGAATTGTTCCTTGGATGATCCTCTATCAGATTCCTTCAAGCCATGTTGATTGGTTGAAAAAAACATGGCCGACAGGGTGGGCGGGGCTATTTTGCCTTATATGGCTATAGTGAAAACTTAAAAAAAAAATTGTTGTAGAAATATTCCTTGGATGACCCTCTTATCAGATTCCTTCAAGCCATGTTGATTGGTCGAAAAACATGGCCACCAGGGGGGGGGGGGGGGGGGGGGGGGGGGGGGGCTGTTTTGCCTTATATGGCTATAGTGAAAATTTAAAAAATCTTCTCCTCCGAAAGTGTCAAGCCTATTTTCAAATAATTTTGTAGAAATGTTCCTTGGATAACCCTCTATCAGATTCCTTCAAGCCAATTTGATTGGTCGAAAAACATGGCCGCCAGGGGGGCGGGGCTATTTTGCCTTATATGGCTATAGTGAAAACTTAAAAAATCCTCTTCTCCGAAGGTGTCAGGCCGATTTTCAAATATTTTTTTAGAATTGTTCCTTAAGTGACCCACTTTCAGATTCCTTCGAGCCATGTTGATAGGTAAAAAAACATGGCCGCCAGTGGGCAGGGCTATTTTGCATTATATGGCTATAGTGAAAACTTAAAAAATATTCTACTCCAAAACTGTCTGGCCGATTTTCAAATAATTTTGTAGAAATGTTCCTAGGGTGACCCTCTATCAGATTCCTTCAAGCCAAGTTGATTGGTCGGAAACTATGGCCGCCAGGGGGCGGGGCTTAAATAGCTAAAGTAAAAAAAAAAAAATCAGGTGAGTGATTCCAGGGCCATCATGGCCCTCTTGTTTGACAAAATACATTCAAAGTCGTCTGCTGCAGAACTGTCGTATGAGGGAAAGGGTTAATAGACGCTCAAACCCTATGTTGTGGATGCTCAAAGGAATCATTGCAGTGAGACGACCTTTTTGAGAACAGACAACATAGCGTTTTGTTGAGTCATAAGAGAGATGGTGGAGGAATCGGCTATTGCCGAGTCGTTAGCGTTGGGGATTTGGAACCGACGGTACCGGGTTCTATCCTCAGTTGAGTCGATCATTGTGGATTGCCCTTTTATTTGTCCCTCCAAATTTTCCCTCAGTCTTAGAAAGAATTCTATAATGATTGATATTAATTGTGTCCATATATATGTACAGCAATTTATTTTGGAGGGACATTTGAGTTGAAAATGTGTCAATGATGAAGGATTTGTGCATCATGGAATATCCTGGACCCTTAGACCCAAGGTGGTTCTTTTGAGTAACCACAACATAGGGTTTTGAGATTGAGGGGAAAAGACCGTTTGAATCCTCTTTATATAGTTCCTTGTCAATAGTAAGACTATGTTATGTAATGTGTAAAGTGGAGGAATTGTCAAAGAATGTTTTCGATAACACCTGCTGCTGTGGCATTAAATGTATAAGGGAAAGGGTTTTGCGGAAAAATATTGCAAATAACACATGATACTTTTCTCTTGCAGACACTGGGGTCCAAGGTGAAAAGCATATGTGTAATATATGTGGACTTGTGTTAACACGAAAGTGGAGTCTAGTGTTACATATGAGACGACATACTGGCGAAAAACCGTACACATGTGATCTTTGCCAGAAACACTTTTCTCACAGGAGCAGTTGTGAAAGACATAAATGGACTCATTTCAAGTCTAATTAGATTCGAACAAAAAATGTTTGTGCGTGTAAATATTATTAATAGCTCTAGATATTTCACATTCCAAAACCGTTCTATGACCCTAAAAATGTTGTGAGTACTAAAATATCATAAAGATACATGTTTAGCTCACTTGAGTTATTCTGATCACATATTTTCCGTTGTCAGACCATCATGAAAAATGCCTTGTGAACACTTTGCAGGCAACATTTTGCATCCAATCTATATGAAAGTTTATCAGAACATAAATCTCCCATCAAATCTTGGACAAGGTTGAAACTGGGTCATGTTAGGTCAAAAACTAGGTCACAAGGTCAAATTGAAGGAAAACCTTGTGAACACTGAAGGCTGCATTTTTAACTTGGGCATGTTGAACTTTGTCAGAATAATTTTCTTGATGATATCTAGGCTAAGTTTGAATATAGGTCGTGTTATGTTGGGTCAAAGATCAGGTCACTGTCAAATTTGAGATTTTTTTTGTTAACATTCTAGAGACTGCATTTTTTTTGTCTTGACACTTTTTCAGAATGTTTGTCTCGATGATATTTAGGCCAAGTAATAATATGGGTCACGTCGGCTCAAGATTAAGATCACTAGGCCAAATTGAAGAAAAATCGTTTTAACAGTGCATGCCGCATTTCAATTTTGAGCATGTTGAAACTTTGTAAGAATTTTTGTCTTGATGATATCTAGACTAAGTTTGCATATGGGTCATATCCGGTCCAAAACTAGGTCACTTGGCCAAACTTAACAAAAATCTTGTGTACACTCTAGAATCAGCTTATGTGGTTGGCATTTAAAATCACATTACATAACTGAGGCAAACAATTTATGGCCATCATGGCTCTCTTGTTTTATTGGCCGGATTGCTCTAGCAATTCCGGTCTATAGATTGGCGATGTCCGTCTGTCTGTCCGTCAACATTTTGCTTAACGTTTCAGGATGAAGCAAAATCTCAGCACTGGAAAGGATTACAAACTTGAAATTTTGCCTGAAGGTAACCAGTAACAAGTTCTATTGATTTCCATGGTTACTTTGACCTTGACCTTGGTTTGTTGATTTTCAAGGTCAAATTGCTGACAATCCGGCCTTACCGTCTTCAGCGGTGTCTTGTGTTTACATATATGTTCAGTTTGTGATTAACACATACCCACATAAAACAAATCTGTGACATACGACCTTGAAAAATGTAGATCAAAACAATTATGGAAAATCTCTATAGATTTTTGGTGGCACAAGGGAAAATTGCTCCTAAATTGGCAATTTCTCAACATGCTATAATGTCTTCCAATTTAATGATTAAACACTCTCATTTATAAATAGAGATTTTCCATAGTTTCACCTAAATGTATTCAAAGTCGTCTGCTGCAGATTTATTGTATGTGGTCAAAGGTTTTATGTGTCTGTATAGGAGAATTAAGGACATTTGTAAATACGTTCAATAAAAAAGAAAAAGTAAAAGAATGTATGCCTCTTATTATTATTATGTTCAAGCTTATACTGGTATTACCCTTCAAGTTTTTTACTTAACCCTTTCCCTCATATAGACGCTTTCCGACGCCTCAGCAGCAGACGGCTTTTTGAAAACATAGTGACAAAAGAAGAAATTGTGCAATTTCTCCTTTTGCCACAATGTTTTCCACTTTTTGTCATAGGTTATCCATTCAATTATGGAGATCTTCTATTTTTAGCTCCACTGGCTGAAAGCCAGTCGAGCTTATGTCATGGCGAATTGTCCGTCGTGCGTGCGTGCGTGCGTTAACTTTTTCCTTTAAACGACTTCTTCTCCCTAACCACTTAAACAATTTGGTTGAAACTTTATGGGAAGCATCCTCTCAATGTCCTCTACTAAATTCCTTCAAATTTTTTTGATCCATTCAAAATTCTGGTTTCCATGGCAACCGAAAGAAAAAAATAGTGAGAACTTAAAAAATCTTCTTCTCCGAAAGTGTCAGGCCGATTTTCAAATAATTTTGTAGAAATGTTCCTTGGGTGACCCTTTATTAGATTCCTTCAAGAAATTTTGATTGGGCGAAAAACATGGCCGCCAGGGGGCGGGGCTTTTTTGCCTTATATAGCTATAGTGAAAACTTAAATAATCTTCTTCTCAAAAAGTGTTCAGCAGATTTTCAAATAATTATGTAGAAATGTTCCGTGGGTGACCCTCTATCAGATTCCTTCAAGCCATGTTGATTGGTAAAAAAACATGGCCGTCACAGGGCGGGGCTATTTTGCCTATATGGCTAAAGAGCAAACTTAAAAAATCTTCTCCTCCAAAAGTGTCAGGCCGATTTTCAAATAATTTTGTAGAAATGTTCCTTGTGTGAACCTTAATTAGATTCCTTCAAGAAATGTTGATTGGGCGAAAAACATGGCCGCCAGGGGGCGGGGCTTTTTTGCGTTATATAGCTATAGTGAAAACTTAAAACATCTTCTCCTCCGAAAGTGTTCAGCCGATTTTCAAATAATTTTGTAGAAATGTTCATTGGGTGACCCTCTATCAGATTCCTTCAAGCCATGTTGATTGGTCGAAAAACATGGCCGCCAGAGGGCGGGGCTATTTTGACTTATATGACCATAGTGAAAACTTAAAAAATCTTCTCCTCCAAAAGTGTCAGGCATATTTTCAAATAATTTTGCAGAAACATTCCTTTGGTGACACTCTACAAGATTCCTTTAAGCCATGGTGGTTGGTAAAAAAAATAGCCACCACGGGGCAGGGCTGTTTGGAGATTTTATTTTTGCCTTATGGCCGTTGAGCGATACTGGCCCTCTTGGGCCTCTTGTTTGACAAAATACGTTCAAAGTCGTCTGCTGCAGAATTGTCGTATGGGGGAAAGGGTTAATATGTTTTGCGAAAAGTAATTAAACCCTTTCCCACATGTAGGCGTTTTCTGACGCCGACGCCTCTGCAGCAAACGACTTTTGAAAACACTGTAGCAAAAAAAAATGCTCATGATGAGCAATTTCACCTTTTGCCACAATGTTTTTAACTCTATTCATCTGTCTCTAATCAATGGGCTAACAGTCTGTGTAGAAAAGCAGTCAGTTGCTTAGAAAGAATGTTTCGTGGAGAACTGGTCTGAGAAAGCCAGGAAACACATGAGTAGGTGAACTGGCAATCGTGATTCGACTGAAAAGTTGTTGAAAACGGCGTTAAACCCGTATAAATTCTTTCGAAAGGAGAGATTGTTAATTATGAGCAATTTCTACTTTTGCCACAATGTTTTTTAAAGTCATCTGCCACAAATGCATCAATATATGCCTTTAAGTGGTAAAGATAGAATATTTTGTGCAGACCGCTGCATTCAAAAATTGGTACCTCCATGCATTTCCATGTAATATTACGTGTTATATTTTGTGCATTGTATTTTAATTTTGCAAATCTATGGAACATAGCAAGTTTAGGTTAATCCTTTCCCACATACAAAAACTCTGCAGCAGACAAGTTTGAAAACATAATGCCAAAAATCGGAGCATTGTGGCAAATAAAGAATGTTTTCAAAAATCTTCTGCTGCAGAATGGGGTCAGAAAGCATCTTCTATATTAATAAGGGAAAGGGTTAATTGGTTAATCGATTGAAGGAAGAGATTTGGTGATACGGAAAAATTAATATCCGGGGGGAATAAAAACTTGTCCCTCCAAATTTTCTGAAATCCTTGGGACACTATTGCTAGTGTCAGTCCTCATGAGCAAATTTCTCCTTTAATCACAATGTTTTCAGCTTTATTCATTGAGTATACCCTTTGACTGTAAACATTTTCCTGTTTTAGCTTGTCTTTTCGAAGAAAGAATGTCGGGCTGTTATGATACCCTTGGTGTCGTCACAAAACTTTAACCTCACCTCATAACTCAAAAACCATTAAATATTTTGAAATGAAACTTGGTAATCGTGTTCCTAGGAACAATATGCATGTCTATAGCAAGTCACATAACTATGTCTTTAATAATTATTCAGAAATGCCCCTTTTTCGACTCTGTTTAGCAACCACACTTAAAGTTTCCCAATGACTGGTTTTCTGCATTAGATGACCCTGTAAGTAAGACCACCTTTGAACAAAGACCAGATTGTTGTCTTCCCATGGGTGGTCTTTAACCCTTTCCTACTTAAAAGACGTTTTTCTGATGCCTCCGCAGCAGACGACTTAGGAAAATATTGTGACAAAAGGAGAAATTGCTCACGATGAGCAATTTTTTCTTTTGTCACAATGTTTTCAACTTTGTTAAATAATTTTGTCTTCATTTATAATGATTTTTTGTGTTTTTGCCTAAATGTTTACGAAATTCTCTGCTGCAGATTTTCTGTATATGTGAGAAAGGGTTATAAACACAGGGTCCACTCACTGTAAATGTATCATGTCTAGATGCCCTGCTGTCTGAGCATCCACACAGACACTTATCTGTCTGTCTACATGAACATTAAGGACCTAGATGCCAACCATTACCAAAATCTTCAACCATTTCCCACTTATGGACGCATTTTGACGCCTCTGCAGCAGTAGACTTTGGAAAAATATTGAGACAAAAGTAGAAATTGCTCACAATGAGAATTTCTCCTTTTGTCACAATGTCTTCAACTTTATTCAATGATTATAATTTCACTTACAGATATTTTTCACATTTTGAACAAGATGTTCTCAAAGTCGTCGGCTACTGCAACTTTTTTGTGTGTGGGAAAGGGGGGTTAAACGTGTTGTCCCACTAATATTTTGTCCATTCACCTATGACCCGGCCGGGTAGCTCAATTGGTAGCGTATCTGACTCGTGATCTGGAGGTCACAGGTTTGATACCCGGTTGCGGCGACATTCTTTCGGGCGATGTTTTCCATTGCCTCTCACCTCTGATCTATGTGAGAAAGTAGTCAGTGGCTTCGAAAGAATGTTGTGTAATTACTGGTGTGGGAAAGCCAGGAAAACATGGGTAGGTGCACTGACCGCCGTGATATGACCAACGCTGTTGAAAGCGGCGTTAAACTCCAAACAAACAAACAAAAAACCATTCACCTATGAGTGAGGCCATAATTATTTGTTTTGCGACATGATCAAGAATTGCTCATTGAACCCATTCCCACATACAACAAATCTGCAGCAGACAACTATTGGCAAAAATGTAGAAAATCTTTATAAATGAAATTCTTGTTATTCAATCTAAAGTAAAAAAAAGTGTTAGCTGTCACCTATGTAAACTAAGCCACCGATCGAAGAAAAGTCGGAACAACTTTTTCTTCTTTATTATCCTTTTCCCTCATATAGACACTTTCTGACGCCTCTGCAGCAGACAGCTTTTTGAAAACATAGTGGCAAAAGAGGAAATTGCTCAAAACGAGCAATTTCTCCTTTTGCCACAATGTTTTCAAATTCTAGTCATAGGCTATCCATTCAATTATAGAGATTTTCCAATTTTTAACAAAATATGTTTAAAGGCGTCTGCTGCAGAATTGTCGTATGAGGGAAAGGGTTAAAGTCGTCTGCTGCAGAATTGTCGTATGAGGGAAGGGGTTAACTTGTATCATGCTGCAACCTGTGTTCAGCAACCACATTTTGGCTCTCCTATCTCCGACTGCTTCAGACAAGTTTGGCTGTAGTTGAACACATTGTGGCAAAAGGAGGAGTTGCTTATGAATGTTATGAGCAATATCTCCTTTTCTACAATGCTTTTGAAAAGTTGTCTGCTTCGGATGCATCAAAATGTGTCTTCTACTCGGAAAAGGTCGATATGAACCTTTCCCCTCTAAGTTTGTGATTTGATCTTTATCCACAATATGATTTTGACCCTGGACATGGTAGGATTGATGGTTTTGACCCAGATATCAGAACTTAAATTAACCCGTTTCCACAAACAGTCACTTTTCTGACCCCACTGAAGCATACAACTTTTGAAAACATTGTGGCATAAGGATAAAAATTGCTCAACATGAGCAATTGCACCATTTGCCACAAAATGTTAACAACTATATTCAATGATCATGCTTTATTTAATTAACCCTTTCCCACATACAACAAATCTGCAGCAGATGACTTTGAAAACGTCTAGGCAAAACACAGAAAATCCCTTTAAATGAAAGAACAATAATTGAATAGAGTTGAAAACATGGTGACAAAAGGAGAAATTGATCGTTCTGAGCAATTTCTCCTTTTGTCGCCATGTTTTCAGAAAGCATTCTGCAGCAGACGGCTTTTTGAAAACATAGTGACAAAAGAAGAAATTGCTCAAAACAAGCAATTTCTCCTTTTGCCACAATGTTTTCCACTTTTAGTTTTAGGTTATCCATTCAATTATAGAGATTTTCTATTTGTTGACAAAATATGTTCGAAGTCATCTGCTGCAGAATTGTCATATGAGGGAAAGGGTTAATAAGAGTTTTTCCACATTTTTGTTTAGATATATTCAAAGCCATCTGCCATAGATTTGTTGTTTGTGGGAAAAGGTCTGCTGTAGATCTGTTGTTTGTGGGAAAAGGTCTGCTGTAGATCTGTTGTTTGTGGGAAAAGGTCTGCAGTAGATCTGTTGTTTGTGGGAAAAGGTCTGCTGTAGATCTGTTGTATGTGGGAAAAGGTCTGCTGTAGATCTGTTGTTTGTGGGAAAAGGTCTGCTGTAGATCTGTTGTTTGTGGGAAAAGGTCTGCTGTAGATCTGTTGTATGTGGGAAAAGGTCTGCTGTAGATCTGTTGTATCTGGGAAAAGGTCTGCTGTAGATCTGTTGTTTGTGGGAAAAGGTCTGCTGTAGATCTGTTGTTTGTGGGAAAAGGTCTGCTGTATATCTGTTGTATGTGGGAAAAGGTCTGCTGTAGATCTGTTGTTTGTGGGAAAAGGTCTGCTGTAGATCTGTTGTATGTGGGAAAAGGTCTGCTGTAGATCTGTTTGTGGGAAAAGGTCTGCTGTAGATCTGTTGTTTGTGGGAAAAGGTCTGCTGTAGATCTGTTATATGTGGGAAAAGGTCTGCTGTAGATCTGTTGTTTGTGGGAAAAGGTCTGCTGTAGATCTGTTGTATGTGGGAAAGGGCTAATACTGGTAACTTTTGTTTGTTTTTCAGAGTTTGGCAGGTTTCATTGTCCTTTCTGCGGGAAGCTCCATGCTAGCCGATGGAAACTGGATGTCCATATACGGTCGCATACTGGCGAAAAACCATACATGTGCCCCGTCTGCAGCAGAGCTTTCTCCACGAACGGAAGTCTTAGCAGACACAAACATGCTGTTCATAGGGCCGAGTTCAAAAACACTTTTGGATCTTCTTCCAAGCTGGCACAAGCTTCTGATAAGACAGAATCTGAAAACGAACCTGAACCTGTCCCTTCGCCGTTGGAAGAAGTTGAACGGTCCGAGACTGAACGAGAACCGCCTGTTGCTCCGTTGTTGGTAAAAGTTGAACAGTCTCCGGAAGAGGCTGGCAAGGAGTGAACAGTTCTTCACACAAAAAATGATCTCTCATATCATCATGTAATTGAACCTTTACCCACCTGCAGACACTTTTAGATCCATCTACAGCAGATGACTATTATAAACATAAACATAATGGTCATTCTCCTTATGCACAATGTTTTCAACAATATTCAATAGTCGCTCTTGCATTTACAGTTTCTTTATTTTTGACTCGATATTTTCATATGTTATCTGCTGCAGATTTGTTGTATGTGGGAAAGGGTTAAGCCCTCTCTATGGTTGGTAGTCAAACTGAGGCAATTCTTCAAAGAAGGATCTAGCTCTGTCCAGGTGCATTTGAACAAGTGTCAAAATTTCAACATATCTAACTCAACTCAAGCTTATATGTCATCGGGAATTGTCTGTAGTAAGTGTGTACACCATGCAAGATTGGTTTAAACCACTTCTCCTCTGTAACCACTGACCTGGGCCTATTAGGATGAAACATCATAAGAAGCATCCTCTCAATGTCCTTTTAAATTCCTTCAAATTATTCAGATTCAAAATGGAAATAAAGAACTTTAACAATCTTCTCCACCAAAACCAGTTGGCTGATTTTGAAATAATTTTGATGAAATGTTCCTTATTAGGTGACCCTCTCAACTTTTTCCCTAATATGTCTATAGTGACATTCTTAGAAATTTCCTACTCTAAAATTACATGTCTGATTTTCATATAATATCATAAAAATGATTGTTTGGTCGCTCTCTGAGATTCCTGCAAGTTGAATAGTTGCAACACATTGCCACCAGAAGACGGGGCTGTAAAGCCTTATATGACTGAGGTTAAACTTTCAGATAATTTCATAGAAATGTTCTTTGGGTGACCCTCTATCAGATTCCCTCAAGTGATGTTGATTTGTTGACAAACAAGGCCACCAGGGGGCGGGGTGGTTACACGTTATATGGGTTGAGTGATTTAATTTTTGCCTAATGCAGTGGAGAGCGGTACTGGCCCTTTTGATATCTTACAATACACCTTTATATAATGTTTGTGTCACCTGCCTTAATTGGCAGGGAAGCTCAGGAATGTTCATGCTTATACTGACTTGTAGAAGGCGACTCGGTCATGTTTTATTTTGGAGACTCTTTCTTGTTATACAGAGTTGTGAACAATGAAGTAAAAGGGGAATAGCATTTTTTCAGGAATTCCTTTTTTTCCGACAATTTTTTTCAAAACTACTTTTGCCCAACATCAACTAATTAGCATTACTTAGTTAACTGGATACTCTATTTTCAGAGTGGTCAAGAAAAAGGTAACAGCTGGAAGACGGTAATTCATATTTTTATCCAAATTTGTGAAACTTTCCGAGAAAAGAGAAGAAGTTTATTGTTTTGAATGATTCTGAGCAATTTCCTCAATAAAGGGCACATGTATGGGTTTTTCTTTTTGTGTCAAGATTTTATTTTTTATAAATGATTGTCTAATGATGCCCTATTTTGGGTTCTTTTGACTTTTTTTTTTTGGCCATATGGTAATATACATATATTTTTATATTGCATCAATTTGTAAATTGGAGCTGTTTCAGACAATTTGGGGTTTTGTCGCATCTGGTGTATACTTACAGGAAGAGGCTTTAACCCTTTACCTCATATAGACGCTTTCTGACGCCTCTGCAGCAGACGTCTTTTTGAAAACATAGTGACAAAAGAAGAAATTGATCAAAACAAGCAATTTCTTCTTTTGCCACAATGTTTTCCACTTTTAGTCATAGGTTATCCATTCAATTAAAGAGATTTTCCATTTTTTCGCAAAATATGTTCAAAGTCGTCAGCTGCAGAATTGTTGTATGAGGGAAAGGGGTTAATATGTTAATAAATTTGACTGTCGCATGTTTTGCCATTATCAAAGATAACTATCCAACTTTAAAAAATGGTAGTTATATCTGCCCATGGAGCTCAGGGTTGCAGGGTTTAGCGTTACTGGTTTCAGGATAAATGGATCAGTAGTATTGGTAACATACCCAGGAGAAGCCATGATATAACTGAAAAAGGGTTCAAAAATTGTTGTTAAACACCAAAACAATCAATCAACCAATAATTGCATACTTGTATAGTTGAATTTTGTTATCATAACCACTCTTTCCCACTTGCAGTCGCCTTTTAATCCTTTCCCCTCATAAAGACGCTTTCTGACGCCTCTTCAGCAGACAGCTTTTAGAAAACATAGTAACAAAAGAAGAAATTGCTCAAAACGAGTAATTTCTCCTTTTGCCACAATGTTTTCCACTTTTAGTCATAGGTTATCCATTCAATTATAGAGATTTTCAAATTTTTTTGACAAAATATGTTCAAAGTCGTCTGCTGCAGAATTGTCGTATGTGGGAAAGGGTTAATGCTCCTGTATCAGATGACTGATGAAAACATTGTAGCAATAAGAGATATTACTCATTAGGACATTTGTGGGCATGTATATAGGTGGGTCACAGACATATTAAACAATGAAAACTAGCAAATAACCCTTTCCCTCATACAGATGCATATTTACTCCTCTGAAGCAGACAACTTTTGAAGACAATGTGATGAATGAAGAAATTGCTCATAACAAGCAATTTCTCCTTTTGTCACAATGCTATCAAATCTTTTCATTAATTACACATTCATTTATGAGACTTTACATATTTTTACCTAGATGTTTTCAAAAGTCGCCTGCTGCTGATCTGTTGTATGTGGGAAAGATTAAATTTCCTAGTAATCGATGTTTAAGCATGCTTGAAATAACATTATGATAATGTGTAATTAATTAAAATAATGAAATTTTTGATATTTCACTGTTTGAATCGGATAACCATGTAATAAAATAATGTAAATACAATAATGAAAAATGTAAATTCAATTTAGTTGTGACTTTTAAATGAATTAAATAGTTTTCATATAATGTCGGTATTTTGTAAAATTCTTTCCTCCTTACAAATGAATAAGAATGGTAGCCACAGTCTGACTGACCCTTGGTTAACCCTTTCCCTCATATAGACGCTTTGTGACGCCTCTGCAGCAGACAGCTTTTTGAAAACATAGTGACAAAAGAAGAAATTGCACAAAACGTGCAATTTCTCCGTTTGCCACAATGTTCTCCACTTTTCGTCATAGGTTATCCATTCAATTATGGAGATTTTCTATGTTTTGACAAAATACGTTCAAAGTCGTCTGCTGCAGAATTGTCGTATGAGGGAAAGGGTTAAACGGTAATAGCCGACTAAATAGGTCTGAAGGATCGGAGTCTATGCATCTCTTAAGCTTCAGCAGGTGTGGAGGTATTGGTTTCATATCTATAATATTTTTATCCTGATGTAAATGCGAGTATAAGGTGTGGGACCAATATCATCTTTCCTGTCATCCGTGATGTGGCCTTAGCTGTTGAAAGTGGTGTAAAAGCCCAAACAAACAAACTTATCAAACATTTCTAACCCTTTCCCACATATGACAAATCTGCAGTTTGAAAATATCTGGAAAATCTTCATAAATGAAGGTCTAATTACTGGAAATTTTTTAAACATTGTGGCAAAAGGGGAAATTGTTTGTTTGAGTCATGAAAAATCTTCATAAATTAGGGTTTTATCCCCGTTACTCTACCAACTGAGCTACGGGGGCTGGGCTCCAGCTTGGACAGTTTTATTTCTTAAATTTTGATAAAAGTCAATGTGACGATGACTGACAATCATCTGTAGTATTTCACCAATCTTTTTGGAATTGCAGACATTTGCGTGGAAAGACTTGTGAGGAGTGACAATATGAGAAGCCAGGAAACAAATGGGTAGGTGAATTGTCCGCCCTGATTTGGCTGAAAATTGTTGAAAACAGCATTTAACTCCAATCAATATGTCCCACATACGGCAAATTTGAAAACATTGAAGCAAAAGGAGAAATTGCTTGTCGATCATGTGCAGTTTCTTCTTTTGCCACATTATTTTCAAATGCCATCTGCTTCTGATGTGTTTTTATATGGGAGAGAGTTAACCCTTTCCCACATACGACAATTATGCAGCAGACGACTTGGAATGTATTTTGTCAAAAAATAGAAAATGTCCATAATTGAATGGATAACCTATGACAAAGAGTGGAAAACATTGTGGCAAAAGGAGAAACTGCATGTTTTCTGCAATTTCTTCTTTTGTCACTATGTTTTCAAAATCCCGTCTGCTGCAGAGGCGTCAGAAAGCGTCTATATGAGGGAAAGGGTTAACCCTTTCACTCATATAGACGTTTTCTGACGCCTCTCCAGCAGACGGCTTTTTGAAAACATAACAACACAAGCAATTTCTCCTTTTGTCACAATGTTTTCAACTTTGTTAAATTGTTATACTTTCAGTTAAAGGGTGAGTTCCCAAATGTTTCCAGGTGTGTTTTTAAAGTCATCTGCTGCAGATTTGTTGTATAGGGGAAATGGTTAATATATATATACTTACCAAGTTTTCCGTTATATTGCAGTGAGCCCTCAGACGTTCTCTCAAGAAAGACTCATTGGCGATATCCGGCACAAGTTCGTTGTATGCCCCTTCTGCAAAAAGCACTTTCCGGCAAAAAGCACATTGGCGATCCACATGAGAATCCATACGGGAGAAAAACCATTTACCTGTGAAATTTGCGGAAACAGTTTCCGACAAATTGGAACATACAAGAGACATTTGAAAACTCATGAAGAGTCAATGTGAATCTGTAAAGTTTGCGGAAACAGTTTCCGACAAATTGGAACATACAAGAGACATTTGAAAACTCACGACGAGTCAATGTGAATCTGTTAAGTTCGCGGAAACAGTTTCCGACAAATTGGAACATACAAGAGACATTTGAAAACTTATAATGAGTTGACATGAATTTAACCGTTAACCTGTAAAGTTTGCGGACACAGTTCTTGACAAACCTTTAACCCTTTTTCTTCAAATTTTGTGGACTTTTTTGTTTCCATGAAATTGCTACATACAAAAAGAAATCTTATAACCTATGATGTATATAATTGATGTGAATTTTACTGTTTACCTGCAAAGCTTGCAGAAATGTAATTACTCATTCCCAAAGCTATAGTTTATGGGGGGGGGGGGGGGGGGGGGGGGGGGGGGGGAAATGCTTAATTAGGAAAGGAGTTAAGCTATTTGCACAATTAAGAAAGGAATTTAATCTAATTCTAGCATTATTATTTTTCAGGACATGAATTGTTGCAATCGAGACCAGTATATCATGCCTGTAAAATTTGTAACAAGATGTGCACATCTCGCGGACAGTTGGACAAACATATGATGATTCATACAGGCGAACAGCCTTTTGAATGTCTCTTGTGTCAGCGACGATTTAATAGAAAGGAAAATATGAAACGACACATGGTTTCAACTCATTGGAAGCAGTGATCACTTGTACAAATGGTGTTTTGCGCTATTTTTAGTTTTATACTTGCTAAATTACGCTTTCTGATGCCTGTGCAGCAGACGGCTTTTTGAAAACATAGTGACAAAAGAAAATAGTGCTCAAAATGAGCAATTTCTCCTTTTGCCACAATGTTTTCCACTTAAAGTCATAGGTTATCCATTCAATTATAGAGATTTTCTATATTTTGAAGAAAATATGTTCAAAGTCGTCTGCTGCAGCATTGTCGTATGAGGGAAAGTGTTAAATCCTTATTTGACCTTATAACCCTATGTTGTGGGTATTCTTTTTAGAACCTACATCATTTGGTTTGGTTGGATGATAAGAGAGAAATTGTGGGGAAAAGAGCTGTATAGGTCTCCTTATCCAGACCTCTGTAACTATTTTGTCTTATATCTCTCTTTATCCCTTTCCCTCATATAGACGCTTTCTGACGCCTCTGCAGCAGACGGCTTTTTGAAAACATAGTGACAAAAGAAGAAATTGCACAAAACGTGCAATTTCTCCTTTTGCCACAATGTTTTCCACTTTTCGTCATAGGTTATCCATTCAATTATGGAGATTTTCTATGTTTTGACAAATTACGTTCAAAGTCGTCTGCTGCAGAATTGTCGTATGAGGGAAAGGGTTATGTCAAGGAAAACCTTATGTTGTGTGAACTGAAAAGAGTTGTGCCAGTGAGCCAATTACTTTGAGTAATAACATTAACAACATAAATAAGAAACTAGAAGCACGCTGTTGTGATGTTTGTTTTATGATTCAAAGTTTCTTAATTTTAATTCCGTAAAGCTGTATGCCAGTTATTATTTGAGTTTTGATGGGATATCAATTATCCCTTTCCCTCATACGACATTTCCGCAGCAGACGACTTTGAACATATTTTGTCAAAAGACAGAAAATCTTGATAATTGAATGGACAACCTATGACTAAAAGTGGAAAACATTGTGGCAAAAAGAGAAATTGCTCGTTTTGAGCAATTTCTTCTTTTGTCACTTTGTTTTCAATAAGCCGTCTGCTGCAGAGACGTCAAAAAACGTCTATATGAGGGAAAGGGTTAAAGCTGTATGCAAGTTATTAACCCTTTCCTGAATACAATAAATCGGGCAGACAACTTTGAAATTATTAAGTCCAAAATATAGAAAATCTCTTAACCCTTTCCCTCATACGACAATTCTGCAGCAGACGACTTTGAACGTATTTTGACAAAGAATAGAAAATCTCCATAATTTAATGGATACCTATGACAAAAAGTGGAAAACATTGTGGCAAAAGGAGAAATTGCACGTTTTGTGCAATTTCTCCTTTTGTCACTATGTTTTCAAAAAGCTGTCTGCTGCAGAGGCGTCAGAAAGTGTATATGAGGGAAAGGGTTAAAATGATAGTATGAGTATTGAATGGGGTAGAAATCAATGTGGCTAAATGGTGAAATTGCTCACAATGAGCATTTTCTCCTTTTGTCAAAATGTTTTCAAAAGTCTTATATATTTTGTGGAAAAGGGTTAACCCATTATTACTTCACATGACTTTTCATAGGTCATCCATCTGCTTTACAATCATCTGAACAATTTCAACAATCTAGAGAAGTGAAAGATTGATATTGATAAAGAGTTGAAAATATTGCAATAAGAGGTGAAGTTGCTCGTTTTGAGCAATTTCACCTTTTATTGCAATGTTTTCAAAAAGTCGTCTGCAACAGCAGGCGTCAAATGTCGTCTGTGAAGTAATGGGTTAAATGATCATTTACCGAGATTTCCAGATTTTCCATGTGAAATAGCAAATTTGGAGGAGGGGAATTGTTTGAATGGAGTTTTACTCTTTTTTCAACAGTATATCAGTTAACCTTTTCCCACATACAACAAATCTGCAGCAGATGACTGAAATTTAGATTTATATCTTTGGGGAAATTAAAACAAGAATTATTGAAATAGAGTTGAAAATGATGTGGCAAAAGGAGAAATTGCTCATTATGAGCAATTTCTCCATTTGCCACAATGTTTTCAAAAAGCCGTCTGCTGCAGATTCGTTAGAAAGCGTCAATAGGTGGTACAGGGTTAACATACTTTGGAGAAGTTATTACTTGTAGTATTGTTTATCCATATAACAGTGCATCGGTCCTTAATGCTTTTCCTCACAACCCGAGCTCAAAAGGTAATATCCTCAGAATGATCCTGGAAAATATTGTGTCGTAATAATGATTTCCGCTGTTTTCCATAATTATCATGTTGAGCAATTTCTCCATTTGTCCAAATGTTTCCATCCTTCCTTGAATAATTATTTTTTCATTTATAGTTTCTAAATTTTGCCCCAATTACTTTAACCCTTTCCCTCATACGACAATTCTACAGCAGACGACTTTGAACATATTTTGTCAAAATATGGAAAATCTCTATAATAGAATGGATAACCTATGACTAGAAGTGGAAAACATTGTGGCAAAAGGAGAAATTGCTCATTTGTGCAATTTCTTCTTTTGTCACTATTTTTTTTAAAAATCCGTCTGCTGCAGAGGCGTCAAAAAGCGTCTATATGAGGGAAAGGGTTAAAAACAATTTGTCTAAAGGAGATTAAGCAGATATTTCCTACATCTTTGATAAGAAGTTTTCAAAGTCGTCTGCTGCAGATTTGTTGTATGTGCGAAAGGGATAATATAACTGAAATATTGTTGAGATCGGTGTAAAACCGTGTTAAAAAATAACGAATTAATGCCCTAAGGTTGACTTACCTCCAACTCTAGTCAAGAATATTGTTGTCTAATTTCCAATGTGTTGATAATACTTTTGAAACAATTATCTTTAACCCTTTCCTCATATAGACGCTTTCTGACGCCAATTTCTTTTGCCACAATGTTTTCCACTTTGCGTCATAGGTTATCCATTTAATTATGGAGATTTTCTATGTTTTGACAAAATACGGTCAAAGTCGTCTGCTGCAGAATTGGCGTATGAGGGAAAGGGTTAATTAAAGAATTATGTTCATTATTTGGACTTGTAACTTTTGTTTGTGTAATTTTGTCGTTGTGTTCAAATGTTTGTAACAATTGTTCTAAATAAAACCATTTTGTTCATTATTTGGAATTTTACTTTTGTTTGTGTACCTCTGTGTAAATAACCTTTGTAGCAATTATTCGGAATAAAACAATTATGTTCATTATTTTACTTTTGTGTGTGTCCTTTGCAGATCAACTTTGTGTTAACCCTTTCCCACATACAAAAAATCTGCAGCAGACAATTTTGAAAACGTCTAATCAAAGATGTAGGAAATATCTGTTTAATGAAGGTATTAATTGGTGAAACAAGTAAAAAAAAAAATGTGTCAAATGGAGAAATTGCTCATTATGAGTTATTTCTCCTTTAGCAGCATTGTTTTAAAAAGACCTAGAACAGAGGCGTCCGAAAGCGTCTGTCTGTGGGAATGGGATAACAAATGTTAGGGCAGTTAACCCAGTTTTATCCCCTGAGTCATGGCGGTACTAGCCTAGTACTTGTTTGTTTACCCAGGCATCAAGAATAAGTGAACTGTTGCCGTTATATAACTAAAATAATGTTGAAAAACAGAGCTACAACTCTACAATTTGCCAATTCTTTTTTTTTTGCAGGGATCCAAATGCTATATAAGCAAAAGTTATTCACTTGTTCATATTGTGACAAATCGTTCGTAAGTAGAGCCAAGGTGGAACGCCATATACGGATACATACGGGCGAACGACCGTTTGAATGCCATATATGTGGTCGGGCATTTAACAGGAAGGAGAATATGGCAAGGCATATAACCACAACTCATCTGAATGAATATTCCCAACTGCGCAAACAGCTGAACTCGTAAAGCTCTTTATATCATAAATGACGTCGCCGGGAGTGTAATAAAGCCATTGTATAAATTGCGTATTCAACTAGTGTAATAACAATGCTACGTAACGTCATAATGAAAAGCATTGAAAATGACCGCGCTATATAGCGACGTTATATATATTTTGCGCTAATAATCGTCAAATTGGAATTTATGATATAAATAGAATATAACTAAATTTCGTGGTCATTCAATACAAAATTTTATTAAACTCATTTTTTAAAATGTCGTATTGAATCACCACTCATGTAATATTCTCTATATCTACCACCTTGGATGTCCTTCATGTCCATATCCAAAATTTGTGATACACTTCTGGGTTCTAGTTTTGCCATTTTCCACATGCAACAAGTCTGCAGCAGATCTGAATGATGACTTTGAACATATCTTTGCAAAAATGCGCAAAATCTCTTAAACCCTTTCCCTCATATAGACGCTTTCTGACGCCTCTGCAGCAGACAGCTTTTTGAAAACATAGTGACAAAAGAAGAAATTGCTCAAAACGAGCAATTTTTCCTTTTGCCACAATGTTTTCTACTTTTAGTCATAGGTTATCCATTGAATTATAGAGATTTTTTTTTTTTTTTTACAAAATATGTTCAAAGTCTCCTGCTGCAGAATTGTCGTATGAGAGAAAGGTTTAAATGAAAGTCCATGTATGATTTTTAGATTGTATTAAAAGCATTGTGTCAAGAGGTAAAATGCTCATTATAAACAATTTTTCCTTTTGTTAAAATGTTTTCAAAAGTCGTCTGCTGTCATTTGGTTTTTTGATGCAGTTAAAAATAGTTCTCTAGCCAATAATGGGATAATATGTGAAATGTGAAAAGTTCATCTTGACCGTCAATCATGCCTCCATGGTGTAGTGATAAGGTAATGTTCCTCAAGAAACGGAGACCAACCTGGGTTTAATCCCTTGTCAGGTCATACCATTACGAAGAAGTAGCAAGCGGCCTCTCTCTTTGGAGCTCAGGATCGTGGGGGGATAGCAGGATTACAACAGATGGCCTGGTGCCTGGATTAGATTAGAAGCAGTTCTAGTTATTTACCCAGGAAATGCCGTGATATGATTATTCTGGTGGTTTGTTTGTGCTTATTTATAAATCAAATTATATACGCTAATTGATTAAAGAAACAGTTTTAAACTATTTGCATTATTTTGTGTCATAAATCTTCTTTGTTTGAACCCTTTTCCACAAACAGATGCTTTGTGACACCTCTGCAGCAGACCAAATTTGAAAACATTTTGGTTAAAGTAGAAATTGCTCATAATGTTTTGATAACTAAACTCTCATTTGTTAAGATTTTTCACATTTTTTGCCAATATGTTTTCAAAGTCTTTTGCAGCAGACTACTTGAAAACATAAAATTAAAAATATAGACAATTTCCAGAAATGCATGATAACTTATGGAATAGAGTTGTTAGCATTCTGGCAGAAGGATAAATTGCTCACGATGGCAATTTCTCTGTGTGTCTCTATGTTTTCAAAAGTTGTCTGCTCCAAATGAGTCAAAATGCATCTGCAACCTGGAAAGAGTAAAGGGGCCTATTTCATGTTATATATTTATTCACTCTATAAGCCCAGTGTTGTTGATACTCAAAAGGATTTCCCCCCAAACAATTCTTTTGATTACCACAACATATTGTGAAAAAAATCTGCCAAGTTCTGGTCAATATTTTCCGCGCGCTAAATGACATTAGCTGTCGATGCGCCATAAAACAATATATACATTCATTCATTCAATATTTTCCCCAAAATAATCCAGCTTTTCGAAGCATTTGGCGAGTTTCACTCAATTCTTCCGGCTCTTTTACACACATATTTAGGGTCTTTGATTTCAGATCATCGTCTCTGATGGCCTCATTATCCTCCTCACTAGAAACAATTTTTAATGACTTAAATTATCATGGAGTGTTGATGGTGATATGTTTATTCGTTAGCTTGTCCACTTGTCCCATAAGTGTCATAGAACTTTTCTGCTGCTTCATAATCAGCTCTTGTTTTTGCTGAATTTAGCACTGTTAATTATTCTATTTGTCATGCCTTACCTCAGGAAAATTGACTTCCTGTGCGCGATCCCATGATGCAACTCAGTGCTATCATTACTATTGCACAGTTGGTCTTGTGTATATGACTTCCTGTGGAGTATTACATGATGCAACTCTGTGCTATCACTATTGCAGATTGTTCCAATGTCTTGCTGGGACCCTTAAAAGGATTAACCAAGACTTTTTCAAAAATGTTTTCCACTCTAGTGGTCTGAGACAGATGACGCGGAAGAGTGGTCACTTCTGCAGCCGTATTGTTGTCGAAATTGAGTTCTAATGCACTCTGTCCATCATTCTGTACTTCTGTATGTGAATGTAGAGAAGTGGTTTTGTTTGCAGACGCCATATTGGCCTATCGGGCTTTGTTGCGAACAAAGGAATTTTCTATCAAGGTCGATATAACTTCTTAATAATTCATGTTTGTTTACACTAAATCCTTTTATATCACAAATATAGATATGATTCCCTCAATATCACTTGACCCTTTCCCTCATACAACAATTCTGCAGCAGACGACTTTGAACATATTTTATCAAGAAATGGAAAGTCTCTTTAATTTAATGGATAACCTATATATGTCAACTGAAAGTAGAAAACTTTGTGGCAAAAGGAGAAATTGCTCATTTTGAGCAATTTCTTCTTCTGTCACAATGTTTTCCAAAAAGCTGTCTGCTGCAGAGGCTTCAGAAAGCGTCTATATGGGAGAAAGGGTTATTAACTGTTATTTTCTTTGATTTTCAAATATATATCAGTGGGGTGAACTGTATGAGCACCATATATACGTTCTGATGTCTGCTCATGTGACTGGTCATCGTTCACTCCTGTGATTGGTCAGTTTTTGCTTATGAATATAAAAGAAATTGCTTATTTTATCAATGGCAATCAAAATCAAAGTACCATAGCTTTAAAATGAGGACATGACTTATAATATTTCCCCATGCTATATGTCTGAATATTTTAAAATTTGCTTATTTGAATAGACATAAATATCGACTAATACAGGATTTTTTTTTATTATTTTCAGGAGGCCAAATTCTACACGATTATCCAAAGAATGTTTGTACGTTTTGTGGGAAGCCATTTGCATCAAAGGGCAAACTGGAGAGGCACATAAGGGTCCATACTGGAGAAAAACCGTTTGAATGTCATATATGTTACCGACGATTCAATGAGAAAGAGAATCTGAAAAGACATGTGGTCACAACACATAGAAACCAGCAATAATTCTACGTTAGGAACCAGCAACTCTAGATTGGGATCCAGCTAGAACTGTTAACCCCTTCCATTTTCCAACATGCAACAAATAGGCAGATAGGGTTGTCTGCTGGAAACAAATTTGAGGGAGAACATTGAAAATCTTAACCCTTTCCTTCTGACGCCTCTGCAGCAGACAGCTTTTTTAAAACTAAGTGACAAAAGAAGAAATTGCTCAAAACAAGCAATTTCTCCTTTTGCCGAAATGTTTTCAACTTTTATTCATAGGTTACCCATTCAATTATAGAGATTTTTTTTATTTTTTTGACAAAATACGTTGTCATCTGCTGCAGAATTGTCTTATGAGGGAAAGGGTTAAAGTATAAAAAGTATAAGTCTTATTTTGAGATTAAGTAGAAAACATGTTGTTTGTGTGATGAGCAATTTCTTCTGCTGTACTGAGAGTGTTTTCAAATGTTGTCTGCTTTATGAGGGAATTAACCATTTCCCTCCTATAACAAATCTGCAGCAGACGACTTTGAAAACATCAGAGCAAAGATATGGAAAATCTCTATTAATGGAAAAATAATTCTTGAATAGAATCGAAAACGTTGTGGCAAAAGGAGAAAATATTCAATATGAGCAATTTCTCCTTTTGTCACAATGTTTTTAAAAGTTGTCTGCTGCAGAGGCGTCTGTCAAAGCGCCTGTATGTGAGAAAGGGTTTACGTCCATTCCCTAGTCATTTAGCACTGTTTATCAAACGAATCCCACTCTGTTAATTTCCAAAATAAACCTCAAGAATGATAACTGGCAATTCAATGACACAATTCAAAATCTTTGTTCATTTAATTTTTTAACCCTTTCCCTCATATAGACGCTTTCTGATGCCTCTGCAGCAGACAGCTTTTTGAAAACATAGTGACAAAAGTAGAAATTGCACAAAACATGCAATTTCTCCTTTTGCCACAATGTTTTCCACTTTTTGTCATAGGTTATCCATTCAATTAAAGAGATTTTCTATTTTTTGACAAAATACGTTCAAAGTTGTCTGCTGCAGAATTGTCGTATGAGGGAAAGGGTTAAGTTGACTCCTAATGACTACTTCATGCTGGATTTTCAAGATTTCATCTAATAATGTCATTAACCCTTTCCCACATACAGCACATCATTCTGCGGCAGACGACTTTGAACGTATTTTGTCAAAAAGTGGAAAATCTCCATAATTGAATGGATAACCTATGACAAAAAGTGGAAAACATTGTGGCAAAAGGAGAAATTGCACGTTTTGTGCAATTTCTTCTTTTGTCACTATGTTTTCAAAAAGCCGTCTGCTGCATAGGCGTCCGAAAGCGTCTATATGAGGGAAAGGGATTATTTATCCACATACAGACGATTTCTTACGACTCTGCAGCAGACGTCTTTTACTAATTATGATCAATTTCCCCTTTTCCCACAATGTTTTCAACTCTTGTTAAAAAAACATCTGTTCATTTATAGACATCCTTCCTGTTTTTAGATCACCTAGAGCCAAAGGCTCAAGGTGAGCTATTCTGATCACTTTGTGTCCGTCGTCCGTCGTTGTTAACTTTTGGCTTTAAACATCATCTCCTCCTAAACCGTACGAACAATTTCCACAAAACACAATCATAGCAACCAGGCGTCATCACTAAAGGGGTAAATTGAACTTTTAGCTACAAATGACAACCAACTCCTACCATTCAAATAGACCAATTTCCACAAAACATCACAGGAATGTTCCTTTGGTGGTCCTCTTTCAAAATTGTTCAAAGATTTAAATTCCATTGAGAACTTTAGTTGCTGCGGCATCAGAAAGTGAGAAAAATACCCAAATTTTAAAATCCTTTTCCTCCATAATCTGCTTGTTCGATTGCAAGATAATTTGGTAGAAATGTTCCTTAAGTGACCCTCTAAAAAAACCTGTTGAAGCCATATTGATTTCGTGGAAAAACAGGGCAGCAAAGCGGCATCAGGAAAGGTGCAAAATGACAAAAACTTTATAATTCCATTCTTATTAAAGTTCTTGTTAGATTTCAAGATATAGATGGCCTTTACTGATAAGCTGTTTCTTGAGAAGTGTCCACTCCTTGCAGTTTCATTTGCACTCCTTGATCAAATTTTCCCAGATATTTGCAGTTAAATATTTGCTACTAATTTACTATCAATTAGGTGATCGATTTAGGGCCATCTTGGCCCTCTTGTTGTTTAGATATTTTCAAAGTCGTCTGCTGCCGATTTATAATAAACAGATTAGGGATTACTTTTTCACATGAAGATATATATATATTGACGAATATGCAACAATTTGAAAAAAAAACATTGTGGCAAACGGAGAAATAGTGAGCGTTTTATTCTTTTGCCATAATATTTTCAACACTATATATAAATTGTACGTTTCATTTACGGAGATCTTCGACATTTTTGCCAAGATATTTTCATTGTCGTCTGCTGCACATTATTTTTGTTTTGTTTATGTGGGTAAGGGATATTAACCCTTTTCCTCATAAAGACGCTTTCTGACGCCTCTGCAGCAGACGGCTTTTTGAAAACATAGTGACAAAAGAAGAAATTGCACAAAACGTGCAATTTCTCCTTTTGCCACCATGTTTTCCACTTTTTGTCATAGGTTATCCATTCAATTATGGAGATTTTCTATGTTTTGACAAAATACGTTCAAAGTCGTCTGCTGCAGAATTGTCGTATGACGGAAAGGGTTAAAACACATCACATAGCTCGAAACTGGCTACAGTTTATTTGGGGGTTTATTCATGAAGAAGACCTGAGGTCTAAATAGAACTAAACCCTTTCCCACATACATCAAACCAGCTGCAGACGACTTAAAATATCTAGGCAAAAAATAAAGATTTAATTTTTTTTAATAAATGAAAGTAGAATTACCAAATAGAGTTGGAAACATTGTGGCAAAAGTGGAAATTGCTCATTTTATATCGAGGGCTTGGCGTGAAACGGTTGTAACTTAAAACCTATTTTGAAAGCCCTGGTTTAGGGGCAATTTTGACCTCTTTGTAAACAATGCAAATTTAGGTGCCATTGCTCAGACGAGCAATGGCACCTAAATTTCCATTGTTTACCAAGAAAATTGATTTAACGCTTATAAAAAAAAAATGGCGAGGCGATTAACCTTGGTAAAAAAATACTAATTTAAGTTACAACCGTTTCACGCTTAGCCCTCGATATGTCCGAATGAGCCTGTATGTGGGATGGGGTTAAGAATTTAGCTGAAGATTATCCGATTGACTACAAATATATGTATTATTTCTAATCTGCTGTTACTTGCATTGTATCAATAAAATATTGTTTAATCCAAAGTGTTCTGTTATTTTGTGTTTTTATTTTATTTCTTAAATTTCCATTCTGAAATACCAGGCCTCTTGTATTAAACCTGGCAGCAGACGACTTCTGAAAACATTGTGGCAAACGGAAAATTGCTAAAAATTAACACTTTCTCCATTTACCACAATGTTTTCAACTCTTTTCAATAGTTATACTTTCCATTAATAAGATAATCATTGTTTAACCCTTTCCTACCTTCAGAGGCATTTTGACGCAATATCAGCAGACGACTTTAGAAAACACCGTGGCCAAAGGTGAAATTGCTAATGCTGAGCAATTTCTCCTTTGTCCACAATTATTTTTTTAAACTTTAAATAACAATTGAGCCATCTTTTGTGGAAGTTTTTCCGTTTTTTGTCACTCTGTTTTCAAAGTCGTCTGCTGCAGATTTGATGTATGTGGGAAACGGTTAAGCTAAGATGTCTGATGTAAATTTGAGTTATGTGGGATAGGGTTAAATTTATTTTTTATATAATTGCACATACAACAAATCTGCAGCCGGCAACATTTGAAATATTCAAGCAAACATGGAAATAATCTTTATAAATGAATGTATTATTATTGGATGAAGTTGTGGAGTGGAGTGGTGTGAGAAAGCCAGGTAATACATGGTGGTTGAACTGGCCGCCGTGATATGACTGAACAATTGTTGAAAACGGTCTTGAACCCTATTCAATCAATCCTTTTGCCACACCGTTTTCAAAAGTTGTCTGCTGCAGACACATGAATCGCATCTGTCAGTGGAAAAGGGTTGAACTGTTTCAGTTGCTAAAGTCTGCAGTAAAAAGGTGCAATATTTGGTAAAATTGAAATTCTACTTGTGATACAAAATTTAAATATTTAAAAAAAAAAAAAAAGAGAATTTAATAATTTTTCCCCACAATGCTTTCAAAAGACGTATTCCACAAAGGCATCAAATATGAGGGAAAGGGCATAGCTTGATGATGAAAATACAATAGTGTTAAGAAATACATTCAAAATAAACACTTTCCCTCTTATAGCAAATCTGCAGCAGATGACTTTGAAGTATCTAGACATAATAGATGATCATCTCAATAAAGAAAAAAATTATAATTAAAAAGATGTGTCAAAATCTTGTGGCGAAAGGAGAAATTGCCCTTAATGGGTAATTTCTCCTTTTGCCAAAATGGTTTCAAAAGTCATTTTGGGACAAGGTAAACATGAAATAAAAGTTATATAAAATATCAACATTGTTTCAAATGCATAATTTATGCATTTCGACATTATTGATTAAAATTTGTAAACATTGCCGCAAAAGGAGAAATTGATCATGATAAGCAATTTCTTCTTTCGCCAGAATGTCTTCAACTTTAATCAATGATTTAACTTTCATTTAAAGAGGTATATATGCTTTATTTTTACCCAGATGTTTTCAAAGTCTTCTGCTGCAAATTGTTTTATTTTGTAGGAGCTGCTGAACATGTAGTAAGAATATTACAAAAAACGCCATTGTTACAAATTTAGGATTGTTTCATTCAGGAATAAAAAATTTATCTTGCAGGTTACAGCAATCAGACATATGCGACGTCAACAATGATGGAGAATTGCCGTCCAACTAAATTTACATGTGAACACTGCGCTAAAAGATTTGCGAGTAAATACGACTTAACGGTTCACGTTCGCATCCACACGGGCGATAAACCATACATCTGTGCGAAGTGTCGCCGAGCATTCACGCAGAGAGGGCACCTTAAACGACACACAGTGGTTCACGGCGAAGAATGGGCAGACATCTGGGAGCAAAGTTTGAAGTTGTTAAATCAGACAATGTACACACCTACAAGTTAAAAAAAATTAACATTTATTGCAAGGATAAGTTTAATATTGTGTATTAATCAACTGTGTTAACACTTTCTCTCATACAGCAGATCTGCAGGAGAAGAATTTGAAAACAACTAGGCAAAAATGTTTTTTTTATCAAGGCAATTTCAAATATTGAGATAAAAACTTGTGGCAAAATTAGAAATTGTTGAGTTTAAAAAAATGTCTGCATCAAAATGTGTATGTTTAATTACTTGTAGCATTCCTGTTTTCTAGTTGGAAGAGTTCATAGCCAATTTTAAAAATGTTGAGTTGAGCTGTCAAAAAGAAGAGCCTTTTTCAGACAGCGCATATACTTGTTCCAACAGTCAAATGAATGAATGAATGTATATTGTTTTATGGCGCATCGACAGGTAAGGTCATTTAGCGCGCAATTAATTTTAATTATTCATGATCCCTGGGTAAACAAACCAGTACTAGGCTAGAAAATGTGCCTTGCCCAAGGGCACTCCACCATGACCGTAGTGCCGCGACTGGGGATCGAACCTGGGACACCCGGTTTCGAAATCCCCGACGCTAACCACTCGACCACAGCGGATTCCTTATTCCAACAGTCAAACATATCCTTCATACAGAGCACGAGATAAGGAGGAGTGAACTGGTCCTTTTCCCAAAATATCTCTCTTATTACCCAACCAAACCCTATGTTGCATGTACTTAAAAGAATCGTCTCACTGAGACGGTTCTTTTGAATACCCACAACATAGGGTTTGGGTTTGAATGTCAAATAAGGATTTCATAACATAAAAACGTGCCTCTTATCAGGAGCTCTATAAATAAAATAAATTTTGCAGCAGGAGAGATTGAAAACATACAGACAAAAAAAAGGAAAACAAAGTACATGATAGATATTGTATTGTTTACATGTAAAATATTGTATAGAATACTGTATGTCGTTTGTATTTTATTTTTTTTCATAAATGAAAGTAGAATTACCAAATAGAGATGGAAACATTGTGGCAAAAGGGGAAATTGCTCATGTTATGCATTAGAATGAGCCTGTATGTAGGAAGGGGCTAAGAGTTTTAATTGAAGATTATCCGATTGACTACAAATATATGTATTATTTCTAATCTGCTGTTACTTGCATGGATAGTTAATATAGTATTGTATCAATAAAATATTATTTAAACCAAAATTTCTGTTATTTTGTGTTTTATTTTATTTATTTCAATTCTGAAATATCAGCCATCTTGTATTAACCCTTTCAGCAAGACACATTCTGAAAACATTGTGGCAAACGGAAAATTGCTAAAAATTATCAATTCCTCTATTTACCAAAATGTTTTCAACTCTTTTCAATAGTTATCCTTTCCATAATTGGGATAATCACTATTTTAGCTTAGATGTCTGCTGTAAATTTGGTGTATGTGGTAAAGGGTTAAATTAATTTCTTTTAGATATTTTCACATGCAACATACCTGCAGCAGGTAAAATACATAATTATGTAAGTGGGAAAGGGTACAACAGTAAATTTAATTAAAAACTAGTGATATGTTATAACTGTTCTTACAGATCCCTAGTTTTCAATTTATTTCTAGAGTTGGCAGTTACAAAATATTGTAATACATGACTGTGTTTCTGGAAAATTGAAATTTAGAGAACAGGAGAACTTACTTAGTTTTCCCACAATGCTTTCAAAAGATGTCTGCCACAAAGGATTCAAATATGAGGGAAAGGGCATGGTTTGATGATGGAAAATACAATATAATTATGGCATACTCATAGTAATACATATTAACCCTTTCCCTCATACTGCAATTCTGCAGCAGACGACTTTGAACGTATTTTGTCAAAAAATAGAAAATCTCCATAATTGAATGGATGACCTATGACAAAAAGTAGAAAACATTGTGGCAAAAGGAGAAATTGCATGTTTTGTGCAATTTCTTCTTTTGTCACTATGTTTTCAAATAGCCGTCTGCTGCAGAGGCGTTGGAAAGCGTCTATATGAGGGAAAGGGTTAAGTGTGTATATATATATATATATTTTTTTTTTTAACTTGATAAGAATTATGGTCAGAATCTGGTGAATGTTGTCAAGGGATACATTCAAAATAACCCTTTCCCACCTGTAGACGCATTTTGATGCATCTTCTGCAGCAGACTACTTTTGAAAACATTGTGGCAAAATATGAAATTGCTCAAAAGGTTTTCCGTGTTTTTTTCCTAGATGTTTTCAAAGTTGTCTGCTGCAGATTTGTTGTATGTTGGAAATGGTTAAACCTGGCTGTCCCACTTAAAGTAAATCTGCAGCAGACAACTTTGAAAAGATCTAGACATAACAATTTAACCATTTCCCTCATACGACAATTCTGCAGCAGACGACTTTGAACATATTTTGTCAAAAAATAGAAAATCTCTATAATTGAATGGGTAACCCTATGACTAAAAATGAAAAACATTGTGGCAAAAGGAGAATTTTTCCACAATGTTTTCAAAAAGCTGTCTGCTGCAGAGGCGTCAGAAAGAGTCTGTATGAGGAAGAGGGTTAAGGAGCAAAAGGAGAAATTGTTCATTTCTGCAAGTCGGATAAGGTAAACATGAAGTAAACATATGATAAAAGATCAACATTGTTTCAGATGCAGATGCATTTTGACATCCGCGGCAGAAATTTTGTAATCATCGCTGCAGAAATTATTGCATTTATCATGAGAGATATGCCAAATTTTAACCTAGATGGGTTTTTTCAAAGTCTTCTGCCAATTGTTTTATTTTGTAGGAATGGCTGATCATGTAGTAAGAATGTTACAAAATAAACACCATTATTTCAGATTTAGGATTATTTCATTCAGGAATAAACATTTATCTTACAGATCACAGCAATTCAACATATGCGACGTCAACAATGACGGGAAGTTGCCATCCAACTAAATTTACATGTGAACACTGCAGTAAAAGATTTGGGAGTAAATACGAGCTGACAGTCCACGTTCGCATCCACACAGGCGATAAACCATACATCTGTTCAAAGTGTCGCCGAGCTTTCACACAGAGGGGGCACCTTAAACGACACACAGTGGTTCACGGCGAAGAATGTGCGGTCATCTGGGAGCAAAGTTTGCAGTTGTTAAATCAGACAATGCACGACACCTACAAGTTTCAAAGTTCCTTTTAACCTGTATTGCAACACAGCAAGGGATTAAAGTTTAATATTGTGTATTAATCAACTGTGTTAACACTTTCCCTCATACAGAAAATCTGCAGAAGAAGACTGAAAGCCCCTAGGCATTTTTTTTTTTTTTATCAAGGCAATTATAATTATTGAAATGAGCTAAGATCTTGTGGCAAAAGTAGAACATCTTGTTCCATTTTCCATTTGGAAACGTTCAAAACCAATTTTAGGAATATCAAAATAAAAATATTGAGTTGAGCTGTCAAAGTAAAGAGCCTTTTCAGACAGCGCAGAGACTGACTTCACATAATTGCTTCCAACAGTCAAACCTTTCCTTCATACAGAGGACGAGATAAAGAGGAGTGAACTGGTCCTTTTCACAAAACATCTCTCTTATTACCCAACCAAACCCTATGTTGCGGGTACTCAAAAGAATCGTATCTCTGAGAAGATTATTTTGAGTACCCACAATATAGGGTTTGAATGTCAAATAAGGATTTTTGCCGAGCCCCAGTAGCGACGCAGGCTGTCAATCCAGGGGTTGTGAGTTCGAATCCCGGCTCGGCCAATTTCTTTCCGACGATTGACATGCGTCATTCGTCTTCCACCAATGGGCTAAATCTATGTGGAAAAGCATCCAGTTGCTTGGGAAGATTGTTGTGTGGAGTACTGGTGTGAGAAAACCAGGAAATGCATGAGTAGGTGAACTGGCCGCCGTGATATAACTGAGAAATTGTTAAAAACGGCGTTAAACCCCAATCAATCAATCAATCAAATAAGGATTTCATAACATGAAAAAAGCCCCTTATCTGGAGCTCTGTAACATACAACAAATTTTGCAGCAGAAGAGATTGAAAACATACAGACACAAATATGGAAAATCTCTGTAAAACAAAGTACATGTATAAATATTGATAAGGGTTAAAAAAAAAGTGTCATGAGCAATATTTCCTTAACCCTTTCCCTCATACAACAATTCTGCAGCAGACAACATCGAACGTATTTTGTCAAAACATAGAAAATCTCCATAATTGAATGGATAACCTATGACAAAAAGTGGAAATCATTGTGGCAAAAGGAGAAATTGCACGTTCTGTGCAATTTCTTCTTTTGTCACTATGTTTTCAAAAAGCCGTCTGCTGCAGAGGCGTCAGAAAGCGTCTATATGAGGGGAAAGGGTCAAGCCAAAATGTGTTTCAAATGTCATTTGCTGTAGATATGTCAAAATGTTTCCACATGTTTGAAAGTGTTTTTGAGCATGTTGATAGATATTGTATTGTTTTCACATATAATATTATATAGAATCAGTCATTTGTATTTTGTACTTATTAAAATTGTTCCTGTATACATGTGCTTTTGTTTTATGTGTTTTCATTTGCCAGATGTGTAACCCTTTCCCTCATATAAACGCTTTCGGAAGCCTCTGCAGCAGACGGCTTTTTGAAAACATAGTGACAAAAGAAGAAATTGCACAAACCGTGCAATTTCTCCTTTTCCCACAATGTTTTCCACTTTTCGTCATAGGTTATCCATTCAATTATGGAGATTTTCTATGTTTTGACAAAATACGTTCAAAGTCGTCTTCTGCAGAATTGTTGTATGAGGGAAAGGGTTAACTAAGCTATAGTTTTGCTTACAAATACTATTCTTAATATGAACGGAAAAACTAACCTAAGAGTACTTATGACTAGCTCTTGTTTTTCGTGTTCTAAATTCCTTATTTGACCATAGCCCTGTCTTATGGGTACTCAAAAGAATCGTCTTAGTGAGTACCCACAACATAGTGTTTGGTCGGGGAATTAGATGGCTAATGTTTGGAAAAGGACTATACCCCTTCTTGTCTGGACCTTATATACAGTCAAACATGCTATGACCTGAATCCACTGGTTGAGTGGTTAGCGTCGGGGATTTCGAAACCAGGTGTCCCGGGTTCGATCCCCAGTCGCGTCACCTCGGTCATGGTGGAGTGCCCCTGGGCAAGGCATATTTTCTAGCCTAGTACTGGTTTGTTTACCAAGGGATCATGAATAAGTGAACTGTCGCCGTGATATAACTGAAATAATGTTGACAGCGGCGTAAAACCCCAATAAATAATAATAACATGCTATGACCATCAAGTTATAACAATAGCGACCATACTTTTAGTTTCCCAATTATTATTTTTATGCATAAATGACCCTGCAAATAAAGACCACCTGTATTCAAAGACCAGATTGATGTCTTCCTAATGGTGGTCTTTATACACAGTTTCCACTGTATAGGTAAAGGTTGGCCCTATTTTATCTTACAGATAACCTGATGACGAACTCCTTAAAGGCGAAGTGGTCCTGTGAGATCTGTGGGAGATTAGTCCCCTCCAAGTTTCAGTTGACAAAACATCTTCGAGTACATACTGGTGAAAAACCTTACGTCTGCTGTAAATGCCAACGGGGGTTCTCGCAGAAAAACAATCTCAAACGTCACATGTTGACTCACGGAGATGAAATGGTAGACATATGGGAGGAGAGCACGAAAAATTATTAGGACAATTATAACAATACAACATGCTGTGTTTCATATTATTTGTATATCTTGAGACACTATAATAATATAGCAGAAAAACGATTCAAAATGTCACATGTTGACCAACAACAGGAAATGGTAGACATTTGTGAGGAGAGCACAAACTATTATTTATACGACAACTATAACAATACAACTTGCTGTGTAATTGTTTAGATATTGTGCATGACAGGCCTGGTGCATGAATTGTTTCATATCATTTGTATATCTTGATTTGTCCTCAAAACCCAATTTTCTGGGTAAAGTACTCAAAGACACTTCTTGCAGATTTTTTTTTTAAAATGTTATATATTGACCTCACATAGAGGAAATTATAGATATTTGGGAGGAGAGCATGAACAATTTTTCGACAATTATAACAATCATGCTATGTATAATGTTGTGGCGTATGAATTATGTCATATTCTCTTATTCGTATATCTTGATTTGTCCTCGAACCCTATGTTTTGGGTACTCAAAATAATTATCCTGGTGAAATTAAGATGTCAAAGGATCAGATTTGTCTTTGCAGCAGACGACTTTTGAAAACTTTGTGACATAATGAGCAATTTGTCCTTTTACTAAATTGTTTATTTTCCATATTTTTCCAAGAACATTTTCCAAGTCGTCTGCTGCATATTTGTTGTACGTGGAAAAAGGTTAACTGAGATGCAGTTCTTAAGGATTACTGACACTTCTGCAGCAGAAGATATTTGCGCCGTCCCGCTAGAAAACCAACATTGTGGACTCTGCATAAAGTATTGATCCGGATCAGTATAAGCTGGCCATGCAGGCAAACCCGAACATACACTTTTCGCCTCCTATGGATTTTCTGTGTCGGGAATCATTAATCTTTCCCCATGAGACGGAATGTGTTGGCTGGATCAGTCTGCGCAGACTGTGCTGGCTGATCTGGGTCGATACATTACGCAGATGCCATAATGCTGGTTTTTCTCGCGGGACTGCTCATTTGTAAACATTTTGACAATAAAAGAAATTGCTCATAATGAGCAATTTCTCCTTTTGACGCAAGGTTTTCAACTCTATTCAATGATTATACTTTCATTAACAGAGAATTTACATATTTTTGCCTAGATGCTTATAAAACTGGTCTTAACCACAACTCGATGTAAATATCTGAGTAAAGAATCTCCTCTGCCATATCAAATAATTTGAAGAAAGGGACTATTTTCAAATCCATTAAGGTCGAGCCCTGGTAATTCAGTCTGTAGCTGCTCGGCCAACATTCTTTCCAATGTTTTACAAAAGTCACTTCGGAAAGCATCATTCGTTTTCACCAATGGGCTAACAGTCCATGTGGAAAAGCAGCGAGTTGCTAGGAAAGTATTTTCTGTGGAGAACTGGTGTGCGTAGGTGAACTTACGGCCATGATTTGACTTAAAAATAGTTTGAACACGACGTTAAACCCCAATCAATCAATTATACTAATAAAAAAGCATTTGAAGAACAGATTGAAATGTTTGGACAAACAAATGGTTTGTTTTGTTGTCCCCGTGGCCAAGTGGTTAGGGTTGGGGATTTGGAACCGGTTTTCCCGGGTCCGATCGCTAGTCGCGGCGCTGTGGTCATGGTTGAGTGCTCTTGGACAAGGTACTTGTTTGTTTACCAAGGGATCATAAATAAGTGAACTGTTGCCGTGATATAATTGAAATAATGTTAAAAATGGCATAAAACTCCCAACAAAACAAAAATTGTTGCCTTCCTTGGAAAGGAGACACATAAAATTCAAATCTGTTTGTCCATCTGTGTGTCTGTCACCTGTTTCACTGAGAAATTTGCAGATGACACATGTGTACATACTCTTGAACACTTTTGTTTGGTCCCAAAATATACATTGATAATTGAGTAGGGAGCAATGTAGACCAAGATTATACTGCATGAACTTGCAGGCTGATCTTTGTCAACACTTTTAGCAATTGTAGTCTAAAGTCTTGATTAACATAATAATCAAATTTTACTTTTAAAGCTTTTCTTACATTCACAAAATCTACAGCAGATGACCTTGAAAACATTAAGTAAAAAATATGGAAAATCTTTATGAATGAAAATACAATTACTCAGTTGAAATTGTGAAAAATGTCGTCTGTTGCAGATGTGTCACAATGTATCTGCATGTGGTAAAATGTTCAATTCATCATACAGCATCGCATATATAGAGTCCACAATCATTTCAAAGACAATCTAGTTAACCCTTTCCCCACTTATATACACATTTTGACGCCTTTTGAGGCAAAAGGAGAAATTAAACATAAAGAGCAATTCCTCTATTTGCCACAATGTTTACAACTCTTTTAAATAATCATGCTTTCACTTAAAGAGATGTTCAATATTTTCCAGGGGTATGTTCAAGGTCATATGCTGCAAATTTCTTCTATGTGGAAAAATGTTCAGTTGAACACCCAACAGTATAGTACCTGGTCTCCGCCCGACTGACCTGGCTCTGTACTCCTGGTACAGGCTTCACAAAATGGGTTCCGGCAGTCAAAGGCTTAACCCTTTCCCTCATACGACAATTCTGCAGCAGAACGACTTTGAACATCTTTTGTCAACAAATAGGTTATCCATTCATGGATAACCTATGACTAAAAATGATCGTTGTGAGCAATTTCTTCTTTTGTCACTATGTTTTCAAAAAGCTGTGCTGCAGAGGCGTCAGAAAGTGTCTATATGAGGGAAAGGGTTAACCCCCTTCCCACATGTAGACGCTTTCAGACAACTTTTGTAAACACTGGCAAAAGGGGATATTGCTCATAATGATCAATATCTCCTTTTGTCTCAGTGTATTCAATTTCATTTTAGTCATTACGATTTCATTTTGAGAGATTTTCCATCTTCTTGTACCAATGTTTTAAAAGTCATCTTCTGCACATTTATTATTTTGTGAGAATTAAAGGGTTAAATGACGGGTTTGTGCAATAAACATATATTTCTTTGATTAACATATCACAGTTCTATTTACTGTTTTACTTGAAAGTCCTTGATTAGCCTTTATAAGTAGCTTCAGTCTCAATGTTACAGTTTCATTCACCTATATTATACCTTATTAAAGAAGTTATATGGTGCACAATTTGTTTTACTTGACATTATTAAATGAAGTAACTACAAATTAAAAAACATAAATGTACACCCTTTTCAACATATATACCATATTGAGGCATCTGCAGCAGATGACTTTTGAAAACATTGAGCGATTTCACGTTTTGCCAAAATGTTTTCTGCTCTATTTGATGATGATACTAACATTTATAAAGATTTTCCATATTTTCGACTTGATATAGTGAAAGCCATCTGCTGCATATATGTCGTAAAAGTGAGATAGGGTTAGTAAATGACACTATAGTTTCCGCAACAGACTACTTCTGCAAACACTGTACATGTAGCAAAATGACAAATTACCCCCTAATTTTCCAGATGTTTAAGTTTTATACTCGGTTGTTTTGAAAGCAAACAACTTTTACCCTTTTCTCATACGACAATTCTGCAGCAGACGACTTTGAACATATTTTGTCCAACAATAGAAAATCTCTATAACTGAATGGATAACCTATTACTAAAGTGGAAAACATTGTGGCAAAAGTAGAAATTGCTCGTTTTGAGTAATTTCTTCTTTTGTCACTGTTTTCAAAAAGCTGTCTGCTGCAGAGGCGTCGGAAAGCGTCTATATGAGGGTAAGGGTTAATAATATAATTTGAGGTAAATAGTCTAAACCTTAACCCTCTCCCATATATAGACACTTTCTACTGAGTAATTTCTCCTTTAGCTACAAAGTATTCATCTCTTACGCTTTTCAAAGTCGTCTGCTGCAGATTTGTTTTATGTTGAAAAAGGTTAATCCTTTCCCACTTACAAATGCAGCAGACGACAAAAGTATGCCACAACTCTTTTGAATAATTAAACTTTCATGTTCTTGCTCATGTCGAGAGAATTTCCATATTGTGCCAAGAAGTCATCTCTTGCGATACGTGTTGTATGTAGGTTTACCTTTTCCTCTGATGTTTTTCAAAGCAGATGACTAAAAAAATGCCATGCTAAGTTGATAAACTCCATGGGTAGTTTGTTGCCTTATTCCTAATTCATCCACAATTTTTTTTTGCAGGTCTACAAAATATAGCCATCCCAAAGTTTGTCTGTAATTTCTGTGGAAAGTTTTGCGGGACGAGATACGACCTGATCAAACATGAGCGTGTTCATACTGGGGAAAAACCTTACGTTTGTTGTAAATGTATGAAGGCGTTTACCCAGAGTAGTCATATGAAGAGGCACACGATGACCCATGGAGACGGATGGATGGAGATCTGGGAGCAGAGTCTCAAAAACTTTAAGAAATAATTGAAATATAATGAGAACTTGATAAGAAGGAGTTAACGGGTCGTAAACATTTTATCACCTGCAGAGGCATTTTGATGCATCTGCAGCAGACAAGTATTATGAGCCTTTTCTTATGTTGTCATGTCGAGCCCCCAGTAGCTCAGTCGGAAGCTATGTGGGCTGTCAATCCAGGGGATGTGAACCCCAGCTGGGCCAACATTTTTTCCGACGTTTGACAAAAGTCAATGTGACAACAAGTGTGATTCGTCTTCCACCAAGGGGCTTACAGTCTATGTGGAAAAGCAGCCAGTTGCTTGGAAAGAATGCTGTGCCGAGTACTGGTATGAGAAAGCCAGGAAACATGAGCTTATCATGTGCAATTTCTCCTTTTGCCAGAATGCTTTCAAAAGTTGTCTGCTGCAGATGGATTCTTAACCCTTTCCCTCATATGACAATTCTGCCGCAGACGACTTTGAACATATTTTGTCAAAAAATGGAAAATCTCTATAATTGAATGGACAACCTATGACTTAAAGTGGAAAACATTGTGGCAAAAGGAGAAATTGCTCGTTTTGAGCAATTTCTTCTTTTGTCACTATGTTTTCAAAAAGCTGTCTGCTGCAGAGGCGTCAGAAAGCGTCTTTATGAGGGAAAGGGTTAAAGTGTCTGGGAATGGGTTAAGAATATGAAAAAATCTCCTTATCTAGAGCTGTGTATAGTGGGTGAGATTATGGCAAGTAGACTTTGTCTCTCTTATTACACAATATCACAGGGTTTGAGCCTTTCCAAGAAGCAGACGCAAGTCAAGTCGAAGTTCCTTGTTAAATCTTACATACTAGAAAAAACCCATGATTCTTCTTGACACAGAAACCATATTGATGTAACATATTATGTTAGTTTTGAAATTTCAGAACAGTGTCTTGATACACAATTCTTGAGAAATAACTGAAGGCAGTTTGAGCATGCATTTTTCCTAATATAAAAAATGCCATGTTAAATTTGTTAATTTACACACTGATGAGAAACCATGTTGGTTCTAGACACAGTAATCATGTAACATAACTATATGTTTTATCTGAAATCTTGTAATGATTTTTATAATATCTATTATTTTCATTTATAGATATTAGATGTAAATATATATCTTATCCCTATGCTGCCATGCATAGGACTTTATTAACCCTTACCCACATATAGATGCATTTATATGATCTGCAGCAGACAACTTTTGAAAACATTGTGACAAAAGAAGAAATTGATCAAAACAAGCAATTTCTCCTTTTGTCACAATGTTTTCAATTTTTCTCAGTAAATATACGATCATTTATAGGGATTTGCTATATTTTTGTCCACATGTTTTCAAAGTCGTCTGCTGCAGATTTCTTGTATGTGGGAAAGGGTTAATAAGTAATGTATTTCTGTATATATTTTGCAGGGCCCATTTTTGGGTTATCGACACCTTCATTGTCACGAAAAATGTCTTGTTGACCCTTTCCCACATACAACAAGTCTGCAGCTAATGATTTTGAAAACATCTAGCCAAAATAATGGAAAAGATCTGCAAATGAAAGAATAATTATTGAATTAAGTTGAAAACATTGAGGGGGAAAAGGAGAAATTGTTCATTAATGATTTTAAAAACATCTAAACAAAATTTTGGAAAAGATCTGTAAATGAAAGAACAAATATTGAATAAAGTTGGAAAACAGTACAGAAAGAGAGTAATTGCTCATTCATGATTTTGAAAACATCTAGCCAAAACTATGGAAACTATCTGCTAAGGAAAGAACAATTATTGAATTAAGTTGAAAACATCTGGGGAAAAAGGAGATATTGCTCATTATGTGCAATTTCCCATTTTGCAAAAGTGTTTCCAAGTGTCCGCTCCAGAGGCATCATAAAGCATCTGTATATGGGAAAGAGTTGAATTAGTACTTAAAATATTGTGAAAATCCAAATGTTTGTATTAAGCGACTATGTTTATATAGAGAAAATAAATGTTTGTTACTCACAAACTGGCAGTTACTCTTTTTCCTGCTATTTTTAGTTTGAATTTTAAAACTATACTTCTCACATTGGTGCCATGGTTGGTTGTTACAATGTTTAACTTGTCCCTTTAAAACATTCAACAAATCTGCATTGAAAAACTTTAAACATATCTAGGAAAGAAGTAAATGAAAATGTAATTATTAATATTGAGTTGAAAGAATTGTGGCAAATGGTGAAATTACTCATCATGGGCATTTTATCCTTTTGCTGCAATCACATCAGAATTCGTCCTATTTAAAAGATTTTAAATAATTTAACCCGTTTCCATAATAAACATGGAACATGAGACAGTTTAACTTGTTCCCACATGCAGAAGACATTAGACTCATGTATGGCAGAAACCACTGTACCTCAAATACTTTTTAGCTTGTCTGTTTTTCGAAGAAAAAAGGTTGGTCTATTGTGATACCCTTGGAATCGGCGTCTTCGTCACAAAAACTTTAACCTTACCTCATAACTAAAAAAGTTACAGTTACACATATCAATACCAAGTCACATAACTCTGGCTCTAATTATTATTCAGTTATTCCCTTGTTTGACTAAGAAAATAGACAAGTTCCATTTTGTAATTTTTGTTTTTGAGAGTCCATTGGCTAAATGAGGCGCCATCTATAGATAAAGTATTATTATTTGTATTATTATTATTTTTTTTCAAATTTGCTTCTCTGAAACTGCTGGTCCAATTTTAAAACTAATTTCACAGGATTGTTCTTTAGGTGTTACTCTTTCAAAATTCGTCACAGACTTAAATATTACATGTATGTTGAACTCGGGTTGCTGCTGCATCAGAAAATGGATCAAGTGATCACATTTTTAAAATTCTTTTGTTCTAAAAATGCTTGTTTGATTTCCAGGTAATTTAGTTTAAAGTTACACATATTTATATTAATCACTCTCGATGTCTGCTGCCTGATGACATTAATAGTACTCACTCTGTATGCGTGAAAAAAATCAGAAATGCGGAACAAACTCATCAAGGGATTCGAATCAGGGACCTTTGGTATGAGAGATAGATGCTCTACTACTGGTCCACTGTCTTCCAAATAATATCGCAGAAACGTTACTTGGCCAATGTACTCAGGACATGTGTACAAAACATAGCCACATGATTCTTGTGACTTGGTTGTGAATTGCTAACCAATACAAATCCATTTACTCGAGTGTTTTTAGTTCACCAGAGCACAAAGTGCTCAAGGTGAGTTTTTGTGATCGCCTTTTGTCCGTCATTCGTCGTTTGTTGTCAACATTTGCTTGTTAACACTCTAGAGGCAACATTTTGCATCCAATCTTCATGAAAGTTTATCAAAACATAAATCTCCATCAAATCTAGGCCAAGCTCAATATAGGTCATGTGGGGTAACAAACTAGGTCACTAGATCAAATTAATTGAAAATCTTGTTAACACTCTGGAAGACACATTTTAAACTTGAGCATGTTGAACTTTTGTCAGAAAGTTTGTCTTGATGATATCTAGGCTAAGTTTGAATATGGGTCATATCCGGTCGAAAAAGACTAGGCCAAATTTAAGGAAAGTCTTGTTAACACTCTGGAAGCCACATTTTGTGTTTGAGCACGTTGAAAGTTTGTCTTAGTGATATCTAGGCCAAGATCGAATATGGGTTTGGTCAGATAAACAACTAGGTCACTAGGCCATATTGTAGAAAAATCTTCTTAACACTATAGAGATCACATAAATCTAGGCTAAGTTCGAATATGGGTCAGGTCAGGTCAAAAACTAGGTCACTAGGCCAAATTTTAGAACAATCTAGTTAACACTATCGAGATCGCTCTTTGACATGAGCAGCTTGAAATTTTGTCAGAAAGTTTGTCTTGATGATATTGCCATTGGCACTGAAAGACTTAAGTCTTAAATAGCCAATTCTCAGATGAGCGATCCATGTTTGTGTCACATGCTTGTAAGTCAAGGAGATTATAAAGGATCTTTTCTCTGTTGTCAGTCTGTCTTTCTAAGACTGGAAGTAATGAAATAGGGACAATAACTACAACAGTCTTATTTTTTCTTTACAGGTCTTGAAGGACCATGGAAGCACCGATGCGCGATTTGTGGGAAGTTGTTTGGGTCAAAGGTCGACTTGGAGCGCCATTTTAGAACGCATACCGGTGAAAAGCCGTACAATTGTGCGGTTTGTGGGCGTGCTTTCAGCGTTAAAGGAAGCATGAAAAGACACATGTTGACACATAAGATAGTACCATAGTGATAAATATGTGTCTTATGGCATAAGAAAAATATACAGTCCAACCTGTGTTTAAAGACCATCCATGGGAAGAGAACAATCTGGCATTTGTCCACAGGTGGTCTTTAATTGCATTGTGATTTGTGCAGAAAATGATAATTTGGGAAATTTAAAGTGTCGTTGCTATAGACAGGGAATTGCTGTACAAAGGTTGTCTATAGCACGGGTTTGACTTTTGAATTAACTGGCCTAACAGTGATCTGACTGCGACGGTTCAATTTACAATTGTTTAGTATTTCAGAGGATCTTGTGCAAACTTAATGACTGTGATTCCATTACAGTAGGTTTAGACAAGCGACATCTATATTCCTTTCCCACATATAACAAATCTGCAGCAGACATCTTGGAATAAATTGCCGGTAGGTTAAAAATAAAAATACTTTCTTCAAGTATAAGAACAATTAATGAATAAAGTGGATAAGAACAATTAATGAATATTTTAAAACATTGCGGCAAAAGCGTCTGGGAAAGGGATATCCAGGGATCATGAATTCAATCATATGGCTTGGGTTATCATTTTGCCTGGGAACAATTTTGTGTGAAGTACTGATGCAAGAAAGCCAGTACAGATCAAGACCATATCTGACTTTACACCTGAATATAAAAGTGTCATTATTTAGTTGTAGATATGTGTAACATGTGCTGCAGAAAAAGACATGTTTACGAAGATAATATAGATAGAGTTAAAGTTCTTGCTTTACATATTGTCTGCTTTAGGCACGTTTTCCCACTTACAACAAGTCTGAACAAGTGGAAAAGCATAGAGGCAAAAACATTTAAAACAAATATAAATGATAGTAGATCTATAATAATTGAATAGAATTGTAAACATTGTGGCAAAACAAGGAATATTATGAGCAATTTCTCCTTTTGTGACAATGTTTTCAAATGAGGTCTGCAGCAGATACTTCAAAATGCAACTGCCAGTTTGTAATGATAAAATGATTGTGTTCATTAAGGTGGCTCCTTGGGAACATCGGGATATTTACTAGTAGTTAGTTCTTTCCCTCATATAGACACTTTCTGACGCCTCTGCAGCAGACGGATTTTTGAAAACATTGTGACAAAAGAACTTTCTCCTTTTGCTACAATGTTATCCACTTATAGTCATAGGTTATCCTTTCAATTAAAGAGATTTTCCATTTTTTGACAAAATATGTCCAAAGTCATCTGCTGCAGAATTGTCGTATGGGGGAAAGGGTTGATTTATGCAATGATGAAACATTGTGGGGGAAAAAAGGAAAGAACAATAACGTTCCATTTTCTTCACATTATACAGTCAAACTTGTGTTATAAGACCACCCATGGGAAGAGTACAATCTGGTCTTTGTATACAGTTGGTCTTAAATTGCAGGGTCATTTATGCAGAAAATGAGTGATTGGGAAATTAAAAGTGTGGTTGCTACAGACAGGGACTTGCTGTACAAAGGTGGTCTTAAGCACAGGTTTGACTGTATTATCAGAATTTGTAAAGAGCTTAGGCAGTTGCTTCAAAAGTTGTCTGTATTAACTGATTCCCATATATACTATAATTCTGCAGCAGACGACATTGAAAAGATATTGACTTAAAATATGGAATATCTCTATAAATGATTGAATAACTATTTAAAAGAGTTGAAAATGTTGTTGCAAAAGGAGAAATTGCTCATCAACAGGAGCAATTTCTGTTTTTGCCACAATGTTTTAAAAGTCTTCTGCTGCCTAGGCATCAGAAAGTGAGTTGTAAGTGGGAACAAACGGGGGTAAGACTATTAATGGTCTTACATTATGGCATTATTCTGTTCTTTCTTTTCAATTTTATTTCATCTCTTAATTTTCCTTTATTGCACTGGAGTATACTAGTAGATTATGATTATTGATAAAATAATGAAACATTTGACTTTCACTTTGTTTTAGTTTAAACTTATTTATTTTACATCGATTGCGAAACAAACGTTATAACTTATATTAATCACGCTCGATGTCTGCTTCCTGGATACTTAACCAGTACTCAACCCGTTTGTGTGGAAAATTCCCAAAGGCAGAACCCGCTCATCACAGGATTCGAACCCGGGACGGGTGGTGCAAGAGGCCAACGCTCTACCTCTGTACCACTGTCTTCCACTGCCTTTGTTTTAAAATCCTTAATAGACTTTATTATATGGAATTCAGTGTTTGCGGCAGCTCTTGTTATTGATCAGTTTCGCCATATTTTAACTCCTTTTTTAGCTAGTCTGTTTTTCGAAGAAAAAAGTTGGGCTATTGTGATACCCTTGGCAAGGTCATCGACATTGTCATTGTCCTTGGAACAATATGCATGTCTATACCAAGCTACATAACTCAAGCTTTAATACTTATTCAGTAAAGGCCCCTTTTCCAACTAAGGAAAAAAACAAACGAGCGTTGGCATTCACTTCGCGGCTCTCTTGTTTCCGACACAGTCTACTCTTAACCTATTTCCTTATACAGATGCAGACAACCTTTGAAAACAAGCTTACAAAATACCAGAGGCAATGAGCATGCAAAAAAAATCATTTCTATTCAATAATTGCATTTTTATTCTAAGAGCTTTTCTAAATTTTTGCTTAGATGTTTGCTGCAGATTTGTTGCATGTCACGATTTGGAAAAGGGTTTAAATATCATAACAGCCAAACTTTAAACCCTTTTCCTTACTTGAGAGTCTTTTTGACATATCTGCTGCAGACCACTTTTGAAAACTTTTTGGCAAAAGAAAAAGTTGCGCAAGATAATTTCAAATTAATTTTATTAATTATTCTTTCATTTCTAGAGATTTGCCATGTCTTCTACAGATTTGATGCTTGTTAAATAGGATAAGTTATCATAAAGGCCAAATATTTGAAAATTAATAATTTCTTGAAAATATTCCCATTTTATATTCAGTATTAACCCTTTCCCTCATATTATCATATAGACGCTTTCTGACGCCTCTGCAGCAGACGGCTTTTTGAAAACATAGTGACAAAAGAAGAAATTGCTCAAAACGAGCAATTTCTCCTTTTGACACAATGTTTTTCACTTTTAGTCATAGGTTATCCATTCAATTATAAAGATTTTCTATTTTTTGACAAAATATGTTCAAAGTCGTCTGCTGAAGAATTGTCGTATGAGTGAAAGGGTTAAACAGCTGTCCACTGCAGTGACGAGTAAAGTGTTTTCACTTAGGACATAGGGGTATATTATGTTGTAGTAGCAATTATTGTACTATGAGGGGCATGGGCAATTGATATATTGCGAAACCGAAGGTAGAGAGAGATGTCGAATTGTTTATGCTCCTAGTAGACAATACTAAAACCTTTATCACTACTGCAACATAATTTTCCTTTTATTATAATCCATGTCTAACTTTTAAGACAGAATAAAGAAAAAAAAATCCGAATTTCTTTATTCTTATTGAAAAATAACATAATTTACACATAAAATATAATCTATGATAGGTGTGTGACCGACGCCCAACTACCACGTTTTGAATGACGTAAAGCATATTTTAATGACATCACATCATATTTCAGTGATGTACAATTATCATATTTAGTATTGTTTTTGACCTAGTCAAATACAGTATTTTGATATGTCATGTTTGAACAGCATATGACCATTTGCATGCATTTGTGCCCGAAAATGTGAAGGTATAATTATAATAAAGAGTTTTATCTGACTGATATTTACTGGTATTATAAGTTAATATTTCATCCCTTGACATTTATAAACTTAATAATTTTTTTTATTTTTCCAGGTATATCAGAGATGCAGGGCCTGAAGTTATTTACATGTACCAGTTGTGGCCAGGTTTGCAGCTCTAGATCTGATTTACAGCGACACGTTCGGATACACACTGGAGAAAAACCTTACCAATGTTCAGTGTGTCAACGGGAGTTCAGCATGAAAAGCAACTTAAAGCGACACATGGCCGTCCATTGGTCAAAATGAGACTAGTAGTTTTTCTCTTGTACGACTTTAATGTTATTTGAAGCTGAGATGATTGATATGATACTGATTGCAGCAGACATGGTGGGATGCCGATTGGTGTTCGGGGGTTAGATCCCAGCTGCAAGCTGTCATGATGGAGTGCCCGTAGACAGGGCACATTTTCTCGACTGAAGGTTATTAGTCACCAAGGACCATAGATACATGCATTGTCTCTCTGATGAATCTGAAATACTGCTAATAAAATTCTATAATAAATAGTTTTATCATCAGATATTTTTCAAATTCGTGACTTTTAAAATATCAAATTAAAATGAACAGTTAAATGAACCCCTATGGCTGGGGGACACTCTGTAAGAATGGCAGCCACAGTATGGCCCCTGCTTGGACCGTAAGAGTCGGCTAAATGGGTCTAAAGGATTGGAGTCAATGCAACTCTTGAACTCCAGCAGTAGGGGTGATATTGGTTTCATGCCTTAAATATTCTTATTTTTATGTAAATATTTGGTGTGGGACCAATATCATCTTTCCAGTTCGCCTTGATATGAACCTTAGATATTGAAATATTATGATGCCTGTTTTGACCCCCATTCCTACTTGCAGATGCTTTTTGAAGACATCATGCTTGGCATAATGAGAAATATTTCCTCTGACAAATCAGGTCTCCAACTCTTTTCAATAATTATACTTTCATTGATAGAGATTTTTATATATTTTTTATAAGACGCTTTCTAAGTTGTCTACTGCAGTTTTGCCTTATCTGAAGAAAACTGGTTCATCTATAAAACTCTAGAAATTGATAATATTGTGGGTAAAAAGCAGTAATTGCAATAAATCCACATAATACAAGTCAAGATTCTGATACCGTCTGCCTCTTCAGTCGCTGATCATGAGTTCACCCCCCAGTGAGGTCATACCAAAGACATCAAAAATGGTAGTAACGCTTCTCTCCTTGGGGCTAAGGGATGCTGGGAGAGCAATACGATTGATGAATTTGTTGGTGTCGGGATAAATAATACCATCAGTACTTGTATAAAGTCTTGTTGACAAGGACATAAAGCACCATTCAAACAAAGGAAGCACTCCCTTTTGTTGATGATAACATGAACATTTTATCATTTTATTTCATTGTAAACTAGTTGTATATCTGCAGTTATCTTTTTAAATATATGTCTGTAAAATTTTCAAAAGAATAAATGAGAAAGTCTTAGTACCATTTACTTTTTGTTGTAAGCTCAGCTGTCTTTTAAAAAAAAAAAAGTCGGGCTATTGTGATGCACTTAGCAGGGTTTTTTTTGTCACAAAACTTAAACCTTACCTTGTAACTCAAAATCTGTTTTAACATTTTCAAATGAATACACAATCATCTTCCTAGGAACAATACACAAGTCTATACCAAGTCACATAACTCTGGCTTAAATAATTATTCAGAAATGCCCTTTTTTCGACTTAGAAAATACAGACGAATGTTTGAGTTCACTCCGTTGCACTCTTGTTCAAATTTAGCAATATTTTTGTATTACTTGACAAAAGTGACCTGATCCTGACCTGTGTAAACCTACAACTTTTGTAAACCTTGTGGCATAATGAGCAATTTCTCGTTTTGCCACAATGCTTTAACCCTTTCCCTCATATAGACGCTTTCTGACGCCTCTGCAGCAGACACCTTTTTGAAAACATGGCGATAAAAGAAGAAATTGCTCAAAATGATCAATTTCTCCTTTTGTCACCATGTTGTTCGGGTATGTTTTCCAAGTTGTCTGCTGCAGATTTGTTGTATGTGGGAAAGGATTAAACTGTAATCAATAATTAAATTGTACATGCCTTTGCCTCATTTCCTAGCGTAGTAGTAGTTTGTTTAACCAGGGATCATGAATAAGTGAACTGTTTCAGTGATATAATTGAAATTATGTTGAAAAAAGCGTAAAACCCCAATGAAACAATAAAGCCATACCTTTACCTATATGTTTTAAAAGGTTAACCCTTTCCCTCATACGACAACTCTGCAGCAGACGACTTTGAACGTATTTTGTCAAACCATAAAAAATCTCCATAATTGAATGAATAACCTATGACAAAAAGTGGAAAACATTGTGGCAAAAGGAGAAATTGCACGTTCTGTGCAATTTCTTCTTTTGTCGCTATGTTTTCAAAAAGCCGTCTGCTGCAGAGGCGTCAGAAAGCGTCTATATGAGGGAAAGGGTTAACAGAAAACGAATCTCGCGTTCAATTAAAATTTCGTGCACGCTCTGCAAAAAAGGTAAGGATAAGGTCAATATTCGTGAGTAATATGCAAGACAAAACTTTTATCCCTGTTCATGATTCTATTAACTCTTAAACCTTTCCCTCCTACAGACGCTTTTTGACGCCTCTGCAGCACACTACATTTGAAATGATTGTGACAAAAGGTTAAATTGTTCAAAACAAAGTCTGGGTGTTTTCAAAGTCGTCTGCTGCAGATTTGTTGTATATTAAAAAGGGTTAATCATTTCCCACTTGCAGATGACTTTTAAAAACATTTTGGTACAAAGAGAAATTGCTGAAAATTAGCAATTTCTCCTTTTGGCAAAATGTTTTCAACTCTTATCCCAATATTATATCCTCATATACAGGGATTTTTGATATTTATCACCTGCTACAGAATTTTTGTTTTGCGAAAGAGTAAATGCCATTGCAGCAGACATTTTTCTATCGTCCAGACTTGGCGTGATGACTTATTGTGGTCACTTCTCTGTCATCGATCTGTCTGTCCATCTGTCTGTCTTTCTTTGACTAATTAAGTTATATATACTGGTCATTTGAAGGTGATTTATGTGTTCTTTGGGACACTCTTGTTAAACCCACTGTTATTGTGGTCACTACTCTGTCATTTATTTGTCCTTCTGTCTGTCTGTCTCACTTTGACTTACTTAGTTGTATATACCAGTCATTTGAAGGTGATGCATGTGTTCTTTGGGATACTCTTGTTGAAACCACTGTTATTGTGGTCACTACTCTGTCATTTATTTGTCCGTCTGTCTGTCTGTCTCACTTTGAATTACTTAGTTGTATATACCAGTCATTTGAAGGTGATGCATGTGTTCTTTGGGATACTCTTGTTGAAACCACTGTTATTGTGGTCACTACTCTGTCATTTATTTGTCCGTCTGTCTGTCTGTCTCACTTTGACTTACTTAGTTGTATATACCAGTCATTTGAAGGTGATGCATGTGTTCTTTGGGAAACTCTTGTTGAAACCACTGTTATTGTGGTCACTACTCTGTCATTTATTTGTCCGTCTGTCTGTCTGTCTCACTTTGACTTACTTAGTTGTATATATACCAGTCATTTGAAGGTGATGCATGTGTTCCTTGGAATCATATTAATTTACCTTTTCCCCACATACAACATATCTGCAGCAGACGACTTTGAAAACACAAAGGCAAACATGTTGAAAATCTCCATAAATGCAAGTGTTTTGTTATTGAATAGAATTGAAAACATTATGGCAAAAGCTGTCTGCTGCAGAGGCATCTGAAAGCATCTGTATGTTGAGGACATGAGTAGTTTCTTCTTTTGCTTTATTGTTAGGTATCAACAGGGGAGATAACCCATATAAATAAAGAGATAGAGAAGCAGTTGTTGATGAGTGTTTCGATTAAATAAATATTTTGATTTATATGTATAGGGTCAAATTGAGACGACCTCTGATGGTTTCTAACACCTCTGCAGCTGACATTTGAAAATATTGTGACAAAAGGTGAACAATTATTATCAATAATCATAGACAAACTCTTTTTAACTCACCTAAGCATGAAGTGAGCTTTTGTGATCACTCATTGTCCAGTGCCGTCGTCGTCGTCTGTATGTACGTCTGTTAACAATTTCCCCTTTAAAAATTGTTCAAAGAATTTAATTCCAAGTAGAACTTTGGTTGCTGCAGCATCACAAAAGGGGAAAATTGCCAAAACTTTAAAAATCTTTTCCAAAAGTACTGGCACAAAAAAATTGGGGCATGCTCTACCAAGATTTTTAAATATTTCCGATCCGTTGAAAAACATTGCCGAAAGGGGGCGGAGCTTGTTTACCTTATAATTATGTGAATTGTAAAAAAATTAAAAATCTTCTTGTTCAAAAGTACTGGCCTGATTTAAAAATAATTTGGTACAAATGTTCATTTTGGGACCTTCTACCAAGGTTGTTCAAATTAATCTGACCTGTTGAAAAACATAGGCGCCAGGGGCGGGGCTTGTTTTCCTTATATGTGCATTGTAAAAACTTAAAAAATCTTCTTGTCCAAAAGTACCTGCCCGATTTAAAAATAATTTGGCACATAATTAATGTTCCTTGGGTGACCCTCTACCAAGATTGTTGAAATTATTCCGATCTGCTGAAAAACTTTAAAATTCTTCTTCTCTGTCAGATTTCTTCTATCTGACTGTTATTTATACTGGTATAAAGTTAATATTTCAACTATTGACATTAACTTAATATTTTATATTTTTGCAGGTACATCAGAGATGCAGGGCCTGAAGTTATTTACATGTACCCTTTGCGGCAAGAATTGCAGCTCTAGAGCCGATTTACAGCGACACGTTCGGATACACACTGGAGAAAAACCTTACCAATGTTCAGTGTGTCAACGGGAGTTCAGCATGAAAAGCAACTTAAAGCGACACATGGCCGTCCATTGGTCAAAATGAGACTAGTAGTTTTTCTCTTGTACGACATTGACATTATTTGAGGCTGGGAACCTTGATATGATCCTGATTGCAACATACATTTACTGCTTTTGAGAACATGTGGAGAAACAAGATAAATTGCTAATAACAAACAATTCTCCATTTCTCACATTCAATATAAAAATAAGTATTCACAAAATTTCATAATCCTGTCATGAGATATTTTTTCAAAACTATGACCTTTAAAATATCAAATTAAAGTGAACAGTTCAATTAACCTAAATTCCCCTGTGGCTGGGGGGTAATTAATAAGAATGGCAGCCACAGTCTGATCCTTGCTTGAACCGTGAGAGCCGGTTAATGGGTCTGAAGGACTGGAGTTTATGCAACTCTTGAGCTCCAGCAGGTGGGGTGGTATTGGTTTCATACTTTTTATATTTTTATTTTTATGTAAATATATGGTGTGGGACCAATATCGTCTTTCCAGTTCGCCCCGATATGAACCTAAGATGTTGAAATATTATGTTGTCTGTTTTGACAAGATGCTTTTTTGACTTATCTGAGGAAAACTGGTTCATCTATAAAACTCTAGAAATTGAAAATATTGTGGGCAAAAAAGCAGTAATTTCAATGAATCCACATAATAAAAGTCAAGATTCTAATAACGTCTGCCTTTTTGGAGTCTGATCAGAGTCCAACCCCCTCCTGTCAGGTCATACCAGAGACATCAAAAATGGTAGTAACAGCTTCTCTCCTTGTGGCTAAGGGTTGCGGGGAAAGCATTACAACTGAGGAATTCAGTAATGTCAGGATAAATAATACCATCAGTACTTGTGTAAAGTCGGTTAACCCTTTCCCTCATATAAACGCTTTCGGACGCCTCTGTTGCAGACGGCTTTTTGAAAACATAGTGACAAAAGGAGAAATTGCACAAAACGTGCAATTTCTCCTTTTGCCACAATGTTTTCCACTTTTCGTCATAGGTTAGCCATTTAATTATGGAGATTTTCTAGGTTTTGACAAAATACGTTCAAAGTCGTCTGCTGCAGAATCGTCGTATGAGGGAAAGGGTTAACATTGGCATAAAAAAACATTCAAACAATACAAGCACCCCCCTTTGTTGATGAGAACATGTGAACTAGTTATATATCACGTTGTATCACGGCGACAGTTTTATCATGAATAAGTGAACTGTCGCTGTGATATAACTGAAATATTTTTGAAAGCGGCGTAAAACCCCAATAAATAAGTTATATTTCTGCAGTTATCTTTTTAAATATATGTCTGTAAAATTTTCACTAGAATAAATAAACACTTAATACCATTTTACTTCTTGTTGTGAGCTCGTCTGTTTTTTAAAAAAAAAAAAATGGGCTATTGTGATGCACTTTGTGGCATTTTTTCCTCCCAAAACTTTAACCTTACCTCATAACTCAGTCCGTTTTAACATTTTCAAATGAAACTTGATACAGATGTTCCTTAGGAACAATATACAAGTCTACATTTATAATACCAAGTCACATAACTCTGGCTTAAAATATTTTTCAGAATTGCCCTTTTTTCGACTTAGACGTTGGCATTTGCTCAACGGCGCGCTTGTTTAAATTTAGCAATATTTTTCTATTTCTTGACAATACAATGTATTGACCTGATCCTGACCTTTGTGCGAAGAAATATACTTTATGACAACCTTTTATTTTCATCAGATTTAACCTTGGTGTCATTATCCCACTATATGTGCAAACCTTTTCTCACTTGCAGACCCATCTGCATCAGATAACTAATCATAATGAGCAATTTCTCATTTTGCCACAATGCCTTAACCGTTTCCCTCATGACACCTCTGCAGCAGACAGCTTTTTAAAAACATGACGACAATTTCTCCTTTTGTCTCCTTTTGTCACCATGTTTTCATCTTGATTTGTGTATGTTTTCAAAGTCGAATGCTGCAGATTTGTTGTATGTGGGAAAGGGTTAAACAGTAATCAATAAGTAAATTTTACATTTATAGATTAACCATGCCTTTGCCTCATTTCCTGACGTGGTACTAGTTTGTTTAACCAGGGATCATGAATAAGTGAACTGTTGCAGTGATATAATTGAAATTATGTGGAAAAAAGCGTAAAACCCCAATGAAACAATAAAGCCATACCTTTACCTATATGTTTTAAAAGCCATCTGCTGCTGATTTGTTGTATGTGGGAAAAAGGTTAACAAAAAACGAATCTCGCGTTCAATTAAAATTTCGTGCACGCCCTGATAGTCTTCACGTAACAGGTTAAGATAAGCATAATATTCGGGAGTAATATTTAAGACAAAACTTATATTTTAGTCCTTTCCCACATACAACAAATCTGCAGCAGACGATTTTAAAAACATTGGAAAGTCCCTTTAAATGAAAGTTCAATAATGGAATAGAGTAGAAAACGTGGAAACAAAAGGAGAAATTGCTTGTTTTGAGCAATTTTCATCTTTTGTTGCCATGTTTTCAAAAAGATGTATGCTGCAGAGGCATCAGAAAGCGTCTACAAGTGGGAAAGGGTTAATGGTTAAAACAACAAACATCCCTTTTCATGATTCCAATTACTCTTTAATCATTTTCCACTTGCAGACGACTTTTGAAAACATTTTGGTACAAAGATAAATTGCTGAAAACGAGCAATTTCTCCTCATGGCAAAACATTCTTAACCAACTTTATCCCAATATTATATCCTCGTTATACATTTTTTTTGGCCTAACTAGTAGTTGTTTTTAAAGTCACCTGCTACAGAATCATTGTATGTGTGAAAGAGTAAATGGCTAAATGCCATTGCAGCAGACATTTTGTATAGTAACTCCTCTGTCATCTATCTGTCCGTCCGTCTGTCTGTCTTACTTTGACTTACTTAGTTGTATATACCAATCATTTGAAGGTGATGCATATGTAACTTGGGACACTCTTGTTAAACTCTTTCCCACATATCTGCAGCAGACGACTTTGAAAATACAAAGGCAAATATGTTGAGAATCTCTAAACATTCAAGTGTTTCATCAAATTTTTCATACTTTTGCCTAGATATTTTCAAAATTGTCTGCCGCAGATTTTTCATATGTCAGGGAGAGGGTTAAGTTGTTGGTTTGAAAAGTATTGTCTGCTGCAGTGCGTCCGGTCATCTGTGTCAGGGTAACAGTGATTATTTCATGACTGTCACATCATGGATATGGAAGTATTAACCCTTTCCCTCATATAGACGCTTTCTGACGCCTCTGCAGCAGACGGCTTTTTGAAAACATAGTGACAAAAGAAGAAATTGCACAAAACGTGCAATTTCTCCTTTTGCTACAATGTTTTCCACTTTTTGTCATAGGTTATCCATTTAATTATGGAGATTTTCTATGTTTTGACAATATACGTTCAAAGTCGTCTGCTGCAGAATTGTCGTAAGAGGGAAAGGGTTATAACATTAGAATTTCTAGTCTTTGTACAATGTAAATCTGTGAACTAAGAAAAACTAATATACATGTAATAAATAAATTGGATAATTTGATTGTTTACAAGTTTTACGTTTTCTATACATATAATACGTTTGTAAAAATATATTGTATATTATGTAATATGTTTTTCTATGTATATTGGTTTGCCACATTTATATGTTAATGGCCAAAGACAAAATGCTTTGCCGATAAAAGTCAATAGTGTATTGAAACTTGAAACCTAAAACTTTGTAATATTTCAATAAAATAAAGATGGAGAAATGTTTAGTACCATTGTTTCTCTTTCAAATCTAAAGATGTCTTTTGCTGGTGTGGAGTAGCAACTCATCTGTGCCCCAAAAGTGTTATGACTAATTTTTGAGGAAATTGTAGATTCTTGAAAATTAAGATACATCATTTTGTACATGTATTCATTTGTTACATCTTTTTTTTTTCCATTTCAGATGCAGAAATCATGTCAAAATTTAGTAAATACGCCTGTCCAACTTGCGGCAAATGGTGTGCCTCGCGGATCGACTTGGAACGTCATACCCGTGTGCATACGGGCGAAAAGCCTTTTTATTGCAGCGAGTGTGGAAGGAAATTCAGCATAAAATCCAGTTTAAAGAGACACATGTCTACACATATGAACCAATAATTTGTGCATAAAAATCTTTTAACACTTTCCTGCATACAGCAAATTTTTCAGCAGATGGCTTTGAAAAGTATTTGCAAAAACTTGAAAAATTATTATTATATTAAAGATGAAAATACTGGCATAAGGATAGATTGCTTGTTTTGAGCAATTTCACCTTTTTTCAGACTGTTTTCAAAAGTCGTCTGCTGCAGAGGCGTCAGAAAGCGTCTACATGATGGGGAATACGTCACTCACATGAAGATGCTTTTTGGTGCGTCTGCAGCAGACTTTTTAACACATTGTGGCAAAGAAATAAATTGCTCATATTAGAAACAATGTCTCCTTTTACCACAATGATTTAAATTCTTTTTAATAATTAAATCTTAAATTTGTAAAGATTTTCCATATGTTTTCCTGATGTCTTCTGCAGAATTATTAGTCACTAGGCAGGAGCCCGAGACTAATATTTTTAAAAGCTTTTCGGAAATGACATAGGAGGACGAGTTATTATTAGAATTATTTTTTTTAAATGTCTTGAACATATCACAATTGCGTTTGTTTAAAAACACTTAAGTTATGACACATCTAAAATGAAATAAATATTCTGATGTTTTAAGTATTTGCAGTTTCTTTATTTTTTGACTCGCATTTTTGTTTTTTTGTCTTATTTACGAAGACAAATAAGTCCCTATTAGATTTGCAGCAGACCGTAATGTGTCAATATCAAGATAATATCATTTTTATGTTCAAAGAGATGATTTGTGATGAATTCATTTAATAATGTTTATCCATGTATATCCCTTTCCCTCATATAGACGCTTTCTGACGCCTCCGCAGCAGACAGCTTTTTGAACAAAACGTGCAATTTCTCCTTTTGTCACAATGTTTTCCACTTTTAGTCATAGGTTATCCATTCAATTATGGAGATTTTCTATGTTTTGACAAAATACGTTCAAAGTTGTCTGCTGCATAATTGTCGTATGAGGGAAAGAGATATCTAAACTATTAACTGTTTCAAAGCTAAAACTGATGATCACTGTGATGATGATGACCGCGTAGATCAATCTCCTTTGCAAAGAGCCGTTCTTTACACTCACTTACAAATAGTTAATTATAGGTGATTTATGATGTTTATTTGGTTCGAAGCAAATGAAGAAATGAACAAACTGAGATGAAACTGGTTTTAATAGTAATATGACTTGGAATGAACGCTCTCTATATTGTACAGAAAATTAAGTGCGAATGTTAATATTACCATATGGCTATTTCAGTATGTTTGAATAAATTGGTTGGTTATGTGATCAATAATGTATTATTTTTGAAAGCAAATATATTTCTTTTTACTTTGATCACAAAATTATTACCAAAATGTTGAAAAAGTAAATGCATTAAAGGATTTTTCTTGTCACTCAGATGATGGCATTTTTATCAAAAATTCTATAATGGGGTAGGGTAATTCAAATTAAAATAAAATCTTCTAAAATTTCATAAATACATCTCCCAATGGATGTAGCATGATAGCAAGAAAACCAATTTAGGCAACATTTTTTTATACAGATCTTCTACCTTTTTACCCTTTCCCCCATATAGTGGCTTCCTGATGCCTCGGCAGCAGACAGATTTTTGAAAACATAATGTCAACAGAGGAAATTGCACAAAACGTGCAATTTCTCCTTTTGCTACAATGTTTTCAACTTTTAGTATAGGTTAACCTTCTCCCTCATATAGAATTTTCATATATGATCAATGTTGAAAGTTATTGGATTATTACACTTCCAGAGAGGGTTTTTTGTGTTATTCCTGTCTTGAAATGTTTTGTGCCATCATGGAATAATAATTAACTCTGTATCTATATAGTTTTTCAATTCTCTGTTACATAGATTAAAATGCAACTTGCTGCAAAGAAAAGTTACTTTTTTTTTTAAAGGTCAATCATCAAGTCCTCAAGCAGAAGTCCATTCTTCTTACTCTAGACCTGTAGCTGGAGTGTATGAGGATGAAGAATTTACTTTGAAGAACGGGGTAAGTAAATGTTATTGTAATGGTTTTAGCACACGAAAATATTTCAAATTAATATACTTTATATGAATTTGTAATGTTAAGTTCTCATATATACTAATCATGGGAATTTCTTACTGCCTTATCCCCTACAAAGTTACGGAATAAATTGAATACACTTGATTTTGACAGTATATATTGTCAACATTCAGGTAACAGTATGTTCCTCTTGTTGACAATATTGTCACTCTGGAAGCCATGCGATATTTAAAAATTATAATAATACCTCACATAACTTTTTATTTTAGTGTTCCTCATGTTGATAATATGAACTGTCACTCGGAAGCCATGCAAAATTTATATATTAATATTTACATTTGCCTAGTCTTTTGAATAGGTCAAACTTGATGTTCATTTTGCATGACCTTTGTAGGGAAAATGACATCATTGTTTATATCAATAACGCAACGTAATTTAACCAATGGTATACGACGTTACAAATATCAGCTATTCATTTAAACAAACATATGTTGTCGGTAACATATCTTCATTGTTATTAAAGACGTGTTTGCAAACACTTTTAGGTCGAATAAAATAAAGTAATGAAAAGAGGAAATTGAAAATATAAGGAATGACTCTTATTTTTCGTGCGTTCATGCAGTATGAACGCACGAAAAATAAGAGTTATTCCTTAATTATACCTCGCATGACTTTTTTAGCTAAACTTTCATAAAGTGACAAGGTGAGTTTTTGTGATTGACATTTGTCCGTTGTCCGTCCACATTTTCTTGTGAACACGATACAGTCTTCATTTACAACCTGATGTTTACCAAACTTTTTCAGTAGCTAGATTTTTCATGATAGCTCGGTTCCTTTCAAAAACCAGTCAGATTCATTAATGCATGACAGGATTATTGCCCTTAAAGATTGGCAAAATTGCTATAATTGACCTTGTGAACAAGATATTAGCATAAGAGCTAGGTTCCTTTCGAAAACTAGCCAAATACATCCATACATGACTCAATTTTGGCCCTTTAAAATTGGCAACATTTTAATAATTTACCTTGTGAACACGATAAAAACTTCATTTATTTGTCACATGTCCTTTAAACGCAGGTGAGGATGTAGGCCCATCACAACCCTCTTGTTGATATTAAATTATCATATACTTATCATTGGCAATTTCTTCACCTTGGGTTACTGTATTTTCCTCAAGTTGACAACATGTACTGTCACACTTAGGCTATGCAATATTTATTGATTGGTGGAAAATGATAGAGTCCATGTGAAACTAGAAAGAGGTCAATACGAACAAACAAACATGACTTGAAGTTGACATAGTCAACAGTTTCTGCTATAATTAATATATGCAATACCGCTTATGTTAAAGTTCTGCACTTATTAACTTGTGTACATGTATTTTCTTTTGTTCCAGATGTCAGAGCTGTTTCCAGCAACTGGTGTCTATCTCCATAAAGATCAGCTGAGGACAGCTCTGAACAAGTCCCTTCCATCCACCTCTGCAAGGACTGAAACAGCCGGGAAGAAAAGGGATGGAAAAAAAGTCTGTCGATATTTATTGTCAGTCTTTTTTTCCAAGATGCAGCTCGAGGAAAGTAGTTTAACTGCCAGCCCCCTTAGTAAATACAAGCCCCTGAATGAGCAGATCATTAATGCTATTACTGGTAAATATTTATATTGTGGTAAATGATTATGGGCAAAAGGCTGATTTAGACATTGTTATGGTAGCAAAAATGAAACTCACTCTATCTGATGAGTAACAATCACTTTAAAATGGTCTAAAGAATGCACACATAATAGTACACACCAACAGTCACCATTATTTCAAAAATTAAAGTTATATAAATACAAACAAACTTCATACAAATTGAATATACTGTTTATGATTCCCTTATTTACAAACACAGTAAAGACGGCTAGAATGTCGCTAATCAAAGACTTGACCTATTTGAAGACTGGGTCTAGATTCAAAAGATTTAAAACGCCTTAAACATTTGTTGGAGGATCATAATGTTTCACCTTCAATATCACTGCATAGGAACACAGCTTTGATAACACTGGGTCGCAAGTGCACTGAAGAAATGGTTAAACAATTTTAAAGACAAATGATGCATGTCGCATTGACCTTTGTCAAACATCGGAAAGAAAGTTGGCCGAGCCGGGATTCAAACTCACAACCCCTGGATTTACAGCCCACATCGCTACTAACTGAGCTTTGGGGCTCGGCAAGTTTTGTCTTTAACCCTTTCCTTCATATAGATGCTTTCTGACGCCTCTGTAGCAGACGGCTTTTTGAAAACACAGTGACAAAACGTGCAATTTCTCATAGTGCCACAATGTTTTCCAATTTTAGTCATAGGTTGTCCATTTAATTTAAGAGATGTTCCATTTTTTGACAAATTATTTTCAAAGTTGTCTGCTGCAGAATTGTTGTATGAGGGAAAGGGTTAAATGAACACAACTTATATTTTTACAAAACATTGTTCTAGTACAATTTATATTAATCTTTCCTTTCTCATTTCAGCATTCTCTGTTGTGAACTCTGAATCAAGAAGGGGAGAGATACAGAAGGCAATGCGAAGTTGCCTTACTTCTAAGCGGTGTAAAAGCAAAAAAGTTCAAAAAACTACTGCCTAACCCTTTCTTACCTGCAGATGCATTTTTATGCAATAACCAAGTCGTCCAAGCAATTTCAACTTTATTTAAGCTATCTTTAATGGGGATTTTTCAGGGGTTTTTCAACGTCCTCTGCTGCAGTTTTGAAGGAAAGGGTTAAATATATTTGTTTATTTTAAACACTTAAAGGAATATGAATAAAACATGTTTAGTATGCACAGAAATGTTGATTGAATCATTTTTATCATTTTGACCTTGTTTGAAAGTGAAAGGAGAGTGAGTTTACATGTGAAAAGACAAGAATGAAGATAACCATCTTCCATGGGTGAATCATGTCTGGTATAATACATGACCCCCCTCCACTGAAGCATTAAAATAACTATTTTCAATTATATAGAGTATTCGACCTATATAAAGTTTTTAAATTGTCTGACAATTGCGGCATTAAGCTGTTTATGTTGATGAAACCAAAGAAGGAATATAATTAGTGTGTACTGGAACAATTACCTCACCTTAGCACGAAGTGAGAGGTTAACTATTGTGATCACTAAACATCCGCTGTTTTCAGTCTGCACATTGCCCTTAAAATGCTCTTCTGGTCATAATGGAATGGGGCTTCATAAGTGCTTCCTGTGACGCTTTAAAGGTACTTTATAACAAAGAAGTGCTTATGAAGCATCATTAGCATATTTGAGATGGAGCTTCAAAAGTAATTTAGGCCTAGGGCTTCAAGAGGCGCTTTAAAGGTACTTTTGAAAAATGAAGCGCCTTTGAGGCATCATTAGCATATTTTAGACGAGACTTTAAATGCGCTTCTACCATTTATTGATTGGGGGCTTCATTAGAACTTCCTGTGGCGCTTTAAAGGTACTTTAAAAAAATGAAGCGCCTTTGAGGCATCATTAGCATATTTTAGACGAGACTTTAAATGCGCTTCTATCATTAATTGATTGGGGGCTTCATTAGAACTTCCTGTGGCGCTTTAAAGGTACTTCATAAAAAAAGGAAGCGCTTATGAGGCATCATTAGCATATTTTAGACGGAGCTTCAAAGGCGCTTCTCTTTTAAATATTGCTTTCTCTGGAATGGGGCTTCATTGACGCTTCATTGACGCTTCCCACTTCAAAGGTACTTCTGGCCTGGGACTTCAAGAGGCGCTTTAAAGGTACTTCAGAAAAATGAAGCGCCTTTGAGGCATCATTAGCATATTTTAGACGAGACTTTAAAGGCGCTTCTCTTCTAAAGTTTGCATTTGTAAATTTGTGTGGATTTCAAAGCAGGTACTTCAACTGCGCTTCCTTAATACTTCCTACAGATGCTTCATTTGTACTCCAAAGGTGCTTTAAATGTACTGAATTTGTGGCTGGGTACCTATAAAGAAAATGTAAAGAACGACAATTCTGTGAAGAAGAATGGTTCACGAATCGGGTCTTGCGTACAATTTTTTTTTCCGTCCTTGACACTATTTAAATGTGTCATAAGATTCCCTACAGGCATTTTGTTTGCATTCTGCATATTGTTATGCATCATTGACACAAGGGCGCTCATCATAATATAATTTTAAAACATCAGTAGTTACATGTTATTTTCATTATAAAAGAGGAAGGAAAGAATTACAATAAATTAACATGTTGTAGGGTTCAGTATGTTCGAAATTTAGTTTGAAATTATACAACAATTTCAATGAAATTTAACTGTTTAGCTGATATTATATTTAGAGGGTGCTCTACTTTGTAAATATATTGGACTACATTTTAACATATGTCAAAGTATGATATAATTAGGATGCCAAGCTAACATCATTTTGAGAAAAAGAGAAAACTCGTGTCTTCAGTGATTTAACCCTTTTTTCATTGTTTTAAAAGTAGATTGCTGCAAAGGTGTCCAATGTTGACTTTAATAGGGGAAAGGTAAAATGACGTGCTATTGCATGCAAATCCTAAATTGTCTGTTATTGACAAATAATAAAATTCAAATATTCTGACGAACATCTTGAAAAGTGAATGTGGAATTCGCAAATCTTATAATTATTCCTTAATGAAAGCACTGTATACATACTAAGATGAATGATTGGCAAGATTACTCATTTCCATTACTGTTTATGATCAATAATTAGTTGACTGTGTGTATGGTCAACCTTCTTTAGAATGGAGATTGAATATTTAACAGCATGTTTGAACGATGCTCAGAATGATGTGAAAAAGGGCTGTTAATTACGGAGAAGATTTATAGAAATATACAGAGGATAAGAAAACATCATCATTTTCTAGTAAGAAATAATTCCCATTGGATGTTATTAACCCTTTTCATCATGTAGACGCTTTCTGACGCCTCTGCAGCAGACGGCTTTTTGAAAACATAGTGTCGAAAGCAATTTCTCCTTTTGCCACAATGTTTTCCACTTTTAGTCATAGGTTATCCATTCAATTATAGAGATTTTCTATTTTTTGACAAAATATGTTCAAAGTCGTCTGCTGCAGAATTGTTGTGTGCGGGAAAGGGTTAATATTATAATTAATCAATGTAAATAGTGATGAAAAACTAGTTGCAGGAATTCAGCGGGCTAAGGGTTATCAGTTTACAAAAATGAGTTGTTGCCACCAAATGGACTGTGATGCCATGGCACTGGTCAGAAAAATCTTAAATGTTTGATTGTGTGATAATAACATATAAAATTACACTGGCAGAAGGATATTTTTCACTTGTCCCAACTGAAGGATATTTTGATTTTCTATTTTTAGCTCACCTGTGCACGAAGTGCTCAAGGTGAGTTATTGTGATCGCCCTATGTCCGGCGTCCGTTGTCCGTCGTCCGTCAACATTTTCTCCTCTGTAACCGGTGGGTCAACTGGGATGAAACTTCACAGAAAGCATCCTCTCAATGTCCTCACCAGAATTCCTTAAAATTTTCGGGATCCATGCATAATTCTGGTTTCCATGGCAACGAAATGAAAAAACTTCAAAATTCTTAAAAAATCTTCTCCTCCGAAAGTGTCAGGCCGATTTTCAAATAATTTTGTAGAAATGTTCCTCGGGTGACCCTCTATCAGATTCCTTCAAGCCATGTTGATTGGTCGAAAAACATGGCCGCCAGGGGGGGGCGGGGCTATTTTTCCTTATATGGCTATAGTGCAAACTTAAAAAATCTTCTTCTCCGAAAGTGTCAGGCCGATTTTCAAATAAATTTGTAGAAATGTTCCTCGGGTGACCCTCTATCAGATTCCTTCAAGCCATGTTGATTGGTCGAAAAACATGGCCGCCAGGGGGGGGCGGAGCTATTTTTCCTTATATGGCTATAGTGCAAACTTAAAAAATCTTCTTCTCCAAAAGTGTCAGGCCGATTTTCAAATAAATTTGTAGAAATGTTCCTTGGGTGACCCTCTATCAGATTCCTTCAAGCCATGTTGATTGGTCGAAAAGCATGGCCGCCAGGGGGGGGCGGGGCTTTTTTGCCTTATATAGCTATAGTGCAAACTTAAAAAATCTTCTCCTCCAAAAGTGTCGGGCCGATTTTCAAATAATTTTGTAGAAATGTTCCTGGGATGACCCTCTATCAGATTCCTTCAAGCCATGTTGATTGGTCAAAAAACATGGCCGCCAGGGGGCGGGGCTATTTTGCCTTTTATTGCTATAGTGAAAACTTAAAAAATCTTCTCCTTCAAAAGTGTCAGGCCGATTTTCAAATAATTTTGTAGAAATGTTCCTAGGGTGACCCTCTATCAGATTCCTTAAAGCCAAGTTGATTGGTTGGAAACTATGCCCGCCAGATGGCGGGGCTTATATAGCTAAAGTGAAAAAAAAAATCAGGTGAGCGATTCCAGGGCCATCATGGCCCTCTTGTTTTACAAAATATGTTCAAAGTCGTCTGCTGCAGAATTGTCATATGAGGGAAAGGGTTATATGCCAGAAGATATGAAATTACATCAGATCACCACCTATAATAATACCTTAATCCCTTTCCTACCTGCAGACGTATTTTGACGCAATAGCAGCAGACTACTTTTGAAAACATCGTGGCCGGAGGTGAAATTGCTCATCATGAGCAATTCAACTTTGGCCACAATGTTTTCAACTTTATTTAACAATTAAGCTATATTTTATCGTGATTTTTCAGGTTTTTGTCACTATGTATTCCATGTCGTCTGCTGCAGATTTGTTGTATGTGGAAATGGGTTAAACAATGTTTTCAAAAGTCGTCTGCTGCAGGGGAGGGGCATCAGAAAGTGTCTATATGTGGGAAAGGGATAACATACTTCTGCAGAAGCACTCGTTTGTTAAATACAACTTGGATATCTATCACCTAGGATTCCTGTATTCACAAGGTCAGTTGTCGAAATTAACTTTTTCGGCTGGTAGCAAATACTTGCTACCTACTTAGAAAGAAGATAGCAAATTTATATTTCAGGTAGCATTAGCAAGAAAAACAATAACATAAGCAAGATTTAACCTTTAATTTAAATTCATCTAATGACTTTGAGATTACTTGTTTCAAATCGATAATTAACGTTCATCCACTAAAACGGTTGGTGGGGTTGTGTAAACCAACCAATCAACCTTGACAATTTATTTGTTTCAACAAAATGATTAAAGAGTGAGTAGTTAAAGAGAAACATCGAGCGAAAACGAAACTGGGCCAGTATTTGTTACTGACTTTGTGGGCAGATAGCAAGTTCCCATTTTAAGTAGCAAATTTGCTAATTTCTAACACTGACGGTAATTAGTGGTGAATAAACCTTTCCAACATATTGACATTTGCTGACGCCTCTAAAGCCGATAACTGTTAAAAACATTATGGCGCAAGGAAAAATTTTCTCAATTTGCCATAAAGTTTTTTCAACTCTATAAAATAATTATGCTTGAATTTATAAAAAAAAAAAATCCCTACGTTTTTGCCTTGCCGTTTTCAAAGTTGACTGTTGTTGCATATTTGTTTTATGTGGGAAAGGGTTAACAGTCACAATGTGTATATAGACAAGTTTTTCTTTGTAATATTGACATTGTATAAAGTTTGAAAAAGTTAATTTTGACTCATTCATTTTTTTTTTAACACATTCCCACATACAACAAATCTGAAGCAGTTGACTTTTAAACCATATTGACAAAAACGTGAAATATCTCCATTAATGAGATTAATTATAAAATTGAGCTGAAAACATTGTGGCAAAAGAATAAATTGCTTGTTTTGAGCAACTTTTTCTTTTGCTGCAATGTTTTCAAAAGTCGTCTGCTGCAGAGGCCTCAGAAAGCGTCTATATATGGGAAAGGGTTAACCCATTCCCATCTATACTACTGGTAGGTGCATCAGCAGCAGATAATTGTTGAAAAAATATTGTGACAATAGGAAAAATTTCTCTTGACCAATTTCTCCCTTTTTCTCATATAGACGCTTTCTGAAGCCTCTGCAGCAGATGGCTTTTTGAAGAAATTGCTCAAAAATGTCTCGGTGTTCAGTGAGACGATTCTTTTGAGTACCCACAACATAGGGTTTGATGGTCAAATAAAGATTTCATGATGTGAAATATTCGTCTTATCTAGAGCTCTGTATATTGGTGTGCAACAATTTGCCACATAGCTAATAATAATTACTCTTCCGTTTTTCAGATCCGACCTTGTTGCCGCCTTCTATGCTAGGAATGTCGGCTCCCAAAGTGTATCCCTGCTCAAGGTGCCGAAAGTTCTTTCCATCCAACTCTCATCTAGAGGATCATTTTCGCACGCACACTGGTGAAAAACCGTTTGAATGTGAATTTTGCAACCGGCGATTTTCATTGAAAGGCAACCTGAAGAAGCATCAGATGGCTATGCATAACATGTAGTCCTTTCCAACGTACAACAAATCTGCAGCAGACGACTGTTTTCTCACACCTCTGCTGCAGACGACTGTAGAAAATATTATCATAAAAGGAGAAATTGCTCAACTGCAATTTTTAGCTCGACTTTTGAAAAAACGAGAGCTATTGTCATGACCCTGACGGTGGAGTGGTCGTCCGGTTAAGGTTTTTGTTCAGCTCAGCTTTTTTTCTGTGGCGGCGGCGTGGTCGTCCGGTTAAGGTTTTTTGTCGAGCGTCTGTGCCGTACGCGGTGCTCTTGTTAACCTTTATCATAATATTTCCAACTTTATTCAATGATCATACTTGTAACTGATACAGATTTTTAATATTTTTGTTCCGATGTATTCAAAGTCGTCTGCTGCATATTATGTTGTGTCTGGTAAATGGTTAACCCTTTCCCAAATACAGCAAATCTGCAGTAGACGATTTTGAAAATAACTAGATGAAAAAGGTGAATCATATCTATTTAAAAAAAATGAAAAACATTGTGGCAAATGGAGAAATTTTTCCACAATGATTTAAAAAGTCATCTGCAGCAGATGCCCCAAAATCCGTCTGTAAGTGGAAACGGGTTAAAGCGGTCCCAAGCCTAATATTTTGTTCTTATGTACATGACGTGTTTGTAACCCCAAATACAACAACTAAACCTGCAGTAGAGGACTTCGAAAACTTCAGGTCAAAAATATTGAAAATCTCTTTAACCATTACCCATATACAAAGTGTGGGGTGAGCTAATGTGATCACTCACCGTTCGTCGTCTGCCACATGCGACAAATCTGCAGCAGACGACTTTGAAAACATCCCGGCAAAAGTGTGAAAAATTCCACAAATGAGATTTGAATTATTAAAAAGAGGTGAAAACATTGTGGCAGAAGTTGTATATTTCAAAAGTTGTCTGCTGCAGAGGTCTCTTTATTTGGTTAACCCTTTCCCACATATGACAAATATGCATCGGATGACTTTGAAAAAAAAGTGGCAAACCCTGAAATATTCCCATAAAGGATAGCTTAATTGTTGAATAATGTTGAAAACATTGTGGCAAAAGTCGTCTGCAGCAGGGACGTCAGAAAGCATCTATAGATGGGTAAGGGTTAAATAAAAGTGGAATGTATAACTATAGTTGAATGTATGATCCTATATATGTGAAAAGGTACAAGTTGGAATTTATGAATAGTAAAGACCCAGATCAGATTGCATCTTCACCGTCAGATCTAGAACTAAACTGTTCACATATTACAGTCGAACCTGTGCTATAGACCACCTTGGAATAGCTATTACTGTTCTATAGCGACCATACTTTTTAGTTTCCCAAATACTCATTTTCTGTATGACCAAGCAATTTAAAACCTACTGTGGAGAAAGATTGTTCACCTCCCATGTGTGGTCTTTAAACGCAGGATTGACTGCTCTTGCAGAAGCTTCTGCTAACTTGTGTAGATTCCGATTATAAAGACTGATCAAATGTACATGCAAACCTCTGCTAAAGACCACCTTAGAATAGCAATTACCTGTCTATATGGACCCTCCTTTTTGTTTCGTAAATACTCATTTTCTGTATGAATGACCCTGCAATTAAAGACCAGAAAGACCAGATTGTTCAACTCCCATGTGTGGTCTTTAAACACAGGTTTGACTACTTGCATAATTATGCTTGTCAGAAGCTTCCATCAACTTGTGTAGATTCTGATAAGACTGATTAGATGTACAGTCAAACTTGTGCTAAAGACCACCTTGGAATAGCAATTCACTGTCTATAGCGACCATACTTTTAGTTTGCCCAATACTCAATGACCCTGCAATTAAAGATAACCAGTGAACAAAGACCATAATGTTGGCTTCACATGGCTGGTCTTTGTACACAGTTATTGAACCTACACCGTACAAAAATGTAATTTTCCTCTGTACATGCTCATATAATAATTAGCACTTTGCAAGCAGCTGCAACAGAGCCTTCTATATCAGGGTTGATGAAAGTCGAAAACAAATTTGAAATGATAATTTTAATTATCTACATTAACCCTTTCCCTCATACAACAAAACTGCAGCAGACGACTTTGAAAATATCTAAGCACTATTATGTAAAATGTCTATGAATGAAAGGATAATTAATAAATTGAGTTGAAAACCTTGTGACAAAATGAGAAATTGCTCATAATTACCAATTTCTCCATTTGTTTTCAAAAGTCATCTTCTGCTGCGAGGCATCAGAAAGTGTCCGTATATAGGAAAGGATTAAAAACATCTGTAAATGGTTATACCTGAAAAACGTGTATAGTATAGATTTAATACAAAGATAAACACATTGTTAACTGTCTTGTGTAACAAGTTTTTTTAAAAATCGTCTGTTTATATGTCATCAAAAGTTGTCTGTATGTGGGAATGGATAAAGTTATGTACTTGTTTTTAGCTCACCTGAGTAAGAGTTATTGTAATCGCCTTTTGTTCTTCTCCTCAGTAACCAGTTGGTCAATTGGGATCAAATTTCAAAGAAAGCATCCTCTCAATGACCTCATCAGAATTCCTTCAAGTTTTTAGGATCCATGCAGAATTCTGGTTTCCATGGCAATGAAATGGAAAAAAACCTTTAAAATTCTTCTTCTCCCAAACTGGTTGGCATATTTTCAAATAATTTTGAAGAGACCCTCTATCAGATTCCTTCAAACCTTGTTGATTGGTAAAAAAACATGGCCGCCGGGGGGGGGGGGGGGGGGGGGGGGGGGGCAGGGCTATTTTGCCTTATATATATATGGCTTTAGTGAAAACTTAAAAAATCTTCTCCGAAAGTGTCCAACCGATTTTTAAATAATTTGGTAGAAATGTTCCTTGGGTGACCTTCTATCAGATTCCTTAAAGCCATGTTGATTGGTCGAAAACTATGGCCGCCAGAGGGCGGGGCTATTTTGCCTTGTACGGCTATAGTGAAAAATTAAAAGGGTCTTCTCCTGAAAGTGTCGGGCCGATTTTCAAATAATTTTGTAGAAATGTTCCTAAGGTGACCCACTATCAGATACCTGTTAAAGCCATGTTAATTGGTCGAAAAACATTGCCGCCACAGGACGGGGCTATTTTGCCTTATATGGCTTTGTGAAAACTTAAAAAATCTCTTCCTCCGAAATTGTTTGGCCGATTTTCAAATAATTTTGTAGAATATTCCTAGGGTGACCTCTATCAGATTCTTCAACCCATGTTGATTGGTCGAAAACTATGGCCGCCAGGGGGCGGGGCTTATATGGCTAAAGTGAAAAAAAAAAAGCAGGTGAGCCATCACGGCCCTCTTGTTTATTAGAAGGTAAAATAACGAGACATAAGAGTTTTGGTATTAATGGATTCCCACATAAAAAACAAATCTGCAGCAGACAACTTTAAAAATATCTAGATAGAAACACAGAAATTCTCTGAAATTGAAGGTATAATTACTGAAAAAAGTTGGAAACATTGTGGCAAAAGGAGAAAAATTGCTTGTTTTGAGCAATTTCTTCTTTTGTCACAATGTTTTCAAAAGTTGTCTGCTGCAGATGCGTGAACATGCGCCTATAGAGGGAAAATAGTTGAACTCTATCCACATACAGGCGCTTTCTGATGCCTCTGCAGCAGACAACTTTAGAAACATGCATGTTCCGTGTCTTATATGTCATTTAACCCTTTCCCTCATACGGCAATTCTGCAGCAGACGACTTTGAACGTATTTTGGCAAAAAATAGAAAATCTCCATAATTGAATGGATAACCTATGACAAAAAGTGGAAAACATTGTGTCAAAAGGAGAAATTGCACATTTTGTGCAATTTCTTCTTTTGTCACTATGTTTTCAAATAGCCGTCTGCTGCAGAGGCGTCGGAAAGCGTCTATGTGAGGGAAAGGATTAAAATGGGAATGTCATTGTGTGGGTGAACTTTTGTTTTTGCTGACTGATTCTAGCCAAATTTCAAGAATAGAATAAGATAGAAATGAAGCCTGTGATTGATTGTCTTTTGGGTCAAGGTCACTGGTACTTACAATAGATCATCAAAAGTCATGTGTTATGGGCACCATCTGGAGGGTGTCTCTTTATTTCCTCTCATGTCACTTGACAATTATTTTACGTTAAATTACATGTATTATATATTGTTTTTTCATAACTGTACATGTTAGTTTGAAATGAATAAAAAGTCTTCACAAAATTTATTAGAATTTACATGTTATTTAGCCCTATGTCTATTTTCATAACTAGTCTAGAGGAGCCAGAATTGTGACAATGTAGAAAAAGGTTGAATGTTGACCTGATTTAATCCTTTCCCACCTGTAGACGCATTTTAACACATCTACAGCAGACGACTCTTGAAAACATTGCAGCAAAATGGGAAATTGTTCAAAATGAGCAATTTCTCATTTTGCCACCATTTTTTAAACCCTTATTTATGGAGATTTTTCATGTCTTTGCCAATATGGTTTGGAAGTCGTCTGCTGTAGATTTGTTGTCTGTGGGAAAGGGATAATCATTTAAAATGTTGTCTGCTTTGAAAGATAGTTTCAGATAGTCCTTACTTTTTTTTTTTTTTTTTTTTTTTTTTTTACCATTTCCAACATACAACAAACATATAATGCAGCATATTGTTTTGAAAACATCTATATAAAAAAAATACCAGTAAATCTCAATAACTGAAAGTATAATTATTGTGTAGATATGAATATATTGTGGCAATAAAAGCTTGAATTTGCTGCAAATTTGTCTGCACCTGGGAAATATTTTAACCCTTTCAAATCACATTTAAAACCTTCTGAAGACTTAACCCTTTCCCTCATATAGACGCTTTCTGACGCCTCCGCAGCAGACAGCTTTTCGAAAACATAGTGACAAAAGAAGAAATTGCACAAAACGTGCAATTTCTCCTTTTGCCACAATGTTTTCTACCTTTTGTCATAGGTTATCCATTCAATTATGGAGATTTTTTATGTTTTGACAAAATACGTTCAAAGTCGTCTGCTGCAGAATTGTCGTATGAGGGAAAGGGTTAAACACAGAAAATGCTCTGATGTATACTGACAAATATTCATTTATTACAATGATTTAACATTTTATTTCTTTGTTTTATTTCAATCTTTTGTATTGTCTAGAATCACTTTTCAACCCTCTCCAAAACACAACAAATCTACAGCAGACAACATTGAAAACATGAAAGCAAAAATTAGAAAAATCTATAAATTCAAGCATTATTTCTGGATAGAGTTGAAAACATTGTGACAAAAGCTGTCTGTGTCAGAGGCATCAAATTTCGTCTCTTTGAATGAATGAATGTATATTGTTTTATGGCGCATCGACAGCTAAGGTCATTTAGCGCGCAATTAAATTTAATTATTCATGATCCCTGGGTAAACAAACCAGTACATGTACTAGGCTAGAAAATCGTCTCTTTGAGGGTAAGGGTTAATTAACATTTAAAGCCCCTGATGAAGACCCTTGTCACGGGAGTTGAATGCGACTTATCGCTTGAAGCAGGTCACCTAGTCGGCCCTGCCTTTCAATGCAGTTCACCATGGAAAGCGCTCTGTTGTGTACTAACAATATTCCACTGTTTGAACATGTTATTTCTCTTTTATATTTCATTTTTGTTTTTATTCCGAGTTCTTTAACGCTCTCCCACATACAGCAAATTTGCGGCAGAAGACTTTGAAATGATTAAAGCAAAAATATGAAACTGCTCTATAAATGAAAGTTAAATTATAGAATAGAGTTGAATATATGTGAGCAATTTCTCCTTTTGCCACAATGTTTTGAAAATTCGTCTGCTGCAGAGGTGACAGAAAGAATCTATATGCGGAAAATGGTTCAAGTAAATCATTTATGTTTCATTCTCTTTTTTCCGTTTATCTAAAATTATCTTATAATTCTCTTTTTTCCTAAATCTATTATTTTCTATAATTCTTTCTCTTATTTCAGGACGGAGATCCTTGCCTTTTATACAAGGCATGTCGATGCCCAAGGTTTACCCGTGCTCCTCATGTCGAAAGTTCTTTGCATCCAGAAGGCAGCTAGAGGAACATTTTCGCACACACACTGGTGAAAAACCGTTCGAATGTGAATTGTGCAACCGGCGGTTCGCATTGAAGGGAAACATGACGAAACATAAAATGACAGTGCATAATGTCTAAACAGGTCACAGTCATATTCTTTTAAGAGTTATTCTTATGTATTTATTTGTGTTATCCCTTTCCCACTTGTAGATGCATTCTGACACATCTGCAGCAGGAGACTTTTGAAAACATTGTGACAATTGGAGAACTTGCTCAAAACCAGAAATTATAGAGATTTTTTCCATGTTTTTGCTTGATTGTATTCAAAGTCGTCTGCTGCAGATCTGTTGTATGTGGGAAAGGGTCAATGCTGTTTTCCACATTTTCATATATTCAGCAAGATGTGTATTGTTGAACTATGGTACCCTTGCGAACATCTAGAAACATTTTCACGCATGATGAGTAATTTCTGTTTATGCCTCACTGATTTCAACTGTTTTCGTAAAATTAAACTTTTATTAGCTCACCTGAGCATTTGGTCAAAATCACCATCCGATATCATCGTCTGTCTGTCCGTTTCTCTGTCTGTTCACACTTTCCTACAAACGATTTCTCCTAAACCAATGGACCAAATAAATAAAAAAAATCACAGAAATGTACCTTTAAGGTGGTCCTCTTTCAAAGTTCTTAACCCTTTCCCTCATATAGACACTTTCTGATTCCTCTGCAGCAAAAGGCTTTTTGAAAACATAGTGACAAAAGAAGAAATTGCCCAAAACGAGCAATTTCTCCTTTTGCCACAATGTTTTCCACTTTTCGTCATAGGTTATCCATTCAATTAAAGAGATTTTCCATTTTTTGACAAAGTATGTTCAAAGTCGTCTGTTGCAGAATTGTCGTATGAGGAAAAGGGTTAAAAGAATTCAATTCCATGGAGGTTCTTGGTTGCCGCTGATTCAGAAACGGGGAAAAGTGCCAAAACTTTTAAAATCTTCTTGTCAAAAAGTACAGGAGCGATTTGAAAATTATTTTGCACAAATGTTTCTTGGGCGACTGAAAGTGCTACCAAGAATGTTCAAATTATTCCGATCTGATGAAAAATATGGCTATCAGGGCGTTAAGCCTTATAATGTGTAAAGTAAAAAATTTAAAAAAGAATTGCGAAATTACTTCCCTGACTTAGAATAATTTGGCACAAATGTTCCTTGGGTGACCCTCTACCAAGATCTGTTGATAAACATGGCCACTAGGGGGCAGGGATCAATTTGCTTATATGTGTAGATTTAAACTTTGCAAACTATCGAAGTTCTATTAAAGTTGATCAATACATTGTAAACGACCATCATGGTCCTCTAGTTATTATATCTTTATCCTTTGACTTTTTCAAGGTCGCCTACTGCAGTTTTGTCATATGTGGGAAAGGGTTTATATTAACCAAATTGTCAGTCTTATGGTTGTTGATATATACCATTTTCTGATACATATGACTTTTGATGCAGCAGCAGGCATACTTTGAAAACCTTGTGTGAAAAGACAAAGTGCTTTTAATGAACAATATCTCCATTTAAACTCCCTCCAAAGGCAGATGGCATATTTGTTTGATGTCATTCCTTCCGGAGTCATATCTTAAGCTGAAGCCCCCTTTTTAGCTTGTCTGTTTTTTGAAGAAAAAAGTCAGGCTAATGTGAGATCCTTGGCGTCATCATTTGCATCATAGTCACAAAACCTATACCTTACCTCATAACTCGAGAAGAGTTACACATATTCAAATGAAACTTAGTACACAAGTTCCTAGAAACAATAAGCATTTCCATACCAAGTTACATATCTCTGGCTTTAATAATTATTCAGTTATGCCCTTTTTTGGACTTAAACATTCATACAATACGTTTAACCTTGCCTATAACTCAAAAATTGTCCCATCGTTTTCAAATGAAACTTGATACACATGCTCCTAGGAACAATACGCATGTCTTTAAGAAGTCGCCTAAGTCTGACTTTAATAATTATTCAGTTATGCCCCTTTTTCGACTTAAAAAAACAGTTGAGCATAGCATTATTATTTTGTGAGGACAATTGAGCGTTGCACTGCAAAAACCAACGCTTAGTGCGTCTGCGACCAGAGTAGATCTGGATCAGCCTGCACATCCATAAAGTTTTATCTGGTTCTACACTGATAGCCAAGTTAGTCTCAGAGGGTTCTAAGAAACTTCTTACTTGACCCTTTCCTGCTTTTTGACGCCTCTGTAGCAGAATTTCTTCTTTTGCAAAAATGTTTTTAACCTTTTTTTAGCTCACCTATGCACAAAGTGCAAGGTGAGCTTTTGTGATCGCTCATCGTCCGTCCGTTCACATTTTCCTACAAACGACTTCTCCTCCTAAACCAATCAACCAAATTCAAAATAACTTTACAGGAATGTTCCTTGGGTGGATCTCTTTCAAACTTGATCAAAGAATTTTATTTCATGCAGAACTTTGGCTGCCACGGCAACAAAAAAGGGAAAATTAACCAAAACTTAAAAAATCTTCTTGTCCAAAAGTACTGGCCTGATTTGAAAATATTTTTGCACAAATTTTCCTTGGGGTACCTTCTACCAAGATTGTTCAAATATTTCTGATCTGTTGAAAAACATGGCCGCCAGGTGGCGGAGCTTATTTTCCTTATAGTGCATTGTTAAAACTTTAAAAATCTTCTTGTCCAAAAGTACTGGCCCGATTTGAAAATTATTTTGCACAAATGTTCCTTGGGGTACCTTCTACCAAGATTGTTCAAATATTTCCGATCCACTGTAAAACATGGCCGCCAGGGGGGCGGAGCTTATTTTCCTTATATGTGCATTGTCAAAACTTTAAAAATCTTCTTGTCCAAAAGTACTGGCCCGATTTGAAAATTATTTTGCACAAATGTTCCTTGGGGTACCTTCTACCAAGATTGTTTAAATATTTCTGATCCGTTGAAAAACATGGCCGCCAGGGGGCAGAGCTTATTTTCCTTATATGTGCATTGTTAAAACTTTAAAAATCTTCTTGTCCAAAAGTACTGGCCCGATTTGAAAATTTTATTGCACAAATGTCCCTTGGGGTACCTTCTACCAAGATTGTTCAAATATTTCCGTTCCGTTGAAAAACATGGCAGCCAGGGGGCGGAGCTTATTTTCCTTATATGTGCATTGTTGAAACCTTAAAAATCTTCTTGTCCAAAAGTACTGGCCCGATTTGAAAATTATTTTGCACAAATGTTCCTTGGGGCACCCTTTGACAAGATTGTTCAAATATTTCCGATCCGTTGAAAAAAATGGTTGCCAGGGGGCGGAGCTTGTTCATAGACTCATATTGGGAAAAACCTTTAAAAAAATTCTTGTCTAAGAGTAGAGGGCCCAGGCCTTTAATATTTGGTATGTAGCATCATCTAGTGGACCTCTACCAAGATTGTTCAAATTATAGCCCTGGGCTCAAAAAATGACCCCTCCCCTGGGGTCTATTGTTTTACATAGACTCATATAGAGAAAATTTAAAATAAAAATCTTTTCTTAAAGTAGAGGGCCCCGGCCTTTGATGTAGCATCGTCTATTGAACCTCTACCAAGATTATTCAAATTATAACCCTGGGGTAAAAAATGACCCCATCCCTTGTCACTTGTCACTTGTTTTACATAATTATACTCATAGAGGGGAAAAACTATAAAAAATCTTCTTGTCTAAAAGTTTAATATTTGAAATCTAACTTCATCTAGTGGACTTCTACCAAGATTGCTCAAATTATTATAGCCCTGGTGTCAAACATGGCTCCACCCTGGGGATCACTTGTTTTACATAGACTTGTTAAAGTAAACACTTATTCTTGTCCATTTGCCATGAATGTTCTTTGGGTGCCCCTCTACTAAGACTTCCAATTATTTTGATAGGATGATAAACATGGCCACCAGGGGGTGTTGCTTGTTTTCCGTATATACATGTATGTATAGACAAAGAAAAATGAAAACTTTTTAAGTTTGATTAAATCAGGTGAGCGATATAGGACCATATGGTCCTCTTGTTTGTAATCATACCTTCATTTAAAAAGTGTTATCCTATCAAGCCAAGAAGTTTTCAAAGTCGTCTGCTGCAAATATGTTGTATGTTGGAAACGGGAGTTAAACTGTCCAATTGGATAGCATTGATACCCTGAGTGAGACACATATTTTAATAAGTTTTCTTGGAGGTAATTGAATTAATTAACCCTTTCTCACATATAGATGCTTTCTGAAGCCTTTGCAGCAGTCGACTTTTGAAAACTCTCTCACAATGAGCAATTTCTCCTTTTGCCAGAGTGTTTTGATCTCTATTTATTATGGTTCAACTCTCATTTATTGGGATTTTTACACTTTTGCCAAGACATTTTCAAAGTTGTCTGCTGCCGATTTATTGTATGAGGGAAAGGGTTAATGTCGTCTGCTTTCAAATTCCAAGGGGAGAAAATTGTAATATCAGAAATATACATTTTTAATTGTTATGAGAAAGGGAGAAACAGCCAACCACTTGACCATCATTAGCTTTTTCTCCTTTTCGAACAATGTTGTCTACTATCCCTTTCCCTCATATAGACGCTTTCTGACGCCTCTGCAGCAGACGGCGTTTTGAAAACATAGTGACAAAAGAAGAAATTGCACAAAACGTGCAATTTCTCCTTTTGTCACAATGTTTTTCACTTTTAGTCATCCATTTATCCATTCAATTATAGAGATTTTCTATATTCTGACAAAATATGTTCAAAGTCGTCTGCTGCAGAATTGTTGTATGAGGGAAAGGGTTATACTAGGTGTTACTAGATCTTGAAAAAAGATTTGTTGACTGTGTTGAAGTTTCGAAAGATTTGAACATTTTAACTGTTTGTAAACCTGATATGCATATTCTTTGAGTTACAGTACCATCTGGAAAATAAGAATAAAAGCTGTCTTAAACTTTTCCCATATGCAAAAACGCATTTTGATGCTTCTACAGCAGATGACTTTTGATAATATTGTGACAAATGAAGAAATTGCTCATTATTAACAAAATACTGTTTTTGCCCCCAAATGATTTCAAATTCTTTTTATACGCCCGTTTTAAAAACGGATCTTATTATAGTTTTACCTGCGGCGTCCAGTATGTTGTCAGCTCAATAACTTTAGACCTTTGTCCAATCATCACCAAATTTAGTCAGAATGTGTAATTGGCGTAATATCTCGGACAAGTTCGATAACTAGCCATATTGCTGCAGTCAATCAAGAGTTATCGCTCTTTAATTATAGAAATTACCTAAAATTGATATTGACAGCTCAATAACTTTAGGAGCCTTTGTCCAATCATCACCAAATTTGGTCAGAATGTGTATTGGCGTAATATCTCGGACAAGTTCGATAACTAGCCATATCGCTTTAGTCAATCAAGAGTTATCGCCCTTTAATTATAGAAATTACCTAAAATTGGTCTTGTCAGCTAAATAACTTTAGAAGCCTTTGTCCAATCATCACCAAATTTGGTCAGAATGTGTATTGGCATAATATCTCGGACAAGTTCGATAACTAGCCATATCGCTTTAGTCGGTCAAGAGTTATTGCCCTTTAATTATATAAATTACCTAAAATTAGTCTTGTCAGCTCAATAACTTTAAAAGCCTTTGTCCAATCATCACTAAATGTAGTCAGAATGTGTATTGGCATAATATCTCGGACAAGTTTGATAACAAGCCATATCGCTTTAGTCAATTGGAGTTATCGTTCTTTAATTATAGAAATTACCTAAAATTGGTCTTGTCAGCTCAATAACTTAAGAAGCCTTTATCCAATCATTACCAACCAGATTAACTAGCCAAATCACTGCAGTCAATCAAGAGTTATCGCTCTTTAATTATAGAAATTACCTAAAATTGATATTGACAGCTCAATAACTTTAGGAGCCTTTGTCCAATCATCACCAAATTTGGTCAGAATGTGTATTGGCGTAATATCTCGGACAAGTTCGATAACTAGCCATATCGCTTTGGTCAATCAAGAGTTATCGCCCTTTAATTATAGAAATTACCTAAAATTGGTCTTGTCAGCTAAATAACTTTAGAAGCCTTTGTCCAATCATCACCAAATTTGGTCAGAATGTGTATTGGCATAATATCTCGGACAAGTTCGATAACTAGCCATATCGCTTTAGTCGGTCAAGAGTTATTGCCCTTTAATTATATAAATTACCTAAAATTAGTCTTGTCAGCTCAATAACTTTAAAAGCCTTTGTCCAATCATTACCAACCAGATTAACTAGCCAAATCACTGCAGTCAATCAAGAGTTATCGCTCTTTAATTATAGAAATTACCTAAAATTGATATTGACAGCTCAATAACTTTAGGAGCCTTTGTCCAATCATCACCAAATTTGGTCAGAATGTGTATTGGCGTAATATCTCGGACAAGTTCGATAACTAGCCATATCGCTTTGGTCAATCAAGAGTTATCGCCCTTTAATTATAGAAATTACCTAAAATTGGTCTTGTCAGCTAAATAACTTTAGAAGCCTTTGTCCAATCATCACCAAATTTGGTCAGAATGTGTATTGGCATAATATCTCGGACAAATTCGATAACTAGCCATATCGCTTTAGTCGGTCAAGAGTTATTGCCCTTTAATTATATAAATTACCTAAAATTAGTCTTGTCAGCTCAATAACTTTAAAAGCCTTTGTCCAATCATCACTAAATGTAGTCAGAATGTGTATTGGCATAATATCTCGGACAAGTTTGATAACAAGCCATATCGCTTTAGTCAATTGGAGTTATCGTTCTTTAATTATAGAAATTACCTAAAATTGGTCTTGTCAGCTCAATAACTTTAGAAACCTTTATCCAATCATTACCAACCAGATTAACTAGCCAAATCGCTGCAGTCAATCAAGAGTTATCGCTCTTTAATTATAGAAATTACCTAAAATTGATATTGACAGCTCAATAACTTTAGGAGCCTTTGTCCAATCATCACCAAATTTGGTCAGAATGTGTATTGGCGTAATATCTCGGACAAGTTCGATAACTAGCCATATTGCTCTAGTCGATAGAGAGTTATTGCCCTTTAATAACAGAAATTACCTAAAATTGGTCTTGTCAGCTAAATAACTTGTAAAGCCTTTATCTGATCATCACCAAATTTAGACAATATGTTGATGGGCAGAATATCTTGGTCAGGTTTGATAACTTACAACTTTATCTTAGTCACTACAAAATTATGTCCCTTGAAATGGCTAAAACTGTACTAACAAGTGTGTCTAATGTACAGCCAATTATCAGTATACTTGGTCTCAAATTGGTATTTTGTGACATTTGGCGCTCTTGTTAAATAATAGATTTATTTTTAGCTCACCTGAGCTTTGCTCAAGGTGAGTTATTGTGATCGCCTTTTGTCCGGCGTCCGTCGTGCGTCAACTTCTTCTCCTCAGTAACCAGTGGGTCAATTTGGATGAAACTTCACAGAAAGCATCCTCTCATTGATCTCACCAGAATTCCTTAAAATTTTTGGGATCCATGCAAAATTCTGGTTTCCATGGCAACGAAACCGAAAAAACTTCAAAATTCTTCTTCTCCCAAATTGGTTGGCAGATTTTCAAATAATTTTGTAGAAATGTTCCTTGGATGACCCTCTATCAGATTCCTTCAAGCCGTGTTGATTGGTCGAAAAACATGGCCGCCAGGGGGGGCGGGGCTATTTTGCCTTATATGGCTATAGTGAAAACTTAAAAAATCTTCTCCTCCGAAAGTGTAAGGCCGATTTTCAAATAATTTTGTAGAAATGTTCCTTGGGTGACCCTCTATCAGATTCCTTCAAGCCATGTTGATTGGTCGAAAAACATGGCCGCCAGGGGGGGCGGGGCTATTTTGCCTTATATGGCTATAGTGCAAACTTAAAAAATCTTCTTCTCCAAAAGTGTCAGGCCGATTTTCAAATAATTTTGTAGAAATGTTCCTTGGGTAATCCTCTATCAGATTCCTTCAAGCCATGTTGATTGGTCAAAAAACATGGCCGCCAGGGGGCGGGGCTATTTTGCCTTATATGGCCAAAGTGAAAACTTAAAAAATCTTCAACATCTTCTCCTCAGTAACCAGTGGGTCAATTGGGATGAAACTTCACAGAAAGCATCCTCTTAATGACCTCACCAGAATTCCTTCAAATTTTAGGGATCCATGCAGAATTCTGGTTTCCATGGCAACGAAACGAAAAAAACTTCAAAATTCTTCTTCTCCCAAACTGGTTGGCAGATTTTCAAATAATTTTGTAGAAATGTTCCTTGGATGACCCTCTACCAGATTCCTTCAAGCCATGTTGATTGGTCAAAAAACACGGCCGCCAGGGGGGCGGGGCTATTTTGCCTTATATGGCTCTAGTGAAAACTTAAAAAATCTTCTCCTCCGAAAGTGTCAGGCTGATTTTCAAATGATTTTGTAGAAATGTTCCTTGGGTGACCCTCTATCAGATTCCTTCAAGCCATGTTGATTGGTCGAAAAACATGGCCGCCATGGGGGGGGCGGGGCTATTTTGCCTTATATGGCTAAAGTGCAAACTTAAAAAATCTTCTTCTCAAAAAGTGTCGGCCCGATTTTCAAATAATTTTGTAGAAATGATCCTTGGATGACCCACTTTCAGATTCCTTCAAGCCATGTTGATTGGTCAAAAAACATGGCCGCCAGTAGGCAGGGCTATTTTGCATTATATGGCTATAGTGAAAACTTAAAAAATCTTCTCCTCCAAAAGTATCTGGCCGATTTTCAAATAATTTTGTAGAAATGTTCCTAGGGTGACCCTCTATCAGATTCCTTCAAGCCAAGTTGATTGGTCGGAAACTGGCTTCCAGGGAGCGAGGCTTATATAGCTAAACTGAAAAAAAAATAAAAAATCAGGTGAGCGATTCAAGGGCCATCATGGCCCTCTTGTTTTAAATGTGTCTGTTACAGAGGTGTCAGAAAGCGTCTGTATAGGAAATTATTCAAAAAAGCAGAATTTCTGACTGTTCTTTTATCCTGTTGAAAAATGTAAAACTATGTTTTATTTCCATGTATCCATTCAGAGTAAAAACTTCCTTATTTCCATAGTGCTAGTCTTCTTGATTTCCCTTTAACCCTTTCCCACATACAACAAATCTGCAGCAGACAACTTTGAAAACACCTTTACAAATATTTTGAATATCTTTATAAATGAAACTATAATTAATGAATAAAATTGAAAACATTGAGACAATTTGAGCAATTTCTCCTTTTGTCACAATTATTTCAGAGGTTGTCTGCTACAGAGGTGTCAAAATCAGTCTATATGTGGGAAATGAATAAGAAAATAACATTGACATTAATAATTCCTCAACCACTAGAATTAGCACAAGTAGACACAAACATTGATATTGCTTATTCAATATTGTAAATGTTTTTATTGTTATTTTCACTGGGACACCATAGTTTAATACTCCCGAGATATCCTAATATAATATCATATATCGTAATTACCATGACAACTCTAAAGGGTTTTCTGCTGCAGAGCCACAAAGTTGTCTGTATCAGGAAAAGGTTGAACTATAGTAACTGACAAAAAAAACATTTTAATTTGACAATCATCAAACTATAATGGACATATATAAAACAAACCTGTATTTTATATTTTCAGATTATTTAGCCGCAGAAAGATCGGCGATCAAACATCGATGTCAAGTATGTGGAAAGTTTTGCAGACGTAAAGGAGCGCTTGAAGACCATATGAGAACGCATACTGGGGAAAAACCATACGCTTGTGAATACTGTAATAAACAGTTTTCTATAAAAGGAAACAAAGACAGACATGTGAAACAATCTCATTGGTCAATATAGATTGAAGTTATAGATTAGCTGCCGGCTGCTGTATATTAATATCACATTATGTGGGAAGCTTTGGAGATGTAAATAGGCCTTTGTGAATTTATAAATTCTTGTGGTTTGTGGATATTGTCATGAACAGTTTTTGATAAAAGGAAACAAGGACAGTCAACTAAAACAATCACATTTGTTAAAATAGATGGTAGTTTAAGTTTGGCTGCAGATTGCTGTATATAAATGTTACATTATGTGGGAAGCTTTGGAGACATAAAGAATCTTTGAGAATGTTTACTGATTCCAAAACATAAATTTGTAATACATAGTTATATAAAAGGAAAAAAAGACAAATGCATTGGTTAACCCTTTCCCTAATATAGACCCTTTCTGACGCCTCTGCAGCAGACAGCTATTTGAAAACATGGCATCAAAAGAAGAAAGCAATTTCTCCTTTTGTCACCATTTTTTCAACCCTATTCAATTATTTTTCTTTCATTTTTAAAGGAATTTTCTATGCTTTTGCATCAACGTTTTCAAAGTCGTCTGCTTAAGATTGTAGTATGTGGGAAAGGGTTAAAATTGGCTGTAGTTAAAACTTCTGCTGGCTGCTGTATGTTGACTTCGAATCCGTGGAAAGATATGCCATTCTATAATGAATTTCCTGAATACATACTGGTGAAAAAAAATGCATTTGTGAATACTGTAATAAAAAGTTTTAAAAAGAAAAAGAAATAAAGACGGACATGTGAAACAAGGAAACTGGTTAGAAATGATGTAGTTAACCCTTTCCACATTCAATAACTGCAGCTGATGAGCCCTTTCTCCCTTTCGAACAATGTTTTCAACTGTATCCATTCATACATATTTTTGATATTCTTTAACTCTTTCCCTCATACGACAATTCTGCAGCAGACGACTTTGAACATATTTTGTCAAAACATAGAAAATCTCTTTAATTAAATGGATAACCCATGACAAAAAGTGGAAAACATTGTGGCAAAAGGAGAAATTGCACGTTTTGTGCAATTTCTTCTTTTGTCACTATGTTTTCAAAAAGCCGTCTGCTGCAGAGGCGTCAGAAAGCGTCTATATGAGGGAAAGGGTTAAGTAAGATATTTTAAAAGTTGTCTGCTGTAGATTTGCTGTATGTGGGAAGGGGATAACACTTAACCTGCTACACCCTTTCCCCTTATACGACAATTCTGCAGCAGACGACTTTGAACGTATTTTGTCAGATGGATAACCTATGACTAAAAGTGGAAAACATTGTGACAAAAGGAGAAATTGCACGTTCTGTGCAATTTCTTCTTTTGTCACTATGTTTTCAAAACGCCGTCTGCTTTAACCCTTTCCCTCATACGACAATTCTGCAGCAGACGACTTTGAACGTATTTTGTCAAAGCATAGAAAATCTACATAATTGAATGGATAACCTATGACGAAAAGTGGAAAACATTGTGGCAAAAGGAGAAATTGCACGTTTCGTGCAATTTCTTATTTTGTCATTATGTTTTCAAAAATGTTGTCTGCTTTGTGTAAATAATATATGTATGTATATATGTTTAAATGTTCCACTGTGTGTGTTTACCCTTATATTGCTGGATACCTGCAACTGTGCAACAGGAACCTTCATCTTTGATTTATTAACCATTTCTCACATGCGGATACATAAAATTTTGGACACATCTGCAGCAGACAACTTTTGGAAACATTGTGATAAAAGGAGAAATTGCTCATTAGCATTTTTTTCCTTTTGCCACATAGTTTTCATCTCCTTTTTAGCTTACCTGTCACGTAGTGACAAGGTGAGTTATTGTGATCGCCCTTTGTCCTGCGTCTGTCGTCTGTCCACAATTTCTTGTGAACAAGTTAAAGTCATCATTTATTATCCGATGTTTACCAAACCTATTCAGTAGCTAGATATCTATGAGAGCTCGGTTCCTTTTGAAAACCATGCATCCGTCCATGCATGACATGATTATGGCCCTTTAAAATTGGCAAAATTGCCTTGTTGTATGTTGTGAACAAGTTAAAGTCATCATTTATTGTCCGATGTTTACCAAACTTATACAGTAGCTAGATATACATGAGAGCTTGGTTCCTTTTGAAAACCAAAATTGTTATAATTCACTTTGTGAACACGATAAAAACTTCATTTATTTGTAACATGTCCATTACATTGGTAATATTGACAAATAGTTGGATGATGCAGATATTGAAAACTAGAAATGCTACATTTACGTTTGTTCCTGGAGAAAGTCAACGACCTCTAAGTATTTTTCAAGATGAAGATTCAGAATGTTCCTTAAGTGACCCACTATCAGATTCCTTCAAGCCATGTTGATTGGTCGAAAAACATGGCATCCAGGGGGCGAGGCTATTTTGCCTTATTAAATATGGCTTGATTGAAAACTTAAAAAATCTTCTCCTCCAAAAATGTTTGGCCGATTTTCCAATAATTTTGTAGAAATATTCCTAGGGTGACCCTCTATCAAATTACTACAAGCCATGTTGATTGACCCTCTATCAAATTACTACAAGCCATGTTGATTGGTTGAAAACTATGGCCGCCAATGGGTTGGGGCTTATGTGGCTAAAGTGAAATAAAATAAAATACTTTAATTTATAAACAGATTCTCTAAAGGAAATCAAAGTTGCTCATGATGAGGAATTTCTCCTTTAGCCACAATGTTTTCAACTTTATTTAACAATTAAGCTATCTGTTATGGAGATTTTTTAGGTTTTTCTCTCTGCAGAATTGTTGTATGTGGGAAATGGTTAAAATAATGTAATTGATTTAACCCTTTCCCTCATATAGACGCTTTCTGACGCCTCTGCAGCAGATGGCTTTTTGAAAACATTGTGACAAAAGAAGAAATTGCACAAAACGTGCAATTTCTCCTTTTGCCACAATGTTTTCCACTTTTTGTCATAGGTTATCCATTCAATTATGGAGATTTTCTATGTTTTGACAAAATATGTTCAAAGTCGTCTGCTGCAGAATTGTCGTATGAGGGAAAGGGTTAAGAGTCCTATCAAGATGAAAAATTACTAGTGTCCGTCTGACCTGTTTTCAAAAGTCGTCTGCTTCATAATATTATGCCTCTGTAGGTTGGAAAGGTTTAAAATCATTTAACCCTTTCCCTCATACGACAATTCTGCAGCAGACGAATTTGAACATGTTTTGTCATAAAATAGAAAATCTCTATAATTGAATGATAGATAACCTATGACTAAAAGTGGAAAACATTGTGGCAAATGGAGAAATTGCTCGTTTTGAGCAATTTCTTCTTTTGTCTGCTGCATAGGCGTCAGAAAGCGTCTATATGAGGGACAGGGTTAACCCTTTCCCACATACAACAAATGTGCAGCAGACAACATTGAAAACATTTATACAACAACATGGAAAAAATCTCTATAGATGAAAATTGAATTATTGAGAATAGTTGAAAATGTTGTGGCAAATGGAAGAATTGCTCTATTTGAGCAATTTCTCCTTTTGCCACAATGTTTTCAAAAGTCGTCTGCTGCATGGGTGTCAGAAAGCCTCTTCATGTGTGAAAGGGTTATAGCAGTATGAGTACACACCTTGTTCTGGTAATGGGTTTCTATGTAATTATACCCCCAAAAAACAAAGTTTTGGGGGGGTATATAGGAGTCACTGTGTCGGTCGGTCGGTAGGTCGGTTGGTCGGTCGGTCGGTCGGAAGCCATATTTTGTCCGGACCATATCTTAACAATGCAACATAGGATTTGAACGAAACTTCATAGGATGATACAACACATTGAGAGGAAGTGCGGTGTACAGGAACCATAACTCTATTTTATCTTAATACAGAGTTATTGCACTTTGTTACTTTTTCTTATTCGTAGAGTCTTGTCCGGAGCATAACTTTAAAACTAATTGTTGGAATTTAATAAAACTTCATAGGATGATACAACACATTGAGAGGAAGTGCAGTGTACAGGAACCATAACTCTATTTAATCTAAATACAGAGTTATTGCCCTTTGTTACTTTTTTCTTGTCCGGAGAATTACTTAATAACTAATAGATGGAATCTAATAAAACTGCATACAATGGTAGAGCATAATCAGAGGAAGTGCAGTGTACAAGAACCATAACTCTAATTGACCTAATTACAGAGTTATTGCCCTTCGTTACTTTTTCTTATTCGTAGAGTCTTGTCCAGAGCATAACTTTAAAACAAATTGTTGGAATTTAATAAAACTTCATAGGATGATACAACACATTGAGAGGAAGTGCGGTGTACAGGAACCATAACTCTATTTTATCTAAATACAGAGTTATTGCCCTTTGTTACTTTTTCTTGTCCGTAGAATTACTTAATAACTAATCGATAGAATCTAATAAAACTACATATAATGGTAGAGCATAATCAGAGGAAGTGCAGTGTACAAGAAACATAACTCTACCTTACATAATTACAGAGTTATTGCCCTTTGTTACTTTTTCATATTCGTAGAGTCTTGTCCGGAGCATAACTTTAAAACTAATTGTTGGAATTTAATAAAACTTCATAGGATGATACAACACATTGAGAGGAAGTGCAGTGTACAGAAACCATAACTCTATTTAATCTAAATACAGAGTAATTGCCCTTTGTTACTTTTTCTTGTTTTACAGAGTTATGGCCCTTTTACTTATTAAGTTGTTGGTTGGTCAGAAGCCATATTTTGTCCAGCCTATTTCTTACAAACCACTGGGTGGAATTCAATAACATTTTACATGAAGCTTCTATACCAAGAGAATATCTTAAAGGTCTTACAATTGCATGTTATTTTACAGAGTTATGGCCCTTTTGTTGGTGGGTCGGAAGCCATATTTTGAGTCAAGGCGCTGTTTTGGGGGTATTTATCATCTTCAGTGATATTTCTAGTTAAAATTATTAACCCTTTCCCACATACAACACATCCGCATCAGGCAACTTTGAAAAGTCTTGGCAAAAAATATGAAAAGTCTCTGTAAATGAAAGTACAATAACTGAGTAGAGTTGAAAACGTTATTGCAATAGGAAAAAGCAATTTCTACTTTTTCCACAATGTTTTCAAAAGTCATCTTCTGCAGAGGGATCAGAAAGTGTCTTATGTGGGAAAGGGTTAATTGAAAAGACTAACCTGATCTTGGCCTTGATGTTATTGTATTTCCATCAAATTAAATCCTTTCCATCAAATTAAATCCTTTTGCCACAATATTTTCAACTTTATTCATCAAGTAGACTCATTTATAAGACGTTTCATATTTTTGTCAAGATGTTTTCAAAATCATAGCTACAGATTAGTTGTATGTGTAAAATGCTTTAATTGTGTTGTCATGGTTATCCCTTGATGTGTATTTTCATGAAACAAATCACAAACCTGATAAAGATACATGAAGGCCATAATTATTCATATTTTTGCCGAGAGGTCAGCAAGAGGTCAATATTGTTGAGTTGTATTCAGATAGATGTTCTTACTATGTACATGACCGATTCGGGGGTGTAGTCATAGAGTGTATGAATTTGGACAAATTGGTGCGACAGGTTGTGGGGTTTGATCCCCAGCCTGGTCATACCAAAGACTTTAAAAATGGTAGTAATGGCTGCCCTCCTTGGCGCTCAGGGTTGCGGGGTTAGCATTATGACTGACTGGCTGGTGTCAAGGAAAAATGGACCAGCAGTAGTGGTTACTTAACCCAGGAAATGCTGTGATGTAAGTTGTTAAAAGCAGCTTAAAACACCAATCAATCAAACTTATGATATACATACATGTACATGTAGTTGTTTGCCAAATGATTATTGTCACATTAGTATCTATAAATGAAAGTATAATTATTGATATTCCTTGTTGAAACAGCTATGTTACTTGCAAAAAAAAATCACTTTTCCATCTACTCATAATACATGGTTCATCTACGTCCCTGATTTCATATATTTAGTTTTAAGACAAAATAATTATGAGAAAGTCCCTTTAGTTAAACCTTTCCCACATAGGTAGTTATTCAGCAGATGACTTTGAAAAGATATAGGCAAAAACCTGGAAAATCTATATGTATGAAAGTATAATCACTGCAAAGAGTTGAAAACATTGTGGCAAAAGGAGAAATTGCTCGTTTAGAGCAATTTCTCCTTTTGTCACAATGTTTTCAAGGGTCGTCTGCTGCAGAGGCATCAGAAAGCGTATGTATGAGGGAAAGGGTTAATTAAACCCTTTCCCTCATGCAGACAATTTTAGGACAATTTTTTCAAGGCTATTATATTACTCTTTCATTTTACCAGACGTTTTCAAAGTTATCTGCTGCAAAAAGACAATATGTCAAATAGGGTAGAGAAATTATCATTGGAGATAGAGAGAGATCCTTTTCTCACAATTTGTATCCAATTTTATCTACAACAGATGTTTAAAAAAAAAATCCATATATCTAAGAAACAATTAGGTTGATTTAAAGTGAAACATGTTTGAAACTTGATAATATCCAAAATTATTTGATCATATAAGGATAATAAATGTTAATATGTTCAAAAGTGTTTTTGTTATTTTGATATTTAGCTAAAAATAATTCGTCCTTTCCCACATTCAGCAAATTTGCAGCAGACAACTGAAAACATATTGTCAAACAATTAGAAAATATCTAAACATGGAAGTAAAATATTGAAAAGAGATGAAAACATTGTGGCAAAAAGAGAAATTGCTCATGATGAACAATTTCTTCTATTTCAATAATATTTCCAAATGTCGTCTGCTGCTGTGATGCGTGAAAAGGTTTCTGCAGGTGGGAAAGAATAAAATGCTTTACATGAGCTTTTTTGATAACCCACTGTCTGTTGAAAACAATTTCTGTACACAAAATCTTCTCCGGGACCGCTGGGCCTATTTCAACCATTTTTAGATTAACATCTTTCCACATACAACATACAAACAATAAAGGAGGCGACTTTGAAAATATATCAAATCATTGAAACATCTAAAAAAAAAAAAAACTTGTTTTCAAAAGGTTTTGGCTTCGCAAAGGTCAAAATGCGTCTGCAAGTCGGATAGGGTTCAATTCAAACTAATTAACCCTTTCCCTCATATAGACGCTTTCTGACGCATCTGCAGCAGACAGCTTTTTGAAAACATAGTGACAAAAGAAAAAATTGCACAGAACATGCAATTTCTCCTTTTGCCACAATGTTTTCCACTTTTTATACGACCGTTTCTTAAAAACGGTACGTATTATGGTATGGTCATGTTCGTCCGTCCGTCCGTCCGTTCGTGTTTTCCGCAGTTTTTTCTTATATACTTTTGAGCTATTGAGCTAAAATTTTGTATATGGCTTTGTAATCATGTGTCACAGATCAAGTTCATATTTCCTGGGATTTCGTCAATTTTTGAATGAGTTATGCCCCTTTTTGGACTTAGAATATTGGTTTTCCGCACTTTTTTTCTACATGCTTTGATATATTGAGCTGAAATTATGTATAAGGCTTTGTAATCAAGTGTCACAGATCAAGTTCACATTTCCTTGCATTTCGTCAATTTTTGAATGAGTTATGCCCCTTTTTTTACTTAGAATATTTGTCAATTTCTGCATGACTTATGCATTTTTCATAGTTTCCTATTATTCTTTAACAACTTATTCCTGAACGACTTTATTAACTGTTTACAAACAAACAATATATCAAAACAAAGAGGAAACTTACAAAGAAGTTCCTGACGGGCGTATTATGTACCGTTTGCGGTACTATTGTTGTCATAGGTTATCCATTCAATTATGGAGATTTTTATATGTTTTGACAAAATACGTTCGAAGTCGTCTGCTGCAGAATTGTCGTATGAGCGAAAGGGTTAAGTGGATTTTTCGTTAATATTTTTTTTTCTATTTCTATTTCAGGTTTTCATGGTGGCCAAGTTGGATATGTTGACGACACAGACAAGTCAGCATCTTCACTCATTACACCTACGTCCGTGCTGAAGTGTCCCTACTGCCCCAAATTTTTCCCGTACAAGTCCAATCTTGATGCGCACATCCGGAGCCATACTGGTGAAAAACCCTTTGGATGTCGGAATTGTGATAAAAGATTTTCTCAGAAACGTGGTCTGAAGATGCACAGCCTTTCTGGAGCATGCACGAAAAAGAACTAAGACTAAACCATGCATCAGCATAATGAGGTATGCCTGTGGAAACCGGCATCACAATAATCCATGCTTTTAACCCTTTTCCTCATATAGACACGTTTTAACGCCTCTGCAGCAGACAGCTTTTTGAAAACATAGTGACAAAAGAAGAAATTGCTCAAAACGAGCAATTTCTCCTTTTGCCACAATGTTTTCCACTTTAGTCATAGGTTATCCATTAAATTATATTTTCTATTTTTGACAAAATATGTTCAAAGTCGTCTGCTGCAGAATTGTCGTATGAGGGAAAGAGTTAACCCATTCCCACATACAGCAAATATGTATCTGTAAATCAGACGACTTTGTAAAGTATTTTTCTAAATTGTGAAAAATTGTGAAAAAAATTCTACTAAAATAATTGAAATAAAGTTTAAAACACTGGCAAAAGGAGAAATTGCTCGTTTTGAGCAATTTCTCCTTTTGTCACAGTGTTTTCAAAAGTTGTCTGCTGCAGAGGTGTCAAAAAGCGTCTATATGTGGGAAGGGTTAACCCTTGCCCACTTCAAGATGCATTTCGACACATCTGCAGCAGATGACTTATGAAAACATTGTGGCAAAAGAAGGACATTGCTTGTTTTCAACTTTTTTAAATCATTCATATTTATAAAGATATTCCATATTTTGCTGCGATGTTGTGATGTTTGCTGCAGATTTATAGCATGTTGGAAAGGAATAAAAAACCTGCATATTGATTTATGATTTGATTTGAGTTAAATGCTGTTTTCATTGTGCCAAAATAACTAATTTCTTGTTTTTCAACTTTATTCAGTGATCACTTTTATTTAAAGAGATTTTCCATATTTTGCCGCCGAGCCCTGGTAGCTCAGTCGGTAGCGGCACAGCTGTTAATTCAGGGGTTGTGAGTTCAAACCCTAACTCGGCTAACATTCTTTCCGACGTTTGACATAAGTTACTGTGACAATTGCCATTCGTGTTCCACCAATGGGCTTACAGTCTTTGTGGAATAGCAGCCAGTTGCTTGGAAAGAATATTGTTTGGTAAACTGGTGTGAGAAAGCCAGGAAATACTTGAGTAGGTGAACTGGCCGCCGTGAAACATTAATCAATCAATCAATCATATTTCGCCGAGATGTTTGCAGATTTATAGAATGTTGGAAAGGAATAACAAACATGATGCATAATTATACCCCCTTATACCCCCTTCGAAGAAGAAGGGGTATATAGGAGTCACTGTGTCAGGCTGTCTGTCTGTCGGTCGGTCGGCCAGAAGCCATATTTTGTCCGGCCTATTTCTTGCAAACTACAGGGTGGAAATCAATAAAATTTTACATGAAACTTCTACACCAAGAGGAGATGTGCATATCCTAAAGGGGTTACAATTGCATGTTAGTTTACAGAGTTATGGCCCTTTTACTTATTAAGTAAAGGTGTAGGTCAAGGTGCTCTTTAGGGGGTATTTATCATCTTCAGTGATAGTTCTAGTTGATTCTGTTTTCATCATGACAGCCAGTTCACCTAACATGTCCTGGCGTCACCCCACACTGCATTCTTCCCAGAAATAATATTAGCCCTTTTCCCACATACAACAATTCTGCAGCAGACGACTTTGAAAACATAGTGACAAAAACCTGAAAAATCTCCATAAAAGATAGCTTAACTGTTAAATAAAGTTGAAAACATTGTGACCAAAGGTGAAATTGCTCATCATGAGCAATTTCACCTTTGACCACAATGTTTTCAAAAGTCGTCTGCTGCTATTGCGTCAAAATGTGTCAACAGGTGGGTAAGGGTTACAGAAATAAACATTGTAAAAGAAGAAACTGTCGTGCCCATCATGAGATGCTCCTCCCTGTCCAACAATGTCGTCTGCTGCAGTGTGTGTTTAACACTTTCCCACATACAACAAATCTGCAGCAGACGACTTTCAAAACATAGACAAAGAAAATTGGAAACTGGTAACTCCCTTTAAATGAAAGTACAATAATTGAATAGAGTTGACAAAAGGAGAATTTTCTTTTTTTTTCTTCCCAATTGTAGATGCTTTTTGACGCCTCTGATGCAGACAAATTTTGAAATCACTGTGACCAAAGGAGAAATTGCTCAAAACAAGCAATTTCTCCTTTTGTCACAATGTTTTCATTTTTTTTCATTTATTGTACCTTTATTAATAGAGATTTCCCATGATTTCGAAGTTGTCTGCTGTGTATTTGTTGTATGAACGAAAAAGTTAACTGTTTACCTGATATATAAGTTATGGCTGTCTTAAACTTTTCCCACATCCAGACGCATTTTGACTCTTCTGCAGCAGACAACTGGTGATAACATTGTGACAAATGAAGAAATTGCTCATTATGAACAATTAATGTCTTCTTTTGCCCCAATGATTTCAACTCTATTCTAAATAATTATATATATAAATAATATTTATAGTTGTTTTTTTGAAAATGTGTCTGTTACAGAGGTGTCCGAAAGGGTCTGTATGATGGAAATATTCCCAATACCACATACAGTATATCTGATTGCCTGTCCTGTCCTTTAAACCTGATGTTTCTCTTTGCATGTCTCTTGTTTAGTTATTATCCATTCAGAGTAAAAACCTTCTTTTTTCCGTATTAGTTGTCTTCTTTAACACCCTCTATGAAAAGACCTTGTTGACATGAAAGAATGTCCTCCATCAGTGAAATTAGCATGTCATTAGTCGCCGGGCAGAACGCCGGGCAGAAGCCCGCGACTTCTATTTTTAATAGCTTTTCGGAAATCACATGGGAGGGCGGCTTATTATTAGAAAGAAACAAATCTAGATGATTTGAACATATTACAATTGTGGTTGTTTACGAACACTAATAAATGACACATCTAAAATGAAATAAATATTCCGATTTTTTAATGTTTGCAGTTTTTTTTATTTCACTCGCATTTAAGTTTTTTGTCTTATTTACGAAGACAAAAGTGGTCCCTTCAAGACGTGAACCAACACCCCCTAATGCAGACTCTTATGTGTCATCATTGAGGTCAATTTCGGATTCTCCTTTTAATAGCAATTTTAACTTACTAAATGTTGTTTTCATGTTCAAAGAGATGTCTTGATTTGTGTAGAATTCATTTAATAATGTTAATCCATGAATATCTAAAGTAGGAACTGTTTCTAAGCTAAATATAGACCCTATTCTGTTGTGTAGTTTCGTGACCTTTAACATCGATTTTCGCGCATGCGCATTTCGATATGAAAAAGCGAGTGATATTATTTTATTTTAGACAAGTACAAGACGAATGTTTGACGCAAAGCGTCAAAGAGAAGCCGCAATATTTCGTTGTACATGTAGAAATAAGAAAAAAAGAACATTTTTAAATCCACAAACAATAGAACAATTTAAACTGTAGACGGTATTGCTGATATATTTCTCCTTTTGAAGACTTTTGTTTTCTTCAAATTACCTCCCTTTAAAGCAATACCAGGATATTTACCTTGTGATTCGAATAAGATTGACAAACATTGAAATTATATGAATGAATACTATTATTTAAATAAGTAACAACAGCAAAATTAAATTAAAGCCAGATAAATGTGTACACATTTCGTTAATTTGTTATAGATACCCTAATGTATAGATATGAATATAAACTTTATAAGCAAATGTTTTCATTTCAACGTTCCTAATGTTTGAATAGACTAAGGAAAGTCAAGAATACATAAATAAATCTATGCAGTCTTTTCCGGCGACATTGATGCCTTGCATCAACTTTCTCTTGTTGCTTATTTAAAATACTTTGAAGTTTCCCACTTGCAGACACATTTTGATGCATTTGCAACAGACACCGTATAAAAACATTGTGATAAAAGGAGAAATTGCTCATAATTAGCAATTTTTCCTTTTGCCACAGTATTTTCAAATATATTGTATATGAGATTCTCTAAAAACAGTCTGCTGCAGATTTGTTGTATGTGGAAAAAGAGAGGGTTACATTTGAAATAATTTTCATTGTTTCACAAGATATCCTAATTACCATGACTCCCAAAGGTTCCTTGCTGCAGGGCCACAAAGTTGTATGTATCAGGAAAAATTACTTCACACAGACGACATTTGACCCCTGCCATTGTACATGCCTTTTGAAAAAAATGCAATAAAAGGTGAAATTGCTCAAAACCAGCCTTTTCGACTTTTATTGCAATATTTTCAACTCTTTATCAATATAATTTTTTTATATTTTTCTAAATTATTGAAATTGTTCATCTGATGATTATAAAGCAGACGACCTTTGAAAAGTCATGTGAAGTAACAGATTATATATATATATAATATATATTAACTGACCAAAAAATATGTCTGTTTGATATTTATTTATATGAATAAAAAAGAAACCTGTATTTTATATTTTCAGATTACTTCGGAGTGGAAAAACCGACGCTCAAACATCAATGTCACATTTGTGCAAAATTTTGCAGATGTAAAGGGGAGCTTGAAGACCATGTGAGAAAGCATACTGGTGAAAAACCTTATATTTGTGAATACTGCAATAGACAGTTTTCTATAAAGGGAAACAAAGACAGACATGTAAAACAATTACATTGGTCAAAATAGATTGTAGTTAAAGTGTGGCTGCCAGCTGCTGTATATAAATGTCATATATGTTGGCACATCTACAAACATAAAGAAGCACTGGAAGAGACTAAATGAGAACACATACTGGTGAAAAACCCTACGTTTGTGGTTTGTGGATATTGTAAATCATTAATTGATAAAAGGAAATGAGGACAGGCATGTGAAAAAAGTTTGGCTGTATATGAATGTCATATATGGCGGAACATCTACAAACACAAAGAAGCGCTGGAACAGAGTATGTGAGAACTCATACTGGCGAAAAACCCTACATTTGTGGTTTGGGGATATTGTTAATACATTTTTAGCTCACCTGAGCTTTGCTCAAAGTGAGTTATTGTGATCGCCTTTTGTCCATCGTCCGTTGTGCGGCGTCCGTCAACATCTTCTCCTCAGTAACCAGTGGGTCAATTGAGAAAAACGAAAAAAACTTCAAAATTCTTCTTCTCCGAAACTGGTTGGCAGATTTTCAAATAATTTTGTAGAAATGTTCCTTGGATGACCCTCTATAAAATTCCTTCAAAGCCATGTTGATTGGTCAAAAAACATGGTTGCCAGGGGCTATTTTGCCTTACATGGCTATAGTGAAAACTTAAAAAATCTTCTCCTCCAAAAATGTCAGGCCGATTTTCAAATAATTTTGTAGAAATGTTCCTTAAGTGACCCACTATCAGATTCCTTCAAGCCAAGTTGATTGGTCGAAAAACATGGATGCCAGGTGGCGGGGCTGTTTTGCCTTATATGGCTAAAGTGAAAACTTTAAAAATCTTTTCCTCCGAAAGTACGAAGCCCATTTTCAAAAAAATTGTAGAAATGTTCCTTGGGTGACCTTCACTAGAATTCCTTCAAATTGTTGGGATCCATGCAGAATTCTGGTTTCCATGACAACAAAACGAAAAAAACTCTTTCTTCTCCTCCCAAACTGGTTGGCAGATTTTCAAATAATTTTGTAGAAATGTTCCTTGGATGTCCTTCAAGCCATGTTGATTGGTCAAAAAAACATGGCTGCCAGGGGGGGGGGGGGGGGGGGGGGGGTTGTTATTTTGCCTTATATGGCTTTAGTGAAAGAGTCAGGCCGATTTTCAAAGAATTTTTAATGTTCCTAGGGTGACCCTTTATCAGATTCCTTCAAGCCATGTTGATTGGTCGAAAAGGTGCGAAGGGTGCTGGGGCTTATATGGCTTAAGTGGGGAAAAAATCAGGTGAGCGATTCCAGGGCAATCATGGCCCTCTTGTTTGATAAAAGGAGACAATTACATTGGTTAAAATAGATTGTAGTTATATTTTAGCTTCCGGCTGCTGTATATAAATGTCATATATGTTGGAATATCTGCAGACACAAAGGAGCGCAGGCAGACCATGAAAGTCAATAAACTTGTGGTTTGTGGATCTTGTAAAAAAACATTTATTGATGAAGGAAATAAGGACAGGCATGTGAAACAATCAGATTATGGTTATAGTTTAGCTGCCGGCTGCTGTTTATAAATAACATATATAGGTTTAAACATCTGCAAACATTAAGGAGTGCTGGAAGACCATATGAGAGCACTTTCTGGTGGAAAGACGATACACTTGTGGTTTATGGATATTGTAAAAAAGCATTTATTGATAAAAGAAATTAAAGACAGGCAAGTAAAACAATGACATTGGTCAAAATAGAGTGTAGTTAAAGTTTGGCTGCCAGCTGCTGTCTTTAAATGTCATATGTTGGAACATCTGCAAACATAAGGGATTGCTGGAAGCCCATATGAGAGCACTTTCTGGTAAAAAGTCAATGGGTTTGTGGATATTGTAAAAAAAACATTTATTGATAAAAGGAAATAAGAACAGGCATGTGAAACAATGACATTGGTTAAATATGATTGTAGTTTAAGTTTGGCTTCCAGCTGCTGTATATAAATGTCATATATGTTGGAACATCTGCAAACATGAAGGAGCACTGGAAGCCCACATGAGAGCACTTTCTGATGAAAAGCCAATACACTTGTGGTTTGTAGATATTGTAAAAAAAGATTTATTGATAAAAGGAAACAAGAACAGGCATGTGAAACACTGACATTCATCAAAATTGATTGTAGTTAAAGTTTGACTGCTGTATGTACAAGATACATCTTGTATCTTGTATCTTGCTGTATATAAATGTCTTATATGTTGGAAGATATGCAAACATAAAGGAGCGCTGAAAGATCATATGAGAGCTCTGTCTGTTGAAAAGCCAATACAAAGACAGACATGCGAAACAGTGACATTTGTTAAAATAGATTGTAGTTAAAGTTCGGCTGCCAGCTGATGTATATTAATGTCACATTATGTTGGAAGATTAACACATGAACAGGGTCGCAGACAGACCTCATGAGAATGCATACTGACGAAAACCCATATATTGGCGAATACTGTTTTAAACAGTTCGTTATAAAAGGAAATAAAGGCAGACATGTAAAATATAAACACTTCTTAGTAAGAATGTGGTTACAGTTCAGCTGCTTTAATGTTCTCAAAGTCGTCTGCAGCAGATTAGTTGCATGTTGGAAAAAGGTTAACCCTTCCACATACAACAAATCAGCAGCAGAAGACTTTGAAGAACCTCTATAAATGAAAGTATAATTACTTAAAAAAAGTTGAAAGCCTTGTTTCCAAATATAGAGGATTTCTGATGGCTCTGAAGCAGACGATTTTTTAAATCATTGTGAAAAAAAAAAGGAGAAATTACTCGTAATGAGCAATTTTCCCCATTTGCGACCGACAATGATTTCAACTCTATTCAATAATTTACTATCATTTATAGAATTTTTTCTATATTTTAAACTTGGTAATTTCAACGTCGTCTGCTGCATATTTGCTGTATGTGGGAAAGGGTTGAGACTTTTAAACTCAAAGCATTTGTAAAAAGAATAGAAGAATTGTTAGATTAATTGGAGATAAACGCAGTTATCAATGGCACTTTAGTTATATATCACTGTTCTTCTAGTTTTCCAGAGACGTTTTCAAAGCATTTAATTCTACTTTTTCCTCGTGTAGACAACTTTTGAATTATTTGTAGAATATATATGGTAAATTGATCCTTTTTCCACAATCTTTTCAAAATGTAATCAAAGATTAGCCCAAGGCTAAATTTGATCAATTATGATCACTGTCTGTCTATTATCCGTCGTCTTTAACTTTTAGCTTTAAATAACAGCTGCTCCTAAAACCACTGAACAAAATTCTTCCGCTCTGAATCCTCTTGTCTAATTCCAATATTATTTCGTAGAAATTGTCCTTCAGTGACCCCCCTACATAATTTTTTAAGATATATTGATTCGTTGAAAAACATGGCTGTCAAATGTCCTCAGAAAAGGGGCAAATTGACAAAACTTTAAAATTCCGTCCTTATTCAAGTTCTCAACTGATTTCAAGAAAGTTAAGCAGAAATGTTTATTTAGTGACACTGTACATAGTTTGTTCAACCCACATTGATTGATTGGAAAAGATATCTGCCAGGCATCATCAGAACTGTGGTAAAATAACCTTTTAGCTTCAAATGACATGTTTTCCTTTAGCAATGGACTGATATAAACTAAACTTCACAGGAATATTGAAAATATATAATGCATTATGTTTACCTTTACTAGCAGTAACATTTGCTACTATACTATCACTCAGGTGATTGATTTAGGGCATTCTTGGCCCTCTTATTGTATGTGTAAATATCTTTATATGTTTAAATGGTCCAGTGTGTGTGTTGACCCTTAATTCTCTGAATATTTGCAATTTGAACCATAGTCTTGATTTTAGCCATTTCCCACGTGAAGGCTTATTTTGATATGTTTGCAGCAAATAGCTCTTTGTGTTATTTTGGGCCTTCTTGGCCCTCTTGTTTGTATTCTTGCTTAAATATGTACGTTACTGATTGTATGTGTGAATATGTTTATATGTTTAAATGGTCCAGTGTGTGTGTGTTAACCCTTAGTTCTTTAAATATTTGCAATTTGAACCATCAGTTTTGATTTTAGCCATTTCTCACGTGAAGGCTCATTTTGATATGTTTGCAGCAAATAGCTCTTTGTGAATTATGAACATTTTCTCCCTTATGACAGTGTTGTCAAAGACGTCTACTGCAGATATTTCAATTTGCAGGTTAATATAATGTAAATGAGTCGATCATATTAAGGTGATAAAATTACAAGTGTCACCATGTTTTCAAAAGTCCTCTGCTTCTTGAAATGGGAACGGATTAACCTTTTCCCACTTATGATCGTATCTAAACACATATGCAATAGACGTCTGTTGAAAACTTTGTGGAGATACAAGGAGATATTGCTCAACATAAGCAATTTCTCCGTTGGCCACAATGTTTTCATCGGTGTTCAATAAGTACACTCTGATTTGGGGAGATTTTCCATATTCTGATGCAGACGTTTCCAAAGTCGACGGCTGTAGTTTTGTTGTTTGATGGAAATGAATAAAAAATATGTAATACAGAATTAGGGTTCATTCACCTGTTTCTTGTTATGCGTATCTAATGTTTAAGACGTGTTACCAGACAAAGTTGACCTTTCTGAAATGATGACATAATTTCATCAAATTATTACACACGTCTCTGCAGCAGGACACTTTCGATAACTTGATCAATGAGCAATTTCTCTATTTGCCACATCGTATACAACTGTTTTCGAAAATTAATCTATCGTCTGTATTGTTTTTCTCTATTTTTCCTTTCAAATTCGTCTGCTGCATATTTGTTGCAAAGGTGAGAAAGGGTTGAAACTCTATTCAAACTGCTGAACAAAACCGGGCAGAGCAGTATACTATATAGTCTGATTCGTTGCATGTCACACATTTGATGAAAATACATGTAGGTCATCATAATTTACATCTTTGCCAAGAGGTCAATATTGTCGAGCAATATACAGATAGATTGATTAATATATTTCATGGAATTTAACCCTCGCCCACATACAGACGATTTCTGATGTCTATGCAGCAAACGACTTTTGAAAATATTGTGGCTAAAAGAGAAATTGCTCAAAGTGTGCAATTTCTCCTTTTGTCACAATGTTTTCACTTATTTTCAAAGTCATCTGCTGTAGATATGTTGTATGTGGAAAATTAAGGGTAAAATATTCATCATTTATATTTCCAAAAATAGATAAAAAAAATAATGATATATTTTATAACTACACATTTTTCATTGAAAATAAATGTTAAATGGCATGCAGACACGCCTTAGTTGGAAAGAATCAAAGGATTTTTGTCTACGGCAACTCTTCTTTCCCCATGTGACCCCAATCATTGACACGCAAATAATTCACGACGGATTAAGATTCCATATTTGACTAGGACAAATATGTTCCAAATATGGTATTGTGACATCCTTGAAGTATGATGTCATGTTATTCAAAATGAAATTGTGTAAAATGTGTTATTTAGCTCACCTGAGCTTGCTCAATGTTAGTTATTGTGATCAACCTTTGTCCGGCGTGCTTCCATCAACATATTCTGCTCAGTAACCAGTGGGTCAATTGGGATGAAACTTCACAGCAAGCATCCTCTAAATGTAATCTCCAGAATTCCTTCAATTGTTCTGGATCCATTCAGAATTCTGGTTTCCATGGCAACCAAACGAAAACACCTGATAAGAGGGTCACACAAGGGACATTTCTACAAACTTATTTGAAAATCGGTCAACACTAGTTTGTGAGAAGAAGAATCTTCAAGCCATGTTGATTGGTCAAATACATTGCTACGAGGAGGCGGGTCTGTTAAGTCTGATATGGCTATAGTGAAAACTTTAACATTTTCTCTTCCGAAAGTGTATGGCTGATTTCCAAATAATTTTGTAGAAATGTTCCTTGGGTGACCATATTTCATATTTCTCAAGCCATGTTGATTCGTCAAAAAAGATGGCTATCGTGAAAACTTGAAAAATCTTCTTCCCCCAAAATGTTCTTTCGATGACCCTCTTTGAATTTCCTTCCAGCCATGTTAATTGGTCAAAAAACATGGCCGCCATGCCACGAGTAGGGGCTGTTTTGCCTTGTATGGCTAAAGTGAACACAATCTCCTCCAAAAGTTTCTGGCCGGTTTTCTGCCAAATTAATTTGACACGCAACATACGGTTGGGTTGTTTCACCTTGTGGCAGTGGAGCACTACTGGTCCTTTTGGGCCTCCAGTTTTGCCTCGAATGAGTTATTGTGCTTGGCATTATGAATCGCATGGAATAAATTAGGTGAGCGATCCAGGGTCATCATGGCCCTATTGTTTCATCACTGAAACATACAATTTGTATAGTTTTTCTTTTATTCTATTTACTAGGAGTATTTATAATTATGATGCAGTAGTGTTGCACAGCTTTGTACTTTACTACTTATACTGTTGGAAAATTGACATTGGTCTAGTGAGATATCAAATTGTTTACACGACTCTTTGTAAAATACAAAGTTGTGTAACGCCACTTGATTATAATTTGACTTTTATTATATACCTGTTTAATTTTGTAATACACCTTTATTTGCGTAATGCCACTACATTATAATTTGCCTTTTATTATATACCTGTGTTTTTTTTAATGCACCTGTATTTGATTGTCAGATAAGTATCTGTGTAATATAATTATCATGTATTTTCATGCATTTAATTTTTTTTACAATTTGGATCTAAAAAGACAAAGCAAGTATCGACCAATTTAATCAAAAAGTTGATTCAACCAATAACTATATTAATTTTATTTTTTTGACAACATCAAAACAAATATGGATAGAAAACAAGTCTTGCATTTTTTTCAGTCACAATTCTCAAACCAAGAAAGCTATATATATGGGGCTTTATCTGCTTTATCTGGTACAGATGTGTCATATAATTTGAGATGGAAAATTTCCTTTTCTCACTTTTATTTTCAATTTCATCTACTATGGATGTGTCAAAAGTTTTCTGTATTTTAGAAATGAAAAGGTTGATTTTAAGGGAAATATAATTGAAATTTGATAATATCCAAACATATTTTATCATAGCAGGATAGTAAATGTTCATCTGTTTAAAAGTGTTTGTTGTTTTTTTAGCAGAAATAATTAATTAACCCATTCCCACATACAGCAAGTCTGCCACAGACAACTTTGATAACATGTTGTCACAAATATAGAAAATATTTATGAGTGAACGTAAATTATTGAATAGAGATAAAAAAGATTGCGGCAAAAGAAAATATTACCCAAATTGTTTTTAAACGTCGTCTGTCTACATATGTGTCTGCAGGTGGGAAAAGGTTACGTGCTCTACGTGCTGGGCCTATTTCAACCAAACATTTTTAAGCCTCTTTCACATACAACAAACCTTCAGCAGGCGACTTTGAAAATATCAAAAAACAATTGAGATAAGGTTCAAATAAAACTAACTATGTGTCTTTTTTCGTTTATATTTTTTTTATTTCCATTTCAGGTCTTCATGGTGTCCATGTTGGACATGTTTCCGACACAGACAAGCCACTTCTTAAACCTTTGTCCATGCTAAGTTGTCCCTTCTGCAAAAAATTGTTACCCTACAAATCCAAGCTTGATGCGCACATCCGGAGCCATACTGGAGAAAAACCATTCGGATGTCCGAATTGCGATAAAAGATTTTCTGAGAAACGTGGTCTAAAGATTCACGTTCTTTCTAGAGCATGCACGAAAATGAATTAAACTAGCTAATTCCAAGCATGTATCCGCATAATGAGGTATGCCAGCGGAAAAGGGCACCTTAATAATTGATTCCCATGTATAACCCTTGCCCACTTGCAGACACATTGTGGAAATGGAAAAAATTGCTTGTTTTCAACTTGATTCTATATAATCACTTTTATTTATAGAGATTTTGCGGGGATGTTTTTTACGTCTACCACTGAAGATTTATTGAATGATTGTAAGGATTAACAAACATGCATATTAATTGATTGATTGATTGATTGGAGTTAAATGCTGTTTTGCACGGTATTTCAGTTATATCATGGCAGCCAGTCCACCTAATGTGTGCTTCCTGGCTTTCTCATAAACCTTCTTCCCAGGTAACTGGCTACCTTCTCACATATACTATTTAGCCAATTGGTGGAAGACGAATGACAATACTCAGTGATGTTTGTAAATGAATGACCAAACAGGGGCTTGAACGCGTGACCCCTTGATCAATGGTCCATGTCATCACTGACTGAGCTATCATGAATTGACAACAAACAAGCCAGAGAAAAAAGACATCAGGATAACTGAGTGCCATATATAACAACTATGCAGCAGATGACTTTGAAACATCTAAGCGAAACTATATAAAAATCTCTAAATGAAATAACAACCTCATTCAAACCAGACCTTAGATTGACCTTTGCATCAGTCAATCAAGTTGTCTCTAACAAGATTGTTCGAGATAAAACGGGTATATTTAGCTTACCCAACTGGGACATGCTCAATGTGAGCTTTTCTGATCACCCTGTTTTCATTGTCGGTGTCCGTACGCCGGTAATCCTCTATGTCATATTTTATCATAAAATGTTATCAGCATTTGCATCTCTATCTCATGCAGTTTATAGTTCGAATCCCGGCTCGGCCAACTTTCTTTCCGACGTTTGACAAGTCATTGCGACATTCGTCTTACACCAATGAGCTAAGTCTGTGGAAAAGCAGCCAGGTGCTTGGGAAGATTGTTGTGTGGAGTACTGGTGTGAGAAAACCAGGAAACACATGAGTAGTAGGCCTGTAGAAAACGGGTTGGTTTTTTTCAAAGGTTCTACCGGAAGTATAACAAAGCGATATTGATATTTTCCGGAAGGTATAGATGTACATGTTTACCAAAAAAAATCGCATAGAAATCCGTCTCTTACAGAAAAAGTTATTGACGCTTCAAACTAGGAAAATGTTCCTTTATTTTATATAGGAAAGTGAAAGTAAAAGAAGAGTAATTCGGATAATACGTATGTTTCGGATATCTTCCAAAAGTATATGATTCATAAGGTTTATTGTTATTGTTTTATTAAAGACGTTTAACGTATTGAATTTATCAATGATTGTGTTTGTAAACATGAAAATGAACCTATGTAATCGGCGTTTAAAGCAATTTAAAATGTGTACATAACATTGTCTAATTAACAGTTTACTTATCGTTAAGCACATATAGTATGATCGTTCTGAATGCGCAATTTTAATACAGTTTTTATTAAATGAATTTATCTGAAATCAATTGCTTCATATATCAACGTAATAAATTATAAATGTCAGCGTGTCAATTTAAAATGATTAGTGGATAATTTTATTTAAAGCAAGTACATCTACATAATATTGACTAATTAACAAATTATTTATCATTCACTCGACATTTAACCGGTCTTTATACTCTTTTAAAAACGTGTGTGTGGTTTAATTTATCAGTTGAATATAGAGCATGAATCAACTGATTTATTTTACAAGATTAAGTTCAAGTTCTTTATTTGCATAACATTTTACATGTTGTTGCAACATATACATAATAAACAAGTGTATAGCAATACATATAGTATAGTTACATGTTGACATGTGATATATAATATTCGAGAAAAGTGCAATTAATATTAATGCGTACAAGTTGACTAAACTTGGATTGTTTATTTTGTGGATTTAAAATAGCACCTTTTTCGGATTTCTATCAGTCTATGGTACTGTTTTAGAATCGCGTTTAGTATTGGTCATGTATATGTATTTACTAAGTTTTCGTAATATACTTAGTTTATCATTTTTCATTAGTTGTTTAAATTGATATAGTGATGGCCAAATATGATACTAATTTGGAAGTAAATTGATTCTCAGTTGACGATACAAAGGACATATAAGTATAAAATGATATTCATTTTCAATAACATTCCAGTTGCACATTTTACATATTTTATTTTCCCTAAGGATGTTATTATATCGTCCTTCCTCAATTAATAAATGGTGGGATGAACATCTTAGTCTTGTCATTGTAATTCTGTAATTATTGTTATTAACACAATCGATATATTTTTCGTGTTCAAAGTAGCTTTTAAAAGATCTGTAATATTGTAATTTCGCAGAATTATCTAAATCTGAAAACCAATTTTGAATGTAACTATCTTTTATTTGCCCAATAACAATTTCAACGTCAGAATTGGTAATGTCTGATTTCATGTGCATATATGATAAACCGAGACTATCCAGTAAACTGTTAATATCTTTGTGAAAAGTATTTACAATATTGCCCTTTGCATCCTTCATGTTAAAAACATAGGATAAACATATACATTTATAAATGTCAGCGTGTTATTTATTAACTGGCCAATGGGTGTCGTTTGTTCTGACGTAAGCAGTGGCGCAGTTTTATAAAATATCTGCGTAAGAAAATTTCCAAGATAAACATTATACTAGCTAGTATGCTCTTGTATTGAAGAGATCAAGGTTGTTCTAAATCTGTGTTAAACATTTAATTTATTAACCAAACAATGGCTTCACTATTTTTGACGATTGTACTTTCAAGGCTAGTTTATGCATTATTTGCGACAAAAGTTTAACTGACTCAAAATTTGACATTAAGAGCTTTTTATTAGGCTTATATATGGTGTCATAACCATTTGGCTGTCATATACCTACCGGATCGACGATTAAACGGTTGGACACAAAATGAAAATGGAACATATCAGCCCGTCTATTTCGAAAAAAAAACAGTTTCAAAAGAAGTAAGAGACTTGACTCATATGTTTTGCACGGATAAAATGTGCGGATCAAGTCGGCAATGCCAGTGCCTTTCAGCAGGTTTACCCTGTCTTGAAAATTGTAAATGTTTTGCTGAATGCAATAACAAACTCATCGAAACAGATGTTAATGAAGATGACCTTAACGATTAAATAGGTTGAAAGCAGTACAAAGTTCGCTAACAAATCATATTTCAAGTTTGAAAGCAATACTAACTCTTATTTTAGATATTTGTTCCGCTGAAGCCAAATGGGGCCGACAAATAAGCGGACTGACATATCTATGGGCGCAAAAATACGATACCTATATATGCCCTAAAATACGTTTAGGCCAACAAATCTCACCAAATGCTTGTTCTTATCATTCAGTCATTTTCAATAAAAGGGAAATTTCTATGGTTTGTGTTAATTATAATTACAGTCGACGCTCGTTGTGTCGAATTCGAAGGGCCCTTCAAATTTTCTTCGACACAAGCGTACTTTGACTTATAAATAAATAACAAGTACACATATTTAACATACAAATAGCACAACATAATTAAACGATTTGTCAGCATTTACTCATTGATGATAATTTAATTTAAATTATGAATGATTTTCGTTCATGATGATTATTGTTTTTAAATGATCGCAAATTATGCGAATCAAAATTTAATTAAAAGTTAATTGTAATTTACAGGCTTGTGTTTGGCTAATTAAACAAAGCGTGGTTATAAATTTACCTGTCAAGTCAACAAAAATGACCTACTTTGACTATTATCGTACACATACGCAGGTCAATTTCTAGTAGGGACCAAATAAAACTTTGACACAGGAGATGTTGTAAATTCTCGAATTTTGACTTATCCGTTGTAAAATCATATAGACAAAGAAGGAAAAGAATTGGGACCAGAAAAAACACGTTTGGACTGAAATATTAAAGAACTGAAGTATATTTACAGATTAAAAGTTTCGAAAATTTCCCAAATATCGAACGATAATTAGTCACAAAGTTACGGTAAAAAAGCATACATGAAAATTGTGTTTATTGTTATTATAAAAAAATTAAATAAAAAAAATTGTGTTTATCGAAATGTTGAATTAATGAACGAACAGACCGATAAATGGATGGGTGAAAAAGATGAAAGGCACAACTAACCCCTAAATGTATGTCTTGCTTCAGACAGGTATGTTTAAATGATTTTGTAAAGGTATAACTTGATATATGTGTCAATTAACTCATTTACCGATTTAAACCGTACTCGTATAACTAAATTTGCGCATGCGCAGAAGATATGAACGTAAAAACAAAAAAATAACACATTTTTGAATATCATGGCTTCGTCAATATATAAAAAAACATTCATTAATACATTTTTTTCTCTTTATCTATTAAACGGAATTGACGACTTCAAAAATATTGATAATTTTATCTAAAAAAAAAAAAAAATCCGGGCCTCTTGGAAACGATCAAAATTTTGGTATTTCTAAGACCGCGATTTTTATGCGAGAACTTAGCTAATATGTAGCTGGTATTAACCTACTCAAAAACACCAAATTCGGCTTGTTATACTTCCGGTAGGGGTTCCTCCTTAATTAGGGCCCGTACAGAAAATTCCTACAGGCCTATAGGTGAACTGGCCACCGTGATATAACTGAGAAATTAATAAAAACGGTGTTAAACCCCAATCAATCAAGCTCATGCAGTTGATAAACTGGGTCAAGTTTAACGATGACTTTAAGAGCACTCCTGTTCTATGTGTATTGATGTATTCAATTTTAGATATAAGCAAGAGGGCTATGAGGCCCTGAATCGCTCACCTGAGAATGTGCTATTTCAGACTTAATAAGAGAAGACATATTTTTAACGGATCATATCATCGAAATAATTTCAACAATCTTAGTAGAGGGTCACCCAAGGAACATTTGAGAAACAAGACAAACATTCTGACAAAGTTTCAACTAGCCCAAAGTAAAAATGTGGTCCTTGGTCCAGATATCATTAAGAGAAACATTCTGACCAAATTTAAAGATGCTGGAGCAAAAATAGCGTTTTCTACAGAGTTAACAAGATTTTCCTTCAATTTTGCCTAGTGACCTGGTTTTGGGCCGGATTGCTCTAGCAATTCCGGTCTATAGATAGGCGATGTCCGTCCGTCCGTCTGTCTGTCCGTCAACATTTTGGTTAAAGTTTCAGGTTGAGGCAAAATCTCAGCACTGGAAAGGGTTACAAACTTGAAACTTTGCCTGAAGGTAACAAGTTCTATTGATTTCTATGGTTACTTTGACATTGACCTTGGTTTGTCGATTTTCAATGTCAAATTACCGACAATCCGGCCTTACCGTCTTCAGCGGTTTCTTGTTGATAAAGTTTCAACATGCTCAAGTTAAAAATGCAGCCTCCAGAGTGTTAACAAGATTTCCCTTCAATTAGGCATAGTGACCCATATTCGAACTCATACATATCATCAAGACAAACATTCTCAAGTTAAAATGTGGCCTCCAGAGTGTTAACAAGATTTCCCTTCAATTTGACCTGGTGTTTAACAAAACTTCTAAACACTCCAGATCGCATCTTTTATCTGATCTTAAATGAATGTCACCATGTACAGGCCAACCTGTGTTTAAAGACCATCCATAGGAAGAGAACAATCTGGTCTTTGTTCACAGGTGGTCTTTAATTGCAGGGTCATTTATGCCGAAAATGAGTCATTGGGGTATTAAAAGTGTCATTGCTATAGACAGGGAACTACTAAACAAAGGTGTTCTTTAGCACAGGTTTGACTGTATATCAAATCTTTGTCATTTTAGAAACTTCATGCTTAAGGTAAAACACTAGGACTACATTATGATCTAACCTTGGGGAAATGATGTCAATGCATTTATCTCAATAAAACCTGGGATTAATTATGAAACTTGCTTGTCAAAAACTGTATCACTTAGTTGATTCTAAGATGAATTATTTCGGGTCATACTGGCCATCTTCTTTTTATTTTTTGTAACATAATTATGAAAATTTATCATAAAAACCTGTAATTATCCCTTTTGAATTTAAAAAACACATTTTGAAGCCTCTGTAGCAGACAACTTTTGACAACATTGTGACAAAGGGAGAAATTGCTCATTGTTTGCAACAATGTTTTCATCTTTATTCAATAACTGTTCTTTCATTTATAGAAATGTTCCATAATTTTGTACAAAATGCCTTTAAAGTCGTTTGCTGCTGATTTAGTTTATGTGGAAAAGGTTTAATTGTTATTATATTAAACCTTTCCCATAAAGAGACGCTTTCTGACGCCTCTGCTGCAGATGACTTTTGAAAACATTTTGACCGAAGGAGAAATTGCCCAAAAAAGCAACTTCTCCTTTAGCCACAAAGTTTTCAGTAGATATACCAATATTAATTGATATTTCCCATGTTTTGACTATAATTTTCGAGGGTTAAGAGTCATCTGCTTTGAAAACATCAAGAGGAAAAAATATTATAATATCTGGAAAATTGGAGCTATACCTTTTGTGTAGAAGAGAAAACGTGTATATATACGGGGGACATTCAAAACCCATATGGTCCATGTGTGTCATAGTAGTTAACCTATATGGTTAAAAAACAAGGTAGTCATAACCCATATGGTTGAAATGCATGGGTATTCAAAACCCATACGATTTATTGCAGAGAACATGTATTCAAATGTGTATGTACATTTTAATAATATTTTTTATATTTCCATAAACATGTAATATTGTTAACCCTTTTCCACTTAACAACAAGTCCACAGCAGATAACTATGCACACATACAAGCCGAAATATGTAAACTCTCTAAAAGAAAGCAAGTATAACTATTGAATAGTCAAAAACATTGTGGTAAAAGTTGTCTGCTGCAGATGTGTCAAATTGTGTCTGCAGGTGGGAAAGGGTTAACATTTATGTCTTTAACTATATAACAGTACCTTCAGTTGCTTGGAGCATATTTGTGAAAAAGTGTTTCTAATTTAAGAATTATTGTAAGCTATGAATTGAACACATCGAATGAAATTGGCTGCTGCAAACGTGTCAGAAATTGCCTGAATTGGATAACTTGACTTCTTTACGAGAACTTGTAAGTGGATTGAATTAAGTAAAAGTATTAAAGCCTTTCCGTGATACAGAAATCTTTATACACTTCGGCATTAAATGTCGGAATCCGCCGTTTTCGAGTAGCATGACGCTTGGGCAAGGCACATTTCGAGGGTTTCATGCAAAACGGTTGTAACTATATCTTATTCAAGATGTAGTTACAACCGTTTTGCATGAAACCATCGATTTGCTAGCCTAGTACTGCCAGGGATCATGCATATGTGAACTGTTGCAGTGATATAACTGAAATAATATTGAAAACGGCGAAAACCTTCAATAAAATAAAAAGCATGAGATGTCATTTGTAAATAGTGTATGAAAAAGAGAAATTGCTCATGATGAGCAAATTCCCCCTTTCCCACATTTTTCTTTTCAAAATAACATTTCTGATTTATACAATCAGACAAACTTTTCAATTTATGTACAATTTCTAAAAAATTTAATAATAATACTTTTATGTCTTGTAAACATAAACTATATATAGTTTGTAATGTGTAGTAATTGTATGTGTCTGTCTTGTATAGTATGTATGTACTAGTAGTGTCTGTATTAAAATAAAATACAAGTTATTTGATTAACAAGCCTTTTTACTTTAGTATCCCCATTTTGACATAACAAGAACAAGCACAATATACTTAAATTTAACCTATTGTGACATCAGTCATTTTTGTGTTGCCTTGTGACCCTGGCAACATGACTCATGGGGATCACTTCCGTGTCACATGTTCATACGTCTGTCTTTCCTTCAATGTTTCGCTTACCGGTCTATTGGCCGGCGACATGTGTGTTTGTTTCCATTTTCCCCCCATGTATTTGGAGATTGTTTTACAAAGTTGTGAATATAACAATTTAATAAATCAATAGAAAGACATATTTTTTTTCACTCAAGCTCACATGTTATTATTCTTCATTCACTCACACCCTTAAACGCCCAAACACCCATTCACTTATTCACGAATTCACTCAACCATTTATACATGGCAGATCATTTTTTTCAAAACGTATACACTACTAGATTGTAGTTTGTGTTGAACTTCTTGGTTTAAGAGTAAACATTTGATCAGATATGATATAGATATCTGATCAAATGCCTCTCTTAGCTATAGTAATTGGTACTGACATCTAAGGATATGCATCGAACAGGCCAACATGCCTGCAAACAGCTGCGACATATTAGTGGCATAACCTGTAAAAATCTTGGATGCAATCAATATATGTGTGTGGGTTCATTCCAAGAACTTTTCTCAAGACAGACTCCTCATCGATGTCTCTGATGAGCTCGTTATATAATGAGTGGCCGTTGAGTTGTTTTTACTGATTCAAGGAATGCAAAGCGAAAACGAGTATGTGGCATGGTAGGATGCAACGTAATGGCTAACATGGTCGTAATGATGACTTGATTACAGAGCTGACAAATTCTGTGTTCACGGTTTCTTGGGGTTCGGGCCCATATTTTTGACAAAATATGTACAGAGCGTAGTTCATCGGTTGTAGATGCTATGTTCCAGACAAGCGCTATTTTTCGGAAGGGATGCATTATGCGGAAATGTGCGTAATCTTTTGAATGCGTAAATTGGTTCGTCATTGATTGGTGATTACATTACGGATGGTGTTTTTCCATTATGTTTTACTGGGGAAAGTTTTATGACACATGTATATTTGTATGAAGTTGGTCATATTATATTTATTATGCTAACCCCGCAGCCCTGAGTGCCAAGGAGCGCAGCCATTACTTCCATTTTTAAAGTCTTTGGTTTGACCTGGCTCCGGATCGAACCCGCAACCTCCTGCACCCGAGGCGGACGTCCTACTACTACACCACAAAGGCGGTAGTGGGTTGAGGACAACTAACAACTATCTATTTGAGGAAATAACTAATTTCAATGTATAGTGCCATGGGTTTATATAACGATTTAATTAAAACATAGGTTTCCCTCTATTTTTATTTTTAATATTCGCCATCTTTCTCATTTCAGGAAGCAGTTGGGTACAACGAAGCACAAGCACTAGCTACAGCAGGGGAGTATCAAACGACAAACCTTGGCTGTTTAAACTTTCAACTGGTAACCATGTTTGCCCCTACTGTAACAAATCTTTCAGGTTCCTATGCCGACTTAAAGCACATCTATGTACACACACCGGTGAAAAGGCATTTACTTGTAATAAGTGTGGAAAAGGATTCGCTGATAAGAGATCGTTTGTGTGGCATAAACCATGCAATTTCTGATTAGTAGCTGGGCACCAGCATCTTAAGAATAACTTGTCAATCAATTTACTTCCTGGTACCCTGCCAAAGTGGTGTGCTTTGGGGATCTTGGGTTCTGGTATCTACTCGGTGGTTATGGCGGACTGCACTTCAGCAATGCATATTTCCTAGCATAGTACTGGTTAGTCACCCAGGCAGGGGCGTAGCTTGGCAATAATCAATGTGTAGGCCGTCTCGTGAGAAAATCAACAGTGTGGACTCTGCGTAAAGTATCGACCCAGATCAGCCTAAGCATGCCACACAGGCGTACCCGGATATACACTTTTCGCCTCCTGTGGATGTTCTGTTTCAGGAATCACTACTCTATCTATCCCCTCTTAGATGGAATGTGTCGGCCGGATCAGTCTGCGCGGACAGCGCAGGCCGATCTGATCGATACATTACGCAGATGTGTATCGCCGCAGCTGCATTTCGGGCCATTTTTAGAACAAATGTGTAGGCACGTGCCTACAGTGCCTAAAGGGAGCTACGCCCCTGTCAGGGACCATGGGTAAATGTAATATTGTCATGATATTACCGAAAAACTGTTTGAAAACAACGTTAATCCTTTCCCACATACAACAAATCTGCAGCAGACGACTTTATTTGCAAAAGTTTTAAAATCCTAAAAAATAATTGAATCCCAAAATAGAGTTCAAAACAAAAAGAGAAATTGCTCATTATTATAACAATTTCTTCTTTTGCCAAAGTGTTTTCAAAAGTTGTCTAATATAGAGGCATCTAAAATGGTCTATAAGTGGGAAAGGGATTATACACAAAATTGTCCCCCCCGCTGTACATTATACAGGATACCAATAAAGCTGGGTACAAGACATAATCGTCATTATTAACTATGTGAAATGATTGCAACTAAAAGAAATCCTCTACCAATAAGGTGATGTGATATTTTTTACTCTTTCCCACTTGCGCTTTTTTGAAAACATTGTGATAAAAATAGAAATTGCTCTTGTTCAATTGTTGAGATTTTCCACATGTCTGCCAAAGCATCCTCAACGTAGTCGTCTGCTGCAGATTTGATGTATGTGGGAAAGGGTAAAAGGTGTTCATATGGAAGACCCCTATTGGGAAATATGTTATATTTTGAAAACTTATAAGTTAAACATTGATACAGAATTAATTGAAAACATTGTCGGGGATAGGCAGTAGCAGTAAATTGCATGTTATAAACATTCTTATCCTCCTTAAAATGTTGTTGTCTGCTGCAAAGTCGTCTGTATCAGGAAAAGTGTAGATAGCTTAGTGTGCATATGAGACGTCCCACGAGAAAACAAACATTGTGGACACTGCGTAATGTATCGAGCCAGATCAGCCTGCAGAGGCTATTTTTTTTTTTTGTTCCACTGGTTGAAAGCCAGTCGAGCTTATGCCATGGCGAATTGTCCGTCGTGCGTGCGTGCGTCCGGTAAGTTTTTGATGCAAACGACTTCTCCCTAACCACTTGGCCAATTCGGATGAAACTTCATAGGAAGCATCCTCTCAATGTCCTCTCCTACATTCCTTCATTTTTGTTTTGATCCATGCAAAATTCTTCTCCTCCAAAAGTCTCGGGCCGATTTTCAAATAATTTTGTAGAAACGTTCCTTGGGTGACCCTCTATCAGATTCCTTCAAGCCAAGTTGATAAACTTGAAAAATCTTCTCCTCCGAAAGTGTTTGCCAATTTTCATATTTTGTTTTATAGAAATGTTCCTTGGGAGACCAGCTATCAGATTCCTTTAAGCTTGTTGATTGGTCGAAAAACATGGCCTCCAGAGGGCGGGGCTATTTTGACTTATATGGCTATAGTGAAAACTTAAAAAATCTTCTCCTCAGAAAGTGTAAGGCCGATTTTCAAATAATTTTGTAGAAATGTTCATTGGGTGACCTCCATCAGATTCCTTCAAGCCAAGTTGATTGGTCGAAAAACAAGACCGCCAGGGGGGTGGGGCTATTTTGTATTATTATATGGCTATAGTGAAAACTTAAAAATCTTCTCCTTTGAAAGTGTTTGGCCAATTTTCAAATAATTTTGTAAAAATAATCCTTGGGAGAGCCTCTACATATTCCTTCAAACCATGTTATTTGGTAGAAAAACATGGCCGCCAGAGGGCATGGCTATTTTGCCTTATATGGCTGTTTGGAGATTTAATTTTTACCTAATGGCCGTGGAGCGATACTGGCCCTCTTGGGCCTCTTGTTCTGTTATATCGAGGCGTTTCCTGGGTAAGTTACCAGTACTATTATAAATGGTCCATTTATTTTGACACCAGCCAGTCAGTCGTATTTCTAACCCTGCAACCCTGAGCGGAAACAAGTGCAGCTATCTGACCATTTGAAAAGTTTTTGGTATGACCCGGCGGTCGACCAACAAAGAAAACAACAACATTTATTCTTTCTATATGAAAATATGTCTTTCTACAATAAAGAGACAGGAAATATGTTTTAAAAGGTGTTATTGACCTGATTATTTGTGAGGCTTGATGCAGACCTGAATATTGATTTTTACAGGAGCAATCCTTTGGCCACAATATGTTCAACTCTTTTCAATAATTATAGTATTATTTACAGAGATTTTCCATATTTCAGTCAAGGTGATTTCAAGTTGTCTACTGAAGATTTGCTATAAGCATGAACAGATTAACAAAGGGAAAGCAACCATGATTACCGCTTGTAATTAATCCTTGACCACATATGACAAATCTGCAGAAACACCTTGGCAAAAATATGTTGTAGCAAACAGAGAAATTGCTCATCATGTTTTCAAAAGATGACTACTTCAAAGACCTCAGAAAGCGTTTGTATGTGGGAAAGGGGTAATTATTCATGAATTGTTCTGTACTCACTTGACCAGCACAAACAAATACAAGTGATAATCACAGACTGTCTACACCAAAACCTGTCTCACCTAAAGGCAGAGATCAATTTTACCCTTTCCTACATACAACAATTCTGCTGCAGACATCTTTGAAATTATCACCTCCAAAATAAGAAAATCTCTATAAATGATTATTGAATTGAGTTGAAAGCATTGTGGCAAAAGGAGAAATTTCTCCATATTGAGCAATTTCTCCTTTCGGCCACAATGTTTTCAAAAGTCGTCTGCTGCAGAGGCGTCAAAATGCGTCAGTTAGTGGGAAAGGGTTAAAAGTAAAGCTCAAATAATCAGGACAATAAAAATCACAGAATATTACAAATACATGTACAAACAAATTGCAATGCAAGAAAGGCTGCCAGCAGCATTATAATAAAAATATCACACAATATTGCTTTCTGTTTAGTGCTTTATATTAATTTGTTGATAAATATCACACAATATTGTTTTATGTTGTGAATATTTGTTGAAAGCAGACAAGTGAATACATCAAAAGGATCAATGCATTCAAACAAGAGGGCCATGATGGCCCTGGATCGCTCACCTTAATTATACAATGTACTGCAGTGCAAAACACATCAAGACAATTATTCTGAATGCAACCTCCACACTGTTAACAATATTTTCCTTCATTTGGCCTAGTGATCTATATTTTTTTACCTGATATGACCCATATTCCAACATGGATTAGATAGCATCAAGACAACATTCTGACAAAGTTTCAACTTGCTCAAAGTTTAAATGAGGCCTACGGAGTTTGAACAATAGTTTCCTTTATTGACCTATGATCCAATATGACCCATATTTGAACTTGACCTAGATATCTTTAAGACAAACATTCTGACAAAATTTCAAGCTGCTGAAGCAAAAAATGCGGCATCCAAAGTGTTAACAAGATTTTCCTTCAATTTGGCCTAGTGACCTAGTTTTTTACCCGGCATAACCCATATTCGAACTTTGCCTAGATATTTTTAAGACAAACATTCTGACAAAATTTCAAACTGCTGAAGCAAAAATTGCGGCCTCTTGAGTGTTAACAAGATTTTCCTTCAACTTGACCTAGTGACCATATTCAAACTTGGCCTAGATATCATTCAGCTCAACTTTCTGAACAAATTTCAAGCTGCTGAAGCAAAAAATGCGGCATCCAAAGAGTTAACAAGATTTTCCTTCAATTTGACCTAGTGACCTAGTTTTTGACCCGGCATAACCCATATTCGAACTTGACCTAGATATTTTTAAGACAAACATTCTGACAAAATTTCAAACTGCTGAAGCAAAAATTGCGGCCTCTTGAGTGTTAACAAGATTTTCCTTCAACTTGACCTAGTGACCTAGTGACCTACTTTTTGACCCGACGTGACCCATGTTCGAACTTGACCTACATATCATCAAGACAAAAACTGATACAGTTTCAACATGCTCAAGTTGAAAATGTGGCCTCCAGAGTGTTAACAAGATTTCTCTTCAATTCGACCTAGTGACCTAGTTTTTGACCTCATATGGCCCAGTTTCGAACTTGTCCAAGGTTTTATGGAGATGAACATTCTGATAAACTTTCATGAAGATTGGATGCAAAATGTAGCCCGTATAGTGTCTACAAGCTCAAATGTTGACAACGGACGGACACTGGACGGATGCCGGACAAATTGTGATCACAATAGCTCACCTTGCACTTCGTGCATAGGTGAGGTAAAAACAAACTGTAAATGGTTAGTTAACACAGGTAAACCGATTACTTCTGCCCATCTCTTGGAACATTCACAAAGAAACTACCTATCAAGTTCAGGTGTCCAAATGATGCATTCATGTACCCAGTCGATTAATTTTCACAATAAATCCTTCCACAAGCACATTAACAAGATAACTTTTGAATACATTACTCATTATGGGCAGGTTGGTTTTGGAAAATGCCTATGCCAATTAATTCAAAATTTTCAAAAGTGCAAAGAAACAAATCAATTTTTTAAGTATCACATACACAGCCTAAGGACGGAACAATAAAATAACAATCAAATACATGTATATAAACTTGTTCCCACATGCAGACATACTTTGACTTATCTGGAGCAGATGACTTTTGAAAACATTGAGGCCAAGTGAGAAATCTTCCTCCTTTTGTCACAAAGATTTCAACTCTTCAATATTTGTGCTACCCTTTTCTAGATTCATCTGTATGTGGGAAATGGTAAACTTTACTTTAATCCTTTCCCAAATAGGACAATTCTGCAGCAGATGACTTTGAACATATTTTGTCAAAAAATGGAATATCTCTTTAATTGAATGGATAACCTATGACTAAAAGTGGAAAACATTGTGTCAAAAGGAGAAATTGCTTGTTTTGAGCAATTTCTTCTTTTGTCACTATGTTTTCAAAAAGCTGTCTGCTGCAGAGGTGTCAGAAAGTGTCTATATGAGGGAAAGGGTTAAACAGAGAAGATACTAAATATCTTTCATGAATATGTCATTCTTACAAGAATATTTGAAAGAACGCACCTGTCAATAACCAAGTAAATGTTGAATTTGGAGTTTTAATGCCATTTTCAGCAGTATATCAGTTTACCCTTTCCCACATAAAAAAAATCTGCAGGAGACAACTAACTTTGATAACATCAAGGCAAAAACGTAGAAAATGTCTATAAATGAAGATGTACTTCGGAAACAAAGATGAAAACATTGTGGCAAATGGAGAAATTGCTCATCATAAGTAATTTCTTCTTTTGCCACAATGTTTTCCCAAGTCATCTGCTTCAGACGCGTCAGAAAGTGTCTGTATGTGGGAAAGGTATAGTTATATCATGGCAGTCAGACCACCTAACCATGTGTTTGCTCACTTTCTCGAAAAGTACTCGACGCAACATTCATCCTGGGAAACTGGCCATCTTCCCACATAGACTATTTTTCCTATTGGTGTAAAATATGATAGATAGGGAAACAGACAGAGAGGCAACAGGAAAATTGTCCTTAACCCTTTCCCATGAACAACAAATCTGCAGCAGACAACTTTGTAAACACATATTGATATGCAAACAGGTAAAAAGTAATTTTTTGATAGTGTTGAAACGGTGTAACAAAATGAGAAATTACTTATGATGAGCAATTTCTCCTTTTGCCCCAGTGTCAACTGTCTACTGCAGTTGCTTCTAAATATGTGGGAAAGGGTTAAGGTGACACAAAATCAAACATGTTCTAAACAAAAGTGCAGTTAACAAATATTAGTAAGTTTGTGTAAATTGTTCTAACAAGGTCTATAAAGTCAACTAAAATGGTTTTAAATGCTACCTATAAGATCTTATCAAGCTCCATAAAACTTAAAAAATAATTTTACTGGGAGTCTTATTAACCCTTTCCCACATTTAGACGTTTTCTGACGCCTCTGCAGCAGTCGAATTATGAAAATATTGTCACAATGTTTTCAACTTTTTTCAGTAAATATACACTCATGTATAGTGATGGGCCCAATCATGATGACGCTATACATGACATCTTTTCATATCATCAGAGCAACAGATAACATCCCATCAAAATTATTTTCTTTTCTCATTCCTGTATATTTCTATAAATCGTTGTAGTATAATTATGTTATATAATTATGAAAGCCTTCAATGGAGCTTTTGTCAATTAACATGTTATTCAGATAAAATTAAAAATGCTAAAAACTGTACTATCATAATATGGACCACTCCATGCAAAACAATTGTAACTTCATCAACTAACAAATTTTAGTTACAATTTTTTATCATGAAGTCGACACACAAATAAAGTGAAAAATGTTCATGGAGTTCTGTGTCCACAATAAATGCATAAAAAAGACAAGAACATTGGTAAATCAAATGGATGTTTGCAGAATGGGTTTTAAAATATATAAAAGGGCTATAAAGCTGATGATATGCACAGATTCCATTGGTACTGAAACTTCCAATAAAATTAAAGTAATTGTAATGGTGGTACACGTTGTTGCTGAAAATAACCCGGACACAAAAATGACCCAGACAGGCGCATGAACTAACGCGAACACTAACAGACAAAGGGGCACTATATAATTTTGCTTGCCCGAAATTCTCCAGGAGCATAGAAAATCAACAAGAGCGCCGAGGAGCGAACGCCAATGCTTGAAAAAGGGGCAATACTGAATAATAATTAAAAAAAGAGTTATGTGACTTGGTACAGACATGTGTCTTGTTCCTAGGAAGTAGGAACGTGTGCATCAAGTTTCATTTGAAAGTTTTTAAATATTTTTAGATTATGAGGTAAGGTTTATGTTTTGTGACGACACAGACGCTGATGATGACGCCCAAGGTTATACCCGACTTTTTTCACTAAAAAAGGCAATTGAAGGTAAATGTAAAACTATGAAATAACATATAAATGCATAGATAAATCATTGCAAGAGTTAAATAAGTAGCTTAATGAAAATTATTTTTAAAAATGGGTCATATTATAACTATTTTAGAATTAAACATTACAAGAACTGGCATTTCTCATTATTTTAATTGTTCTTTTTTTCCTGAATTATATTGCTAAAGCTTTGTAAAAATAAAATTATTTCAAAATGCTAAAAGAGAAGTTTGTAAAAGCCTCAGCTTTTCAAAAGCAATAAAACTCAAAATAAAAAATATAAAACTTCTTTAAGATTTAACAGAACAAAATATAAAAATGTCAGTGAGTCAATGAGAAAAGGTACAAGTTGGCATTTCTGTAAAGTAGATCACTCTGTCCATCTTCTGAATCTTGTCAGAATCTACATCAGTTTTAAGTTGACAGAATCCTCTTACAAGCATATTTAACCCTTTCCCACATACAGACGCTTTCTTACGCCTTCTTCAGTGGATGACTTTTGAAAAGATAGTGGCAAGAGAAGAAATTGCTCATAATGAGCAATTTATCCTTTTGCCACAATCTTTTCAATTCTATCCTAACATTCAACTTTTATATTCAGATATTTTTCTCCAGATAATTAAAAAGTCGACTGCTGCTGATTTGTTATATGTTGGAAAGGTTTAAGTATTGTGTGAAGCAGGCCTAACATGAACAGTGTAGAGCTTGCTGATGGTGATCTGCACCCTTCACAAAGGCCAACTTGTACCTTTTCCAATGCACAAGCTCATACAGTGTTCACTGACCAAGCAGTCTTCTGACACTGGACATTCAATATGCAGGAGGAAGAAAACCAAAATTATGTAATATTTAACTTTTCAAAACATAACAGTTCAAATTTAACAAACATAATGTTCCTATGATCAATAACAAGCTCTGATGGAGCATTTATCTACCACTTCTTCTTCTTTGGAAGGGAGGACGAACCGCTGCTTGAAGCAGCAGGTGATGGCGGGCGCTCGTGTGTTCGGAAACCACTGCTGGTGTGGACCCTCTCTCTACCACGCACCTGGAAATATTGTGATTTTTGTTTTATATGGGAGGTTTGACACCGTTTTATACAATATTACATTTATATCATATTTAAGATTTATGATTCCTAATATTGTGATTGAAGACCTAGACGCATCTAAAACAGGCGATAAATTGATCATCTGTTTTGTAAGTTCAATCGTACAAATGACTTGCATTTAGCCTTAGAAAGTTGTATTCTCCTAGTTAATTGACACAACAGTGTTATTCAGTTAGGCATGTTTTTATGTAGGCTGTCGGTTAGATTCACTCAACACTATTTGTGGATGTTGAACGAATACAGGCATTGCATGAATGATCGAGAACAGTTATTTTCAAAAGACTGTCTTAAGACAACTTTGAAGACATCCAAGCAAAAATCTCTAAAAACCAATGGAAAATTATTGAATAGAGTTTAAAACATTGTGGCAAAAGGGGAAATTGCTTTTCATGGGTAATTTCTCTTTTTGACACAATGTTTCCAAAGGTGTCTGCTGCCAGATGTGTCTGCAAGTTGAAATCATCAGAATGAGGTTAACTTACCCCTCTGTCCCTTAGGCTAGCCCGAGAGCCCATCATGTTTTCCAGTCCTTCTGTTCCCTTGTTCATAGCATTCTTAATGTCCTTGTCCAGCCCTGGTATGGCAACATCTCCAAATACCTACAACATTGGATAAGACGTAAATTACAAGAGTTTGATAATAAATGAGAAAATGGATGCACATTGAAAAAGGGAGATAATTTCAATAATAATCGGTTATGTGCCTTGTATTGTTCCATTCTCCTGATGACAAGATAAAAGGGTTGCCAGTTTGTTGAGACGATTCTTTGGAGTTCCCTTAAAATAGTTTTGGTTTGGGTAATTAGAGAGATTGTGTAGGGATAAAACCAGTTTGTCTCCCACTTTATCTAATGTAACAAGACCGCATTGACGGTTTAGTGATAGAGCCTTCGACTCGGTGCAGAATCTATCCCCGGCGGGGTCATACCGAAGACTTTTAAAATTGTAGTAATGGCTTTCTCTCCATGGCCCGAAGGATTGTGGGGAAAACATTACGACTTACACACTGGTGTCGGGATAAATGGACAAGTAATTCTCGTAAAATACCCAGGGAACACTGTGATAATAACAAAATGTAAGCGGCGTAAAACATCACACAAAACAAAACAAACAAAATTCTCACCTCAACGACGGCTCCATCAGGTAGACGTAGAAATTGTCGGTAGAGTTCACGAAGTCCATCAAGATGGATTGTGTGTATAGAAACATGCGTAGTTATCTCCTTGGTGCTGGTTTTACGTTTATTATCATCTTCCTCTAAAGTAGTCTCATTCCATATTGTGTCCTCCAGCTGGAAACATTTGAAAATGCAAATAAAATTAACTGTTTCCCATCTGCAGCAAAGAATTTTTGAAAACATTGGGGCGCAAGGAGAAATTGCCACATTATTTTCAATTCATTGAGATTTTTCATATTTTCGCCACAATGTTAACAAAGTCATCTGCTGCAGATTTGTCAGAAATGGATTTTTTTTCTTCAAGGGGCATTATGAAATTGAATTTTGTATGGAAAAATTGCAGACGCCTTTGAAAAAGTATTGGCAAAGCATGAACAATCTCTATAAATGAGAGTTTAATTATTTCAAAATAGAGTTGAAAACATTGTAGCAAATAGAGAAATTGCTTATTATGACCAATTTGTCCTTTTGAAACAATGTTTTCAATAGTCATCTGCTATGGGGACGTCATAAAGAGTTGAAATATAAAATTTGTTTTTTTTACATCTTCCTCTTCCCAGATATAGTCGTACACGGCCACTTTTCTCCTCTCTCCTTCTTCCCCTCTCCAGGCCTCGGCCCTGGACACGATGTAGTGTAGCTCCTGATTGGACAGCTCAAGGTCGTAGGGGACGAAAAAGTTCTCCTCCTTGTCCCTCAGTCTCCAATAGCAATCCAATAGGCGGCCATTGTTGTGCAATCTGAAATTGTTGTCAAAATTTATTTAGTTTGTTTTAGGGAAATATTAATGCTTTAACCTAAATTATTGTATTTTGAAAGAGTAATAGCTGAAAAATATGAGTTTTGAACTTTGACACCAAGTTAAAAACATAATGGACGAAAGAGAAAATGCCTCGAACGAATGTAATCTAATGTCATTTACTGGAAATAACGAATTTCTACGAGAATTAGTGTTATTAAACACATTTAAGTCTCTCCCACATACAAAAATTCTGCAGTAGACAACTTCAAAACATCAGGATATAAATATGGAAAACTATTGAATTGTGTTGAAAACATTGTGGCAAATGAAGAAATTGCTAACATTAAAAGAGCTTCAGCTTTGGGGAAATTAGTTATTTCTTGTGAACTAAACAGTAGAAAAATCGATTTTTGAGACAGTGAATTTGACAGGATATAATTATAACACTTTAATTTCACAACAAACCACTGAAAAGCATGTAATAAAACATTATATTTCTATTGGATTGAATAATTCATTAGACTGGACTGTAGGTGCTTTTTTACACCCATTCAGAAGACCTTTTTATTCTTTCTCATCAGGGCAACGTACATTCCAACCTGTATTTAAAGACCACCCATGGGAAGAGAAAAAGTCTTTTTACACAGGTAGTCTTTAATTACAGGGTCATTTATGCAGAAACTGAGTAATCGGTAAATTTAAAGTTTGGTTGCTGTAGACAAGGAATTACCTAACAAAGGTGGTCTTTAGCACAGGTTTAAGAGTATTTGAAAATGGTTATTTCATTCACTTGATTGATTGGAGTTTAACCCTTTCACACATGCCACAACTCTGCAGTTGACGACTTTGAAAACATACCCGTAATTTTCTGGAAACTCCATTTAAATGAAAGGACAATAATTGAATACAGTTTAAAAATGGTGACAAAAGGAGAAATTGCTCGTTTTGAGCAACTCCTTCTTTTGTCGCCATGATTTCAAAAAGCTGTCTGCTGCAGAGGTGTCAGAAAACGTCTATATGAGGTAAAGGGTTAACAGTCTTTTCAACAGTTTTTCAGTTATATCACTGCAGTCAGTTCACCAACCATGTGTTTTTTGAGTTTCTTGCACTAATATTCCACATAAAATAATTCCCAGGCTTCACACATACTCATTAAGCCTTTCCCACATACAACAAATCTGAAGCAGACAACTTCGAAAATGTCTACTAAAAAACAATTATAATTGTAGGTATAACAAGAAAATGTGTCCATGGAACACGGATGCCCCGGTTGTTAACTATATTTTAAAACAAAACTTTTATCTAAATAAAAAACACAGTCAGTGGTTAATAATATAAAATGTTGATTGTCATTTTGTGTGAAGTTTCATAATGATAGGACATCAGGTTCACTAAAATCTAACTTGACCAAAAACTTTAACCTGAGAATGGAATGGACAAACAGACAGACGAACAGACGGACGAACAGTTGGTCCAACCTCAAATTGATACAATTTTTTAAACAATGATATGTTGATTGTCATTTGTGTGAAGTTTCATAATGATAGGACATCAGGTTCACTAAAATCTAACTTGACCAAAAACTTTAACCTGAGAATGGAATGGACGAACAGACAGACGAACAGACGGACGAACAGTTGGTCCAACCTCAAATTGATACAATTTTTTAAACAATGATATGTTGATTGTCATTTGTGTGAAGTTTCATAATGATAGGACATCAGGTTCACTAAAATCTAACTTGACCAAAAACTTTAACCTGAGAATGGAATGGACGAACAGACAGACGAACAGACGGACGAACAGTTGGTCCAACCTCAAATTGATACAATTTTTTAAACAATGATATGTTGATTGTCATTTGTGTGAAGTTTCATAATGATAGTACATCAACTTCACTAAAATCTAACTTGACCAAAAACTTTAACCTGAGCGGGACGGACGAACGGACGAACGGACGGACGAACGGACGGACTAACAGACCGGAAAACTATATGCCCCTCATACTTCGTATGCCGGGGCATAAAAACGGAAAAAGTTGAAAATATTGTGGCAAAAGGAGAAATTGTTTGTCTGCTGCCGATGCGTTAAAATACGTCTATATGTGGGAAAGGGTTAAGCCCATTAGTGGAAGACAAATATACATTTATAACAAAGACTTTTGTCATTAATCTGAAAGACTATATAGGCCCGAGTCTTAACCCTATCCCTCATACGGCTATTCTGCAGAAGACGACTTCGAGCGTATTTTGTAAAAAAAAAGAAAATCTCTATAATTGAACGGATAACCTATGACAATAAGTGGAAAACATTGTGGCAAAAGGAGAAATTGCACGTTTTGTGCAATTTTTTCTTTTGTCACTATATTTTCAAAAAGCCGTCTGCTGCAGAGCTTTCACGAGAATTTTAGGTAGTTCTAGGAAGTTTTCTTTACCGTAAGAAGTACATGTAGAGCAATGCGCCGCTGATGAACATGAACCCTCCGTACAGGAAACACGTAACAAACACGCCGGCCAGCCCGGAACCCTCGGCAGTCAGGAAATAAAACCAGAGTTTAGTGCAATCCGCATCAGGTAGCAAAGGATCATCTTTATAACGCTGAAAATTAGGCAATTTAAAAATAATGGTTTTGTTTATTTATATCATAATTGTGTTTGCCGTCACCTCTGTTAAGCTAACAACCAAGCAGCCACTTGAAGATTAACCCATTTGTTTGTTTTTGTTTCGTTGGGGGTTTTACGCCATTTTCAACATTATTTCAGTAAAACCAAGGCGACAGTACACATATTCATGATCCCTGGGTAAAAAAAACCAGTACTAGACTAGGAAATATGTCGTGCCCCAAGAGCACTCCATCATGACCACAGCAGCAGAAATAAAAAAAATAAAAAAATTATTCAACTTGTACTAACCCTTTCCAACATACAGGTGCATGCTGACAAAAGGAGAAATTGCCCATGATGAGCAATCTCCTTTTGCCATAATGTTTTTAACAAATAAACTTTCATTTTAAATGATTTTTCATATTTTTGTATAGATATTTTCAAAGTCGTCTCTATGTGGGGAAAGGGATAACCGTGAAAAATGGAGTAATGGTGAACAATGTTTCCTTTTCCAAATATGCTTTAAACTATGCATTAAAATTAACCATGAAGTCCTCTTGCTTCTGGCTAACATTTTTTCTTAGGATATTTCCATAGCAGATGACCCTAACCCTTTCCCACATACAGACACATCTGAAGCAGAAGTTACTTTAACCCTTTCCCACATACAGACACTTTCTGACACCTCTGCAGCAGACGATTTTTGCTGAAGAGGCGTCAGAAAGCATATAGACGCTTTCTGACGCCTCTGCAGCAGACGGCTTTTTGAAAACATAGTGACAAAAGAAGAAATTGCTCAAAACGAGCAATTTCTCCTTTTGCCGCAATGTTTTCCACTTTTAGTCATAGGTTATCCATCCAATTATAGAGATTTTCTATGTTTTGACAAAATATGTCCAAAGTCGTCTGCTGCAGAATTGCCGTATGAGGGAAAGGGTTAATTAAAAACACTCATTCAGAGATACCTTCCGTATTTTTTCCAAAATGTTTTCAAACTAGAGGTTGTTTTTGGGAAAAACATATGTCTCCCCCTAGGGGTATTTGTCTGGCTGACTGTATTTTGTCAGTTAGTGATTTATTTTAAAAAAGGGCAATAACTCATCCAAAAGTAGGTCAAATTAAACGCCCTCGTAATATGCGCAACAAGACATTGTACCGATGACTCCTGTGAAGTTTCATAGAAATGTGGCAAAGGGGTTGTGAGATGAAGGCCGGACAAGAATGAAATGGCAATTTTAAATAAAGGGCAATAACTCAACCAAAATTAGGTCAAATTAAACGCCCTCGTAATATGCGCAACTAGACGTTGTACCGATGACTCCTGTGAAGTTTCATAGAAATGTGGCCACGGGGTTGTGAGATGAAGACCGGACAAGAATGAAATGGCAATTTAAAAAAAGGGCAATAACTCATCCAAAAGTAGGTCAAATTAAACGCCCTCGTAATATGCGCAACAACACATTGTACCGATGACTCCTGTGAAGTTTCATAGCAATGTGGCAAAGGGGTTGTGAGATGGAAGGCCGGACAAGAATGAAATGGCAATTTTAAAAAAAGGGCAATAACTCAACCAAAATTAGGTCAAATTAAACGCCCTAGTAATATGCGCAACTAGACGTTGTACCGATGACTCCTGTGAAGTTTCATAGAAATGTGGCAAAGGGGTTGTGAGATGAAGGCCGGACAAGAATGAAATGGCAATTTTAAAAAAAGGGCAATAACTCATCCAAAAGTAGGTCAAATTAAACGCCCTCGTAATATGCGCAGCTAGACGTTGTACCGATGACTCCTGTGAAGTTTCATAGAAATGTGGCAAAGGGGTTGTGAGATGAAGACCGGACAAGAATGAAATGGCAATTTTAAAAAAAGGGCAATAACTCATCCAAAAGTAGGTCAAATTAAACGCCCTCGTAATATGCGCAACTAGACGTTGTACCGATGACTCCTGTGAAGTTTCATAGAAATGTGGCCAAGGGGTTGTGAGATAAAGGCCGGACAAGAAATGTGGACGCCCTGGACAAGAATGAAATGGCAATTTTAAAAAAAGGGCAATAACTCATCCAAAAGTAGGTCAAATTAAACGCCCTCGTAATATGCACAACTAGACGTTGTACCGATGACTCCTGTGAAGTTTCATAGAAATGTGGCAAAGGGGTTGTGAGATGAAGGCCGGACAAGAATGAAATGGCAATTTTAAGAAAGGGCAATAACTCATCCAAAAGTAGGTCAAATTAAACGCCCTCGTAATATGCGCCTCATAATTCGTCTACTGCAGATTTGTATGCGAGAAAAGTATACAAAATCTCTATAAATGATTTTTTTTATTATTTACTTAAGCTGTAAACAGTGTGACAAAAGGAGCAATTGCTCATGAGAAACATCTTTAAAATATCGTCTCCTGCAGATGCTTCAAAATGTATCTTTAAGTCGGAAAAGTATAACATTCCAATAAATCAATACATACCCCAAGCATAAAATCGACAGCCATTATGAGTATAGGATCCAGGACAGTCATAATCCCGAACGCCATGATGAACTTGCACGCGAATCCCGGTACCTGGTCAAAGAGCTTCATGAAGATCCAGCTTAGTGTGATGAGAAACAAAAACACCATCAGGACGAAAAGTGGACCAATAATGACCACTGCGATCTCTTGTTGCGTAGTCAGTAAGGTTTGTTGGTAATTTAGCTCTACTGTGTAGGGTAGCCAGTTAAACCTAGAAAACAGAAAATCATATAAATTGTTCTAATCAAATTGAATAATAAATATTGTGTTATTTTCTTATTGAAAATATAGATTATTTGCATGTTTAGCTCACCTGTGCATTAAGTGCAAGGTGAGCTATTGTTATCGCTTTTCGTTTGGCGTCCGTCTGTCTGTCTGTCTGTTCACTTTTTCCTACGATCGACTTCTCATCCTTAGCCAATAGACCAATTTCAAAATAATTAGGAATTGGGAATGTTCCTTAGGTGGTCCTCTTTCAAAGGTGTTCAAAGAATTCAATTCCATGTAGAACTTTGGTTGCTGCGGCATCAGAAAAGGGGAAAATTGCCAAAACTTTAAAAATCTTCTTGTCCAAAAGTACTAGTCGGATTTAAAAATTATTTTGCACTATTGTTCCTTGGGGGATCCTCTACCAAGAATGTTCAAATTAAACATAGCCGCCAGAAGAAGGAGCTTGTTTTCCTTATAATTATGTGCATTGTATAATCTTTAAACAATTTCTTGTCCAAAAATACCAGCCCAATTTAAAGATAATTTGGCACAAATGTTCTTTGGGCGACGTTCTACCAAGGTTGTTCAAATCAATCCGTTGAAAAACATGGCCGGGCATGTATTCCTTATAATGTGCATTGTAAAATCTTCTAGTCAAATGTACCTGCCCGATTAAAAAATAATCTGGGACAAATGTTCCTTGGGTGAACCCAAAATTGTTGAAATTATTCCGATCTGATGAATAAACATGGCCGACAGGGGCCAGGGCTTGTTTTCTTTATATGTAATATAGTGAAAACTTTGAAAAAATCACTGGCTGATTTGAAAGTAATTTGGCACAATTGTCCCTTGTGTGACCCTATGCAAAGGTTGTTCAATTTATAGTAATCAGTTAAAAAATGACCACCAGGGGGGTTGTTTGTTTTCCTTATATGTATAGATTAAAAACTTTGAAAACTATTGAAGTTCTACCAAATCAGGTGAGCGATATAGGGCTATCATGGCCCTCTAGTTTTTCGTTATTGTCTTAAAAGTTATACTATAGGTATATTGTAAAAGGAAAATTATGTTACAGTAGCAAGACCTGGCTTTGTATAGTCTATACAGAGAGTGGAAAAATTGACAACTCTCGTGTTTGGAGCTCGCAAGAAATAGTTTTTCTCCTCAAGCTTCCTAGTATAATACAATACCAGTTATTGCTAAGCTTTTTATTATAAATATCAAATACATACTTGTTAATGGGGATATTGAGGGCGCTCAGGAAAATCCATTGTCCCGGATAATGGATGAAGATTCTCAGGAAGAACGCCAGAATCAACATGAACAACATTCCCCAGAATTCCCGTCCACGCCACTGGGACAGACCGAGTTCCGATAAAAACTGACGGCCCACATACTCCACTCTTTCAGACCCTGCCTTCTTCATCTGGCCCATTTGTGCCAATGGAGGTCTGTAAATAGTAAATCTAATTAGTTTAAAACTTATTAGGTTAACATTTGTGAAACAAGCATTCAGCTTATATTATTCAGACTTGAAGCAGACTTTCTGTCATACAGTAAATCTGCAGCAGACGACTTTGAAAATATCTGGAGATAAATATGGAACATCTCCTTATAAACAAATTTAGATTTAGAATAGAGTTGAAAACATTGTGGTAAAAGGAGAAATTGCTCATTATGAGCAATTTCTCCTTTTGTCACAATGTTTTCAAAAGTTGTCTGCTGCAGGTGTCAGAAAGCATCAATATGTCGGAAATGGTTAACCTGTACTAAAAAAATCCAAAAGGCAGAAATCACAGGATTCAGCAATTATCATATCACAAGATCCAGTTTAAAAGTCACTGTGACAAGCGGCATTCGTCTTCCACCAATGGGCTAACAGTCTATGTGGAAAAGCAGCCAGTTGCTTGGAAAGACTGTTGTGTTGAGTTCTGGTGTGAGATAGCAAGAGAACACATCAGTAGGTGAAATGACTGACAAATTGTTGAAAATGGCGTTCAACCCTAATCAAACAACCAGTTCACTGACCCATGTGTTTCCTGGCTTTCCTCACACCAATACTAAACACAACTGTCTTTCACAATAAGCCCATTGTCGTCTGAAGCAGATCTATTTAGTATATGGGAAAGGGTTTTAATGTAATTAACTGCACTTACTGTACAGAGAATGTGTGTTTCTCTAATTCCTCTAAGTGGGTCAAGGTCACTGCCTTGTAGGTCGGCTCAGTGATGGCTGTTTTTGGTAGAATGGTAAAAAGTTTGTCATGGTAGGCATCCATTGGATTCTTCTCATATTTCTGGAACAACGAATATCCGAATTCAAGTAAATAATATACCACCCCTCTTACCTATATAGTACATAGCAGGCATCTGTTTGATTGTTCTAATGTCAGTTTCAATTTTCATGACCCTGACATAGTATATGATTTATCAGTGTTTTTTTTTATCCTCATACCTTATCAAACGTTCCTGGCATGGTCATTTTGCATGACCTTGATATCAACAGGGTCAGTCAGTCTGTACAAAAATATATTAGACTTTTAACATCCCTGACATGGAGATCAGAAATAATTTTATAATACCTTATAGTACATGTCAGGCATTCTCTTGTCCTTCCTGAAGTTTCATTATACCCCCAGATACATAGTATATGGGGGCTATATAGGAGTCACACTTGACAGTCAGTTGGTCGGTCTGTTGGTCTGTGGACATTTCTTGTGAACACTATTTCTCAGCAACCCTTGGTCAGAATTCAATATAACTTCACAAGAATGATTGATACCAAGCCTAGTTGTGCATATTGTCTGAGTGTTGCACTGGAATAATTCTTAAATGAGTTATGGCCCCTTGAATTTCTCATACATATGTATATTGTCAGGCACCAGCTGGGGGTATTCATCACCTTCAGTGATATTTCTAGTTTTTCATGACCTCTTGAGTATGATTTGGTGAAAATATATTTGAAATTTAAAGCACTGACATGTTATTTGATGGATCTTATCAGTCGTAAAAACACAATGTCTCTTACCTTATAGTACATGCCGGGCATCCGTTTGACCTTCCTGAAGTCCAGTTCACTTTTCATGGCCTTTTCATCTTCAGGGTCAGAGTCCTCAGGGTCACTGTCCTCCATTAGCATCAAGTCAAGTTTTTTGTCCTTGTAAAGTTTTCTGGATCCATAGGAGGTGGGGTGATCAGTATCCTGTAACAACAGCAACATATTTGTTTGATTGGTTGAATGGTGTACTACTGGTCCATTTATCCTGACATCAGCCAGTCAGTCATAAAGTTAACCCTTTCCCTCATACGACAATTCTGCAGCAGACGACTTTGAACATATTTTGTCAAAAAAAAGAAAATCTCTAAAATTCTATGGATAACATACGACTAAAAGTGGAAAACATCAGGGCAAAAGGAGAAATTGCTTGTTTTGAGTAATTTCTTCTTTTGTCATTATGTTTTCAAAAAGCTGTCTGCAGCACAGGCGTCAGGAAGCGTCTATATGAGGTAAAGGGTTAACCCCACAATAATGAGTGTCAAGGAGGGAAGGCAATTAGATCTAATACCATATTCAAAGTACAACAACGATATAAAATGGGTATAAAATGTTCGATATTCGAGCAGTTATCGACATGACATTTTGACATCTTCTGATCGGAAAACATCATAGGAATAACATGTAAATGCTAAAAAATGTAGACGAGATATTAAATATGAATTAGAATAGATATGCAGCAGACGACTATATCTAGGCAAAGATATGGAAAATCTCTATAAATGAAACTATAATTATGGGACAGAGTTGAAAATATTGTGACAAAAGAAGAAATTTCTCATTATTTCAAGTCGTCTGCTGCAAATGCATCAATACTGGAAGACAGTGGTGCAGTTGTAGAGCGTCAGCCTCTCGTACCGAAGGTCCAGGGTTTGGATTCCATAATGAACCGTTCTGCATTTGCGATTTTTCACACTAACAGCCCGAGTACTGGTTAAGTCTCCAGGAAGCAGACATCGAGCAGGATTAATGTAAGCTGAAAGCTTCTTTCGAAATCAATGTAAAATAGATAAGTTGAAACTAAGCTAAACTAAAACTAAATGCGTCAAAAAGCATCTGGTGGGACTAGGTTTAAACCTTTACCACATGTAGACGAAATTGCATTAGACAACTTTTGAAAACATTGTGGCAAAAGGAGAAATTACTCATAATGAGCAATTTCTCTCTTGGCCACAATGTTTTCAACTTTATTTAACAATTAAGCTATCTTTTTTAAGAGAATTTTCAAGTTTGCTTCTTCATGTTTTCAAAGTTGCCTGCTGCAGAATTGATGTATGTGGGACGGGCTTAACTAAAATCTCGATGCATTACCTCCAACTTGATCTTGGACACAGTGGCCGTTGTCCTTGAAGTCATAGCCGCCTGATAGGCTGGTGGCTCAGAGCTGTGCAGACTTGACTGAGATCCCCTGAAATTAAAGAGAAAATTCATTACACAAGTGATCAATTTTGTTTTTTGAATAGTTTGGGTTTTAACGCCTTTTTCAAAAAGATTCAGTCATATCACGGCGGCCAGTTTACCTACTCATGTGTTTCCTGGCTTTCCTACACCAGTACTCCACTCAATATACTTTCCAAGCAACTGGCCGCTTTTCCACATAAACTGTTAGTCCATAGGAAGACAAATGATGCTTGTGTCACAGTGACTTTTGTCAAACGGAGGAAAGAGTGTTGGCCGAGATGGGATTTAAACCCACAACCCCTGGTTTGACAGCCTGCATCGCTACCGACTAAGCTACCTGGGCTCGGCTTGTTTGAATAGTGTTTAACAACAGTATTTTAGTTATATCACGACGTTTGCTGTAGAATTTACAAGTACTACCGGTATTATTTATCCTAACCCTGATGCATATAAGATGTAATTAAAGATTGCTTATATTGCAAACGTTTAAATTCACAACTGGAACAAGGGAAAATCTCTTTTGAAACGTTTTAAATTCACATCTGGAACAAGGGAAAATCACTTTTGAAACGTTTTAAATTCACATCTGGAACAAGGGAAAATCACTTTTGAAACTGAGTTGAAACAATGCAATGAAACATGATGGCCTTAGTCCGCTCACCTGAATTATGCAATGTAATGCAATGCAAAACACATCAAGACAATTATTCTGAATGCAACCTCCAGTGTTAACACAATTTACTTCATTTGGCCTAGTGATCTATATTTGTTTACCTGATATAACTCATATTCCAACATGGACTAGATATCATCAAGACAAACATTGTGACAAAGTTTCAACTTGCTCAAAGTAAAAATGAACAATATTTTCCTTTATTGACCTAGTTTCTGACTCAATATGACCCATATTTGAACCTGACCTAGATATAATTCAGACAAACATTCTGACAACATTTCAAGCTGCTGCATGAAGCCAAAAATGCCGCCTCCAGATTGTTAACAAGATTTTCCATCAATTCAGCCTAGTGACCTACTTTTTGACTGGGCATAATCCGTATTCAAGCTTGGCCTAGATATCATTAAGATAAACATTCTGACCAAATTTGAAGCTGCTGAAGCAAGAAATGCGGCTTCTACAGTGTTAACAAGATTTTCCTTCAATTTGACCTAGTGACCTAGTTTCTGAACCAATATGACCCATTTTTGAATTTGACCTAGATACCATTAAGACAAATATTCTGACTCAATTTCAAACAGTTTAATAAAAAAAAATGCGGCCTTTTGAGTTTTAACAAGATTTTCCTTCAATTAGACCTAATGACCTATTTTTTGAGCCAACATGACCCATGTTCGAACTTGACCTACATACTATCAAGACAACCATTCTGATAAAGTTTCAACATACTCAAATTAAAAAACCCGCATTCGAACTTGACCTTAATATCATTCAGACAAACATTCTGAAAAATTTCAAGCTGCTGAAGCAAACAATGCGGCCTCCAAAGTTTTAACAAGATTTTCCTTCAGTTTGGTCTAGTTACCTAGTTTTTGACCCGGCATGACCCATATTCGAACTTGGCCTAGATATCATTTAGATTAACATTCTGACCAAATTTCAAGCTGCTGTAGGTTAAGATCATTTTAGACTACTGGAACCAATCTTGAGAAGCCTGTGATGTGCCACCAGTATAGAATCAATATCCACTCCATATGGCCAGGTTCTTTAACGCCGGCTGCTCAACTTAACATTTTAATCTTGATATACCTAGAACTGGCTATTGACTCTTCCAATTAAAAAGCTTGGAAATTCCATTTTGAAAAATTAAGTACTTATATCACAGCGTTCACTGGGTAAGTTACCTGTACTACTGGTTATGTTATGTTAAACTAACCCTGCAATCCTGAGCGCCAAGGAAGGCAGCAATTACTACAGTATATCACAGCGTTCACTGGGTAAGTTACCTGTACTACTGGTTATGTTATGTTAAACTAACCCTGCAATCCTGAGCGCCAAGGAAGGCAGCAATTACTACAGTTTTTAAAATCTTAAGCATGTAAATATATTAAAGATCAAACAAATCAAACTTACATGTCACTGCTCATGTCACTCTGAGATCCCAAGACAGGACCCTCTCCATCCCGATACTTCTCTCCCCCTGTCCGACGTCTGTCCGGATAGGATGTGAGGGCAGACGAAAACTCGAGCTCCACTTCGTACTCTTTCATACCACCCAAATACCTGTAATTCATTAGTATTGATTCATGAACTTTCACTGTAAACTTTGTGCTTCAGAAGTAAAATTGAATCAGTGTGAATCGTTACCTTTTCCAACAAACGAAATCTGCAGCAGACACATATTTGAAAACATCTTAGAAAAAATATGAAAAATCTCTGTGAATGAAAGTATAATAGTTGAAAACATTGTGGCAAAAATTGTTAATTATGAGCAATTTCTCCTTTTGTCACAATGTTTTCAAAAGAAACTGCTGCAGAGGCGTCAGATTGCCTCAGTATGATCGAAAGTATTTATTAATTAAAATGATAGAAAATTTTGAACAAAAACAAATACATTTCTTCTCATCAAGACCTCTAAGTTTGAATCCAATTTCTTACCTCGGTAGTTTCACAAGATCGAAGTACAAGTTACACAGCCAGTGATCGAGTTCGTAGGAAATCAGTTTTTCGATAGTCTCATGTTTTTCTATCTTGTTATCAACCTCTCCTCGAAGGAAGGGAACCCTATACCTAAAACACATTTAAAAAAGATTAAAATAATTTTCATAAGTTTTGATTTAATATCTTTGATAAAACATGATCAAAGTTCACTTACATGAGAGTATGATCAACGAATTTATATTAGCGATTGTAGAATTTTGCTGATTTTGACCTCACAGTTCAAACAACGAAAACTATTTAAATCAAAACTTATGAAAACTATATATTTTATAAATTCAGAATACGAAATTATTTCCATATCTAAAATATAGTAATAAAAGTATCATTTATATATGATCTGCGTCAGCGATTAGGGATCTTCATGACCCTACGCTTTGACATCATTTAACCCTTTCCCTCATATACGCTTTCTGACGCCTCTGCAGCAGACAGCTTTTTGAAAACATAGTGACAAAAGAAGAAATTGCTCAAAACAAGCAATTTCTCCTTTTGCCACAATGTTTTCCACTTTTAGTCATAGGTTATCCATTTAATTTTAAATATTTTTTATTTTTGATCAAAATATGTTCCTAGTCGTCTGCTGCAGAATTGTCGTATGAGGGAAAGGGTTAAAGTTATATTTCCATAATACTATGTGAGCTAGACTTCCAGGATGGTTTATTAAGAAGATGCACTTCGATTTATAGTGTGTGTGTAACAAATATGACCATATCAAAAATTTATATTCAAGGAAATTTTACTGTTTACATCCTTCTATGCACAAAATGGTTTTACCGTTTCAAATGAAGAGAACAAATTTTGAAAACATTTATGACAAAAACAGAAATAGTTCTCAAAAGGCGTCTTCTGCTTAAAAAAAGTTGAAAACATTGTGGCAAAAGGAGAAATTTCTCTTTTTGAGCAATTTCTCCTTTTGTCATAATGTTTTCAAAAGTCATCTGCTGTAGATGAGTCTATAGGTGGGAAAGGGTTTACTGAAAAACCATGGACTACTTCACTTACCTTCCTTCAATGATGTCAAACTGGGCATCACAGATGGGAAAGCAGCCCCAGCCGACAACCCTGTCCGTTGTGACAACGGACCCTCGGAGGAGAAACAGCTCAAATATCAGACACATGCCGGGCTTCAGGGCCATCTTGGATGGCAGAACTGTAAACATGCTCTGGTCAAGCTGCAATATAACATGCTGTATGAATGACAATTACTGCAAGGTTTTTCTGTTTTGGCTATTTTTATATTGAGTATTTTTATTTTGAATGTATTGTTTTTGCTGTTTTTATTTTGTTTCTTTTCTATTTTGTCAGTTCATATTTTGGCTGTTTTTATTTTGGCCGTTATCTTTTCTGAGTGTTTTCATTTGGCTGATTTTATTTTGATTGTTTTTATCTCCACTGTTTTAACTTCAGCTGATTTTATTTTGGCGGTTATTTTGTGTCTTATCAATTTGAGTTTCTTTCATTTTGACTGTTTTTATTTTGACTGTATATTCCTCTGTTAATGTTAACACCGTTATTATGATGAATCACTATATATACCCAGCATCATTCTTAAGTTAATTATAATTAACCCTTTCCCTCATATAAACGCTTTCTGACGCCTCTGCAGCAGATGGCTTTTGAAAACATAGCGACAAAAGAAGAAATTGCTCAAAACGAGCAATTTCTCCTTTTGCCACAATGTTTTCCACTTCTGGTCATAGGTTATCCATTCAATTATAGAGATTTTCTTTTTTTAGACAAAATACGTTTAAAGTCATCGGCTGCAGAATTGTTGTATGAGGGAAAGGGTTAAGACTTCCACTATTTAAAACATTACAAAGAAAAAACACTTCAAAGCACCAATATTTTGCCCTACAAATTGATTGATTAATTGTTGTTTTATGCCTCTTTCAACAGCTTTTCATTTATATTCCCGTGTTTCCTGGGTAAGTTACCAGTTCTACTGGTCCATGTATCCCGTCACCAGCCACTCAGTTGTAATGCTAACCCCGCAACACTGAGCGCAAAGGAGGGCGGCCATAACTACAATTTTAAGGTGGTATGACCTGGCTGGGGATCGAGCCTGCAACCTTCCGTACTTGAGACAGGACATTTAACCATTACAACACATAGGCAGTCGCCCTACAGATTAAAAGTGCCATACAGTTGTGGTCCTATGCAGTGTGATATGTTCATTTGAATGACAATTTCACCGTTTTCAACAGTATTTCAGTTATATCATGGGGTTTCTGGGCCCCGGTAGCTCAGTCGGTAGCGACGCGGGCTGTCAATCCAGGGGTTGTGAGCTCAAATCCCGGCTCGGCTAACTTTCATTCCGACGATTGACAAAAGTTAACCCGACATGCGTCATTCGTCTTCCACCAATGGGCTAAGTCTATGTGGAAAAGCAGCCAGTTGCTTGGGAAGATTGTTGTGTGGAGTACTGGGGTGAGAAAACCAGGAAATGCACGAGTAGGTGAACTGGCCGCCGTGATATAACTGAGAAATTGTTAAAAACGGCGTTTAACCCCAATCAATCAATTAATCAGTGTTTCTGGGTAATTTTAAAACATGAACTCTGCCTCTCTAGGCTCTCTTGTGACACCAAATATATGTAACAGCTATTGCTTACCTTCATTTCCACGTTGTAAAAAGCGCCCTCATGATGGACTGGAAGTGTAGCCCCGCCCCAGTGCTGACCTTTCATCTCACCCCAGCGTAGAATGTTACCCCCGAGTCTATCGTACAAGGACACCATAAGGACGTATCGACCACCTGAATAAACAAATAAATTAACCCTTTCCATCATACAACAAATCTGCAGCACACAACTTTGAAAACAGTGACAAAAATCTGAAAAATCTCCATAAAAGATAGCTTAATTGTTAAATAAAGTTGAAAACATTGTGGCCAAAGAAGAAATTGCTCATCATGAGCAATTTCACCTTTGGCCACAATGTTTTCAATAGTCGTCTGCTGCTATTGCATATAAATGTGTCTGCAGGTGGGAAGGGAAATCAATGGAAGATAGTGGTGCAGAGGTAGAGTGTCTGCCTCTCATATCAAAAGGTCCCTGGATCGAATTCCGTGATGAGCTGGTTCTGCCCTTTTGGCTTTTTCAACACAAATCGCATGAATACTGGTTAGGTTTCCATGAAGCAGATATCCAGCGTCACTTATATAAGCTTCTAGCTTGTTTTGCAATCAATGTAAATTAAATAAGTTTAAACTAGAGTAAGGTAATTGGGGGAAAATCTAAGATAATTGGTTGTTTGCAGTGTTAATTTTTTTAAATATCACAGTAGAGATGTGATACACAATAATCCTAGTAACACCTTGATAGCTAAGTTGAAAAGAACAAGGACTTTTGATCCAGGGGTTGAGAGATTAAATCCAAGCTAATAAGGAATAGGTAACTTTAAACAACATTTATGTGCAGTCTAATCTTAGATACATTTTTCACTATTCATATAGCAATATAGGTCGCTACTTGGGCTTGGCTGCAGACTTATATTAAGCAGGACATGGGTTAATATAAGTTTAAATGACACCTACGAGGCAGTTTGTCCTTGACTCCCCTCAGACATTTTAGTTTGACCTGTATGGGCTGTGGGGTTCTGTTCCAATCGACCTTCCAACGTCGCCCGCGGGCTCCACCGTACTGTACCTCTGTCATCATCAGGTCACCAAAAAATGTCTGAAATTTAGTAGAACATTTTTCATACAAACAACAATTCTGCAGCAGATGACTCTTCAATAAAATATCTCTCCTAATAACTAACCAAACATAATGTTGTGCAATTCAATTATATTGCGGCGTTTCCTGGGTAAGTAACCAGTCGTTCTGGTCCATTATCCCGACACCAGTCAATCAATTGTAATGCTTAGCCCCGCAACCCTGAGCGCCAAGGAGGACAGCCATTACTACCATTGGTATGACCCAGTCTTTGATTGAACCCACAACCTCCCACACTGAGGTGGACCCTCTACCATTACACCACTGAGGCGGTCAATGTTGTGGGTACCCAAAATAATCATCTAAGTGAGAGGTTTATTTTATGTACTCACAATATGGTTTTAGAAAGTTAAATAAATTCCTTATCAAGAGATTTGATATAGCCATTACCTTGACCTCCCCTTTCCTGCGTTCAAGGACACTGATGAGTTGACTCTCGGCACGTCTAAAGGATTGGTGAAGTCTCTCCATCAACATCTTCTCTTTCTGCCTCAAGTACTCCTATAAAAAATATAATATCATTGAAACTAGAAACGTTTTTGGTAAAACACTGTGCCTCCAATCATGTGCTTGTCCATAAAAAGCTATATATCTTTCACTATGTTAAAAGCCCACTTTTCTGAATTGTTTAAATATTGAAGGTCCAAAGAAATTAAAGAATATGGTTCTGCTATATTTTAACATTGAAATTTCAAGATCCTAGGTTATGGGATGTTGCCAGAAAGCATGGCGAACACCAAAAAATATATTTTCAATGGAATGTCCAATTGATCAATTGGTTGGAGTTTAACGACGTTTCCAACAAATGTTTAGTCATATCATGTTGGCCAGTTCACCTACACATGTGTTTCCTAGCTTTCTCACACCAGTTATCCATCCACACAACATACTTTCCAAGCAACAGGCTGCTTTTCCACATTGACTTTAAGCCCATTGCTGAATGACGCTTGTCACAGTGACTTTTGTCAAACGTCGGAAAAAATGTTGGCCGAGCTGGGGTTAGAACTAACAACCCCTGGATTAAACATTAGGTTAAGGAATGTACCTAGAAAGCATGGTGAACACCAAAAATCAATAATTTTACCATGAGGCAATGCAATTTGCCCCCAACACTTTCTTGGAAAATATTATTAAAAAAAATGTCTCAATTGAATGTCCAAATTAAATCTTTATCCTAAATTACCTCTCTTTTCACTGATCGTATACGAAGTGTCGTTGGTGAAAAAAAAAAATTGTCTCACAGTGTGATTCCATTGAATAGGTACAGTGCTCTTCGGTTAATGTTAACCCTTTACCACATATAAGACGCTTTCTGACGTCTCTGCAGCAGACGACTTTTGAAAACCTTGTGAGAAAATGAGCGATTTCTCCTTATTGCAAAAATGTTATGAACTTTTTCAATGTTTTTTACTATCAATTATAGAAATATGCCCCTTTTTTTGTTAAGTTGAGATGATTTCAAAGTCTTCTGGTGTAAATTTGTTGTACGTGGGAAAGGTTAAAGACCTTCGTTTTGCAATAAGAAATGTAGTTTATCCCACCCCACTTACGTAAGATTTGCAGTTGACGACTTTGAAATTCCTAAGCAAAAATATGGAAATTTTATATAAATGAAAGTGTAATAATTGAATAGAGTTCAAAACATTGAGGCAAAAGGATGAATTACTCATATTGAGCAAGTTCTCCTTTTGTCATAAGGATCTAAAGCCTTTTGCAGCAAAGGTGTCAAAAAGTGTATATATGTTCCCTCATATAGACGCTTTCTGACGCCTCTGTAGCAGACGGCTTTTTGAAATTATAGTGACAAAACGAGCAATTTCTCCTTTTGCCACAATGTTTTCCACTTTTAGTCATAGGTTATCCATTCAATTATAGAGATTTTCTATCTTTTGACAAAATACGTCTAAAGTCGTCTGCTGCAGAATTGTCGTATGAGGGAAAGGGGGTTAAAAGCAGGAGAGTCAATAAGTTACCTCTTGTCTCACGATTTCCTCCCTACGAAGTTGAGTATACTTTGCTACCCTCTTTTTGGCCTCTTCTTCACGGCGCAATAACTCCTGCTGGCGGGTCCTCGCTTCTACAGCCTAAAATAATCAAAGAGCTTGAAGTACGGAGTACATCTACATTTCTGAATAGTAACAGATCTACATCTATTATTATGTCATTCACATAGAATGCCTTAGACATCTTGAAAGTTTTTGCCATTATTTATACAACGAAAGTGCTTAACTGTTTCCTTTGCAGACACATTTTGATGCATTTGCAGCAAACCACTTTTGAAAACAGTGAGGTCAAAGAAAAATTGCTATTAATGAAGCAATTTTACTGTTTGCCACAATGTTTTCAAATCTATTCAATACTTATGTAAACTTTGCGCTACAGAGAACATATTATATAATAATAAATTTGGTGTTTTGTGTGCCCTACAATTTCTGCCATATATAAACTCAATAACACAGTATATTTATTGTAAACCATTCAAAAGAACCATCTCTATGTTCAAGATTAGACTCAAAAACTTTTCAATGTTTTTCCCCAGATTGTTTTCAAGAATTGTGAACAATTTAGACCAAGATAAGCCTACACTTACATTTATATGCTTTCAATGTTCCCTTATCTTTAGTTACAAAATAGTTCTAACATTTATGGATATTTTCAGGCTGTTTTCATTTTCTTTTCTTACATTCAAGGATCTTTCATGGCTTTGCAAAGAGTGAAATTCAGGCACTTTTCCTGTTTTCAATCAAAGGAGTTGAAAAACTGTTCATGTTGAAAGCTCCTGTTACTTACATCGTCTTCCTGATATGGAATACTCTTTAAATCCGTTGATGTATTTGGGTTTACGCAACTTTTGCAGTTTTATCACTGTGACAGAAAACATATATATCGCTGGGGGACAAACCAGTAATAGACTAGATAATGTGGCTTGCACCAGAGCACTCAGCCATGATGGCCGATTAAACCTTGGTCAACCCAAATACCTAGATAATAGGGTGAAGACCTATTGTGTTCTGTATTTAATTGGTGTTTACGCCATTTTCAACAGATTATTTTCCCAGATACATAACAGAGACAGAACTTTAATTTCTGATTCCTGGGCGTCAAACAATTACAAGGCTAGAGAAATTGATTTGTCCATAGGCACACCATCACGACCAACTCGTGTTGCTTACTTCTTGTTCGAGATATTGAATGTGTTCGTCTCGTAGATGTTTCTCCTCATCCTGGACCTCGTCCAGTGAAATACTCCCGAGCATCACAACCTCGTCTTTGACTCCCGTGTCGAAGTGATCGAGATACGGACTCATCTCCTCCTCCTCCAGGGTCAATTTTAATTCTGAAATTAATGACTTCATTGGTTAACCCTTTCTCTTATAGACACATTTTGACGACTCTGCAGCAGACAACTCTTGCTTGAATGGTTATACTTTTTTCAAGTCATTTGCTTCAGAAGCAAGTGGTCTTGTATATACCCTTTTTCACTTGAAGATGCGTTTTCATGACTCTGCAGCAGACAAGTTTTAAAAAACAATGTGACAACAGGAGAAATTGCTTAAAATTAGCAACTTGTCCCCTTGCCACCATAAATTCCATTCTTTTTATACAGAATGTTTTATATTTTGCCCAGATGCCTATAAATTCATCTGCTGGAGATTTGTTTTGTGGGAAAATCTTTCCATGAACAAATAGGCAAAGGAAGGCAATCTAATGCAATAGTTACTTCTAAAGGGTTTTTCTTTTTTGGCAAGTCATTTGCTCCAGAGGCATTAAAAGTTGTCTGTTTGAACCCTTTGCAAAATGTTTTCATTTTAGAAAAGAAAACTTTTGAAAATATAGTGGCAAAAATCGAAATTGCTGCTAAGGAAGGCAAAACAAAATGCTCATAAGGGAGGCCAAAAAAAAAATGCTCATAAGGGAGTATTTTCTCTGTTTGCAAATTAGTTTTCAATTCTTTTCAATAATTTAAATTTTAATTATGGAAATGTTATATATTTTTGCCTTATGTCGTCTGCTGCAGATTAATTGTTATTGTATGTGGGGGTAAAGGTTAATAATTTAACTAAAATGAAATTTCATGTAATGTCTACTTTGAAGACATGAAAAGATAGAGATGTGATATGTTGAAAATAAAAAATGCAAACTTCATATTTGGTTTTAAAACTTTGAAATGGCAAATTCTACTTTTTGCACAATGTTTTCGAAAATTTATTATCTATTATATATGTAGGTTCTTTGTATCAAGGAATTAGTTAACCCTTTCCTACATGCAGACGACTTGTTAAGCATCAGCAGAAGATAACTTTTGAAACATTTTGACCAAAGAAGAAATTGCTGTGTTTAAAGACCGACCATGGGAAGAGAACAACATACTAGTCTTTGTTCACAGGTGGTTCTTAATTAAAGGATCATTTATGCAGAAAACGAGTAATGGGCAGGGCTGGCTCTGGCCTAGACAAAATAATAGCCATTATTTTTTCATGAAAAAAATGAATAGCCAAAGCCAAAGCTAACGTGTGAAGCGCGTGAATGTGGTACAATAAAATAAACGCATAATAATGCTTAGTCAGCATTTTTATTTCATATTCATTTATTACCCCTGTATACAAACTTTTCAAACAAAATCTGTGTTTAAATAGTCCAAATCATTTAGACAAGTATTTGCTCGTATTTGTTTTGCAACCGACGTCTAAAAACCACTTCAATAATACATGAAAATCGAATCCACATTGATCAGCGATATGTTTTAATCGTCCACCATTTTGTTTGCAAGGTAAACAAATCTGTTAGATTTAATAAACATGTCGGTCTTTTTTAAAAATTGGATGCATCGAAAATTAAGTCGACATTGAATTAATTTAAGCTGTTATCATTTTAAATTGGGGCGATTAAAATGTACAATGAAAGGTGATAAGTTAGGTGGCTTAAGAAAAAAATTGAAGTCTTCAAAGTGTATTACACACACTCAAGGATTAACTGATAAGGCGATGACCCGCGGCCAATCAATCTTGTAATTAACACCGGGGTATGACACGTGAGATAAACAAGGTCGTTCACGCTTCATTGACAGTGTTTTCAAGCTCTCACACATGATTAGCAGACGATTTTTTTATCATGTTGCAAAATAAAATAATCGCCATTTTCCGTCGCCAAATTAACAAAATAATCGCCGTCTTCATTAAATAATCGCCATTTGGCGACAATGGCGACCTACAGCGCGAGCCCTGAATGGGGAAATCAAAAGTGTGGTTGCTATAGACAGGGAATTGCTAAACAAAGGTGGTCTTTAATACAGATTTGTTATATGTGGGAAAGGGTTAAGTTTTTAGTTACCTGATATTTTCTGGTAGGTTGTTGAATGTTCCGGACGAGTAAACAAAGATGGTGGCTTCCTCTTTTGACTCAGGTCTCCTCCTTCTTCCTCGAGTGAATCTAGGAGTCGATAAACATCCGGCAGCGTACTATCAAACTTTGGAGGTTCTGGAAGAAATGTTTTAAGTGATTACTTATTAAACAATTTTGTACCGCCTCTGTGTGGGAGGTCATGGATGCGATCCCCAGTAGTGTCATACCAAAGACTTTAATAATTGCAGTGATGGCTGCGCTCCTTGGTGATGTCGCTGTGTAAGCATTATGATAGACCAGCTAGTGTTATGATAAATGGACCAGTAGTACTGGTAAATTACGGAGGAAATGACGTGATATAACTGGACAGGAGGCCCAAGAGGGCCTGTATCACTGCACGTCATTAGGAAAAATCACTACAGCCAGACACTTTCGGAGAAGATATTTTTCAAATTTTCACTTGAGCCATATATGGCAAAACAGCCCCGCCCGAGGCAGCCAAGTTTTCGACCAATCCACATGGCTTGAAGGAATCTGATAGAGGGTCACCCAAGGAACATTCCTACAAAATGGTTTTGAAATTGGCTAGATACTTTTGGAGAAGAAGATTTCACAATAGCCATACAATGCAAATGACCTGCACCCTTGTGGCCATATTTTTCGACCAATCAACATGGCTTGAAGGAGTCTAATAGGGGGTCACCCAAGTAATATTTCTACAAAATAATTTGAAAATCTGCAAAAAGGTTTAGGAGGGCAGTTTGTTTCTTATGGTTGCCATGGAAACAAGAATTCTGCATGATTCCAAAATATTTGAAGGAATTTAGGAGGAAACATTGAGAGGATGCTTCCTGTGAAGTTTCATCCCAATTGACCCACTGGTTACAGGGGAGAAGATGTTGATGCATGCACGACAGGCAATTTGTCATGACATAAGCTTGACTTGCATCGTAAGACACCAAAAAATCAATCAAGCAAAGCCGCTTTCAACAATTTTTCAGTTATATAACAGCGTTTCCTTTGTAAACTACCAGTACTTCTAGTCTATTTATCCTGACACCAGCAAGTCAGTCGTAGAGCTAACCCTGCAACCCTGAGCGCCAAGGTGGGCAGCCATTTCTACCACTTTCAAATTAAGTCTTTGATATGACCTGGCCCGGGATCAAACCCGCGAGGCGGACGATCTACAGAAAGCTCTGGAACACTTTGGTATAGGAACTAGCCATCACGATATAAAATTAAGCACTTCTGTTGAAAACAGCAATGAACTCCAACCAATCAAGCACATACCCATTTCGCCTCATTCTGGCTCCCCTCCAGACATGTGATATTTTCCTGAAGCAAAATAGGGAGATTTGGTATTTTTGGTAGGGAGATTGGTTTCCCAAAGAGGGAGCTTTTTTCGCGGCAAGATTTTCTGCGATAGGTCACAATACTCCCCTCCCCCTTTCTGTAGTTCCCTTTCAGCTAAAAACCAGATGCACGCTAATTTCCATACTAACCATATTTAAAATTTTCTTCATCCATTGTCTGAGTTATAGTGACCTCCTCTGTTATCGTCTCTGTTTTGGTTGTTGTCTGAAAATTATAGACAGAGAGGATATTATTTCGAGGGCTTGGCGTGAAACGGTTGTAACTTAAAATCTATTTTGAAAACCCTGGTTTAGGGGCAATTTTGACCCTTTTGTAAACAATGCAAATTTAGGTGCCATTGCTCAGAACGAGCAATGGCACCTAAATTTACATTGTTTACCAAGAAAAGTGATTTAATGCTTATAAAGACTTTATGGCAATGTGATTAACCTTGGTAAAAAAATACCAATTTTAGATACAACTGTTTCACGCCAAGCCCTCGATTTGGTCTTGTTTGTCTGTATGGTGTTTTATGCCACAATCAATTATTTCTCAGTTAACCCTTTCCCACATACAACAAATCTGCAGCAGAAGACTTTGAAAACGTACCCAAAACAGATTGGAAACTCTCTTAAACATGTAAAATGAAAGTACAATAATTGAATAGAGTTGAAAACAGGGTGACAAAAAAGAGTAATTGCTTGTTTTGAGCAATTACTTTTTTTGTCGCCATGTTTTCAAAAACCTATCTGCTGCAGTTTCCACAGAAAGGGTCTGTCTATATGAGGGAAAGGGATAATTATATCATAGTGGTTCATTGGTTAACTTCCATTATGTTTTACTTCCTATGACAATGGTTTTAACATTTCATGGAATACACTATAACATCTTCATCTACCCTTTCCCTCATACATATGTCAAATGATTTCTCTGCAGCAGACAACATTTTGAAAGTACTGTCGAAAATGAAAACATTGTTTTCAAACTTAAGTTTTGTACTTCACATCCAAATTATCATATAATAAAGAATCAGCGGCAGATTTTGAAAACATCTCATTCTGTGGGAATTTTTTTAAAATCTCTATAAATGAAAATACATGCATAATCATTGAATAGAGTTGGAATTAATGTGGCAAAAGTAATTTCTTATTTTACCACAATGTTTTCAAATTAATCTGCTGCAGATGCAGCCTGTAAGTTGATTGATTAGGGTTTAACGCCGTTTTCATCAATTTTTTAGCATATCACGGCGACCAGTTCGCCTACTCATGCGTTTCCTGGTTTTCCCACACCAGTTGACCACACATCATACTTTCCAAGCAACTGGCTACTTTTCCTAATAGACTGTTAAACAGCCCATTGGTGAAAGACGAATGATGCCTGTCACAGTGACTTTTGTCAAACGTCTGAAAGAATGTTGGCCGAGCAGGGAATCAAACTCACAACCCCTGGATTGACAGCCCACATAGCTACCGACTGAGCTATCGGGGCTCGACTTCAGCCTGTAAGTGAGAAAGGGTTTAGAGAAAACAAATGTCCGTGATTACCGTTGTTTTTTTGCCGTCTATTTCCTCAGACGACTCTCCATCTGCATCCTCCCTCCACTTTTTGGGGTCTGCTGATGCCATGGTAACCAATTTCTTTCAAAACTTTTAGAATTTCTTTATATCTTTTTTTACTGAAAATATATAAGTTTATGGCACTGAATTTTTTGCCCAAATGGTGTCCTATTACCATATAAATATTATATAAGGTCAACAATTTAAACCTTTCCAACACACAGCAAACCTGCAGCAGATGACTGAAAACATGATGGGAAAAATACCCTCTATAAACTTATTGAATAGAATGGTAAAATTGAGGCAAAAGGAGAAATTGGTTATTCAGAGAAATTTCTCCCATTGCCATAATGTTTTCCAAAAATGTCTGTTGTGGCCGTGTCTACAGGTGGGAAAGGGTTAAACATTGCACTGATACACTACAATTTTACAAATCTGCAGTAAACAAGTTTTTAAAAAATAAACATTTTAAACAGGGAAAATTTCCTCTAAAATTTAAATGGACGAAAAGTTTCTGATATTCCCATACTCTTTTAATTAACCCTTTCCCTCATATAAACGCTTTCTGACGCCTCTGCAGCAGACAGCTTTTTGAAACATAGTGACAAAAGAAGAAATTGCTCAAAACGAGCAATTTCTCCTTTTGCCACAATGTTTTCCGCTTTTAGTCATAGTCTTTTCATAGGTTATCCATTCAATTATAGAGATTTTCTAGTTTTTGACAAAATATGTTCAAAGGCGTCTGCTGCAGAATTGTTGTATGGGGGAAAGGGTTTACTAAACAGTATAACAAGAGCTGTCGGAGGACAGCGCGCTCGACTATTCCACCGCTTATTTAAGTTACCGAGATAATGGACTCTAATGTAGTTGCATGCAAAACATTAACCACAATTTCTTAGTGGGTGATAATTTGCATTATATGCAGGATAGTGTTATTTAACATGATTATTTTCATAGGTTTGATGGTTAGATAGCAGGGCTCTCACGAGGGGGCGATTTGGGCGAAGTGGTCGCCTAAAAGTTTCTGACTTCGCCCATTCACTCGATCAAAGCGAAGTCGACTTCGCCCAAAATCTCAGTCAAAGCGAAGTTGACTTCGCCGACAATTTTGTCCTAGCATCGGACACTGTTAAAATGATCACGATCACGCACCATGTCGAATCGATGTAGGCCTATACAGTTCGATATACACAGTTGCGTAATCAGTTATTTGACAACTGAGAGTGTATATCCATTAAAAGCTGAAGAATCGAATCATTTAACACACACAATGACGTAGAACCAATCAAAATCGTGAACTTTAGTCCAATTTGCATAATCAAAGTACCGATTGTCATATCAAATAGTATGACGCCCCCTGATAAAACATTAAATACGTATCCGATGTAAATGAGATGGAAGTCGAATTATGTTTTAACCCTTTCAATAGTATAAATAATATTATGAATCTATTCATGGTTTAATGAGATGATCGTCTTCAATAATTGAGAAAATGAGATTTTTTAGAGATTTTTTTAGGGGTTTCATAATAAATGCTGTAGCATGGGGGTGTCATACTATTTGGAATTAACCAATCAAAAGACAATACCTCAATTCTACTTGTAAAGAGTGTGTATGTTTAGCCGATACAAATAATTTACGTTGTTTATGACACTTACGACAGACTAATTTACAAAATGCCTGAAACCTTTACACGGCGAGTAAAATGTAGCTTCATTAATTATATTTCGGCGACTTTAGAACACAATGTTCGGATCGCAAACCTGATACAAATAATTTACATTGTTTATGACACTTACGACCGACTTCTTTATAAAATGCCTGACACACGGAATGGCGAGTAAAAGGTAGCTTCATTAATAATTTCTGCGACATTAGAACATAATGTTCGGATCGCAACTACTCTTAGGGAAAAACAATTTTAGAACTTCATGTGATAATCATAATTAAAATAAAATAATAAAACATTCATCTTTGTTTAAGTAAATGTGTTCTATCCCAAACGATGCGATGCGGTTACGACGCGTAACGACACAAAAAGAGATGTAATTTCTCCCTTAAGTCTCCCCACTTCTCCCTAAAGTCTCCCCACTTCGCCCTAAATTGCCCGGAGGGGGAAGTCACTTCTCCCTAAAATTTAAGCCTAGTGAGAGCCCTGGATAGGGTTGTATAACCTTTCAATGGAATGCATCAAGTAGTTACTAAGATATGGACTCTTAATGTAGTTGCACGCAAACCTTTAACCATAATTTCTAAGTAAAAAAAGGGCAACAATTTGCACCATATACAGGATAGAGTTATCTTAATTGGTTGTGTTTATAGTTGTACAATTGGGAAAGGTTGTATAAAGTTTCAATACAATTGTTCAAGTTGTTACTGAGATTACACTCTAAATGTAGTTGCAAAACTTTAACCAGAATTTCTAAGTCCAAAAAGGTCCATAACTTGCATAAAATGCTGGTTGGTAAGGGCTGTATAACGTTTCAATGCAATGCATCAAGTAGTTACTAAGAGATGGTCTCTTTATGTAGTTGCATGCAAAACTTTAACTAGAATTTATAAGTCCAAAAAGGCCATAACTTGCATAAAATGCAGGATAGAGTTATCATACTTGATAATCTACATAGGTGTGATAGTTGGGTAGGGTTGTATAAAGGTTCAATGCAATGCATCAAGTATATACTGAGACGTGGACTCTTAATTTAGTTGCACGCAAAACTTTAACCAGTATTTCTAAGTAAAAAAAGGGCCATAACTTGCATAAAATGCAGAATAGAGCTATCATACTTGATAATCTACACAGGTGTAATAGTTGGGTAGGGTTGTAGAAAGTTTCAATGCAATGCAGCAAGTAAATACTGAGATATGGACTCTTAATTTAGTTGCACGCAAAACTTTAACCAGAATTTCTAAGTAAAAAAAGGGCCATAACTTGCATAAAATGCAGGATAGAGTTATCTAACTTGATAATCTACATAGGTGTGATAGTTGGGTAGTGCTGTATAAAGTTTCAATGCAATGCATCAATTAAATACTGAGATATGGACTCTTACTTTAGTTGCACGCAAAACTTTAACCAGAATTTCTAAGTAAAAAAGGGCCATAACTTGCATAAAATGCAGGATAGAGTTATCTAACTTGATAATCTACATTGGTGTGATAGTTTGGTAGGGTTGTAGAAAGTTTCAATGCAATACATGTAGTATTTAAGAACTTGCATGCAAAACCTTAACCAAAGTGTGACGTGGACGCCGACGCCGACGCCAGGGTGAGTAGTATAGCTCTCATATTCTTCGAATAGTCGAGCTAAAAATTGATTTTTGAAACAGAGATTTTGACGGGATATATAACACTTTAAATTCACGACAAACCACTGAAAGGCATGTAATGAAACATTATGTTTCTATCGGATTGAATAATTCATTAGACTGGACTGCAGCTATCACACTTGACTGTAAGTGCTTTTGTACACCCATTCAGAAGACCTTTTTATTCCCATATTCCCTCATATAAACGCTTTCTGACGCCTCTGCAGCAGACAGCTTTCTAAAATCATAGTGACAAAAGAAGAAATTGCTCAAAACAAGCAATTTCTCCTTTTGCCACAATGTTTTCCACTTTCAGTCATAGGTTATCCATTCAATTATAGAGATTTTCTAGTTTTTGACAAAATATGTTCAAAGGCGTCTGCTGCAGAATTGTCGTATGAGGGAAAGGGTTAACACTTTTTACAAAAGATGCACTTTAAATACACAGGTGCTTTGATTATTTCCCTTTCCCACATACAGCAAATCTGCAGCAGACAACTTTGAAACTATCTAGGCAAAAGTATGGAAGCTTTCTTTAAATGAAATGAATTGAAATTTTGAGTAATTTCTTCTTTTGCCAAATTGTTTTCAACTGTTCAATAATTATTGAACAGTTGAAAACAATTTGGCAAAAGAAGAAATTGCCCAAAAAGTCGTAGGCTACACACAGAGGAGTGG